>CM053027.1:212194305-212786398 GCA_028564925.1 Lithobates sylvaticus | reverse complement strand
TCTGAAAATGGTCATTAGATGGTAAAACACATGCCTAAAATCTTCAAAAGTGCCATTTTCCATCATGGGGATGAATGGACGTTTTTTGGGGGTGCAACCCCTTCACCACAACCACTTTAGTAGTTCGGAAAGTGGTTGCACCCCCAAAAAAACGTTGTCATTCATCCACCATGATGGGAGCTAGCACATGTGGACACAATGTGTGCATGTTCCAAATTTCACACAGTTCTTAAGTTGCAAATGTGTTCAGAAACAGCCACAAATGTGTGGTAATTACTTGGTGCGTTTTCAGATTTTTCCTAAAACATCAATGATGTTCTTCAATTTTTGTTGAACATCATTGATGTTTTGCTTTATGTCATCTAGATCTCGATTGCAGACCATTATCTCCCCGATGAGGACGTGGGCACTCTCTGTGGTAAAGTGCGATTCTTCTTCCACAACATCCACGTCACCTAAAAACAACCAAAAAAAACACAAATGTGTTTTGGAAATGAGGCAGGCATACATTGATTAGCTTACCAGTAGCTGTGTTCTCCCACACTCACCTGTTGTTGTGGTGACAAGTTCTCCAATTTCTATGATCTCTCCTTCCTCCTCCTCCTCCTCTGCTTCTGGTCTTTCCCCTTCTTTGGGAGGTGTTGGTTTTGTGGTTTCCTCAGACGTCACAAGTTTTCGCTCCCCTATGAGAAGGTACAAAAGGAAGATTTAGCAACACAATCTATTGAGGGCAGAAATAGGAAATGTCAAACATTGCTTGAAAGTGAGGGACAATATTTTTGTTTGGCCAGTTACAAATGACAACAACATGAATGTAGTCACTTTGTAAAGGTGCTAAACTTACTAGCTTTTTGGTAGAAATTTGTCTGATGGAGACCCCCCTCTAGTATCCACTGGAGCACATGTGTGGAAAAGCATAATAAAAAGTGGGTTTGGGTGTCCCAGCACTAGTGCTCTAGAGTCCAGATGGGTAAACAGCTACTGGGTGACCTCTCCTTTACATTGAATAAATTGGCTTTACATTCTTGATGACTTTTCTAGTGAGAACAAACTTCCTTGGACCAAAAAAAACACCAAACATCGTATTATAAGTGGCCGAACGATCGAGGTTGAGTACGATCGAATGCACAGATGAACATGAAAGTGGCCATTTTATAATGTACAACTTTGTCAAAATACAAACACATGGAGCAGTATGCAAGCCCAAAATCAAACACAAAACACAACTACTTACTTTTTTGAAGAACTCGCTTGATCTTTCTGTACTGATCGGGCTGGTTTCAGGTCTGACCAGCGTTTCCTCAGTTGCTCCTTGGATCGTTGTACCCCAAAATGATTGTACAGCCTCCTCACAACTTTAGACATGATCTTGGCCTTGCGGACATTGGGGTTGAGGTAAGGCCCATACTTCCCATCATAGTCGCTCCTCTTTAATATGTCCACCATCTCCAACATTTCTCCAAATGACATATTGGACGCCTTGAATTTCAGGCTCCGGGATCGGGACGTTTCTGCCTCCGGCCTTTCCTCGTCCTCCTCCTCGTTGCTGCAATATTTCGGGCGCACCTGCTGTGTCCCCGCCATGTGCTCTCCCCACTGCGCCGTAAAGAGAAGGGGTGGGGAATAGACGAGAAAGATCGTCAGGGGCGGGCGGAGTTTGACGCATGCGCACTGTATATAAAACGTCACACGCCTGTGTCGTAGCCACGATCTGTGAGACGAGGGGAGAGAAAGCTCACACACGAGACGATCGCTAAAACGAAGGTACAATTTGACGTTGGTACATAACTAGCCTAGACTGATTAGACCTTGAGGCTTCTTTATGGAGAAGATTAGGAGAGTTTAGCCTGACATTATTTATAGTGAGATTATGGACCGCTTCAACCATGTGAGTTTTCTCCCCCTCTTCATTGATAAATATCGGGAAATGCCCCTATTATGGCAGGCGAAACACCGAGACTACAGCAACAGACCAAAGAGGTACGCAGCCATGAAGAAACTTGTGGCATTTGTAAAGCCAAGGTTCCCCACGGCAACCGTGGAGACCTTAAGAATAAAAATTGCCAACCTGAGGAGTACCTATTTCAGGGAGCGCAATAAGGTCCGGAAGTCCCAAGCATCTGGAGCTGGAGCAGATGAGGTCTATGTCCCTACGCTCTGGTACTATGACAGGCTCCATTTTCTCAAAGACCAGGCTAATGTCAGGAAGTCACTCTCGACTCTTCCTTGCACGCGTCCTTCCATGCACGCCACCCCTGATGAGGCTTTCGAGGAGCAACCTGGGCCTTCCAGTCTGGAAGATGTGGAGGAGCCCAGCTTGAGCCAGGTATAGTAGTTTTGTAACCATTTTTGAGAATAATGAATGATGTTCACTTAATTCTGGATCCCCAATTGCTTAGTTCCTAACGTGTTTGACATATCAACTGACAGTAGTGTTGTAGACAGTTGGGGCAAGAATCTAAACTGCAGGGCTGAGAATTGTATGGTTTTCTATTTGTAAACATTTTGCAACAGTCACCCAATGAAAATTGTGTGTGTTTGATGAACAAATAACTGAAACTATGTCCCTTTTTCATACACAGGAAGACCTCAGCCAGGAGGTGGCTGTGGAATGTGGCAGTCAGGAGGAGGCAGGGGTTAGTGGCAGCCAACAGGGGGTTAGGCGTAGGAGCCTGACTGTCTCCCAAGTCCCTCCCCTCCGCCTTCCCTACAGAAGGGCGAGAAGGATGGGGGAGGTGGGAGAGTCAGCGCTCCAGCTGATCAAAGATGCTTCAGCCTCCCTATATGCCACACCCACCTACGAGGAGGCCTTTGGCTCCTTGGTTGCCAATAAAATGATGGGTATGGAGGTGGAGCAACGCAGCATGTGTGAGGGGCTCATCCTCAAGGTCATAAATGAGGGGATGGCTGGGGAGATGACCCCACTCACACATGTTTGCGATAGTGACCTTGCTCCGCCTCCTCCTCCTCCTCCTCCTATTGCCACCCCACCAGCAACACAGCCACAGCGTGCAAGGAAGCGTGGAAGGAAGACCTGAGAGTGACGACCTGGATTCAGTCTGGTCTGAGAGAAGATGGAGCCTCTCGTAGGACCAGAGCCTGGGGACCTAGATGGCATCTGCTGCAGTTCCGGATGTTTTGGACTTCAGGACCAGATAGCACTCCCTTATTATTTAGATAGGTACTCCTCAGGCCCCCAATTTTAGACGCTTCAAAAATGATGGTTGCCGTGGGGGTCCAAGGCTTTGCAAATTCCCCAAGTTTCTTCATCGCTGCGTTCCTCTTTGGTTTGTTGCTGAGACCTAAATAAAGGTATTTTTGATTTGAAATAATCATTGCCTATGTTTTTTACTTTTCTACAATGACAGTTTATTTGTGAGTAGGCTGGTACATTTCACTAATCATAAAGTATAATTAACAAGGGGCACCAACAACAAACAAACTCCTAGTAAATTTAAGCAACAAATAGAAATGTTAATAATGTTGTTTTGCTAAGTTGAGACACACAACCCCCCTCAAAAAAAAAAAAAACAAATCTCCTTAAAATATGTATTCCAAAAAAAAAAACAAAAAGGACAAATCCCCCAAAAAATATAACAAAGATTCTTTTCCGATCTGAGTAAAAATAAACATGTAGTCTAGAAATCCTGTAAAGTAATAAAGAACTAAGTTTGGGAGAAGTGCGGGTGAATAGGAGCAGCTAAAACATGTCATTCTTCTTGCATTGTAAAGAAAAAGAGAATGCGCTGCATTAAAGACATTTTAACATTGCAGCGTGACGAATGTGCTGTGTCGTTTAGGAAAGGTAGTTTTACCTGACCGAGCGCTTCTGTCACAGAATTTCTTCTGAGCAGGCGTAGCACTTTGTCCGTCGGACTACGCTACACACGGTCGGATTTGGTGTGATCGGACTTTGTTGTCAGAAAATCTATCCAGCAGGAGATACGACTTTGTCCGTCGGACAATCCGAGGTACACTGTCCGATGGTGCCTACACATGGTCGGATTTTCCGACAACATTGTCCGATAGGACAGAATCCATCGGAAAATCCGACCGTGTGTATGGGGCTTTAGAGGAGTATTGGTTTGTATAAGGGTTTTAGTGAAAAGTAATGTGGAACGTGGTTTTGATTTGGCTTTTTTATATGCGTCTTTGAGGACGCTGTTTTTGTAGCCCCGTGCTCGTAATCTTCTGCGTAAGACGGAGGCCTCGTGTTCAAAAGAGGTGTCCGTCGAGCAGTTTCGCCGGGCGCGGAGGTATTGAGCAAATGGGATCGAGTTAAGTAATGGCTGTGGGTGAAAGCTAGAGGCAGCCAGAATTGTATTGCCAGCTGTTGGTTTTCGGAACAGGTGGCTCTGGAGATGCCCATCTTGATCCTTCATGAGTGTGAGGTCAAGGAAGGAAATAGAGGTATTACTGTATGTCATGGTAAATTTTAAATTTAAAGAGTTGGAAGTATTTAGGAATAGTAAAAATTGATGTAGGGTTTGGGGCGGGCCTTGCCACAAAATCAGAATATCATCAATATAGCGACGAAAAGTCGCTATATATTTGATATATGTGCTGGCAGCATCGTCCAGAAAGAGTTTTCGTTCCCAATCCCCCAAGTACAGGTTTGCGTACGCCGGCGCACAACATGTGCCCATGGCGACGCCCTGTACTTGGAGGTAGTGGGATCCGTTGAATGAAAAAAAGTTGTGAGTAAGTATAAATTTGAGAGCTCTAATGATAAATATGGATAGATCAGGGGGGTAAATCCCAGTGGTGGATAGTATATGTTGGATGGCCAGTAGTCCCAAGGAATGGGGTATAGAGCTGTAAAGGGCCTCCACGTCGATGGCGACCAAGATGGTGTCGGCATCGACATGGAGGTCCGACAGACCTTGAAGTAGATGTGTGGTATCACGTATATATGATGGTAAGGCAAGTACCAAGGGTTGGAGTAATTTATCGATATAGCGACTGAGATTGTCGGTAAGACAGCCGCGTCCGGAGACAATCGGTCTACCTGGTGGTCTGGGCAAGTTTTTGTGCAGTTTCGGTAGTGCGTAAAAGGTAGCCTCTCTAGGGAATTTGGTCCTAATGTATTCAGTAGTAGACTTGTCAATGGTGCCTTGTCCAGAGGCATCATCTATAAGTGTGTATAGCTCTTGTTGAAAAGATTTAATTTGAGAACTTGGGATTATCGTGTACCACTCCTTGTTGCGTAGTATATCCTGGCACATCTCAACATAGTCTGTTCTATCTAGAATGACTATGTTTCCACCTTTGTCCGCTGGTTTAATTATGATTGAAGGATTTGTTTTAAGATTTTGTAGGGCAAGGTGTTGATTATAAGAAAGATTTTTTATTTTGGGATGAATGGGGGAAATTTTCAAATTGCGGATTTCGCGAGTCACTGACTGTAGAAAAAGTGCTGCACGAGGGTTGGTGCTAGGCGGTGGAAAAAAAATAGATTTTTTCTTTAGACTGATTTTGTGATGAGTGTGGAAAGGATGACTAGAGCCGTCATCTTCTAGATTAGTTAGGATGTTGTCTAGATCGATAGTGTCAATCAGATCTGTGGGATCATTCTCCTCAAGGAGCTCAATGAGCTGCTGGAGGGCAGTGGTTTCTGTGGCAGTGTGTATAGCTGTGTCAGAAAATGGGTTGGGAGTGTACATACTGTGTAGCAATAATTTGCGAATAAACAAATGTATATCTTTAATAGCGGTAAATTTATCAAGCTGTGATACTGGACAAAAAGTTAGTCCTTTTTCAAGGACAGAGGTTTCGTGATGGGTGAGTGTGTACGAGGATAGATTAACGATGTTACAAGAAGAAAGGTTTAGCGTGTTGTTTTCTTGAGTTTTGGATTGTGTGGTATATTTTGCTGTTGAATCTTTTGTGATGCACGCATTTTGTCTAAAAATCTGTGTTCTGAGAAGCAGAAGGTAGAAAGTGAGATCTAGATGTCTTGGCAAGTGAGGGAGCTGCCGGCAAGTACCTGTCATGGGAGGCGCCGGGAGTTCTCTCCATGTCAGACACATCATCACTAGAAAAATTGGGTGTGTGACCTCTTTTGGGTTTGCGGGAGCCCAAGGGAAAATTGGGTTTGTGGGGAGGCTGAGAGGAAGTGTGGGTCCTGTCAGTGGTGGAGCGAGATGAGACCAATTTGGAAGTGGGCCGTGTGGGGGCCGGAGGGCGAGCCACATGGTTCGTTAAAAGTACACAAATAAATGTGTGATGAGTGCGCTTGTATCAACCTTATAACAAAATTCGATAAACCTGTACAACACTTTGATTATATGGTATATAAACCGTGAACGTGATGTATATAAAACCGTGTAGTGCGGTGATTTAAAATGTGTATTTAAACCCCAAAGGTTTTTTAGATAGAGGGTTAGATAATTGACATAAATCTGTCAAGTTAATCCTGTAGAAAAGAAAACATCCTTTGATGGTTATCCTTGATTGATTGAATGGGGCACTTAAGTAGTTGCTGTTAATAGGTGTCAATTACCTATTGCTCAATATGGAGCTAGTGCCAATAAATGAACAAAACAATTATTTGAGTATATTAAAATGAATGCGATATTAACCGCTGTATTAATTACAGCCGCCAATTCTCAATTTAGTGAAAAACACTCCTATGCAGTACCCAATATCCTCCCAGGCTGGATTGTTACTCGATATTACATGCCAAAAGGAGATTAAGTACAGGAAGTTGCTGCTCAAAATAAGAATGACACACAGGAAAAAGAAGAACGGAAATAAACTGTCACTTTCCTTTTGTGCTGCTGACACCTCCAGGTGTTTTTCGTTTGAGCCACATGGTTCACTTCATTCCATTTGTAGGCGCGTTCTTCATGGAACGCTTTCTTGTCACGGAAGAATTTTTTGTCCTTCTGTGACAAGATATCGTGATTAAATTTATCAAAACGGGTTTTTAGTTGTTCGTCTAATGAAATGTAAAGAGGGTGATCAATGAATTGAGCAAGTTGTGTGTTGATCAGTTCAAGTTTTGTATCTAAAAGGGTCATCTGGGACTCGTATTCCTGAATGAGTAGCTTCATTAGCTCTATCGAGCATTGTTTCAGGACATTCTCCCAGGATTGTTTAAAATCTGGGCGGATGTCCTGAAAAGTTGGGAAAATTTGTACCCTAAGGCCAAAAGGGTTAATTCCATGGGCAATGTATTCTTTAAACAATTTAATATGCCAAAAAAGTGAAGCTTTTTTTTGGACGGTGTGTGTAAGGTTCAAAAAGGTATATTTGAGTTGTGATTGAATGTACTCATTTGACTCAAAGTTGTGCATAGTGTTTGTCATGCGAGTATCCCATTCATCTCCTAGGTATAGTGCCATAATGAGTAAGAGATTCCGGCCTATAATAGCAATATAACAAACTGTATTGTGTGAGTAAGGATTGTTATCTTAAAGTAAGGAGCAAATGTGGTCCTAAAGATGTAATGCCTAGAGGGCAGGTATTAAATATTAAGTACTAAAAAAGTAGGGTACAAACTAGCCAAAGACTACCCGTGTAGGGGATTTGTATGGGGTAACCATAGGTTTTAAACGAAGAAAAAAGTTGTTGGGCAGGGTTTGGTAGAGTATAGGTGGTCTATTCTAGTCGCATCTCAGTATAATGAATAAACAGAATTTTGTAGGCCTTGTGTGCATGAACACAGCCCAGTACCCCTAGGGGATGCTTAGGGTAAAGATAGACGCTAATGAGGTATATGCAATTCAAAAAGTGTATGGATTTATTGAAAGAGACGCATAACAATGCATATAATATACAATACAAAATGTTCAGATGTCACAGCATACAAAAAAAGCATATATAGTTTTTAACAAGTCACAGCATGAACATAGAAAAATGTTGAGACAGGGAAAACTTGCTTTTTGCGTATATATTCAGGAAAACGCCAACATGTTTTGGACTTTAGTCCTTTTTCAAGGCAGTTTGATATCCTTTTATTTCACATCTATAATATGTGAATAAATCAAAGATTAGTCCCATTTGGGCGTGCTCGCGCCCAGTGCCGTCCTGTCAGAGGTCCTATGGGGAATACTCACAGTGCTTTTGGCACTTCTCCTCCACATTTAGCCAATCTTTAATCAGCCATCTCTACGCAATACAGGCGTACATACACAGCTGATTGTAATTATCTTACTGCATTTAAACTCCCCGCCATGAAGGGCCCACATATGCTGCTTACTCTCTGGCGTTTACTGACAACTCTCCCCAGACATCCTGAGATACAGGTAACAAACTTCTATACCGTTCTTTCCACACCTTTGGCCACTCATGCCATGCTACTTAGGTACTTACAACCTATATATTTTTTACTCTATTATAGCTTTACACACTGCTTGGCTACACGTCTACAAGACACGGGCACACAGCCTCTCTCTTGTCCAGGACCTTGCAACTGCCTGAATCCATTGCAGCCTGTTGTCCAGCTTTATGGCAATACCTACCTTGCTTTTATCTTGCACAGAGACTATTCCAGTGCATACCCTTGTTACAATAGCCAATACTTTGGCCTCTCACCTCTTCTGGCATCTCTTCAGATAAACATTGCATGTGAGTACTACATCTACAATATTACTACAAATCCGCTCTATATGGTAAAAAAACAAACAGTATTCCTGGTTGCAAACTTTATGTACTAATCTTTGATTTATTCACATATTATAGATGTGAAATAAAAGGATATCAAACTGCCTTGAAAAGGGACTAAAGTCCGAAACATGTTGGCGTTTTGCTGAATATATACGCATAAAGCAAGTTTTCCCTGTCTCAACATTTTTCTATGTTCATGCTGTGACTTGTTAAAAAGTATATATGCTTTTTTTGTATGCTGTGACATCTGAACATTTTGTATTGTATATTATATGCATTGTTATGCGTCTCTTTCAATAAATCCATACACTTTTTGAATTGCATATACCTCATTAGCGTCTATCTTAACCCTAAGCATCCCCTAGGGGTACTGGGCTGTGTTCATGCACACAAGGCCTACAAAATTCTGTTTATTCATTATACTGGGATGCGATAGGCCACCTATACTCTACCAAACCCTGCCCAACAACTTTTTTCTTCAGTAGGTAAGGAAAGGTGGCGAACACCGCCCCCCTCCTGAACCGTACCAGGCCGCATGCCCTCAACATGGGAGGGTTGGTGCTTTGGGGCAGGGGGGCCCTGCGCCCCCCACCCCAAAGCACCTTGTCCCCATGTTAATGAGGACAAGGGCCTCTTCCCGACAACCCTGGTTGTCTGGGTCTGCGGGAGGGGGGCTTATTGGAATCTGGGAGCCCCCTTCAATAAGGGGGCCCCCAGATCCCGGCACACCACCCTATGTGAACGAGTAAGGGGTACATTGTACCCCTACCCATTCACCTGGGGGAAAAGTGTCAATAAAAAAAAAACACACTACACAGGTTTTTAAAGTCATTTATTGTGCAGCTCCGGTGGTCTTCTTACGATTTGGGTTTTTTTTTTCCGACTTCTCCAGCCTCTTCTCCCACTCTCTGGTGCCTTCTGCCGGTCTCCAACGCTATCTTCTTTCAGCTCTTTTACTATCGTTGGCCCAGTCTTCTCCTGTGCCGGCGACGCTGTCTTCTCTCTTCTCTCTTCCGATGTTGACACGACGCTCTCTCCTGCTGTAATGTGGTGTACGCAGTGCGTTGCAATTTATATAGGCATGGGGGCTAGTCTGTACTAGCTTTACAGCCCGTTTTTTTAAACGTCCGTGTGCCCGAGGCCTTATTGTTGTGTTTTGTCAAAAATAACAAGCAGGACAAATGTTCGTAGAACTTTTTTATTATAATTAATAAAATTATTAAGACAGAAAATTAAATAATGCAAAAAAAGTATACATTTGCAAGCTAAAGTTTTATTGTTCCTGTCAGGGGGGCGTGACCGGAAGTGTGTGTTGAGCGGAGCAGTGTGATGAGTGCGGGAGTGGAGTGAGAAGCCGCCTGTGTGTTCCCTCCCTCCCCCCTGCCTTCCCTCTCTGATATGCCGTGAGAAACCCGAAGTTCCCCCCCAGCTGCAATACAGGTGTACCTCACAAGCAGGGCCATAGCACCACGAGGGATACGGAGATACAGGGCTGTGGAGCTCCCCGACCATCCCCTGAGCCCTGAAGTTTGCACCGGAGCAGTCGGAAGGTGAGCGGAAAGTTTCGGGAGTGACGTCACACGCCGCTCGCAACACGCGGCCCGTTCCGAGTGGAGAGAGCGGCGGAGGAACCAGTGACTGCGGGATAGCAGACAGCGGAGCGGCATAGAGGCTGCACACCCACCGGAGGAGTGACGGACCATCTGGGTGCCAGAGCCAGAGCGCCAGCGTATGGACTGTGGGTCAGCTATGGCGGGGTCGGTCGCGTGAGTAGCAGAGCAAAAAGCAGGCAAATGGTGGTTATAACACACAGGCATATGAAATAGATTTATATATCTGCCAAGGACTATTTATGTAAGAGCTGGAGCGGACATTGTATACTGCTGAGCGCATGTTTTGCTACTAGTGTTTTCATGCAGGAAAACTGTGATTTCAAAAATGCTGTGTGCCTGGCTGCTTGCACCCATATATAAGTAAAATGGAAACCACTGGCCTGTCTGGCTGTTAAGGCCCTTATACATGAAGTAATACCGCTGATATACCGCTGATATATGAATATCAACTGTCCACTTGTCCACTTAGCTGGCTGTCTGCATATCCCCACGTGAAAAATCTCTCCTCTTGCTTGCTATTTATATATCTGCCAAGGACTATGTATGTAGGAGCTGGAGCGGACATTGTATACTGCTGAGTGCATGTTTTGCCACTAGTGCTTTCAGGCAGGAAAACTGTGATTTCAAAAATGCTGTGTGCCTGGCTGCTGATATACCGCTGATATATGAATGTTAACTGACCACCTGGCTGGCTGTCTGTATACTCCCACGTGAAAAATCTCTCCTCTTGCTTGCTATTTACATATTTGCCAAGGACTATGTATGTAAGAGTTGGAGCGGACATTGTATACTGCTGAGCGCATGTTTTGCTATTAGTGCTTGCATGCAGAAAAACTGTGATTTCAAAAATGCTGTGTGCCTGGCTGCTTGCACCCATACATAAGTAAAAGGAAAACATTGGCCTGTCTGGCTGTTAAGGCTCTTATACATGAAGTAATACTGCTGATATACCGCTGATATATGAATATCAACTGACCACCCAGCTGGCTGTCTGTATACCCCCACGGGAAAAATCTCTCCTCTTGCTTGCTATTTATATATCTGCCAAGGACTATGTATGTAAGAGCTGGAGCGGACATTGTATACTGCTGAGTGCATGTTTTGCTACTAGTGCTTTCATGCAGGAAAACTGTGATTTCAAAAATGCTGTGTGCCTGGCTGCTTGCACCCATACATAAGTAAAAGGAAAACATTGGCCTGTCTGGCTGTTAAGGCTCTTATACATGAAGTAATACCGTTGATATACCGCTGAGATATGAATGTCAACTGACCACCTGGCTGGCTGCCTGTATACCCCCACGTGAAAAATCTCTCTGCTTGCTTGCTGTACCCGCTGGTAGTACTAAGTAGTTAACCTCACTGTTTGTGTTCTATCAGAAATAAGGAGGAGAGGGTGATCTCTCTGCCGAGGATAATTTATGAGAGAACTGTTGCTGCGGACATAACTACGGTTGAGCGTAACCTTGGCCGTTTTCCCTTTTTTTTTTTTTTGTTGGCCGCTCTGGCCGCTGGTGTTGATAAATATTGTGTGAAATAAGAGGAGAAGGGAAAATGCAGCAGCTACGATCTGCAAAAGATAAAGATAAAGATAAAAGTGTCCAACAAGCAGGTATGGCTGCTGCAGCAAAATTAGAGCAATTTGCACACACAACTGGGCATACACTGGGGCAACCCATGTCGCAGTCTCCCCCAAAAAAGGGGACTCAGTCCAAAATTCAACAAGGAGGTACAGGAGAGAGAAAGAGTCAAGGGCAGAGCCAATCAAATGCGGCAACACCAAAGGCCCAGGGGGTAAAGACACAGACACAGGGAAGTAAAAACACTGTGGTCGCAGATCAAAATATAAAAACAAGCACAGAAGCAATTGGGGTTGGGGCAGGACCTGCCCCACCTCTGGAGAAAGAACCCACATTAATGGACGTTTTTAAAGCAGTAAAAACCTCTAATGACTCGCTTAAAGACCTGTGCGAACAGATGAGGGGGGTCAAAGAGGACTTGGCATTGGTAAGACAAGATATGCAAAGGATAGCTGAGAGAACCACAGTACTGGAAGGAAGGATCAGCCAGGTGGAGGATGATGTTCTTCCTCTGGTTAAAGAGATGAAGAGTATGAGGGAGCAGTTACACCGGCAAGCCGTTAAATTGGAAGAAATCGAGAACAGGAGTCGTAGAGATAATATTAGGATAGTGGGAATGCCTGAGAAGAGTGAAGGACCCAACCCTACTGAATTTTTGGAAGGCTGGTTAATTGAGACCTTTGGGAGAGAATCCTTTTCAAGATCATTCAGCATCGAAAGAGCACATAGGGTGCCGTTCCGCCCACCACCAACAGGAGGCTATCCACGAACCCTGTTAATGAAGTTCCTTAATTTTAAGGACAAAGTGACACTTCTGCGAAAAGCCAGGGACAGAGGGAATATCTTTTTTAATGGGATTAAAATTTCTTTCTATTCAGATTTCTCACAGGAGCTCCAAAAACGTAGAGCAGAATTCACCCAGGTCAAACGTTCGCTACAAAAGTTTAAAATTCAGTATGCTCTTTTATACCCGGCCAAACTGAGGGTAATGGCCTTGGGGGAAACCCGGTACTTTGAGGACCCAGGAGCGGTAGAGAAATGGGTGGAGGAGAACAGGGAAAGGTTACTGGCAATGTGATAAGTTGTGGTACTCAGAATAGATTACACGAGGGGGGGGGGGGGGGGGGGGGGGGGGGGGGGTGGGGGGGGGTTGGCACAGTGGGCGGGTATGAGAGGATGTTGATAAGGGTGTATGTGAAGAAAGGGTTAAGAGTATGGGATAAGGTCACTGGTAGTCCCCGGGGGGTTCACCGAGAGAGGTGGGGAGGGGGGGAGGGGGGTAAGGGGGGTAGGGGGGGGAGGGATGGGTATGGGTAATATTCCAGATCAAAGGTGTGTAAAGGGCCAAGGGAAAAAGGGTACATCCACTGAAAAAAAAAAAAAGAAAGAATCATGGTAGATGCACAGAAGAGGGAAGTAAAAAGGGAGACACATAGAGCTTTTCAACGGGGAATCACTAGGATAATGGGTGAAAACACGGTTATGGAGATAAAATATTATTGTTTAAAATACATTGGGTGAAAAAATGACGCAATTTAAAATATTAAGAATTGGGTCATGGAATATAAGAGGGTTAGGCACAGCGGGTAAGAGGGCAATAGTGTTTTCTATGATGAGGAACTATGGGATTGATGTGGCTTGCCTGCAGGAAACCCATTTAACAAAAGAAACAGCCCAACAACTACAAAGGCAGAATGGGGTATACCAATTTCAGTACCACTCGGTTTACGGCTCATACAGTAGAGGGGTTAGCATAATGGTGAAGAAAGGGGTGAATTTTTCCTGCACGCAAGCCATCTTAGATGAAACGGGCCGGTATATATTTCTCTGTTGTCAAATTGAAGATAAAAGGATGGTGATAGCAAATGTGTATGTACCCCCCCATTTAAAATGGAGATTATGCTTAAATTAAACGAGTTCCTGCTGGATAAGCAGGGAATACCAATCATAATAATAGGTGACTTTAATCAGGTATTGGATTACAATATGGACAGATTCCCAGCCCAGAGGGTAGCAGAAAACATGAAGAAAGGGCAGTTGAGTCGGTTTATGGAGGAGGTGGGTTGGATAGACTTCTGGAGGGTGTGGAACCCTGACACTCAGCAATTTTCTTGCTGGTCGGCCACACACTCCACCCTCTCCAGAATCGATATGGTGATGGGAAATGATAGGGCACTGGAGCTAGTAGAAGCAGTTGAGTATTGGCCAAGGGGGATCTCGGACCACTCCCCTCTTATGCTTAGTTTAAAGATAGGAAGGGAGGAAATATTGAGGGGGTGGAAAATTAACCCGTGCTGGTTTGAGATACTCAGAAGTATAGATACCATTCCACTAACACTGAGAGAATTTATTGTAGTCAACGCAAACACAGCAGAATCAGGGATTATATGGGATACCCTTAAGGCTTTCTTGAGGGGATTATTAATTCAGCAGGTGGCGAAGTACAACAAGGGGGTTAGGGCACAGGAAGAAAATAAAAGGAGGGAAGCGGCTGCAGCAGAGGATAATTATATTTTAGCTCCAACAATGGAGGGGAAAGAAAAATGGCTGGAAAAACAACAGGAATATAAATTATGTGTAATCCAGAGAGTTGAGACCAAACAGTTGTTACAGAGGCAGGAGGCCTTCATGGAAGGAGAGATGGTGGGGAGGATGTTGGCCCAGGTGGCAAGGGCGAACAGGGCCCCCAGTAATGTATCAGCTATTCGGAGTAGAGACGGGGGGTAACCTCGAACCCCAAAAGTATACTGGAAAGTTTCGAGGAGTTCTATAGGAACTTATACTCCGCACGAGTAAGGGGAGCGGGGAGATCAACAATGGAGAGTTTTCTGGGGAAGGTAGCCCTTCCGAAGATAACACTTGAAGAAAGAGTTGGTCTGGATTCCCCAATAGCGCTCTCCGAACTACAACAGGCTGTAGCCGACATGGCAAATCAAAAGTCTCCGGGTCCGGATGGTCTCCCAACGGAAATGTATAAATACTATGGGGATATTCTGCTCCCGGAACTATTGAAGGCTTTAGGGGGGGCAACGGAGGTGGGTTATCTCCCTGAGTCAATGAGAGAAGCTACCATCATTGTACTTCATAAGGAAGGGAAAGATCCCCTAGACGCCGCTTCGTACAGGCCGATCTCCCTTTTGTGCACGGATGCAAAAATTTTAGCTAAAGTTATCTCAGCTAGAATGGATAAAGTTATTTCAAAATTGGTCCACCCTGATCAGTCTGGGTTCATAGCAAACCGATCAACCAGCACAAATATAAGGAGAGCTTTTTTAAATCTTCAAACGCCGACAGATAATATAGGGTCGAAGGCGATATTATCATTGGATGTGACCAAAGCCTTCGACTCTATAGAGTGGGAATACATTTGGCGTATACTGGAAGAGTTTGGATTTGGACCCGCGCTGATCGGGTGGATCAAGATGCTCTACGACAGACCAGTAGCTAGATTAAAAATTAACAATAGATTTTCAAATCAAATAAAATTGGAAAGGGGAACCAGGCAGGGGTGCCCTTTATCGCCCTTGCTTTTTGCGTTAGCAATGGAGCCCCTGGCGGAGTACATCAGAAGGAGCCCTGACATTGTTGGTTTCCGTAGGATCTCAGGAGAGGAGCGTATAGCATTATATGCTGATGATATATTGCTCTTCCTGGGGGACACAGAACACTCATTGGAGGAAGCAATGAAAGTTGTGGAGAGGTTTGGTAGCTTCACGGGTTTAGAGATCAACTGGACAAAGTCAGAGCTCCTTCCGATGGCCGAAATAAGGGAAGGGATGCTATGGAATAGCCCTAAATTAGCAGTCGTAGATTCCCTTAAATATTTAGGGATCAGGATAACAAGAGACCCCAATCAATACTTGCATAATAATTTGATACCAATATTGGGGAAGTTTAGGGAGAAAATAAAAATCTGGAAATCCCTCCCCCTGTCTAGTGCCGGTAGATGTTCATTAATAAAAATGATCTGGCTGCCCCAACTGCTGTATGTGCTCCATAATGCCCCCATATGGATCCCTAGAAAATGGTTTGATAAAATTGAGAGTCTATTTAGGGAATTGGTTTGGAAGGGGGGACAGGCAAGAATACGGCTTCGTACTCTGCAACTCCCATCAGGGGAAGGGGGTCTTGCATTGCCCAATCCTGAGATATACTATCTAGCGTCTCAGTTACAACAATTAGTGGGATGTTGTGCCCAAGAGGGTGGGTCCCCTAATGGAAAAATTCTTTTGACAGGCGCGCTACATGAGACCATAATAGAAACTTTAGAGGCAGGGTCGTTTGGGGCTAAGAACCCAACAACAAAAATGGTCAGTAAAATTTGGAAAGTCGTTAAAAAAAAAGTTAAAATATACGGAGACTAACATATATACCCCAATTTGGAACAATAGCAATTTACAGGAATTAAGTATAATGGGGAAAATTAGGGAGTGGGAAAATAGGGGAATTAAAAAAGTGAGCCAAATATACGATGGTCAGACCATAAAAAAATTCGAAGTACTAAAAAGGGAATTTGATATCCCCCAGAATACACAGTTTAGTTATCTTCAAATAAGCCATGCCCTAGAAGCCCAGTTTCGAAACCAACCTATGGTATGGGAGGACTTACCAGTGCTACAGGTTATTGGGGAGCCAGGATCCACCAAAGGATTAATATCAGTGATATACAAACTATTGAACAGAGGGACCCTAGGCGAAGAAAAGCTGTTGGAGGTAAAAAAAAAATGGGAACAGGATTTGGGGGCCATGTCACAGGGACAATGGAAGAGAATATTAGAACTAAGCCCGATGATATCGGTTTCGCCCGCACAGAGATTCTCGCACTTGATGCTACTCAACAGAGCGTATTATACACCAAAGTTGTTATGTAAATTTGGAAGAAGACCTAATGATAAGTGTCCGAGGTGCCAGGGGCTGGGGGACCTGGTCCATATGGTATGGAGATGCCCTAAGCTCTTCCGGTACTGGGAAGGGGTGACAAAAGTATTGAAGAGCATATTTAAAAAAGAAGTGGAAAGGGAAGTGGTACCTTGCATTCTGGGGTATAGACAGGAAAAGGGTGAAACAAAAAGTACAACAGTGGCAATATTAAGGGGCATGTTTCAGGCCAGGAAGACGATAATGATGAGATGGCAATCACAGATGCCACCCACAGTAAAGAATTGGATTGATATAATGAATGAAACCCTCCCGAAGGAGAGAGCCGCGTATATAAAGAGATATAATATGAAAGAATTTGATAGGATGTGGAGACCGTGGATAGAGGGAATACACCAGATACAGTTGGAATAGAGGGGGGGTGGGGGGGGAGGGGGGAGGGGAGGTGGGAAATGCAGTAGGGAAAGGGGGGATAATGAGATAGGAGTAAATCCAGGAAATATTATCCGAGAAGCGGCTCCCTCCTTTCTAGTGGAGGGAATACAGAGTGCTCTTTCTTTATCTGTATAAAGAGGTATACCTATGTGTTAAGCACAAAATGTATGTAAAAAGGACACTGTGCCTGGAATATTGTGTTAAGTTGTAAACATGTTTTATAGGTGGAAAAATTAATAAAGATTATAATTAAAAAAAAAAAAAGTTTTATTGTTCTGAATGTAATCTTCAGTGTTCAAAGAAAAACAAATAAAACGAAATGAGCTTTTGTTTTTCAACATTAAACCTCAGAGATTCTTTTTTGCAGGTATTAGATATGAAGCTGACACACTGATTGTAGTGGAATCTATGGGAAGGGGGTAAGGAGAATTGGGTGGCCACCTCTGTGAATGGAAGAATCTTTCCCGTCGTTGGGTCACAGAGCGCCGAAAATTTTAACAGGCCATGCTCCTGCCATATGGCAAAGGGTTTGCTGTGTGTACCAGGGATAAAACCAGGGTTACCTTGGATGGGTAGGTAGAGGGAGAAGTAGGAGGGGAGCTTAAGGATTTTCCTAACCTCTCTCCAAGCCAGGGCTGTGTCGCGTAGTAGGAGGTTATGTTGAAGCGGGAGGGGAATAGTTTTCCACCTGCAGTGTAGGAGGGCCACTAGGGAATAAGGGTGAGCCATTTCAGTCTCCAGTGTAAAGTTGGAGTGCCGGGATTGTTGAACCAGCCAGTCGAGGCTAGTCCTTATTAAGCAAGCCAGATTATATAGTCTTATATGTGGTAAGCTAATACCCCCCTCGCTCCTGGGTAGGTGCAGCTTTCCGAAGGCAATACGTGGTCTTTTGCCATGCCAGAGAAATTTGGAAATTTTAGAATTGAGAGCTGTGATGTCACTGTGTCTCAGCAGTAGCGGGATAGTTTGCATGGGATACAATAGTCTGGCGAAGCTGACCATTTTGACAAGGTGGCACCTTCCCAAGAGCGATAGGGGGAGATCTATCCAGTTCGACAGTTCCTGTGAGATTTTGCTGAATAGAGGGGGGTAATTTAGATGGTAAAGAGAGGAGGGCAGTTTCCCTATCTTGATCCCAAGGTATGTGATGTGGGACGTGGCAACTTGAAAGAGGGAGTTATTTGACCAAGGGGGTATAGGTTTATCACCGATAGGGAGAATTTCACTTTTAGAGTAATTTATGCGGAGACCCGAGCAAGTTCTAAAGTTATCAAAGATGCTTTTGATTGTTAACATGTCGGCTGGGGGGTTAGATGTAAAAATTAGGACATCATCTGCGAAGAGTGATGTGCGCAGTTCCGTGGAGCCTACCGTGATGCCGTTGATAGGAGCATTAAGAGTCAGGAATCTAGAGAGGGGTTCTAAAGCAATATTGAATAGCAAGGGGGATAGAGGGCACCCCTGTCGAGTACCTTTGTGGAGGCGGAATTCTTCTGAGAGAATGCCTGCTGCAACTAACTTAGCTGAGGGTGACGTATACATTGAATTAATAAGGTGACAGAAAGGGCCGTTGAAGCCCATTTTGGAAAGTGATAGTTCTAGCCAATTGAAATTTACATTGTCGAAGGCTTTTTCTGCGTCTAGGGTGATTATAGCATAATCACCTTTGGGATCCTGTTTGGCTTGTTCGAGGGCTAGTAGCACCTTACGAATGTTTAGGGTGGCAGTACGTCCTTTCACGAAACCAGATTGGGCAGGGTGGATGAGGTCGGGGAGGATTATAGCTAATCTGGAGGCCACTATTTTGGATAGGATTTTTACATCTACATTAAGTAGAGAAATGGGCCTGTAAGAGCCTGGTTCTAAGGGGTCTTTGCCTTTTTTTGCAAGAAGCTTGATAATTGCTTGATTGCCCGTGGGGAGATAGGGGCCACCGGCCCAAATGCCGGAATATACGGAATGAAGCATAGGTATCGTTATATCTGGGAGTGTTTTATAAAATTCGCTAGTGAAGCCGTCGGGGCCAGGGGCTTTTGAGGGTCGCAGATTTCTAATGGCTAGTGTAATTTCGTGTACTGTAATGGGGGCATTAAGGGATTCTAGCTGGGCGGGAGAGATGGTAGGGAGGTGCATTTTATCTAAGAAGGAGCGAGCAGCGTCTTTGTCAATAGGGTCTGGGCCATATAAGGCCGTGTAAAACTTCAGCATGGTTTTGTTAATGTTAGGGGGGGTAGAGTGAACTTTCCCCTGGTGGTCTCGGAGCGAGGTGATGTGAGTCGGGCGGAAAGATCCCTTGCAGAGCCTAGAAAGTAGTTTCCCGGACTTGTTGCCAAACTTGTGAAAGGTGGCGTCTAGGTGGGCTTTTTTTGTAAGTTCAAGGGTAGTTGCCCAAGCGTCAAAGGAAGCTTTAGCTGCCGCCCATTCATCCCTGTCGGTGGAGGTGTTGGAGGTGGTAAGTTTGAGTTGCGCACTGTCTAGTCTAGTGCTGGCCAACTTGAATTTCGATAGCGCTGTCTTTTTGAATGTGGTGGCATATGATATGATCCTGCCTCTCAGGAAAGCTTTACCAGCATCCCAGAGGAGGTTTGGGTCGCTGGAGTGTAAGGCATTGGCTGAGGAGAATTCTTCCCAGGAGCGCATCAAGTAATTTTGAAAGTCATAGTTGTTGTGTAGGAATGAGGGGAAGCGCCAGAGGTTGGGATGGGGTGGGAGATCTAGTTGGTCAAGGGTGAGTGATATCGGGGCATGGTCGGAAATGGCAATGTCTTCTATTCCGGCGTCGGAAATATAGGGGATAAGGTTGTCGGAGCCGAAGAAGTAATCGATTCTGGTCAAGGTCTTGTGAGGGTTGGAGTAAAAGGTAAAGGCCCTGTCTGTTGGATGAGATAGTCGCCACAAGTCTGAGAGACGTAGGGAGTCTATGGTCGATGCGAACAAGGTAGGTGTGGAAGGAGAGGGAGTTACTACTGAGGGCTTTAGTGCTGACCTGTCATCTGTTAGATGCATGATGTCATTGAAGTCTCCTCCAATCAGGTGGGGTAGATGGGAGGGGGTAAGGAGTAGTGAGGACAATAGGCTATAAAAGGACTTCGTTGGATTATTAGGGGCATAGACGTTTGAAATTATTAGCTCCTTCGAGCCGATTCTAATTCGGGATGAGATAAAGCGTCCCTGGTCGTCTGTGTTAGTGGAGAGAACGGAGCATGGTAGGTTTCTATGAATCAGTAGGAGGACACCAGCTTTGCGCCCTACTGCTTCTTATCCCAAGACTGATCCCACCCACAGTTTCTGCATTCGATGGAAGTCAGATGCGTGAAGGTGAGTTTCCTGGAGTAGCGCTATGTCGGTTTTTAGCCGCTTAAGATGGCGAAGGATCTTCATTCTCTTGTGAGGAGAACGGAGACCCTTCACATTCCAAGAAATTACCCTAAGAGGCAGTGTCAAAGAAAGGATTTTTAGGGGGATCCAAGATCATTGTGTTAAATAATGAGTATAGAAGACTCGTACGAAATACGGAGTGAGAGCTGTAAGCTATTGTGAATACGATGCATGTGGAGGTGCAACAAAGGAGGAGTGGGAAGGAGGGGGAGGGTGGAGGGAACCGAACATGGAACCATAACAAGAGTAGAGCAAACATAGTCATGGACTTCACTTTTTTCCGCATGAGTTCACTGTGCAAGCGGCTCCCCTGACAGGACCCTAAATAAAGGAGGGATATAGCATGGGTGCCTGAGAGCGCCGGAGCCAGTGACATGGGGCTCGAGAGGTCTGAATCATACTGGAAAAGGGAGTGAGTGAAGCACAGCAAATTCAAATGGGAAAAAGGATAGTTAGTATATAAAGCCATTAAAGCGTCAGTGCATTTCTGATCCTTAAAACCAAGGCATTTGAGCCCAACATCCGAGCAAACAGAAAAAAAAAAAAAAAAAAATATATCGTTATGAACAATTGCCGATGACCCTAGGATCGCGGACCTAACAGTGGCCTCGACTGGAGTGAACCCGAATCCAAATTCAAGCCCGAGACGGATTTGAATGTAGGTTCAAGTCAAACCCCAATTGGAAGATCCCAGGGCCATGGGGGCTGCGGACATCTAAGCGAGGAAGATGAGACCAAACTAGAAACAAAAGAATACATGAGAGATGATAATCATATATGCATGTGCCCAGTGAAATTGCAGGAACATTGGGAGCTGTATTGGAAAGTCTGGGTAGGAGCAGGATAGCGTCCACAGGGAACAGTATGGGCCAGTTCTAGGCGGCTGAGGGGTATACCCTACAGCAGAGTAAGCCAGGTCGTCTGGAGGATGAGGGGGGGCGGGTGACCAAGAGGATTGTGTGTAGAGAGCAATAAAAGGGAAGGAGGTGATATGATATAGAATATACGACCTGGAGTAGAGGAGGGCAGGATTACAGTCAGATCCAAGAGTTCAGGAGTTCAGTGGAGAGTGCTTCTGTTGCGATGGTCTGGAGCAGAAGATCTAAAGCGCTTGGGTGTATCTTTGCGGGGGCTTCTTTGTTCCAGAGAACGGAGGCCTGTGGCGGACTTGGAAGGCGTCTGGTGAAGGGAGTCCGGACGGAAGGATTCTGCTTCTGAAGGATCTTGAAAGGAGAGTTGTTCCCCGTTTGGCGATTTGAGGCGTAGGGTCGCAGGGAAGGCCAAGGTGAATTTTATTTGTTGCTTGAAGAGTTCGGAACAAACCGGTTGGAAGGCCTTCCTTTTTTTTGAAACTTCGATCGAGTAATCAGCAAAAATAAGGATTTTCACTCCATCAATTTGAAGAGCTGGAGATTGCCGGAACGCCTGGAGAAGAGCTGATTTGTCTGCGTAATTTAGGTATTTGGCAATGATGGGTCGCGGGGATTTGCGATCGGGTTTGAGGGAGCCCATCCGGTGTGCGCGCTCCACAGTGAAAGGACCCACGAGGCCCATAGCTTCAGGGATGCGTTTGGAGCAGAAATCCGCGAGGGCCGCATTGGGTAGCGACTCAGGGACGCCTACGAATCGCAAGTTGCTCCTTCTGGATCTGTTCTCCAAATCTTCCAGCTTCTGGATGATGTATTGGTTGGTTTTGTCTTGGGAATGTTCAGTGGCTTGTGCCTGATAGAGCTCGTCCTCTACCTCAGACAGGCGATGTTCAACTTCATTTAGTCTGGCGGAGTGTTCAGACAGCTGGGCTTTAATTTGTGTCATGCCTGCATTGACTGCCTTTTCCACAGAGGCTGCAATCATAGGGGTCAGGAGAGCAGCCACTGCCTGTGCTATCCGCTGCGTTTGGCCATCTTCCATGATGGGGACATCTGTGGTGGTGCTCCCTGGAGGAGATATTGCTGATGGTGGTGAAGCTGTGGCCTGGGGTGCTGGGGGATATGAGGCTGGGATTGCCTGACTTGTGCATCCACTAACCTCCATGTCTGCAGGCTGAGCGTCCGCTGCAGTAGATGAGAGGGCCTGTGCTGCGGGGGAGTAGGCCGGAGCCGGGGGCTCGATTTGCGGCCTGTCCGGCGGGGCCGTGACGGCCGCGTACAATCGGGTGCCGGATCGTTCCACAAAGCGATCCATCCGAGCCTTATGGGTGGTGGGGGGCCTTCGGTGGTGGTTGGTGAGCCGTGTGTGCCCTCAGGCTGGGTTTTTAAGCCGATTTTCGGGTGCCTGGAGCGGGAGCTAGAAGGAGGCGCAGTTACCTCATGCGGCGCCGGAACCGGAAGTCTGTTTTTCAACATTAAAGGGGAAAATTTTGTACTTACCTGGCAGAAATTTTCCTTTCCTGATGCAAACCATGACAGCATATACATAGCTCCCAACTGTCCCTGATTTCGAGGGATTGTCCCTGATTTGGAGCAATGTCCCTCTGTCCCTCATTCCTCCTCATTTGTCCCTCATTTTGGTCTGATCTATATAGTTGTATATAAAATGCACTTTTTATCTATCAAAAAGTGTTTTCCAGTGTTAAACCTTCCATCTGATTTCTAAATCGCTGCATTTGTAAATTCCAAAGGCCGATATAAAGGAATAGTAGTGGTAAAAAAAGCACTTGTGTGTTTAACCAATCTTGTTTTTTTGTACACTTCTCCTTTAAGGGCGTGTGGCAAGGGGTGTGTCCTATGCCTGCATACTTTTGCTGATAGGTGTCCTTCATTCCCATCTCAAAAAGTTTGGCGGTATGCATATACGTATTGGTAGGCTCTGCCCCTGCCATATTCCAGGACCAGTTATACTATATAAGCAAGTCTCCTCCCTGCAGGCAGCATTCTCGTAACTTAGTATCACTGCAAAGCCCTTTTGGGGGGGATCTATATGCTGTCATGCTTTGCATTAGAAAAGAAAAATTACCGTCAGGCAAGTATAACATTTTCCCCTTTCCTGACACAGCATGACAGCATATATGTATGGGAGGAACCAAATCACCAGACAAGGGTGGGTAATGAGGAAGTGTTTAAGTAGAGGATTAGATGTATCCCCACTAACGACTGAAATGTATTGTAGCTAAGGCCACTGGGTCCACTTTAAAAATGAACCTCCAACGTGTTGAATGTAGACCAGGTCGTAGTTAACATATTAGTTCTGGAGGGACTCCTTTGGAGTTCCGTCCATGGATGCGTAATCCGTCTGGAAAAGCAGTCTCTGCCCTCAATTGATGTATTTGCCCTAGCCATCTAAGCCACTTCACTAACTTGATCCGCACTACTGTGATTGTCTTTAATGGGCAGCAATTGTCTTCTGATGCCATTAGGCCTGAAGAGCCTATTGTTTGCTCCTTGAAGAAGGGCCAATTTTATGTCTCTTCAACCTTGAATCTATTTCCAATGCTTGTGGTACTCCAAACACTTTAGTTTGGATATGCCAGAAGGATGATGTTCTAACCCAGATGCAAACCTCTGTATAGTGCTAAGGAAGAGACTAGAGCCACTTTGCCTGATAATTTCAGCAACAAAGACATGCCCGGAGCAGAGGAGGAACAGAATCAGTATAGGGCATACATAACAGGGTAAGAAGGGGAACCGGTTGGCAGGGGTTAATCTTTCTAAAGTTAACATGTTAGTCCTGGCAATTAACTTATTTGCTCAGAGGAAGGTGTGACGTGGTGGGGCCAGCTGTTCAGTTGTCCAAAAGGGAAGGTACCGGCACAATTGCTGAGAGGAAATCATCAGAAGAGCATCTGCTGTCCAAAGCGATTTGGAACCTCTTCAAGGGGTCCACCATAGCCCCCACAAGCGGGGTCTTCCGCACCACGTGCTCGAAGATCTCGGCCTCCAGAGCGTTTTAGCCCAGATCGGACCCCCAGGGCTCAGCGCTGGCTAGGGAGCCCACAAGTGGACCCTCCAGACCCCCCTGCTAAGCGCGCACCAGCTTCTGCAGGGAGCAGTCCTGGGAGGAATCCCCATCTTAGGCGGAGCCCACAGAGGGGTGACACTTACCGCTGCACGACCACTGTCACATCCTCCATCATCCAGATTTGGGAGCACGCGGCTGCCTCCACTGGTGATGTGCCTGTCGGTGGGGCAGCCCGGCCGGGGAGAGCTACACCTGCGGGCACTGGCCTGTCTCCCGGTGTGGCCGGCAGCCCTCCATGTGGACAAGATTTGCGGCGGGGGAGGTCGGGCATGTCTGCCCGTGGTGCCAGGAAGTTGGCAATATTTACCGCCGAGTCCCAGCTGGGTCCTGGGAGAGAGGATGGAGCGGCGGTGAGTGGTGATGACGTCAGTGGAAGGCGGAGCTCCAGCACGGCTCAGAGGACACCTCAAAACCATTGGCCAGCTTACACAGAAGGGATCGCCTGCTGCGGTGGAGGAGAGAAGCAGAACGGCTGGCAGGCGAGGAAGTAGTCACAGCCCTGGAGCTCTGCGATCGGAGGGGGATGAAGAGCTGGAAGAGGAGAGCCATGCTGCATCCAGGGAATCCGGATCTGCGGCTGGGTGGGGGGCCCACAGCCCTGTTCAGCCTGGCAAGTCCCCTTTTACTGCTGTGTCTTTACTTTCTCCTTCTGTTCTATCGGGGTCAGGGGTCATGAGAACTTGGACCAGTATCGGTGGCAGAGAAGGATGTGGACAAGGAAGATGGATAAGGTGAGATTAGCGGATTCGGCAAAGTGTGATGTGTACGTTTGCGCCGAAGGACCGCTCGGCACACATCTTAAACAGGAGGTGCGTGAAAAAAATCTGGAAAGGGGAATATGTGGAAATATTTTCCCTTCTCCCCTTAGAAAAATTCAATTTGTATAGGGTTAAACCGGACAAAAGCAAAAAGGAGGAGGAGGAGCGGCGGAGATATCGGATTATCCCACGTATGTTTGCCAATTGGTTGCAGGTGTTTACCATTTTGGCCAGCGTAATTGGGGAAAAGGCACCTGAAAATAGTTTGCCGCTTTTTTGTTATATGGATGCGATTGGGGGAGGCACATAGAGTGTATGGTGGTGCGGCATGGCTCCGTTATGACGAGCAGTTTCGCCAGCGGAAAGCCATCCGATCCTCTATTCATTGGGATCACAAGGATATCGGCCTCTGGATGAAGTTGATGACTTCTACCAGGATGGGTACATAGTTTTTTCCAGGAGGGGCTGGCGGGACCTCCACCTCAGGTGTGCCGGGCCCACTAGGAAGAAGGGGTTGTGCTGGCAGTTTGACAGTTCCTGCAATTTCGGCAGCTTATGTCGTTTTAAGCATGAATGCTCAGGATGTGGGGGCAGCTATTCGCTCTCCCATTGTTTTAAGCAAGGTAAAGGACGCACTGGGGATGTCTCTGGAAAGCGGGACAACTCTGGTGAGGGTGGAAAGGATGGTTCATCTTCTAAATAGGTACCCTGATCGGGAGGTGGCTCGCCTCCTGGAGTTGGGTTTTAAGGCGGGTTTCACCCGGAAGTGGTATCAGAGACACTTTTTAAGGAGGTGGCTCTGGGGTGGATGAGCGCCCCCTTTTCATCTCCACCATTTCCGGGTTTGGTTTTTCTTGCATTTGGGGGTGGTCCCAAAGAGACTCTGGGAAATTCAGGCTGCTCCATCATCTTTCTTATCCTAAGGGAGCCTCTGTCAACGATGGTATTGATACGCTTGCCTGCGCGATTACCTATACATCGTTCAATGCAGCCATCTCCTGGGTTCCTCGATATGGCCACGGTTTACTATTGGCAAAGACAGATGTGGAAGTAGCTTTCTGGCTGCTTCCAGTTCATCCTGACAGTATCCATTTGTTGGGTTGTCACTGGCAGGGCTCATACTTTGAACAACCCATTGGTAAACAAGGATCGACAATCTTATGTGCCCTGTTTGAGACTTTCAGCTCATTTGTTGAATGGGTGGTGAGGGATGTGTTTGGTGTGAACTCAGTCATCCATTATCTGGATGACTTCCTTTGCATTGGGCCTTCGGATTCTCAAATTTGTGTGATCCTTTTGGGGACCTTACAGCATATAATCGGAACGCTTCGATATTCCGTTGGCCCCAGCCAAGACATAGGGTCCCACGACAGAACTGGCTTTTCTTGGCATTACGATTGATTCGTTGGCTATGGAATGCCGGCTGCCGTTTGATAAATTGGTGGCGCTGAGGAGGGAGGTCAGGGAGGCCTATGGTCAAGGGAAATTGCAGTTGCGGGACTTGCAGTTGTTACTGGGAAAACTGAATTTCGCTTTTCGGATCATTCCGATGGACAGGATTTTCAGCCACCGCCTGGCAGCAGCGACTTCAGGTGTTAGTGCACCACGGCACTATATACGGTTGAACGGCGAGCTCCGGGCCAACCTTCAAATTTGGGATCTCTTTTTAGAGTCCTATAATGGACATCTGGATGGCTGGTCCAGTGAGCAACGCAGACTTGTTTTTTTTTTACCGATGCGGCAGGTCCAGCTTGATATGGAGCGTTTTTCCAGGGAAAATGGAGTGCGGAAGGGTGGCCTGAAGAGTGCCATTCGGCTGGCTTTCTCAAAAATCTGGTACTGTTGGAGCTGTTTCCAATTGTCCTGGCAGTTGAGGTATGAGGGGAGGCTTTTCGCAATAGAAAGGTTCGCTTTCACTGCGAAAATATGGGTGTGGTGTCAGCGATTAATTCTACATCTGCATCTTCTCCACCAGTGGTGCGCCTTTCACATCATTTGCTTTGTCTTTGCCTAAATGCTTTCATTTATGCTGTACATATTCCGGGAGTTTGCAAAAAAGTGGCAGATGCTTTATCTTGATTTCAGTGGGAAGAGTTTTGTGTGCTGGCACCGGAAGCAGAGTGGCATGGGATGCCTTGTCCCCGGCGACTTTGGAGGATCGCTTTGGACTCGCCGCTGGATTGATTCGGGATTCGTTGAGTACTGCAACCTGGGAGGCTTACTCAAGGGCCTGGAAGGAATGGATTTCTTTGTTGGAGAAGGTAGGCGATGGGGGATTCCTTTTATTTTATGAGTTGCAATTGTGGGAGGGGTGTATCGGCTTCTGCGGTGGATAGAAAATTGGCGTTTGTGGTATGACAGGCTATGAGAGGGTATCGTAAGTGTCACGAGCGATCGATTTACGACGCCCAGTGTCTTTTTCTGTTCTAGATACTATATTGGGTCAGTTACGCAAGGTTTGTTCGTCCTCTTATGAACAGACATTGTTTAGGGCGGCCTTTTTGGTGGTCAGTCCTTCAAAACGGGTAGCTGGGGGTTTGATGGTGGGGGACGTTGCTTGTTCCAATTCCTAAGTCAGGATTTTGTTTCAGCGATCCAAGACAGACCAGAGTGGCAAGGGCTTGTTGGTGCAGCTGTTTCGGGGGAGTGGCCCCCTTTTTTGTCTGGTGCTTGCCGTGGAATAATTCTTTCTGGTGCGACCGCGGACCAGTGGTGCCCTGTTCCCACATTCGGATGGCTTGTGTCTAAGTTTCAATTTGTCTGATAAAGACTCTATGGCCAACTGCTTCTGCGATAAAGGTTGCCTTTAAATAAACACAGCTGTTTGATTTATGCTTGGCATGGAACCATTAGTGACTGTAGGCCTTCTCAGTCTCTGCCCATTTGCTGCTGCCTCTGGCCTGCAACTTGGTTTGCATTTTGCCGGACAAACCAGTTACCACCAGTCCACTATGATTTTTGTAGAGATTTCCTTGGCCTCTAATAACAGAAGCAGCAATTACACGCTGCTAACAGGTAAGGACTAAGGAAATGTAACTGAGCAGATCCCGACTTTCATTTTAGCATCAAGGTCAGCATGTAAATGCATAGAGATAAACGCATAGCAGTCATTAGTACTTTCAAGTCAATGTAATCACAAGCAAGCAGCGCAGGTTAATAGTCATCAGAAAATTAGCACTAGCAGGTTAAACCAGAGCCATCTTAAAGCGGAGGTCTGGCCGTTTAAAAAAAAAAAAAAGCCAGCAACTACAAACACTGTAGCTGCTGACTTTTAATAAGGTCACTTACCTGTCCAGCGAGCCCGCGATGTCGCCCCCCTGAGGCCGATCCATCCATCGGATCGGGTGCTGGCGCCGCCATCCTAAGCCTTGCGGCTTCACTGCCTGTTCCCTATTGCGCATGCGCGAGTCGCCCCGGGGCTTTGTGAATGGCCCTGTTGTTTTCTGGGACACACACATGTCCCAGAATACCACGGGCCAGCTCACCGAAGAGGAGAAAGTGACAGAACAGCGCCGCAGAATAGGAAGAGGCAGATTGGGAAGACTGCCTAGCAACAGGGGTTTCTGGTAAGTAAAAACATTTTTTGCAGATTGACACTTCTCATGCCACCTGCCACAAGTTATGGATTGTCATTTGCCACACGTTGCGGATTGTCACTTTCCATGTCACCTGCCACAAGTTGCAGATTGTCACTTGTCACGCTACCTGCCACAAGTTACGGATTGTCATTTGCCACACGTTGTAGATTGTCACTTGCCACGTCACTCTGCAGACTGCAAGGTGGAGAAGATGGAGGGAGGAGGTGGGTGGAACCAACACTCATTCAGAGAAGGAAGAATGCTGGTGCTCTGCCACTGACAGTGGACGCTGGACATTTTAACTAGTCTGTCTAAACTGCAGCATTGAACTGTTCCTCTATTTGAGGCTCCTGTCACGTCAGCTCTGAGACTCACTTACGTCACTCGTCTGAGACTTGAGTCGGACATGGCTCTCTGACTTCACTCATTGCTAGACGCTAGGCGGCCCAGGCGCTAGGAACGAGTACAGGGAAGAGGCCCCACCCACCAACTCCGGCTCCTGTTCAGTGCGGCGCAGCGGCTTAATAAAATTAGACGAGTCTCACTCTCTGCGCCACTGATCGGCTGATGTGAGAGAGAGACCCAGGCAGAGGCAAGTGACAACATGACATGTCAGTGTGGTATTTTCGGGGGGGGGGGGCAATTACCCTGACTGGACAAAGGGGCCCCGCCCATCCCCGACATCAGTGCTTAGATTTGACAGCTCCACTCTCACTGCCGCTGCATGTCCCCGGCTTGCCCACCAATCACTGGATGTTTACACTAGGGGGTAATATTTCTACATGAGAAATACGAGACCCGGGGCTTTTTGGGGACGATGGGTAGGTGGGGCCCCCCAGGCAAGCGGCCCATGCGAAAAGACGGCCCTGGGTTAAATCTACCCTAGACACATGTACCACAAAAGGTCCATACCAAAACCAAGCATTAATACACAGTAAGTCCAGCATGCAGGGCCAGGCCCTGCGTTAATAGGAAAGGCTCAGCACCACCTGAAATCAGCCTAAGCATTAGCAATACAGTACTGCACACACAGACCACAACCTGTGAAGCATTAGTGAACAGAGTGGCACTATGGACAGCCAGTAAGGTTCACATGTGTGCTATATGCTTTCAGTTGTGCAAGCTAACAGCATACCTGCAGACAATAAGGCTACTTTCACATTGGGACATGGAACGCGCTGACGGTAAAGCGGCGCTATATTTAGCGGCGATTTACCATCATTTTAGCAGCGCTTTTCGCCAAAAAAGGGTTAAAACCGCCCGCAAAGCACCGTTGCAGGTGGGTTTGGAGCGCTGCCCCATTGTTTTCAAAGGGAAGGGGCGATTTAGGAGCGGTAAATACACTGCTCCTACAGTGCTCCAAAAATGTCGCTTTCAGGACTTTTTTCATCGTCCTGCAAGCGCACCGCTCCAGTGTGAAAGCCCTCGGGGCACACTGGAGTGCATTGAGCGGCTCTTTCAGGGCGCTTTGCAGGCGCTATTTTTATGTGTGACATATGCTTGCAGCAGTAACTTACCACCTGCACGCTTCATGGCCAAACCGGAAGCCCAATTAGGGTTGCCACCTCATCCCTTTAAACCCGAGCACATATGAATTACACAGGCTAATTTAATGCAGATAAGGCACCAAGTGACTTTAATTACCACCTTAATCAGCCTCAGAACCTGTGTAATTCATATGTGTTCAGGTTTAAAGGGATGAGGTGGCAACCCTAAAGCCCCGTACACACGATTGGACTTTCCGACGGGAAATGTTTGACAGGCTGTTGTCGGTAAATCCGTCCGTGTGTATGCTCCATCGGACAATTGTTGTCGGACTTTCCGCCAACAAATGTTGGCTATCAGATTCTCAAATTTTCCGCAGACTAATGTGTGTTGTCGGATTTTCCAAGCGTGTGTACACAAGTCCATCGAACAAAAGTCCAAAGTACAAACACGCATGCTCGGAAGCAGAAGCGATCTGTCTTGTAAACTAGCGTTTGTAATGGAGAATTAACGGCCATTCAGAAACTAACTGAAAAGCACAAAATGAAAAGCACGAACTGAAAAGTGCTAAATGAAAAATGCAAAAAAGAAAAGCGTGAATCAACACTCACCAAACTTCTACTAACACGAAATTAGCAGAAGGAGCGAAAAAGGGTGATGCTAAAGAGCTGAATAACCACGTAGTATGTCTAGTACGTCACTACGTTCGTAATTTTTGGCCAACATTTGTGTGACCGTGTGTATGCAAGACAAGTTTGAGCCAACGGCCAAAATTCCACGGTTTTGTTGGCGGAAAGTCCGATCGTGTGTACGAGGCATAAGTCCAATGAATGTCTATCCATGGAGTCATGATGAAAGAGCAATTCCTAGAGACCAGATACCATCACCCCCCTCATCCTGGATCCTGAGGAGGGAGGTCTCCCCCATATAGGAGTTAGTTTCAACCTGTACAGCGGGGAGCTTTGTCACACGAGAGGCTTGAACCTGTGTGGCTTGGCCAGATAAATCTGGCAAGGCTCAGCAGCATAATAACCAGCTGTAGCAGTGAGGGAAAACAAAAAGAGAATGCTGCCTGCAGGAAGGAGACTTACTTGTATAGTATAACGTGTCCTGGAATAGGGCAGGGGGTGGAGACTACCCATACGTATATGCTGTCATGCTGTGTCAGGAAAATAATGTACTTTCTAATCTTGCGATTGCAATCATATCAACTACATAAACAATCTGGAAGGCAAACAGTGTCATGTTAAAGCGGTACTTTCCACTGACCTTTGCACATTATATAACAGAGAGCTGATATGAAACAAGGCCTAGTTATGTCAGTTTTTTTAAGTCGTTTTTTATTTGTAGCAGCTCTTTTGTATATGTTGATCTTTGTTAGAGTCTTTTGTTGGCACAGTGTAATGGAAAACAACATTGCAAGTTGCAGAACAGGAAGTCATGAAAGATAGTGAAAGCCAGCATGAACTCATGATTAGGGTTGCCACCTTTTCTTCAAGCCAAACCCGAACACTTTAGAGGCGCACGGCATGGCACCCCAACCGCGGTGCTATTTTGCAGCGATTGTCACCCGACAAATCGCGGGAAAATCATGTAAACAGAATTGTGGGATGCCTGTGGGATGCCTTTGTGATTGGGGTGCCATTATCCCCATTCTCTCCTATTACAAATCTCATTTCCCTACCAGCACAAATCCTCCTCCTTCCAATACCCCCATGGCAGCCGACAGTGGGTATCACGGGGCCCCAGTACACAGGGGGATTCAGACAGCAGAGGGTTCGGAGTGGGGGACAACTACAGAGGAGGGGGGACAATTACAGAGATTGATGGGGGAAATTACAGAGGAGGGGTGCAATTACAGAGGAGGGGTTAATTACAGAGCTAGGGGGCAAATACAGAGATAGGGAACAATTACAGAGGAAGAGGAGTGCAAATACAGGAGGAGGAGGGGGTGACAAATACAGGAGGAGGGGGTGACAAATACAGAGGAGGGGAGACAATTACAGAGGAGGGGGAGACAATTACAGAGGAGGGGGGGTGCAAATACAGAGGAAGAGGATGCAAATACAGAGGAGGGAGAAGGGGGGGGTGGCAAATACAGAGAAAGATGCAAATACAGGAGGAGGGGGGGCAATTACAGAGAAGGGGAGACAATTACAGAGGAGGGGAGACAATTACAGAGGAGGGGAGACAATTACAGAGGAGGGGGTGCAAATACAGACAAGGGGGGGAAATTACAGAGAAGGGGAACAAATACAGGAGGAGGAGGGGGTGACAAATACAGGAGGAGGAGGGGGTGGCAAATACAGGAGGAAGAGGATGCAATTACAGAGGAGGGGGGACAATTACAGAGGAGGGGGTGCAAATACAGACAAGGGGGGTAAATTACAGAGAAGGGGAACAATTACAGAGGAGGGGTGACAAATACAGGAGGAGGGGGGGGGGACAAATACAGGAGGAGGAGGGGGTGGCAAATACAGGAGGAGGAGGGGGTGGCAATTACAGAGAAGGGGAGACAATTACAGAGGAGGGGAGACAATTACAGAGGAGGGGAACAATTACAGAGGAGGGGAACAATTACAGAGGAGGGGAACAATTACAGAGGAGGGGGGGGGGGGGTGCAAATACAGAGGAAGAGGATGCAAATACAGAAGGAGGGGGTGACAAATACAGGAGGAGGGGGTGGCATATACAGAGGAAGAGGAGACAATTACAGAGGAGGGGGTGCAAATACAGACAAGGGGGGGAAATTACAGAGAAGGGGAACAACAGAGGAGGGGGTGACAAATACAGGAGGAGGAGGATGCAATTACAGAGGAGGGGGGACAATTACAGAGGAGGGGGTGCAAATACAGGAGGAGGAGGATGCAATTACAGAGGAGGGGGGACAATTACAGAGGAGGGGGTGCAAATACAGACGAGGGGGGGAAATTACAGAGAAGGGGAACAATTACAGAGGAGGGGTGACAAATACAGGAGGAGGGGGTGACAAATACAGGAGGAGGGGTGACAAATACAGGAGGAGGAGGGGGTGGCAAATACAGGAGGAGGGGGTGGCAAATACAGGAGGAGGGGGGAAAACACAGAGGAGTCAAAACATAAGAGAGAGAGGCGACAGGCAGCTGCTGGTGCAGAAGTTTTTAATAAAATAAATGCTTAAAAACAATCCACTCACTCTCCATGTCAGAGCTGTATATGTCAGTCTGTGAAGTCGGCTGTCCCATCCTCCCCTCCAATCAACGCTGCTGTTATCACTGGAGGAAACAGAGAGCCACGGGAAACTCATGTGAACTGTCAGCCTCTGATGATGGAGGCGTGGTTAAGCCTCCGGAACGCTCTGATTGGTCACAGCATCCCAGGCTGACAGCTCACTGCAGTCTCCCCGCAGCTCTGTGTTATTGGCTTTCTCAAGCGATTCAGTAATAACAGCATTGTGGATTGGAGGGGAGGATGGGACAGCCGACTAAGTTCACAGACTGACAGTGAGTGGATTGTTTTTAAGCATTTACTTTATTAAAAACTTCTGCACCAGCAGCTGCCTGTCGACTCTCTCTCTGTTTTCATTGCTCTGTATTTGCTCCCCCTGCCTGCCGCTACAATCCCCCTGCTGTCCGGGACCCCCTGTGTGCTGGGGCTTGTAAAAGGCGGCCCCATGGTAACCCCTGTGAGCTGGAAATGGTGTCCGGGTGTGAGGCAGAGGGAAACCCGGGCACAGCCTCCTAAACCCGTACTGTCCGGGTCAAAACCGGACAGGTGGCAACCCTACTCATGATTGTTTTGTTATATTTACCTTTAGGCCCCTTTCACACTGGGGCGGGAGTCGGCTATATTTAGCGCTGCTTTACCGTTGTTTTAGCCGCTAGTGGTGCGGTTTTAACCCCTGCTAGCGGCCGAAAAAGGGTTAAAACCCCCCGCAAAGTGCAGCAAGCGGCGCTTTGCAGTGGTATTGCCGCGGTATTACCGCGGTGTCCCATTGATTTCAATGGGTTAGGAGCGGTTTAGGAGCAGTGTATTCTCCTTCACCGCTCCAAAGATGTGGATAGCAGGACTTTTTTGACCGTCCTGCTAGCGCACCGCTCCAGTGTGAAAGCCCTCCGGCGGATTTTTTCAGGCGCTGTACAGGCGATATTTTTAGCTCTGTAGCGCCTGAAAAACACCCCAGTGTGAAAGGGGCCTTACTGTCAATGGAATGTAGTGATAAACCATTGCTGGTTGTATTTTGAATATACTGTGTGTGTGTATGTATACAGTTGTGCTCATAAGTTTACATACACTGGCAGAATTTATGATTTCTTGGCCCTTTTCCAGAGAATATGAACGATAACACAGACTTTTCTTCCACTCATAGTTAGTGTTTGGCTGAAGACATTTATTATCAATCAACTGTGTTTACTCTTTTTAAATCATAATCACAACAGAAACGACCCAAATGACCCTGATCAAAAGTTTACATACCCCAGTTCTTTATACCGTGTATTGCCCCCTTTAACATGACAATGACAGCTTAAAGTCTTTTGTGGTATTTGTGGATGAGGCTCTTTATCTTCTCAGATGGTAAAGCTGCCCATTCCTTATAGCAAAAAGCCTCCAATTCCTGTAAATTCTTGGGCTGTCTTGTATGAACTGCATGTTTGAGATCTCCCCAGAGTGGCTCAATGATATTGAGGTCAGGAGACTGAGATGGTCACTCCAGAACCTTCACTTTATTCTGCTGTATTCAATGACAGGTTGCCTTGGCCTTGTGTTTTGAATCATTGTCATGTTGGAATGTCCAAGTATGTCCCATGCGCAGCTTCCTGGCTGATGAATGCAAATGTTCCTCCAGTATTTTTTGATAACATACTGCATTTATCTTGCCATCAATTTTGACCACATTTCCTGTGCCTTTGTAGCTCACCTATCTCCAAAACATCAGCAATCTACCTCCATGTTTCTCCGTAGGAATGGTGTACCTTTCATCATAGGCCTTGTTGACTTTTTTTTTTTTGTGGCCAAAAAGCAAAATTTTTGTCTCATCACTCCAAATGAGTTTGTGCCAGAAGGTTTGAGGCTTGTCTCTGTGCTGTTTGGCATATTGTAAGTGGGATACTTTGTGGCATTTGCGTACTAATGGCTTTCTTCTGGCGACTCAACTATGCAGCCCATCTTTCTTTAAGTGCCTCCTTATTGTGCATCTTGAAACAACCACACCACATGTTTTCAGAGTCCTGTATTTCCCATGAAGTTATTTGTGGGTTTTTCTTTGCACCCCAAACAGTTTTCCTGGCAGTTGTGGCTGAAATTGTAGATGGTCTACCTGACCATGGTTTGTTTTCAACAGAACCCCTCATTTTCCATTTCTTGATTAGAGTTTGAACACTGCTGATTGCCATTCTCAATTCCTTGGATATCTTTTTATATCCCTTTCCTGTTTTATATAGTTTACCTTTTCTCGCAGATCCTTTGACAATTCTTTTACTTTCCCCATGACTCAGAATCCAGAAACGTCAGTGCAGCACTGGATGAAAGATGCAAGGGTCTGTCCAGAAACTCATTGACTTTTTATACACACGTATGAAGGCTGTAGGAGGAGCCTGAGAGGGCTATTTAAGCCTCCTCCTCCGTCAGGGCCAGGGTCGTCAGCTTTCTGGGTTGGAAGCACGTCACTTCCGGCCACCTGTGGAGCAGCGGTCGGCTGCAGTATGGTGTTTGTGCCCCCCCCATCATCCCTGGGTTTCCCCGTTCTCCCTTGCAGCCACATCACATCAGGCAGGGGGCGCGGCCGCCCGCTTCTCTCGGCACTCATGTCGGGGGTAGCGGGCCGCCCTTCCATCCTCAGCTCCAGCGTGCGCTCCACTTCCCCATTCTCCCCACAGCATGCAGCCTGCCCGCTCTGCCGGCGCCATGCCTGGAGGAGCGGGGGGCGCCCGTCCTTCCGCTGTCCTCCACTTCCCCACAGCATGCAGCCCGCCCGCCCTCCCGGCGCTCATGCCGGGGGGAGCGGGGGGGCGCCCGTCCTTGCAGTGCTCACTGCGCTCTGTCTGACCAGGCTGCCGCTCGTTTGACTGGGAGGGGGGGATGTTCGGCCGCCGCCAACTCCTCTCCCCATACAGGTCCACAAGGATATAAATGTATATCGAAGGACTTGCCGCTAGCCTGGGGGGGTGGTCGGCCGCCCACCGACTCCCCTCCCCATTCACGAGGTACATGTCATCTGGTTGGGGGGGGGGTACTCGGCCGCCCGCCGACTCCTCTCCCCTTACACGTCCAGGAGGGAGCCACCAGTTCCTCTCTCCCTGCTGGTCTGACTGCACTGGGGGATCACTCCTGTTTCTCCCAGTGCAGATGCGGGGGGGGGCGTCAATTCCTCGCTCCCCATACAGGTCATCAGTTCCATGGTGCTCAGGGGGGGTGATGGGCGGCCACCCGCCCGTCGCTCCTCTCTTCCACAACTGCCATCTCTGCAGCAGTGACGTGCGCCCATGCGGGGGAGGGGGGGTCCGTTCTGTCCTTCCATCCACCCTCCCCTCAGCTCCATCTGACCAGTGTGTCTGACCGCCCGCTTCCCCAGGGCTCCGTCTGGCCATGGTGCGTCCCGCCCGCTTCCCACAGGGTGTTATCTGCCTCCACCCCTGCATTTCTGTCATTGCGTTCCGCCCCTGCATTTCTGTCATTGCGTTCCGCCCCTGCATTTGTCATTGCGTTCCGCCCCTGCATTTCTGTCATTGCGTTCTGCCCCTGCATTTGTCATTGCGTTCCGCCCCTGCATTTCTGTCATTACGTTCCGCCCCTGCATTTCTGTCATTATGTTCCGCCCCTGCATTTCTGTCATTGCGTTCCGCTCCTGGATTCCTGTCATTACGTTCTGCCCCTGCATTTTCTGTCATTGCGTTCTGCCCCTGCATTTTCTGTCATTGCGTTTCTGCCCCTGCATTTTCTGTCATTGCGTTTCTGCCCCTGCATTTTCTGTCATTGCGTTTCTGCCCCTGGATTTCTGTCATTGCGTTTCTGCCCCCGGATTGCTGTCATTGCGTTTCTGCCCCCGGATTGCTGTCATTGCGTTTCTGCCCCCTGGATTGCTGTCATTGCGTTTCTGCCCCCTGGATTGCTGTCATTGCGTTTCTGCCCCCTGGATTGCTGTCATTTCGTTTCTGCCCCCTGGATTTCCGTCACTGTGTTTCTGCCCCCTGGATTTCCGTCACTGTGTTTCTGCCCCCGGATTCATGTCATTGCGTGTCTGCCCCTGGATTCATGTCATTGCGTGTCTGCCCCTGGATTCATGTCTTTGCGTTTCTGCCCCCTGGATTCATGTCTTTGCGTTTCTGCCCCCTGGATTCATGCCTTTGCCTTTCTGCCCCCTGGATTCATGTCTTTGCGTTTCTGCCCCCTGGATTCATGTTTTTGCGTTTCTGCCCCTGGATTCATGTCTTTGCGTTTCTGCCCCCTGGATTCATGTCTTTGCGTTTCTGCCCCCTGGATTCATGTCTTTGCGTTTCTGCCCCCTTGATTCATGTCTTTGCGTTTCTGCCCCTTGGATTCATGTCATTGCGTTCTGCCCCCTGGATTCATGTTACTCCGGTAGCTGTTTTGTTCGTTGGTTGTCATGTCTCATCGTATCTGTGTTCATGTTGTACCTGGGTCAGTTAGTTAGGGCTTACGTCAGGATCTGTCACGTCTACAGATCCATACGGGCTGAGGTTTCGTTGTTAATTGATTGTTGTCCACAATCTTCTCGCCCGCATACCATACGTCATACGATGCATGTTCATTCACCACACTCATACGACTACCCACCACTAAGGATGGGCCCGGTGCTCGATGCGAACCCATGTTCGCATCGAGCACCGGGTGTTCACTCGCTCGGCGAGCCCAGAACTATTTTGGCCGCTCGCATCACATTCGTGTGATGCGAGCGGCCCCCGCAATGCATTGCGGCCGGCGCGGCCGGCGCAGTGCATTGCTGGCTGATGATTGGCCAAGCATGCACTGTGACCCCGCATGCTTGGCCAATCACAGCGCCGGAAACTCGGAGAGCCATAATTGGCTACAGGCAGGACGCCTGTAGCCAATTACAGCTCAGGGGCTTTAGTACACGCCCCCTCTTATAAAAGGCCGCCACGCCGTCGGCGCCGGTCACATGCGTTCCGGCGTTAGAGAGAGCAGGCTCATTCTGTGTCACTCTGCTAGATTCATTTAGAAAGATTCATTTAGAAAGATTCATTTAGAAAGATTCATTTAGAAAGAGGGGCTTGTAGTGTGTTCGTGGCAGGCACTGGCAGCAAACAGAGCTCCTATATTTTGTTCCCAAAAGCACCTATAGGACTTGTAGTGTGTTCGTGGCAGGCACTGGCAGCAAACAGAGCTCCTATATTTTGTTCCCAGAAGCACCTAAAGGACTTGAAGTGTGTTAGTCCCATCACACAGAGATCCTATATTTTGTTCCCAGAAGCACCTATAGGACTTGAAGTGTGTTAGTCCCATCACACAGAGCTATATTTTCTTCCCAGAAGCACCCATAGGACTTGTAGTGTGTTAGTCCCATCACACAGAGATCCTATATTTTGTTCACAGAAGCACCCATAGGACTTGAAGTGTGTTAGTCCCATCACTCAGAGATCCTATATTTTGTTCCCAGAAGCACCTATAGGACTTGAAGTGTGTTAGTCCCATCACACAGACCTATATTTTGTTCCCAGAAGCACCCATAGGACTTGTAGTGTGTTAGTCCCATCACACAGAGATCCTATATTTTGTTCACAGAAGCACCCATAGGGCTTGAAGTGTGTTAGTCCCATCACACAGAGATCCTATATTTTGTTCCCAGAAGCACCTATAGGACTTGAAGTGTGTTAGTCCCATCACACAGACCTATATTTTGTTCCCAGAAGCACCTATAGGACTTGAAGTGTGTTAGTCCCATCACACAGAGATCCTATATTTTGTTCCCAGAACCACCTATAGGACTTGAAGTGTGTTAGTCCCATCACACAGAGCTATATTTTCTTCCCAGAAGCACCATAGGACTTGTAGTGTGTTAGTCCCATCACACAGAGATCCTATATTTTGTTCCCAGAAGCACCTATAGGACTTGAAGTGTGTTAGTCCCATCACACAGACCTATATTTTCTTCCCAGAAGCACCCATAGGACTTGTAGTGTGTTAGTCCCATCACACAGAGATCCTATATTTTGTTCACAGAAGCACCCATAGGACTTGAAGTGTGTTAGTCCCATCACACAGAGATCCTATATTTTGTTCCCAGAAGCACCTATAGGACTTGAAGTGTGTTAGTCCCATCACACAGACCTATATTTTCTTCCCAGAAGCACCCATAGGACTTGTAGTGTGTTAGTCCCATCACACAGAGATCCTATATTTTGTTCACAGAAGCACCCATAGGACTTGAAGTGTGTTAGTCCCATCACACAGAGATCCTATATTTTGTTCCCAGAAGCACCTATAGGACTTGAAGTGTGTTAGTCCCATCACACAGACCTATATTTTCTTCCCAGAAGCACCCATAGGACTTGTAGTGTGTTAGTCCCATCACACAGAGATCCTATATTTTGTTCACAGAAGCACCCATAGGACTTGAAGTGTGTTAGTCCCATCACACAGAGATCCTATATTTTGTTCCCAGAAGCACCTATAGGACTTGAAGTGTGTTAGTCCCATCACACAGACCTATATTTTCTTCCCAGAAGCACCCATAGGACTTGTAGTGTGTTAGTCCCATCACACAGAGATCCTATATTTTGTTCACAGAAGCACCCATAGGACTTGAAGTGTGTTAGTCCCATCACACAGAGATCCTATATTTTGTTCCCAGAAGCACCTATAGGACTTGAAGTGTGTTAGTCCCATCACACAGACCTATATTTTCTTCCCAGAAGCACCCATAGGACTTGTAGTGTGTTAGTCCCATCACACAGAGATCCTATATTTGTTCCCAGAAGCACCTATAGGACTTGAAGTGTGTTAGTCCCATCACACAGAGCTATATTTTCTTCCCAGAAGCACCCATAGGACTTGTAGTGTGTTAGTCCCATCACACAGAGATCCTATATTTTGTTCCCAGAAGCACCTATAAGACTTGAAGTGTGTTAGTCCCATCACACAGAGATCCTATATTTTGTTCCCAGAAGCACCTATAGGACTTGAAGTGTGTTAGTCCCATCACACAGACCTATATTTTCTTCCCAGAAGCACCTATAGGACTTGAAGTGTGTTAGTCTCATCACACAGAGATCCTATATTTTGTTCCCAGAAGCACCTATAGGACTTGAAGTGTGTTAGTCCCATCACACAGACCTATATTTTCTTCCCAGAAGCACCCATAGGACTTGTAGTGTGTTAGTCCCATCACACAGAGATCCTATATTTTGTTCACAGAAGCACCCATAGGACTTGAAGTGTGTTAGTCCCATCACACAGAGATCCTATATTTTGTTCCCAGAAGCACCTATAGGACTTGAAGTGTGTTAGTCCCATCACACAGAGATCCTCTATTTTCTTTACAGAAGCACCCATAGGACTTCTAGTGTGTTAGTGGCATCACACAGAGCTCCTATATTTTCTTTGCAGAAGCACCCATAGGACTTCTAGTGTGTTAGTGGCATCACACAGAGCTCCTATATTTTCTTCTCAGCAGCACCCACAGGACTTCTAGTGTGTTAGTGGCATCACACAGAGCTCCTATATTTTCTTTGCAGAAGCACCCATAGGACTTCTAGTGTGTTAGTGGCATCACACAGAGCTCCTATATATTCTTCTCAGCAGCACCCACAGGACTACCGACTACAATGGCTGGAAGACCGCCAAGGGGAGGCAGAGCGTGCAGAGCCAAGAACACAGGGCAGGCAGGCTCTGTTTCTAGTGGACGTGGCCGTGGCCGTGGACGTGGTCGTGCATCGTCATCAGCACGTGACCATGGGACACGCGCGTCTTTGTTTTCGGCAGCTGGACATGTGGAGCCGCATCATGCTGAAGGCTTGGTAGAATGGATGACCAAGCCCTCCTCATCCTCCTCATCCTCTCTCACCCAGGCTCAGGGTACTGGCAGAGCACCTGCCAACGCGTACTCAATGGCATCCTCAGCCACCCCTTCCCTAGACCCACCATGTCCTCCTGAGGAGTCCCCGAACTCTTTGAGCACAGTGTTGGGTACATGCTCCAGGAGGATGTCCAACGATTCGAAGGCTCGGATGATGATACCCAGCTTGAGGAATCTGGCAGTACTGTTCCACCAGCTGCAGCTTACTGCCAGGTTTGCTCTAGTGGTGAAGAGGGAGGGGATGATGAGGTCACTGACTCCACGTGGGTGCCTGAAGGGAGAGAGGATGAGGAGAAGGACGAGGAGGAGGAGGATGCGGCGTCACATGTCCAACGAGGCAGGATGCCCCCTGGAGGCCAGGTAGAGGCCAGCACAGCAACTGTACAACACCGCAGAGCTCCGCCTGTGCAGGGCGCTGCCTCTGCACATTATCAGAAAAGTTCTTTGGTGTGGGCCTTTTTTGAGACGAGTGCATCAGATCGCACCACTGCTATTTGCAATATTTGTCTCAAGCGTATCTCGCGTTGCCAAAACATCAGCCGCTTGGGCACCACAAGCATGAGCAGACATATGTCGACCTGCCATGCAGCTCGTTGGCAGGCACACATAAAAGACCCACACCAAAGAACTAAGCGGACCTCTCCTTGCTCCTCATCAGCTGGGATCTCCATCCCCAGTACACCTTCAGTCCTCTCTGAAAGCTGCTGTGAGAGGACTGAAGGTTGTTAAAGCTGAATTTCTAGCTTAGTTAAAATCATTATAGATACAAAAATGATAAAGTGAATAACGCAATTAAACCTTTGTCTGTATAAGCATATAAACGTACGATAACCGTGCGAATGGATAAACAGTTACAATTTATTTATATTGTAAAAGAAACATAATAAAGAAACATTTTAGATTACCCAACATAGTATAGAGATGTTATAAATGCCATGTTGCCAGTGTTTACAAAGATAGTTCTTAGGAGATATTTAAGGCCACATAATGGTTTACAACAGATATACACTGATCAACAAGGTTACCAAAACATATTAAAGTCCTAGGGGAAAGAGGGATAGAGGGGGAGAGAGAGGGGGAGAGAGAGGGGGAGAGAGAGAGAGAGAGGATACATTACATAATACTCACATGTCCATAGCATCAGGCTAAGAGGGAGCTCCCAGCATCAACTCTTGGTATTTATGTTGTTCCAATAACCCACTCCTACCAATCAAACACCTCATTGGTTCAGAAGTGCATTGTATCCTGATTGGTTACTTTGTTTGGACTAACTCCGTGTCTAAAGTCAACATTCCTGTTAATGACCCCTGGGGATAAGGAGCCATCTATTGTAAGAGAACAAGAGGTATTCAATTAACACCTGGGCACAGTCAATCTATGGAAAAAGTCTAGCTTGCCTGTCATAAAAATATATATGAATATATATACACATATATATACACACACACACACACGATGGGGCATGGCAATCCAATTCCATTTTAAATATTCAAAATCTCCAACACAGTGTGTAGAATTAGGTGTGTCACAACCAAGTACTTGCAGTACACCGACGTCCGATTCTACCAGGCAAATTTCCCTGCCCCAGCTGCTGGACCGTCGAAAGAAGTACACTCCCAGCCATCCACATGCCCAGCGGTTGAATGCTAGCTTGGCTAAATTGCTAGCACTTCAACTGCTGCCTTTTCAGTTGGTAGACTCGGCCCCCTTCCGTGAGTTTGTTCAATGTGCGGTTCCTCAGTGGCAGGTTCCCAAACGCCACTTTTTCTCACGGAAGGCGATTCCGTCTCTCTACCGGCATGTGGAAGGCAATGTCCATGCCTCGCTGGACAGGGCGGTCAGCGGTAAGGTGCATATTACCGCTGACTCATGGTCCAGCAGGCATGGACAGGGACGTTACCTTTCTTTCACAGCCCATTGGGTCACTCTATTGGCAGCTGGGAGGGATGCAGGACAAGGTGCAGTAGTGTTGGAGGTTGTTCCGCCACCACGCCTCCAAAACGCTACTACTGCTACTGGTTGTGACACACCTCTCTCCTCCACCCCTCCTCTTCTTCCTCCAGTGCTCTGTCCTCGGAACCAGCGGTGCTCCGTAGGCGTACAAGGGGCTACGCAAGTACGCAGGCAAAAAGATGCCATGACGTGCTTGCGCTGGTGTGTTTGGCGGACAGGAGCCACACTGGGCCAGAGGTTCTGGCAGCTCTGCAGGGGCAGGCCGAGAGGTGGTTGACGCCACGTCAGCTTAAGCCAGGAATGGTCGTTTCTGACAATGGCACCAACCTCCTCTCCGCCCTGCGACAGGGGCAGCTCACCCATGTGCCCTGTATGGCTCACGTCCTCAACCTGGTGGTGCAGCGGTTCTTGGGCAGGTTCCCAGGCTTACAGGATGTCCTGAGGCAGGCCAGGAAAGTCTGTGTGCATTTCCGCCGATCTTATAATGCCAGTGCTCGGCTGACTGAGCTGCAAAAGGAGCTGAACCTGCCCAAGAACCGCCTAATATGTGACATGCCCACCAGGTGGAACTCAACGTTGGCCATGCTGCAGCGACTGCACACGCAGCAGAGGGCCATCAATGAGTACCTTTGCGACTACGGCACCAGGACAGGGTCAGGGGAGCTTGGTTTTTTTTCCCCACGTCAGTGGAGCATGATCAGGGATGCATGCACTGTCCTCTCACCATTTGAGGAGGCCACGAGGATGGTGAGCAGTGACAGTGCATGCATCAGTGACACTGTACCTCTTGTCCACCTGTTGGAGCATACGCTGCGTGGGATAATGGACAGGGCACTTGAGGCAGAACTCAAGGCCCCCTTTATCCGGACAGTGTTCCTTCTGTCCCACCCATCACAAAGGAAGAGGATGAGGATGAGGAGGAGGAGGAGGATTGTGTGAGCATGGAGGTGGAGCCTGGCACTCAGCATCAGCAGCAGCAGTCTTTTAGGGATGATGTACAGTCCCAACAAACCAGTGGACTTGTACGTGGCTGGGAGGAGGTGGCTGGTGATCATGTCATCCTCAGTGACCCAGAAGACTCCGGACCGAATGCCTCAGCTAACCTACGCTGCATGGCCTCCCTGATCCTGCAAAGCCTGCGGAAGGATCCTCGTGTTCTTCGGATCAAGGAGAGGGACCATTACTGGCTGGCCACTCTCCTTGATCCACGGTACAAGGGTAAGGTTGCGGACCTTATCTTGCCGTCGCAGAGGGAGCAGAGGATGAGACATCTCAGGGAGGCCTTGCAGAAAGGTCTGTGCAACGCGTTCCCAGAAACTGGGAGGTTACAAACTCCTGGTCCTGGGCGACGAGTTGCTGAGGCTTCGGTCAGTAGCAGAAGGAGCGGTGGGGAAGGTGGAGGTCTGACCGATGCGTTCAGACAATTTTTTTAGTCCGCAGCCCCAAGGTATGATCGGTTCCAGCAACCATCGCCAGCGTCTGATATACATGGTGCAGGAATACCTTGGGGCAAGGTCAGACTTGGACACCTTTCCCACCGAAAATCCTCTGGCTTACTGGGTCCTGAGGATGGATCACTGGCCAGAGCTTGCACAGTATGCAATTGAGCTACTGGCCTGTCCTGCCTCCAGCGTTCTTTCCGAACGCACATTCAGTGCTGCTGGAGGATTTGTCACCGATCATAGGGTGCGCCTGTCCACCGCCTCGGTTGATCGACTGACCTTCATCAAAATGAATCAGTCTTGGATCACCACCAGCTACCAGGCACCTGAAGCGGATATAACGGAATCATTTATAATGTCACATCCCTTCAAGACTGCCTATGCTGATGCTGAGTGACTGTCCTCTTATGTTCACTGACTATCCTCTTCCTCCTCCTCAATGATCCATGCCACCACACCAGTGCCTAAGGCACAATTTTTCAGCCCCTGTTTAACAGGGGCGTGTACTTAAAATTTTTTAAAAAAATGCTTCGCAACACGTGTGACTGCTGTGCTCCAAGTACAGTATCTGTGAGGGGTTGCAGTGTTGTGGCACCAGCACCAGTGCCTAAGGCACAATTTTTCAGCCCCTGTTTAACAGGGGCGTGTACTTACGATTTTTAAAAAAAATGCTTCGCAACACGTGTGACTGCTGTGCTCCAAGTACAGTATCTGTGAGGGGTTGCAGTGTTGTGGCACCAGCATCAGTGCCTAAGGCACAATTTTTCAGCCCCTGTTTAACAGGGGCGTGTACTTACAATTTTTAAAAAAAATGCTTCGCAACACGTGTGACTGCTGTGCTCCAAGTACAGTATCTGTGAGGGGTTGCAGTGTTGTGGCACCAGCACCAGTGCCTAAGGCACAATTTTTCAGCCCCTGTTTAACAGGGGCGGGTAATTACAAATCTTGATCTAATAGTTCACAGCAGGGCCCATTCCTGCGCCCACCAAGAGTAACTATGAGGGCCTACAGTCTTGTGGCAACACCGTCCACCACCACCACCAAAGGCCCAATTTTTCTGCCCTGTTCATCAGGTGCTTGCAAAGGTGGACGTCTGACCGATGCGTTCAGACAATTTTTTAGTCCGCAGCCCCAAGGTATGATCGGTTCCAGCAACCATCGCCAGCGTCTGATATACATGGTGCAGGAATACCTTGGGGCAAGGTCAGACTTGGACACCTTTCCACCGAAAATCCTCTGGCTTACTGGGTCCTGAGGATGGATCACTGGCCAGAGCTTGCACAGTATGCAATTGAGCTACTGGCCTGTCCTGCCTCCAGCGTTCTTTCCGAACGCACATTCAGTGCTGCTGGAGGATTTGTCACCGATCATAGGGTGCGCCTGTCCACCGCCTCGGTTGATCGACTGACCTTCATCAAAATGAATCAGTCTTGGATCACCACCAGCTACCAGGCACCTGAAGCGGATATAACGGAATCATTTATAATGTCACATCCCTTCAAGACTGCCTATGCTGATGCTGAGTGACTGTCCTCTTATGTTCACTGACTATCCTCTTCCTCCTCCTCAATGATCCATGCCACCACACCAGTGCCTAAGGCACAATTTTTCAGCCCCTGTTTAACAGGGGCGTGTACTTACAATTTTTTTAAAAAATGCTTCGCAACACGTGTGACTGCTGTGCTCCAAGTACAGTATCGGTGAGGGGTTGCAGTGTTGTGGCACCAGCACCAGTGCCTAAGGCACAATTTTTCAGCCCCTGTTTAACAGGGGCGTGTACTTACGATTTTTTTAAAAAATGCTTCGCAACACGTGTGACTGCTGTGCTCCAAGTACAGTATCTGTGAGGGGTTGCAGTGTTGTGGCACCAGCATCAGTGCCTAAGGCACAATTTTTCAGCCCCTGTTTAACAGGGGCGTGTACTTACAATTTTTTAAAAAAATGCTTCGCAACACGTGTGACTGCTGTGCTCCAAGTACAGTATCTGTGAGGGGTTGCAGTGTTGTGGCACCAGTGCCTAAGGCACAATTTTTCAGCCCCTGTTTAACAGGGGCGGGTAATTACAAATCTTGATCTAATAGTTCACAGCAGGGCCCATTCCTGCGCCCACCAAGAGTAACTATGAGGGCCTACAGTCTTGTGGCAACACCGTCCACCACCACCGCCAAAGGCCCAATTTTTCTGCCCTGTTCATCAGGTGCTTGCAATTACAAATCTTGATCTAATAACTCACAGCAGGGCCCATTCCTGCGCCCACCAAGAGTAACTGTGAGAGCTTACAGTCTTGTGGCAACACCGTCCACCACCACCACCACCACCGCCAAAGGCCCAATTTTTCTGCCCTGTTCAACAGGTGCATGCAATTACAAATCTTGATCTAATAACTCACAGCAGGGCCCATTCCTGCGCCCACCAAGAGTAACTGTGAGAGCTTACAGTCTTGTGGCAACACCGTCCACCACCACCACCACCGCCAATTTTTCTGCCCGGTTCAACAGGTGCATGCAAGTACAAATCTTGATCTATTAACTCAAAGCAGGGCCCATTCCTGTGCCCACCAGTCTTGTGGCTACACCAACATCTAATAGGGCAAATTTCTGCAGAGTATATACGCCAGGCCCCTACTTTCAAACATCCAACTTACAAACGACTCCTACTTGCAAATGGAAAGAGAAAACAGGAAGTGAGAGGAAATCTACCCCTAGGAAGGGAAATTCTATCCTGTTAGATTTAATTTGGGAAAAAGGTATCTCCTCTCTACTGATTCTTTATCACCAATCCTTGTTTCAATTAAAACCCCACTTTTCCAAAAACATTTGTCAAAGATTGACACCAGTGGCAAAAAGCGCCCTGAGGCGATTCAGTTCGCATAGGTTGCGCTATACAAGTCATTCATTCATTCATTCAATCATTCATTGGGACGGAAAGTGAGGTGACATGTTCTAAACACATGTGCAAAGACAGCAAATGTTACAGGGGTGATAACCCCTCCCTATGTTCTCCAAAAAGCTTAAAAATAGATTTTTTTTGGGATGGAGCTACACTTCATAATGTATCTGTTCAGATTCTACTTAAGAACAAACCTACAGTCCGTGTCTTGTTTGCACCACCTATATACTGCTGTTCAGAGTATATAGGGTTGTAGGTATAGGGTTTTATTTTGGGTGCGGGGTCCCCCTTAATATCCATACAAGACCCAAAGGGGCTGGGGTGGGGGGGGGGGTGATGGGGTAGCCATGACATTTTTCTCAAGGATTTTCAGCCATATGGCGGCCAGGACAAGACATGACATTAAAGCCGCAAGTGGTTTTAATGGCTTCTTTTTTTCCTTTACAAATGTCATTTTGTGCAAGGACAGTTCTAAACACGGGAAACACATGCCACTTCACAGGCATACTTTAGACACCCCCCAGGTACCATATTTAAAGGAAAATTTCACTTTTTTTTTTTCACTTTATGCATCATTAAAATGACTGCTCCCGAAAAAACGTTAGTTTTTAAAAGTTCTTTTTGCATTGATATATGTTCCCTGGGGCAGGACCCGGGTCCCCAAACCTGTTTTATGACATTAACATGCATATTGGCCGTTGTAATTAGCACTTTTGATTTCGAACGTTCGCGTCCATTATAACGTATAGGGTTCGAAAATTTGCGCGAACTTTCGGTCGGTTCGAAGGTTCTGGTGCGAACCGAACCCGGGGGTGTTCGGCTCATCCCTACCCACCACGGTCCGTGGGTACACCAGCCCTGAGTTTCATGTCATTGCGTTTCTGCCCCTGGGTTCATGTCATTGCGTTTCTGCCCCTGGATTCATGTCATTGCGTTTCTGCCCCTGGATTCATGTCATTGCGTTTCTGCCCCTGGATTCATGTCATTGCGTTTCTGCCCCTGGATTCATGTCATTGCGTTTCTGCCCCTGGATTCATGTCATTGCGTTTCTGCCCCTGGATTCATGTCATTGCGTTCCTGCCCCTGGATTCATGTCATTGCGTTCCTGCCTCAACATTCAGCTTCAGTGTTCTGTCATAGCGTTTGCTGTCATCACGTTTCTGCCTCAGCATTTCTGTCATCACGTTTCTGCCTCAGCATTTCTGTCATCACGTTTCTGCCTCACCGTTTCCGTCATTTCGTTTCTGTCCTTTCGTTTCCGCCCTTGCATTTCTGCTCCAGCATTTCTGTCATTGTGTTTCAGCCTCAGCATTTCTCAGAGGGGTGTTGTTGTTCACCCATGGCATACTCCGGTAGCTGTCTTGTTCGTTGGTTGTCATGTCTCATCGTATCTGTGTTCATGTTGTACCTGGGTCAGTTAGTTAGGGCTTACGTCAGGATCTGTCACGTCTACAGATCCATACGGGCTGAGGTTTCGTTTGTTAATTGATTGTTGTCCACAATCTTCTCGCCCACATACCATACGTCATACGATTCATGTTCATTCACCACACTCATACGACTACCCACCACGGTCCGTGGGTACACCAGCCCTGAGTTTTCAGTCAATTACCTGTCTCTGCGCTTTAGGTTACTCGGGCTCACTTACCACTCACACGAGGGTGGGGGGGGGGAGTTCTGTCGTTAGGGTCATCACGCACAGTGGTCTTGACATTTCTGCTCATGTTCTCATTCTTAGGTAGGCACAGAGGGGCGGGCGTTGTTGTTCTCATGTCTGGTTGTCTGTCATTTCTCTAGTTTGTGTTCTCAGGTTGGGGCCGCCTTGGCATCCATACCTCCTTCCTCGGTTCAGGATTCAGACTCGGTAGTTGGGTCTCTGGCTGAAGCACGTCCCGATCTTATCAGGTAGGACCAGTGTCCTGTGTCTGGCATGGTTCTCCATGTTTATATATATATATTGTGGGAGATTAGCTTGTGGGGATCACCTTTCCTTGAAATGAAGGCCAGCGTGCAGCCAGTATCTGGTGGGTTGCCAGATTTATTTACAAGGGGTTTGCAAAGTCATAAAAATAAACAAAAATAGTAAAGTAAATCCTTGCCGTCCGGCGCTAAACTAAACAGTAGACTGCCCTCTATACGGTGTGGGGCTGGTCCCCATCACCACAAAACATGAGGTAAAGCAAACCTTATTTTTTAATCCAAACAAACAGAGCTCCTCTCTCTCAGATTTGCTTCTGATTCTCAGGCCAGAGCCCTGCTGTGCTCTCTTCCTGGTCATTTAAAGTCCACCTGAGCATGGAAGCAAGTGGACCACAACACCCGGACCGGAACCAAGCCTGCCACAGAGGCTGGAAAAACCTGGGCCGGATTCCGGTTCAGTCTCTTACAATAAAACGAATGCAAGGTGAAATATACAGATTATCGATGACCTCACCTTGTATACCGTCACAATATATACACACACACAAAAGTATTTTGAATATGATTAGTTCGTTTTCTAGGTAAATTTTAGTTTTTTGCTCCCTTAATCAAAGGAGCACTGATTACTGGGTCTGGTCTTTTCAGGGATTCACAGACTGGGAGTTTGATTGCTTCCTCCTGCTTTTAGGAGACTTTTCTAGAGCTTAGGTAGGGGTGGTGCACCCAGATGGTGGCTGGGCAGTTGATAAATAGTCAGAAACCCTGGAGAGATTATCTTTCCCCAAGGTGGACAGTTCCCAGCCTCAGTGAGTCTGTTGCCCCTGAGGCAGCTAAATGACTGGGTTGCTGTTCTGCAAGGTTTCAGGAGCTGCAGTGCTGGGACCAAGGAGCAGACTGTCTGAAAGCTTTCTTCAAGGGTCTGGAGAAGGATTGTCTCCCTCACTGAGTGGTGTCCAGCGGAGGCTGGAAGGAGGCAGCTGTCCAGGGGACTTGAGAGTAGAGACCCTAAATGTGATCCCTGTGACAGTGTAGTGTCCTGAGGATTGCACTGGGTACCAGCAAGTATGAATTGGAGCAGGGTAACCAGATGTCAGTCTGTTTTGCCCACCCCCCATGGTTTTCAGCTGCAAGGGAATAGACTGTTCAGTATTCAAGTATATAGAGAATATTATTCATAGAAAAGATTGTCATCTAACTGTTGTTTGCTAATCATTTTTTGGAGTATTCCATGCCACAATTTCTCTCCTGTTACAAGTTTTATTAATATAATAATAATAAATTACAAAGAGACAACTCCTAGACTGTTTATTGGCGCAAGAGTGAATGGCCAGTTACTATTCCCACAGTAATATCAGCGGCTACTGTGGGAATAGGGCTACAGATGGAATCTGGAAGTACGAGTAAAAGATTGTTTTGCACTAAATGGATGTCCTCTGTTTCATTTTTTTTATCCTGTATATATGACAAATAATGGTATTTTGAATAGGATTAAAAAGCAGGAGTATAATTTTACCACAACCAGAATGTTCCTTAAAAAAAAAAAAAGAAAGTTACAGTACGTGACTGACTCCTCCACTCATGGCCTTCTTTATGCATCATTAACCAATATAAAATGATCAAACACATATTTTCATGAAAAAATATAATACAATGTTAGTGCACACAAACACAATTATAATGTTCAAAATGTAGATAATTCCAAAGAATTTCTGCAAAGATAGGTAATTGGACGATCAGCTGATGGTATAGCTGAAGGCTGGAGAGGGAAAACCACAACCAAGTGGGCATGAGAAAACAAATGAGATGGAATAATGGGTGTGAAAGTAACATATTTCAGACCAAAGGGTGTGACCGAAATTCATTGTGTATTGAGATAACTGAGCATGATAGCCCGTGAGATAAGGAAGTAGCTGTAAAGGAGGGATAAAAACCACAACCAAGTATGCTTGATATATAGTGACGAAGAGGGTGTGAAATAGTTAAATAGGTAGCATTGTGGGAAACCAACCTGGTGAATAAAGTGTAATAAGTGATAAGGTATGGAAGCCCATAAGATACCTGCAACGGTAAAAAGGAGGAATGACAAGAAGCGCAACAGTGAAGGAGAGATGAACAAACCAAGGATGATGGCGCAGTGCATATAGATGTAAACTGCAGCCGATCAACTGAGGGCAACCACCAACGACACACAGCGTGAAGATGGAGGGCGGCACCATCGCCTGAGCAAAAACCGATGCTCGGCATAATGGCACGACAACCTCCCTCATAGTACATGCAGAATAGATATACACATCGGCGCCGCAACGTCATAGCTGACGTTGCGACGCATGACTTGCAAGCGTGGTGTCGACCCGCAGCAGGAGACTGCCCCCTACAAACAAGGGAGGGGAGAGGAAGTATGTGGTGTGGGTCGCAGCTCCCGGGGACAACAGATAATTATCCAACCCAGACTAACAGAGTGGGCCCCTGACACCCACCCGGTACAGTTCGCACCAGAACCTGCGAATGGACCGAAAGTTTGCGCGAACATTAGAACCCTATTAAATACAATGGACGCGAACGTTCAAAATCTAAAGTGCTAATTATAACGGCTAATATGCATGTTATTGTCCTAAAAAGGGTTCGGGGACCCGGGTCCTGCCCCAGGGGACATCTATCAATGCAATTTTATGATGCATAAAGTGATAAAAAGTGAAATATTCCTTTAAATATCGTACCTAGGGGGTGTCTAAAGTATGTCTGTGAAGGGCACGTGTTTCCTGTGTTTAGAACTGTCCCTGCACAAAATTACATTTGTAAAGGAAAAAGGCCATTTAAAACTGCTTGTGGCTTTAATGTAATGTCTGGTCCCGGCAATATGGATGAATATCTTTGAGAAAAATGTCATGGCTACCCAATCACCCCCCCCCACCCCAGCCCATTACCAGCCCCTTAGGGTCTTGTATGAATATTAAGGGGAACCCCGCACCCAAAATAAAACCTTATACCTAAAACCCTATATACGGTACTCTGAACAGCAGTATACAGTCGGTGCAAACAAGACAGGGACTGTAGGTTTGTTCTTAAGTAGAACCTGTTTGTAATTTGGAACAGGTAATTTTTTAAGTGTAGCTCCAGCCTAAAAATCACCACACTGTAAGCCCTCACAGTTACTCTTGGTGGGCACAGGAATGGGCCCTGCTGTGAATTATTAGATCAAGAATTGTAATTGCATGCACCTGTTGAACAGGGGCAGAAAAATTGGGCCTTTGGTGGTGGTGGTGGTGGACGGTGTTGCCACAACACTGTAAGCCCTCACATATACTCTGCAAAAATTTGCCCCTTAGATGTTGGTGTTGCCACAACACTGTAAGCCCTCACAGTTACTCTTGGTGGGCACTGGAATGCCCTGCTGTGGACTATTATATCAGGAATTGTAATTACATGCCATTGTTGAACAGTGGTAGGAAAAATTGAGCCTTTGGTGGTGCTGGTGCCACAACACTGTAAGCCCACACAGTTACTCTTGGTGGGCGCATGAATGGGCCCTGCTGTGAATTATTAGATCAAGAATTGTAATTGCATGCCCCTGTTGAACAGGGGCAGAAAAATTGGACCTTTGGTGGTGGTGGTGTTGCCACAACACTGTAAGCCCTCACAGTTACTTTTGGTGGGCGCTAGAACGCCCTGCTGCGAACTATTATATCAGGAATTGTAATTGCATGCCATTGTTGAACAGTGGTAGGAAAAATTGGGCCTTTGGTGCTGGTGCCACAACACTGTAAAGCCCCATACACACGGTCGGACTTTTTCATGGATTCTGTCCGATCGGACAAGGTTGTTGAAAAATCAGACCGTGTGTATGCACCATCGGACAGTGTTCGTCGGTTTGACAAAGTCTTATCTCCTGCTGGAAAGATTTGCCGTCAACACGGTCCGATCACACCACCTCCGATCGTGTGTACGTCGGACAAAGTGCTACGCATGCTCAGATTACAAGACCAAAGCTATTGGCTACTAGCCTCTACGTAGTCCCGTCGTAGGCAACAAACGTCACCATTCAGAATGATCGGATTTTCCGACAACTTTGTCCGACCGTGTGTACGCAAAACCAACATCGGACAAAGTACGACGGACATGATCCGACGGACCTGGTCCGCGGATTGTCCGACCGTCTGTATGGGGCTTAAGCCCTCACAGTTATGCCGCGTACACATGGTCGGAATTCTCGTCGGAAAAAGCTCTGATGGTTTTCCCTTTGGAATTCCGTCGGAATTTCGCTCAAACTGTCTTGCCTACACACGGTCACACCAAATTCAGACGGTCTGTAACACAGCGGCATAAAACGCGTTCGACAGCACTATGAAAGGGAAGTTTAATGCTTCCGAGCATGCGTCAAATTGTTTCCGAGCATGTGTCGAATTGTTTCCGAGCATGCGTCGGAATTTTGCGTGTCGGAATTGCATACACACGATCGGAAAATCTGATAGAAAGGTTTTCCGTCGGAAAAATTGAGAACAGGTTCTCAATCCAAAGTCCGTCGGAAATTCCGACAGAAAAAGACCGATGGGCATACACATGGTCGGAAAATCCGTTGAAAAGCTCCTATCGGACTGTTTCCATCGGAAATTCCGACCGTGTGTACGCAGCATTACTCTTGGTGGGCGCATGAATGGGCCCTGCTGTGAATTATTAGATCAAGAATTGTAATTGCATGCCCCTGTTGAACAGGGGCTGAAAAATTGGGCCTTTGGTGGTGGTTAGGGATGGGCCCGGTGTTCGATTCAAACCCATGTTCGAATCGAACATCGGGCGTTCGCCTGTTCGGCGAGCCCAGAACTATTTGGGCCGCTCGCATCAAATTTGTGTGATGCGAGCGGCCCGCAATGCATTGCGCCAGTCGCAGTGCAATGCTGGCTGAAGATTGGCCAAGCATGCACTGTGACCCTGCATGCTTGGCCAATCACAGCGCCGGCAGCGAAGAGAGCCATAATTGGCTACAGGCAGGATGCCTGTAGCCAATTATAGCTCAGGGGCTTTAGTACACGCGGCCTTGCATATTGTGTTTCAGTGTCAGCGTGTCAGTGTGCTGCTGACTGCTGACAATATGTGCTTTATTTCTGGGGATTTGTGTGTGCGTGCTGTTAGTACAGCATTGCAGTATCACATCTGGGGGGTGTCTATAGGTTGCCTGTGAAGGGGGGCAGGTTTCCTGTGCTTAGAACTGTCCCTGCAAAAAGTGTAATTTTTGCAGGAAAAAAGCTATTTAAAAGCACTCGCGGCTAATGAATTGATGGCTCCCGTAACACAGAGAACTGTCATTCATTGATAAAAAACAAAAAAAAGCGTGGGGTCCCCCCAAATTCAATAACCAGGCCCTTCAGGTCTGGGATGGATATTAAGGGGACCCCAGCCAAAAAAAAAATGGCGTAGGGTCCCCCTCAAAATCCTTGAGGTCTGGGATGGATTTTAATGGGAACCCCAGCCCAAAAAATGTCGTGGATTCCCCCTCAAAATCCATACCAGACCCTTATCCGAGCACGCAACCTGGCAGGCCACAGGAAAAGAGGGGGGGACGAGAGCGCCCCCCCTCCTGCCTGAACCGTACCAGGCCACATGCCCTCAACATTGGGAGGATGCTTTGGGGGTCTGAGACCTTGTCCCCATGTTGATGAGGACAAGGGCCTCGTCCCCACAACCGTGCCCGGTGGTTGTGGGGGTCTGCGGGCGGGGGGCTTATCGGAATCTGGAAGCCCCCTTTAACAAGGGGACCCCCAGATCCCGGCCACCCCCCCTGTGTGAAATGGTAAGGGGGTACAAAAGTACCCCTACCATCTCACCAAAAAAGTGTCAAAAAAATTTAAAAATGACAAGAGACGGTCTTTGACAATTCCTTTATTAAAATCTTCTTTCTTCTTTCTTCATCCTTCGGTTTCTTCATCTTCTCCTTCCGTCATCTTCTTCCATCCTCTTCCATTTTCTTCTTCCTCCGATCCGCTTCTTCTTGCGCTGGTCTTCTCGTCCTTCTCGTCCTTCTCGTCCGGTATCTTCTTCCATGGCGTCGGCGTCGGTGTCTCTTCTTGGGCCACTCCTCGCAATGGGAGGCTCCCGCTGTGTGAGGCTTCGCTCCGTCTGACAGGTCTTTTATAATGGAGGGCACCTGGTGACCCGCCCCCCTCTGACGCACGGGGACGTTATGGGGAATTCCCTATGGCTTTCCCCATGACGTCAGAGGGGGGCGGGGTCACCAGGTGCCCTCCGTTATAAAAGACCTGTTAGACGGAGCGAAGCCTCACACAACGGGAGCCTCCCATTGCGAGGAGCGGCCGACAGAAGAACAGACGCCGACGCCATGGAAGAAGATACCGGACGAGAAGGACGAGAAGACCAGCGCAAGAAGAAGCGGATCGGAGGAAGAAGAAAATGGAAGAAGATGGAAGAAGATGACGGAAGGAAAAGATGAAGAAACCGAAGGGTGAAGAAAGAAGAAAGAAGATTTTAATAAAGGAATTGTCAAAGACCGTCTCCTGTAATTTTTTACAATTTTTTGACACTTTTTTGGTGAAATGGTAGGGGTACTTTTGTACCCCCTTACCATTTCACACAGGGGGGGGGGCGGGATCTGGGGGTCCCCTTGTTAAAGGGGGCTTCCAGATTCCGATAAGCCCCCCGCCCGCAGACCCCCACAACCACCGGGCACGGTTGTGGGGACGAGGCCCTTGTCCTCATCAACATGGGGACAAGGTGCTTTGGGGGTCTCAGACCCCCAAAGCATCCTCCCAATGTTGAGGGCATGTGGCCTGGTACGGTTCAGGCGGGAGGGGGGGCGCTCTCGTCCCCCCCCTCTTTTCCTGCGGCCTGCCAGGTTGCGTGCTCGGATAAGGGTCTGGTATGGATTTTGAGGGGGACCCCACGACATTTTTTCGGGCTGGGGTTCCCCTTAAAATCCATCCCAGACCTCAAGGGTCTGGTATGGATTTTGAGGGGGACCCTACGCCATTTTTTTTTTTTTTTTTTGGCTGGGGTCCCCCTTAATATCCATCCCAGACCTGAAGGGCCTGGTTATTGAATTTGGGGGGACCCTCACGCTTTTTTTTTTTTAAAAAATTTTTTTTATCAATGACTTTTTTTTTATGAATGACTTTCAATGAATGACTGTTCTCTGTGTTACGGGAGCCGTCAATTCACATTAGCCGCGAGTGATTTTAAATAGATTTCTTTCATGTAAAAATGACACTTTTTGCAGGGACAGTTCTAAGCACAGGAAACATGCGCCCCTTTACATGCATACTATAGACAGCCCCCAGGTACGAAATTTAAAGGAATATTACACTTTTATTGTTTCAATTTAAGCATTATTAAAGTCACTGCTCCTGAAAAAACGTCCGTTTTTAAAAAAAAATGTTGCATTGATACATGTCCCCTGTGGCAGGACCCAGGTCCCCAAACACTTTTTATGACAATAACATGCATATTAGCCTTTAAAATTAGCACTTTTTATTTCGAACGTTCGCATCCATTATAACTAATAGGGTTCTAAAGTTTGCACGGACTTTAGGTCCGTTCGCGGGTTCTGGTGCGAGCCTAACGGGGGGGGTGTTCGGCTCATCCCTAGTGGTGGTGGTGGACGGTGTTCCCACAACACTGCAACCCCTCACAGATACTGTTGTTGCAGCACAGCAATGAGCCCTGTTGCAAAGTATTGCATCAAAAATTGTAATTACAAGCCCCTGTTAAACAGGGGCTGAAAAATTGGGCCTTAGGCACTGGTGCTGGAGCCACAACACTGCAAACCCTCCGATACTGTAGTTGGAGCACAGCAATGAACCCTGCTGCAAAGCATTGCATCAAAAATTGTAAATACACGCCCCTGTTAAACAGGGGCTGAAAAATTTGGCCCAGAACCAAAAATGTTCTTTCAAGCTATCAGCATGATTATTGAGGAGGAAGAGGATAGTCACTCAGCATAACAGGATAGTCACTCTGCATCAGCGTAGTCTTGAAGGGATCTGACATTTCAAAGAAAATGATTCTGTTACATCAGCATCAGGTGCTTGGTAACTGGTAGTGATCCAAGACTGATTCATTTTTATGAAGGTCAGTCGATCGACCGAGTCGGTTGACAGGCGCACCCTGTGATCGGTTACAAAGCCTCCAGCAGCACTGAATGTGTGTTCCAAAAGAACGCTGGATGCAGGACAGGCCAATAGCTCAATTGCATACTGTGCAAGCTCTGGCCAGTGATCCATCCTCAAGACCTAGTAAGCCAGAGGATTTTCGGTGGGAAAGGTGTCCCAAGTCGGCCCTTGCCCCTAGGTATTCCTGCACCATGTAAATCAGGCGCTGGAGATGGTTGCTGGAACCGATCATACCTTGGGGCTGCGGACTAAAAAATTGTCTGAACGCATCGGTCAGACGACCACCTTCTCCACCGCTCCTTCTGTTACTGACCGAAGCCTCAGCAACTCATTGTCCAGGAGTTTGTAACCTCCCAGTCTCTGGGAACGTGTTGCACAGACCTTTCTGCAAGGCCTCCCGGAGATGTCTCATCCTCTGCTCCCTGTGCGACGGTAAGATAAGGTCCGCAACCTTACCCTTGTACCGTGGATCAAGGAGAGTGGCCAGCCAGTAATGGTCCCTCTCCTTGATCCGAAGGCTTTGCAGGATCAGGGAGGCCATGCAGCGTAGGTTAGCTGAGGCATTCGGTCCGGAGTCCTCTGGGTCACTAAGGACGACATGATCCGCAGCCACCTACTTCCAGCCACGTACAAGTCCTCCAGTTTCTTGGGACTGTAAATCATCCCTAAAAGACTGCTGTTGCTGATGCTGAGTGCCAGGCTCCACCTCCATGCTGACACAATCCTCCTCGTCCTCCTCCTCGTCCTCATCCTCCTCATCCTCTTCCTGTGTGATGTATGGGACAGAAGGAACACTGTCTGGATCAAGGGGGCCTTGAGAGGCAAGGAAGACCTCTTCTTCCTGCCTCTGTTCTGCCTCAAGTGCCCTGTCCATTATTCCACGCAGCGTATGCTCCAACAGGTGGACAAGAGGTACAGTGTCACTGCTGCATGCACTGTCACTGCTCACCATCCTGGTGGCCTCCTCAAATGGTGACAGGACAGTGCATGCATCCCTGATCATGCCCCACTGGTCATGGGGAAAAAAAAGGGGCTCCCCTGACCCTGTCCTGGTGCCGTAGTCGCACAGGTACTCATTGGCCCTCTGCTGCATGCGCAGTCGCTGCAGCATGGCCAACGTTGAGTTCCACCTGGTGGGCATGTCACATATATTAGGCGGTTCTTGGGCAGGTTAGCTCCTTTTGCAGCTCAGTCAGCCCAGCACTGGCATTATAAGATCAGTGGAAGTGCACACAGACTATCCTGGCCTGCCTCAGGACATCCTGTAAGCCTGGGTACCTGCCCAAGAACAGCTGCACCACCAGGTTGAGGACGTGAGCCATACAGGGCACATGGGTGAGTTGCCCCTGTCGCAGGGCAGAGAGGAGGTTGGTGCCATTGTCAGAAACGACCATTCCTGGCTTAAGCTGGCGTGGCGTCAACCACCCCTCGGCCTGCCCCTGCAGAGCTGACAGAACCTCTGCCCCAGTGTGACTCCTGTCCCCCAAACACACCAGCGCAAGCTCGGCATGGCATCTTTTTGCCTGCGTACTTGCATAGCCCCTTGAACGCCTATGGAGCACCGCTGGTTCCGAGGACAAAGCACAGGAAGAGGCCATGGAGGAAGAAGAGGAGGGGGTGGAGGAGAGAGGTGTGTCACAACCAGTAGTAGCATTTTGGAGGCGTGGTGGCAGAACAACCTCCAACACTACTGCACCTTGTCCTGCATCCTTTCCAGCTGTCAAAAGAGTGACCCAATGGGCCGTGAAAGATAGGTAATGTCCCTGTCCATGCCTGCTGGACCATGAGTCAGTGGTAATATGCACCTTACCGCTGACCGCCCTGTCCAGTGAGGCATGGACATTGCCTTCCACATGCCGGTAGAGAGCCGGAATCGCATTTCTGTGACAAAAAGTGGCGTTTTGGAACCTGCCACTGAGAAACCGCACATTGCACAAACTCACGGAAGGGGGCCTAGTCTACCAACTGAAAAGGCAGCAGTTGAAGTGCTAGCAATTTAGCCAAGCTAGCATTCAACCGCTGGGCATGTGGATGGCTGGGAGTGAACTTCTTTCGACGGTCCAGCAGCTGGGGCAGGGAAATTTGCATGGTACAATCGGACATCGGTGTACTGCTAGCAGAGTGCCCGCAAGTACTTGGCTGTGACACACCTAATTCTACACCTTCATTCCTCTCAGCGCAGCTTTCAGAGAGGACTGAAGGTATAGTGGGGTTGGAGATCCCAGCTGATGAGGAGCAAGGAGAGGTCCGCTTTGTTCTTTGGTGTGGGTCTTTAAGGTACGCTTGCCAACAAGCTGCATGGCAGGTCAACATATGTCTGGTCAAGCATGTGGTGCCCAAGCGGCTGATGTTTTGGCCACGCAAGATATGCTTGAGACATATGTTGCAAATAGCAGCGGTGCGATCTGCTGCACTCGTCTCAAAAAAGACCCACACCAAAGAACTTTTGGAATAATGTGCAGAGGTAGCGCCCTGCACAGGCGGAGGTCTGCGGTGTGATTCAGTCGGTGTGCTGCCCTTAAGCTGGCCCCTGGAGCGCATCCTGCCTCGTTGGAGATGTGCCTCCTCCTCTCTTCTATCAGGCACCCACATGGAGTCAGTGACCTCATCATCCCCTCACTCTTCACCACTGGAGCAAACCTGGCAGTATGCTGCAGCTGGTGGAACATGACTGCCATATTGCTGTCCTTGAGCATCCCCTCTCTCTTCGCTCACGCTACTGCCTTCCTCTAGCTGGGTATCATAATCAGAGCCTTCAAAACGCTGGGCATCCTCCTGGAGCATGTACCCAACACTGTGGTCAAACAGTTCGGGGGACTCCTCAGGAGGACATGGTGGGTATAGAGAAGGAGTGACTGATGACATTGAGACGAGGGAAGAGGATGCGTTGGCAGCTGCTTTGCCAGTACCCTGAGCCTTGGTGAGAGAGGATGAGGAGGATGAGGAGGACTTGGTCATCCACAACAAGGAGACAACCTTCAAAACAGGAATGGTTTTACACGTGGAGGCCACTGTCATTTTTTTAACTACTCATCTTTTCTGACTGTTTCTCACTAGTTTTTGAAGGGTGAGAAAGAGTTAACAAGACTGAGACATTCTATAAATTGTTGACAGACGAATATCTTTATTTTAGGGTTTGTCACAATGACCACAGGATAGATAAGGTCTGGTAAGAACTGGTTTTGAAAATGTCTTCAGACAAAGTCAAAATGTCAGCATTAAATAGTTTAAATTATGTCTGAAATGTTATGTCTTATGTGATGAACTTTGTCCTTCCTCCCTCCCTCCTTTTTCTTTAAGTTGTGCAATATTTTTTGTCCATATTTTGTATCAAGGTACAACCCTTACCATTAAAACTAAGCATTCATTGAAACGGCTATTTTGTCTTGTGCATTGAATGCTTCCAGAGCTCTGACAGAATTTCTCACTGATTGCCCAGGTCTAAGCAGATTTAACCCTTACAGCTGGTGGCAGCGTGTGGAATGTGATGATCATCTGAGGTACGTGGAATGTGTCTGCTTTGTTGACACTGTTCTTCTTGCCTTGGCTCTGACAATACTGCATCCTTGTATAGTGCACAAAAAATTGCAAACTGCCGTGCTTTTGGCAAGCACATTAAAACAATAGTCTTTGGGAGACTGATCGTGCAAAATTATAGAGAGGTTAATTGTAAACTGCTGTGCTTTTGAGAAGCACATTAAAGCAACATTTTTTTGGGAGACTGATTTGAAAATGGTAAAATAGAGGCTCTTAATTAAAGAGCCAGACAATCAGTGGGATTCTACCAAACCTTTTTGCTTTTCCTTTCTTTGGCTGTATAGAGTATACGAATATTGTTTAGAGCTTATATTATTGTTGTACATTGCAAAAGGGTCTTGTAAGGTAATAAAACGACCCAATTACGAATGGGTAAGGGAGGGAGTAAAGAATACCCCCCACCTCCCGGAGAGACATGTAAACACTATGTAGTCAGAGTATGTGGAACAGATTATTATTTTTTTTTTTGATAAAGCCTTTCATAGATGATCTGACTGGATAGACAGAAAGTTTGTACAGTAGCTCACCCTTCCCGCGTACAGGTGCAAATGACCAATTCCATATGGATATAGTCAGGGGACTCTGGGGGATAAGAATGCTTTCCCATGGTACACAGGAGACCCCAAGTGGGTCATGAAGTACATGAAGGAAGCAGGGAAAAACTGGCTAATTGTAGCTGTTCACTGTTATGACACGGAACCTGAGGATAGGAAGGGGAATGGTAGAAAGAGAAAAAAATTGATCAGGAATAGTGAAAATAAAAAAAACTTTTTCCTTGCCTTTTACTGCAGAACAACTGCACCTGGTAGAGGCTAAGGTAAAATGACCCCCCATACAATCTAAGATTAACGTTTCTGACCTACCAACCCGTTCTTCCCAACAACAGTTAATGCGCCTCCACTTCCTCTACCACCCTTTTATACACCCCTGTAACCTAGCATACCTGTTTGCAAGGTTTCAGGGGGTGATGAGGAAATAATACAAATAGCTGCCCTTGCTATAGGTAACCCCACACACCCGTCCACAGAACCACCACCCTCGCCTCCACAACAGGAACTTTTACAAGCAAAGAAAAATGGTGGCTCAGGCTCCTGAGGTTTCTGATGTAGAAAGTGAGGCAGGCTCAGAAATAATTGTTAAAAAAAGAAAATGTTAGAAACCCTTATGCAAAAAGTAGAAAATATCTCAGATCAAGTTACTGAATTACAACAGAAACAGAGTGGCCCACGGAGTAATCTAACCCCAGAGAGAAAGGGTGACATTAGACAGAGAGCGGCAAAGATTGCAGCAAAACAAAAACAAACTAAAAGGAAACAGGGACCCCCCACCACTTAAATAGACCAAGAGGAAGCCACCTCTTTGGCAGATACAGTCCTTGATAGTGAGTGACTTTGTCACTGGAAGTGTACTCTTACATCATCCATTCAGGATAATACCTTCATGCCCGGTAAATCTTTTGGGAAGGGTTAATAGGAGTCATAGAAGTTGAAATTTTCTTGACTCGAAAAGGGGGAGTAGCCATAGCATCACCACTGTTCTTTCAAACTGAAGTCCCTCCCCTCTGGGCTAAAGACAGTCTAATGGGCCATACACACGCTCGGATTTTCCGATGACCAGTTCCGTTGGATCATGTCCGTCGGACTTTGTCCGATGTTGGTGTTGCGTACACACGGTCGGACAACGTTTTGTGACTCAGATCGTTACTGCTCTTCAGTTTGTGCTTGTCGTGCGTATCTGTTTATTAGTGCATGTAGTCAGTTCGCATTTGTTGGTCATTGCGGCCTATATCTTGATATAGGTCGCTTTGATTTTCACTGCTTATTGTCTGCTCGTTTCTGGTATTCATTTCGTTCTTTCAGGCCTTGCTGTTTATCGGTGCTTTCTGTTTGTCCGTTCTGACCAGCCGACCGTTTGTGAGCGATGTTTCCCGTACGTACTCGTCGCCGAGTTCGTGCTGTACGGGGAATTGGTGTCGGGCTTTTAGCTTTGAGCCAAGACCCGTCCATGAACGAGTGACGAGGAGTATGTGGACCAAGAATTGGTTGCTTCAGCGTGATCAGTTCTCGCACATGCCTTTGCTTCGTGAGATCCGGGAGAATAATCCTGATGATTTCAGGAACTTTCTCCGGATGACGGACCCCGTTTTTCACCGTCTTTTGGCTTTGCTGACCCCTTTTATCAGCCGGCAGGATACCTGCATGAGACAAGCCATCACTCCGGAGCAGAGGCTTGTTGCCACGTTGAGGTACTTGGCGACAGGGAGAAGCCTTCAGGATTTGAAGTTCTCCTCAGGTATCTCTCCCCAGGCTCTGGGAATCATTATTCCAGAGACCTGTTCTGCCATAATCCAGGTCCTGCAGGAGGACTATATTAAGGTAACATTTCTCCTTTACTATTCCCTTCTATGTATGCTCTGTTTGCTAATGTCTTGTATTTTTGACCTCCTTTCCTAATTACCATGATTGCAATATGCTCTAATATGCTGTGCCCCTTTTCTCCTTCCTGCATTTTTCCCTTCACTTACCTTCCCAGCATGCTCTTCTGGCCCAATAGACACCTATGGCCTAGTCCCTTAAGCAATGTATTTTGTCTGCTGCATAGTATTGTTTTCCCCCAAACACCCCCTAAAATATGCACCAATGTTTGCTGTGTGTTTTACTTCATGCAGAGCCCCTTTTGTTTCCCTTTTTTTTGGAGGGGGGGGGGTGCCAAACTCATTAGGAACCCCCTCCCCCTACTGCTCTGTCAGATGCTACCAATCCTCCTATCTTCTGGCTTTCCCAAGGTCAATACACACTATATACCTACCTCTTTATAGTGGGCATCTTTAGGGATGACTTCAGCAAAGCATGTAGTGCAAGGGGCTGGCTCCCTACTTTCCATTTCCTAATTTTTGTTGTGTTCTTTCCCTCCTATTAGCTTGCTAGGTCATTGCAGAATGTCAAAATGTGCTTCCATAATTTTTTTGGGGTGGGGGGTGTTATTTGGAATGTTCGTTTAGGTTTCCTGTGGGCTGCCAATAGTGTTTTGTTAAGGAGGGTCTGGCCAAACTAGCACACATTATTGAGCCATTTGGCAATCAATGAAGTGGAGAGGGTTACCTGTCCAAAGCCCCCCCCCCCCCCCAGACCCCTAGTTATTGTCAATGGCCCATCAGAAGTGGGGGGATTGATGGGGGGTGAGTAATCTGCTAGGGGGACCCTCTACTTTTGGGTGCAAATACTTTCCAGCTTACAATTTTAAAGTCTGATCTTATTCCAAAATGTTATTGTCTAATCTGCTTGCAATGTTTATGTGCAAAGTGACTCATTTTTTTTTTCTTGTTTCACTCCACAGTTCCCTTCCACGCCACAGGAATGGCAGACTGTGGCCTCCCACTTTGCCAGCCGTTGGGACTTTCCTAACTGCGGAGGTGCAATTGATGGGAAACACGTCCGCATCGTCCCACCCCCCAACTCGGGGTCCTACTATTATAATTACAAGGGGTTTAATAGTGTCGTGATGTTGGCGGTGGTGTCGGCGACATACGAGTTTTTGTATGTGGACGTGGGTATGAATGGCCGGATCTCGGATGGTGGTGCCATTGCGCACACGGAGTTCTATTGGCGTCTCCAGAGTGGCAGTCTGTGTTTTCCCCTTCGTCTTTGTCGCAGATGAAGCATTTGCGCTGACTCCCCATCTGATGAGGCCCTTCCTGATGAGGACCCTCACCCCAGACCAGAGGGTCTTAAATTACAGGCTGTTGAGAGCCCGCAGAGTGGTGGAGAACACCTTCGGGATCCTGGCCAGCCGCTTCCACCTGTTTTTGACGGGAATACAAACTAAACCATATAGTTCTTGCCTGTTGCATATTGCACAACTTTTTGAAAAGACACAACAGCAACTATGTGGTGGCCGTTGGCCCAGATGTGGACGGGCCTTCCAATGCCGACCTCACAGCCCTTCAAGCGGCACGTCCAGGCTTGCCCCCTCTAAATGCCCGCGAGGTCCGCGAGCAATATATGGACTACTTTGTGGGTAGGGGGGCCATTGCTCTGCCTGACGATGTGTGAGAGGCATTTTTTAATAAATATATTTTTGAAACATACCTATGATTTCTTGTCATTTCCTGCTTGTGTTGTTTGTAGGTGTATTCTAGCTTATTTGTGTTGGATTTTTTTGCCCTTTAGCTTCAACAGTGGGAATGCACTTTTTGGGGCAAAAGGAGGTAACAGTCTCTTCTTCCCAAAAAGAATCTTCTCATGTTGTGTGTGTGATACCTAATCTTTTGTCTAGAGAAGGTTTGTAGTGCATAACTGACACCCAAAATACTCCTTTTCATCACCATGACAGAAATGTGTGTATTCACAAAAATGCTGTGCTACGTGTTTTTGTACAAACCACTGTGGGTGTCATTTACCTAAGCCAAATCCACTATGCACTACAAGTGCACTGCAAAAGTGCCCTGGAAAATACACTTGCAGTGCAAACTGGAAAAGCCTTTAGTAAATAACACCCATTGCCCCACAAATCATTTACTTTTGACATAAATAATGCTTTGGTGTTTTTAAAGAAGGAAGCCACACATTTTTTGGTTTACAATAGTTTACTTACAACACATTCCCAAGTGCCTTTCTAAACTTCGTGGCAAAACTGACAAGATCATGGTTCTTTAGAACATTGTTTACAAACATTACGCATTTGTTAAAACCAGGCATGGAGCAAAACAGAACAGACAGAACCTAGGAACTTGCAAAGTTCAACTTTATAAAGTGAAGACAAGATCAGACATGACTATATGTTGAAAGTGTGTTTGATCTTGCCTTCAGCACATGGGGGGGCACCCCTTGAAAAAGGTAATTTCGAACATGCACACAATTTGGGTCTCAAAATGGACATTAGATGGTAAAACACATGCCTAGAATGTTCCAAAGTGCAATTTCCCATCATGGGGATCAATGGACGTGTTTTGGGGGTGCAACCCCTTCACCACACCCACTTTTGTAGTTAGTAAAGTAGTTGCACCCCCAAAACCTTGTCATTCATCCACCATGATGGGAGCTAGCACATGTGGACACAATGTGTGCATGTTCCAAATTTGACACAGTTCTTAAGTTGCAATTGTTGTCACAAACAGCCACAAATGTGTGTTAATTACTTGGTGCGTTTTCAGATTCTACCTAAAACATCAATGATGTTCTTCAATTTTTGTTGAACATCATTGATGTTTTTCTTTAGCTCATCTAGATCTCGATTGCAGACCATTATCTCCCCGATGAGTACGTGTGCACTTTCAGTCGTAAAGTACGATTCTTCTTCCACAACATCCACGTCACCTAAAAACACCCAAAAAAAAAAAAGGCTCTTGGAAATGAGGCAGGCATACATTGATTAGCTTACCAGTAGCTGTGTTCTCCCACACTCACCTGTTGTGGTGACAAGTTCTCCAAGTTCGATGATCTCTCCTTCCTCCTCCTCTGCTTCTGTTTTTTCCCCTTCTTTGGGAGGTGTGGGTTTTCTGGTTTCCTCAGACGTCCCGAGTCTTCGCTCCCCTATGAGAATGTACAAAAGGAAGATTTAGCACCACAATCTATTGAGGGCAGAAATAGGTAATGTCAAACATTGCTTGAAAGTGAGGGACAATATTTTGGGTTGGCCAGTTACAAATTACAACAACATGAATGTAGTCACTTTGTAAAGGTGCTAAACCTACTACCTTTTTGGTACACCCCTCTAGTATCCACTGGAGCACATGTGTGGAACAGCATAAAAAAAAGGGCGTTTGGTTATCCCAGCACTAGTGCTCTAGAGTCCAGATGGGTAAACAGCTACTGAGTGACTACTCCTTTACATTGATTAAATTTGCTTTACATTCTTGATGACATCTCTATTGAGAACAAACTTCCTTTCCCTCCAAACTTCACCAAACCTCTTATTATAAGTGGCCGAGCGATCGAGGTTGAGAACGATCGAATGGACACACACGAACATGACAGTGGCAGAAAGATCGATGTTGAGTACGATCGAATGCACAGACGAACATGAAAGTGGCCATTTTCAAAGGTACAACATTGAAAAAATCCAAACACATGGAGCAGTATGCAAGTAAGAAATCAAACACAAAACACAACTACTTACTTTTTTGAAGAACTCGCTTGATCTTTCTGTACTGATCGGGCTCCCTCAGTTTCAGGTCTGACCAGCGTTTCCTCAGTTGCTCCTTGGATCGTTGTACCCCAAAATTATTGGACAGCCTCCTCACAACTTTAGACATGATCTTGGCCTTTCTGACATTTGGGTTGAGGTAAGGCCCATACTTCCCATCATAGTCGCTCCTCTTCAATATGTCCACCATCTCCAACATTTCTCCAAATGACATATTGGAGGCCTTAAATTTCAGACTCCGGGATCGGGACGTTTCTGCCTCCAGCCTTTCCTCGTCCTCCTCCTCGTTGCTGCAATATTTGGGGCGCACCTGCTGTGTCCCCGCCATGTGCTCTCCACACTGCGCCGTAAAGAGAAGGGGTGGGGAATAGATGAGAAAGATCGTCAGGGGCGGGCGGAGTTTCACGCATGCGCACTGTATATAAAACGTCACACGTATGTGTCGTAGCGACGATCTGTGAGACGAGGGGAGAGAAAGCTCACGCACGAGACGAACGCTAGAATGAAGGTACAATTTTAACTTGGTGCATAACTAGCCTAGACTGATTAGACCTTGACGCTTCTTTATGGAGAAGAGTAGGAGAGTTTAGCCTGACATTATTTATAGTGTTTTGTGTGGTGTTGTGTCTTGCAGAGATTATGGAGGGCTTCAACAATGTGAGTTTTCTCCCCCTCTTCATTGATCAATATAGGGAAATGCCCCTATTATGGCAGGCTAAACACCCTGATTACGGCAGCAAACCAAAGAGGTACGCAGCCATGCAGAAACTTGTGGCATTTGTAAAGCCAAGGATACCCACGGCAACCGTTCGGAAGTTAAGAGTCAAAATTGGCAGCCTGAGGAGTGCGTATTTCAGAGAGCGCAAGAAGGTCCTGAAGTCCCAAGCATCTGGAGCTGCAGCAGATCAGGTCCATGTCCCCAAGCTCTGGTACTATGACAGGCTCCATTTTCTCAAAGACCAGGCTGATGTCACGGAGTCACTCTCGACTCCTCCTTCCACGCTTCCTTCTGCGCAGGCCACCCCTGATGAGGCTTCCGAGTAGCAACCTGGGCCTTACAGTCTGGAAGAGGTGGAGGAGCCCAGCTTGAGCCAGGTATAGTAGTTTTGGAACCATTTTTGTGAAAAATGAATGATGTTCACTTAATTCAGGATCCCCAATTGCTTAGTTCCTAACGTGTTTGACATATCAACAGAGAGTAGTGTTGGAGACATTTGGGGCAAGAATCTAAACTGCTGGGCTGAGACTTGTATGGTTTTCTATTTGTAAACATTTTGCAACAGTCACTAGATGAAAATTGTGTGTGTTTGATGAACAAATAACTCAAACTATGTCCCTTTTTCATACACAGGAAGACCTCAGCCAGGAGGTGGCTGTGGAATGTGGCAATTTAGGAGGAGGAAGGGGTTAGTGGCAGCCAAGAGGTGGGTAGTGGCAGCCAAGAGGGGGGTAGGCCTAGGAGCCTGACTGTCTCCCAAGTCCCTCCCCTCCGCCTTCCCTACAAAAGGGCAAGAAGGGGGGGTGAGGCGGGAGAGTCAGAGCTCCGGCTGATCAGAGAGGCTTCAGCCTCCCTACATGCCACACCCACCTACGAGGAGGCCTTTGGCTCCGTGGTTGCCACGAAAATGATGGCTATAGAGGTGGGGCAACGCAACATGTGTGAGGATGTCATCCTCAAGGTCCTAAATAAGGGTGTGGCTGGGGGGATGACCCCACTCACACATGTTTGCGATAGTGACCTTGCTCCGCCTCCTCCTCCTCCTCCTCCTTCTGCCACCCCACCAGCACCACAGCCACAGCGTGCAAGGAAGCGTGGAAGGAAGACAAAAGAGTGACGACCTGGATTCAGTCTGGTCTGAGAGAAGATGGAGCCTCTCGTAGTACCAGAGCCTGGGGACCTAGATGGCATCTGCTGCAGTTCCGGATGTTTTGGACTTCAGGACCAGATAGATAACCTTAAGATACGTACTCCTCAGGCCACCAAGTTTTGAAGCTTAAAAAATGATGTTTGCCGTGGGTGTCCAAGGCTTTGCTAATTCCCCAAGTTTCTCCATCGCTGCGTTCCTCTTTGGTTTGTTGCTGAGACCTAAATAAAGGTATTTTTGAGTTCAAAAAAACATTGCCTAGGTGTTTTACTTTTCTACAATGACAGTTTATTTGTGAGTAGGCAGGTACATTTCCAAAATCATAAAGTATAATTAACAAGGGGCACCAACAATAAACAACCTCCTAGTGAATATAAGCAACAAATACAAATGATAAGAATGTTGTTTTGCTAAGTTGAGACACACAAACCCCCTCAAAAATCTCAAAATTATCCAGAAAATATGTATTCCAAACCAAAAAAAATAATGACAAATCATCCCAAAAATATAACAAACATTCTTTTACGATCTGACGTAAAAAAAAACATCTAGCCAAGAAATCCTGAAAAAGAATAAATCAATACGTTTGTGAGAAGTGAGGGTGAATAGGAGCAGCTAAAACACGTCATTCTTCTTGCATTGTAAAGAAAAAGAGAATGCGCTGCATTAAAGACATTTTAACATTGCAGCGTGACGAATGTGCCGTGTCGATTAGGAACGGTAGTTTTACCTGACCGAGCGCTTCCGTCACAGAATTTCTTCTGAGCATGCGTAGCACTTTGTCCATCAGACTACGCTACACATGATCGGAATTGGTATGATCGGACTTTGTTGTCGGAATATTTATAGAGCAGGAGATAGAACTTTGTCCGTCGGACAATCCAATGGAAACTGTCCGATGGTGCCTGCACACGGTCGGAATTTCCGACAACATTGTCCGATAGGACAGAATCCATCGGAAAATCCGACCGTGTGTATGGGGCTTTAATGTAGGATACATTTCATGCACCCCTTACAAGGCCAGACTAAAACAAGGAGTATCCCCAGTTTACCACATGCGGTACCATCTCTCCAAAGAGAAAGAGGAAGGCATCATTATTGAGCAATTCCTGAAACAAGGAATTTTAAGACCCATCATATCGCCTTATAACACTCCATAAACTCAGTCAAAAAGAGTGATGGATCATACAGGTTTATGCAGGATCTCGGCAAGTGTGTTTTTCAGTTATTGATTTAAGTAATGCCTGTTGACGAAGAGACACAACTACTACTGGTTTTTTCCTATAGAGGGCGCCAGATAACCTGGGATTGCTTGCCATGGCTATATAGACTTACCTGCAGTCTACTCAATAGCTCTCCAGGCCACCTTACAATATTGAGCACCTAGCCATGGTTCCGTCCTTCAGTACGTCAATGACCTACTGTTGTGTAGTCCCTCTCAGGAAGCCTGTCAAAGATTCTGTTTTACTGTTAGAACATTTAGCATAAACAGGTCACAAAGTGTCTAAGAAAAAAAGCATAAATGGTGTCAGGAAACTGCTCAGTGTCTTAGTTTTACTCTCTCTCATGGTGAAAGGATAATCAGTCACAAGAGAGCTGCGGCTCTTTTGGGTCTGCCCCGCCCGCATACCAAGAAGGAAGTGTTAACCTTCTTAGGTATGATTGGTTATTGCCACCAATGGATACCTGATTGCTCCTACTACTATAACTTGCTGAGACAAGCTGCTCTACCTGACAGTCCTGACCTTGTGAAATGGAATGATGAAATGGTTAATGCTTTTGTGTATCTTAAAACTGCTATGGTAATGGCTCCTGGTTTGGGATTACCTGAATATTGTAAAGTGTTTCATTTGTTTGCAAGGGACAATTGTAAAACCATGGCTGGGGTCTTTGCACAAGAGCATGGAGGAAAGCTGAGACCTGTAGCCTTTTTTTCTAGAGTAGTCCCAGTTCCGGAACAAGGCATGCCGGCGTGTCTGAGGGCTTTGGCCTCTTGTACCATGGCTGTAAAAATGGCTACATAATTTACATTTGGTCACCCTACGAAAGCACACACACACACACACACACACACACAGTACTGATGACATTTCAAAGGGAAATTCACTGGCCGACGCCGCTGCTAAACAAGCTGCTTTGACGGTCCCAGCTTTTATCCAAATGCTAAGACAGGACTCATTGCCAAAGAGGGCAAACCAGGAACCAAAAACAAGTGCACCTTTATTCATCTCACAGTACCATGGCATAGGACATAAAGGATGGAAAGTTACAGCTGAAATGTTAACACAAGACTTAGCAAATAGAGTCGAAATTCCACATTCCATATCACCCACAGAGATCAGGTATAGTGAAAAGAATGAACCGAACAATTAAAGATAAAATAAGGAAGGCTACGGGTGGCACATTTGCCAAATGGAAACCTGTGCTGCCTGCGGTTTTAGCAGAAATAAGAATGACTCCTTCCAAGACCAATCACTTGTCCCCTTTTGAGATCCTGATGGGTCAACCTTTTCCCGAAATTTGTCTATACTGATGGGGGGTCTGCACTAAGGGGGGATTCTATACTGATGGGGGGGTCTGCACTAAGGGGGGGATTCTGTACTGATGGGGGGGTCTGCACTAAGGGGGGTGTCTATACTGTGGTGGTCTGCACTAAATGGGGGTGTCTATACTGATGGGGGGTCTGTATTAAGGGGGGTGTCTATACTAAGGGGGTGTCTATACTGTGGGGGTCTGCACTAAGGGGGATTCTATACTGATGGGGGGTCTGCACTAAGCGGGGGATTCTATACTGATGGGGGGTCTGCACTAAAGGAGGGGTGTCTGCACTATTAGGGGGGATTCTACACTGAGGAGGGGGGTATATACTGACGGAGGGTGGTCTGTACTGAGGGAGGGGGTCTGTTCTTAGTGAGGGGGATCTATACTGTGGGAGGGGGATCTATACTGTGAGAGGGGGGTCTGTACTGAGGAAGGGGTATCTATACTGTGGGAGGGGGGTCTGTACTTAGTGAGGGGGGGTCTGTACTGAGGGAGGGGTGTCTTCACTGAGGGGGGACTACAGTTGGTGGAGGGAGGGTGACACCAATGTTTTCCGCACCAGGTGACACCAACCCTAGCGACGCCACTGCAGGCAGGTTGCATTTGGGGGGGACACAGGCAGGTTGCATTTGGGGGGGGCACAGGCAGGTTGCATTTGGGGGGAGACACAGGCTGCATTTAATGGGACACAGGCAGGCTGCATTTGGGGGGGGACACAGGCTGCATTTAATGGGACACAGGCTGGCTGCATTTGGGGGGGGCACAGGCTTCATTTAGGGGGGACACAGGCTGCATTTGGGGGGAGACACAGGCTGCATTTAATGGGACACAGGCAGGCTGCATTTGGGGGGGGGGACACAGGCTGCATTTAATGGGACACAGGCTGGCTGCATTTGGGGGGGACCCAGGCTGCATTTGGGGGGACACAGGCTGCAATTGGGGGGGGATAGAGGCAGGCTGCATTTGGGGGGGACAGAGGCTGCATTTGGGGGACAGAGGCTGCATTTGTGGGGGGGGGGACACAGGCTGCATTTGGTGGGACAGAGGCTGCATGTAAGGAGGGACTCTGCTGGGGACGCCTGATGGCATCCTCTTATTATAAGTGGCCGAGCGATCGAGGTTGAGAACGATCGAATGGACACACACGAACATGACAGTGGCAGAAAGATCGATGTTGAGTACGATCGAATGCACAGACGAACATGAAAGTGGCCATTTTCAAAGGTACAACATTGAAAAAATCCAAACACATGGAGCAGTATGCAAGTAAGAAATCAAACACAAAACACAACTACTTACTTTTTTGAAGAACTCGCTTGATCTTTCTGTACTGATCGGGCTCCCTCAGTTTCAGGTCTGACCAGCGTTTCCTCAGTTGCTCCTTGGATCGTTGTACCCCAAAATTATTGGACAGCCTCCTCACAACTTTAGACATGATCTTGGCCTTTCTGACATTTGGGTTGAGGTAAGGCCCATACTTCCCATCATAGTCGCTCCTCTTCAATATGTCCACCATCTCCAACATTTCTCCAAATGACATATTGGAGGCCTTAAATTTCAGACTCCGGGATCGGGACGTTTCTGCCTCCAGCCTTTCCTCGTCCTCCTCCTCGTTGCTGCAATATTTGGGGCGCACCTGCTGTGTCCCCGCCATGTGCTCTCCACACTGCGCCGTAAAGAGAAGGGGTGGGGAATAGATGAGAAAGATCGTCAGGGGCGGGCGGAGTTTCACGCATGCGCACTGTATATAAAACGTCACACGTATGTGTCGTAGCGACGATCTGTGAGACGAGGGGAGAGAAAGCTCACGCACGAGACGAACGCTAGAATGAAGGTACAATTTTAACTTGGTGCATAACTAGCCTAGACTGATTAGACCTTGACGCTTCTTTATGGAGAAGAGTAGGAGAGATTAGCCTGACATTATTTATAGTGTTTTGTGTGGTGTTGTGTCTTGCAGAGATTATGGAGGGCTTCAACGATGTGAGTTTTCTCCCCCTCTTCATTGATCAATATAGGGAAATGCCCCTATTATGGCAGGCTAAACACCCTGATTACGGCAGCAAACCAAAGAGGTACACAGCCATGCAGAAACTTGTGGCATTTGTAAAGCCAAGGATACCCACGGCAACCGTTCGGAAGTTAAGAGTCAAAATTGGCAGCCTGAGGAGTGCGTATTTCAGGGAGCGCAAGAAGGTCCTGAAGTCCCAAGCATCTGGAGCTGCAGCAGATCAGGTCCATGTCCCCAAGCTCTGGTACTATGACAGGCTCCATTTTCTCAAAGACCAGGCTGATGTCACGGAGTCACTCTCGACTCCTCCTTCCACGCTTCCTTCTGCGCAGGCCACCCCTGATGAGGCTTCCGAGGAGCAACCTGGGCCTTACAGTCTGGAAGAGGTGGAGGAGCCCAGCTTGAGCCAGGTATAGTAGTTTTGGAACCATTTTTGTGAAAAATGAATGATGTTCACTTAATTCAGGATCCCCAATTGCTTAGTTCCTAACGTGTTTGACATATCAACAGAGAGTAGTGTTGGAGACATTTGGGGCAAGAATCTAAACTGCTGGGCTGAGACTTGTATGGTTTTCTATTTGTAAACATTTTGCAACAGTCACTAGATGAAAATTGTGTGTGTTTGATGAACAAATAACTCAAACTATGTCCCTTTTTCATACACAGGAAGACCTCAGCCAGGAGGTGGCTGTGGAATGTGGCAATTTAGGAGGAGGAAGGGGTTAGTGGCAGCCAAGAGGTGGGTAGTGGCAGCCAAGAGGTGGGTAGTGGCAGCCAAGAGGGGGGTAGGCCTAGGAGCCTGACTGTCTCCCAAGTCCCTCCCCTCCGCCTTCCCTACAAAAGGGCGAGAAGGGGGGGTGAGGCGGGAGAGTCAGAGCTCCGGCTGATCAGAGAGGCTTCAGCCTCCCTACATGCCACACCCACCTACGAGGAGGCCTTTGGCTCCGTGGTTGCCACGAAAATGATGGCTATAGAGGTGGGGCAACGCAACATGTGTGAGGATGTCATCCTCAAGGTCCTAAATAAGGGTGTGGCTGGGGGGATGACCCCACTCACACATGTTTGCGATAGTGACCTTGCTCCGCCTCCTCCTCCTCCTCCTCCTTCTGCCACCCCACCAGCACCACAGCCACAGCGTGCAAGGAAGCGTGGAAGGAAGACAAAAGAGTGACGACCTGGATTCAGTCTGGTCTGAGAGAAGATGGAGCCTCTCGTAGTACCAGAGCCTGGGGACCTAGATGGCATCTGCTGCAGTTCCGGATGTTTTGGACTTCAGGACCAGATAGATAACCTTAAGATACGTACTCCTCAGGCCACCAAGTTTTGAAGCTTAAAAAATGATGTTTGCCGTGGGTGTCCAAGGCTTTGCTAATTCCCCAAGTTTCTCCATCGCTGCGTTCCTCTTTGGTTTGTTGCTGAGACCTAAATAAAGGTATTTTTGAGTTCAAAAAAACATTGCCTAGGTGTTTTACTTTTCTACAATGACAGTTTATTTGTGAGTAGGCAGGTACATTTCCAAAATCATAAAGTATAATTAACAAGGGGCACCAACAACAAACAACCTCCTAGTGAATATAAGCAACAAATACAAATGATAAGAATGTTGTTTTGCTAAGTTGAGACACACAACCCCCCTCAAAAATCTCAAAATTATCCAGAAAATATGTATTCCAAACCAAAAAAAATAATGACAAATCATCCCAAAAATATAACAAACATTCTTTTACGATCTGACGTAAAAAAAAAACATCTAGCCAAGAAATCCTGAAAAAGAATAAATCAATACGTTTGTGAGAAGTGAGGGTGAATAGGAGCAGCTAAAACACGTCATTCTTCTTGCATTGTAAAGAAAAAGAGAATGCGCTGCATTAAAGACATTTTAACATTGCAGCGTGACGAATGTGCCGTGTCGATTAGGAACGGTAGTTTTACCTGACCGAGCGCTTCCGTCACAGAATTTCTTCTGAGCATGCGTAGCACTTTGTCCATCGGACTACGCTACACATGATCGGAATTGGTATGATCGGACTTTGTTGTCGGAATATTTATAGAGCAGGAGATAGAACTTTGTCCGTCGGACAATCCAATGGAAACTGTCCGATGGTGCCTGCACACGGTCGGAATTTCCGACAACATTGTCCGATAGGACAGAATCCATCGGAAAATCCGACCGTGTGTATGGGGCTTTAATGTAGGATACATTTCATGCACCCCTTACAAGGCCAGACTAAAACAAGGAGTATCCCCAGTTTACCACATGCGGTACCATCTCTCCAAAGAGAAAGAGGAAGGCATCATTATTGAGCAATTCCTGAAACAAGGAATTTTAAGACCCATCATATCGCCTTATAACACTCCATAAACTCAGTCAAAAAGAGTGATGGATCATACAGGTTTATGCAGGATCTCGGCAAGTGTGTTTTTCAGTTATTGATTTAAGTAATGCCTGTTGACGAAGAGACACAACTACTACTAGTTTTTTCCTATAGAGGGCGCCAGATAACCTGGGATTGCTTGCCATGGCTATATAGACTTACCTGCAGTCTACTCAATAGCTCTCCAGGCCACCTTACAATATTGGGCACCTAGCCATGGTTCCGTCCTTCAGTACGTCAATGACCTACTGTTGTGTAGTCCCTCTCAGGAAGCCTGTCAAAGATTCTGTTTTACTGTTAGAACATTTAGCATAAACAGGTCACAAAGTGTCTAAGAAAAAAAGCATAAATGGTGTCAGGAAACTGCTCAGTGTCTTAGTTTTACTCTCTCTCATGGTGAAAGGATAATCAGTCACAAGAGAGCTGCGGCTCTTTTGGGTCTGCCCCGCCCGCATACCAAGAAGGAAGTGTTAACCTTCTTAGGTATGATTGGTTATTGCCACCAATGGATACCTGATTGCTATAACTTGCTGAGACAAGCTGCTCTACCTGACAGTCCTGACCTTGTGAAATGGAATGATGAAATGGTTAATGCTTTTGTGTATCTTAAAACTGCTATGGTAATGGCTCCTGGTTTGGGATTACCTGAATATTGTAAAGTGTTTCATTTGTTTGCAAGGGACAATTGTAAAACCATGGCTGGGGTCTTTGCACAAGAGCATGGAGGAAAGCTGAGACCTGTAGCCTTTTTTTCTAGAGTAGTCCCAGTTCCGGAACAAGGCATGCCGGCGTGTCTGAGGGCTTTGGCCTCTTGTACCATGGCTGTAAAAATGGCTACATAATTTACATTTGGTCACCCTACGAAAGCACACACACACACACACACACACACAGTACTGATGACATTTCAAAGGGAAATTCACTGGCCGACGCCGCTGCTAAACAAGCTGCTTTGACGGTCCCAGCTTTTATCCAAATGCTAAGACAGGACTCATTGCCAAAGAGGGCAAACCAGGAACCAAAAACAAGTGCACCTTTATTCATCTCACAGTACCATGGCATAGGACATAAAGGATGGAAAGTTACAGCTGAAATGTTAACACAAGACTTAGCAAATAGAGTCGAAATTCCACATTCCATATCACCCACAGAGATCAGGTATAGTGAAAAGAATGAACCGAACAATTAAAGATAAAATAAGGAAGGCTACGGGTGGCACATTTGCCAAATGGAAACCTGTGCTGCCTGCGGTTTTAGCAGAAATAAGAATGACTCCTTCCAAGACCAATCACTTGTCCCCTTTTGAGATCCTGATGGGTCAACCTTTTCCCGAAATTTGTCTATACTGATGGGGGGTCTGCACTAAGGGGGATTCTATACTGATGGGGGGGTCTGCACTAAGGGGGGGATTCTGTACTGATGGGGGGTCTGCACTAAGGGGGGTGTCTATACTGTGGTGGTCTGCACTAAATGGGGGTGTCTATACTGATGGGGGGTCTGTATTAAGGGGGGTGTCTATACTAAGGGGGTGTCTATACTGTGGGGGTCTGCACTAAGGGGGATTCTATACTGATGGGGGGTCTGCACTAAGCGGGGGATTCTATACTGATGGGGGGTCTGCACTAAAGGAGGGGTGTCTGCACTATTAGGGGGGATTCTACACTGAGGAGGGGGGTATATACTGACGGAGGGTGGTCTGTACTGAGGGAGGGGGTCTGTTCTTAGTGAGGGGGATCTATACTGTGGGAGGGGGATCTATACTGTGAGAGGGGGGTCTGTACTGAGGAAGGGGTATCTATACTGTGGGAGGGGGGGGTCTGTACTTAGTGAGGGGGGGTCTGTACTGAGGGAGGGGTGTCTTCACTGAGGGGGGACTACAGTTGGTGGAGGGAGGGTGACACCAATGTTTTCCGCACCAGGTGACACCAACCCTAGCGACGCCACTGCAGGCAGGTTGCATTTGGGGGGGACACAGGCAGGTTGCATTTGGGGGGGGCACAGGCAGGTTGCATTTGGGGGGAGACACAGGCTGCATTTAATGGGACACAGGCAGGCTGCATTTGGGGGGGGACACAGGCTGCATTTAATGGGACACAGGCTGGCTGCATTTGGGGGGGGCACAGGCTTCATTTAGGGGGGACACAGGCTGCATTTGGGGGGAGACACAGGCTGCATTTAATGGGACACAGGCAGGCTGCATTTGGGGGGGGGGACACAGGCTGCATTTAATGGGACACAGGCTGGCTGCATTTGGGGGGGACCCAGGCTGCATTTGGGGGGACACAGGCTGCAATTGGGGGGGGATAGAGGCAGGCTGCATTTGGGGGGGACAGAGGCTGCATTTGGGGGACAGAGGCTGCATTTGTGGGGGGGGGGGACACAGGCTGCATTTGGTGGGACAGAGGCTGCATGTAAGGAGGGACTCTGCTGGGGGCGCCTGATGGCATCTGGTTGTAGGCGACGTGGCTAGTGACATGCTCAGGGCTCCCACTGATTCTGCATTATGGTGAGTTGAATGATTTAATTTTATATTACAATGTAATAATAGAAATAATGCGCTTCAATCATCCTGACACCATAACAACCATGGTGCCGGGATGATTGAAGTGCTAACACTAGGTGTTTGGAGTATCTTTATCTGCTGATTGTTAAACTTTCTAGAATACACATTTCTATTGTTGTGTAGGATCTGGGCCTGCTGTCCCTTCATTCCTCTCTCCCTCTCATCTCATCTCAGACGCTAACCACACCACCTTAGAGCCACGCCCACTATTTCGCTCAAACCACGCCCATTTTCACCAAGTGGGAGGGGTCAAAGAGGAAGGGCGGGTCTGGCGCCCCCCCATCCTAAAACTTCACCAGCCGCCACTGAATTTGAATAAAAGTATGTCATCAATTACACTGATTGTAAATAGAAAATTAGTTCACATACATGATGTGTTGGAAGTGTGCTGGAAATAAAGGTACATGCCATACAAGTTAAGCTGGCTATTTTTATATTTTGTGAGCCTTGATTTTTATATTTTCTTATAGATAAAATTTAAAAATGTATTTTTCTTTTTTTTGTTAATAATTATCACTTTTCAATTGATTGGGGAAATTCTCAGAAATACAGTAAGGGTCTTTGCATAATCAAACTCTATCAGTCTTTACCTTATGGGTCCTTTTACCCTTATTGCAGTAATGTGCAGTAAATATGTTACAGTAATGTGGTACATTGGATGGCATTCATTTTGAATAGCGCCCCAATGTACTAGTATAGTAGTTGTTGATCCTATCCATCCATCCTTCCAACAGTGGAAGTGCACCTACGTGTCCCAAACTTCTCAACAGCGAGAACAACAGCCGTAGGTGTGCACATGGTTTCAAAAGCAGTTAGATAATTGGATAGCTACCTCCACCTTGTTTTCAGAGCACTTGGTGAAAGAAATTGTGGTATATCGCCACTGGTTAGGATTGCGATGAGTCTCTCAGGGTGGTGCGTTTCGCCTGTTGTGAGCTGCTCGGATTAATTGCTCTTCTCGGTCTAGCCACTGTGCGGCTGTAGAGGGGGAATCAAAAAATTTTACTGAGCCCAGGACCTCTACCAACATGGCGTATTTGAGCTCCAACTCTCCGAGTCGTCTTTTGACATCTGTAAATTTAGCAAATTTTTTCCGCAGGTCAGCACAGAAATCCGGGAAAAGAGAGATCTTGGTATTTTCCAGCTTGAGGGCAGAGGGCTTAATTCTAGCATTGTGGAGAATCGCATCTCTGTACTTGTAGTTAAGGAGCTTAAATAGGAAAGGCCTTGGAGGGGCTCTTGGTAGTGGGGGTCTGGCCGGAACCCGGTGAGCGCGTTCCACCGAGAACATGGGGGAAAACACTTCTCTCCCAAAGGCGTCGGTCAGCCATTTTTCAATAAACTCCACGGGGTTCTTACCCTCTATACGCTCTGGAATTCCTATGGCCCTCACAATGTTCCTCCTCATTCTATTCTCCATTTCATCTAAATGGGCGACATGTTGTGAAAGCAAGTGGTTGTTATATGTGAGGTCCTTCTGCATGGGCGCCATGTCATCCTCTATGGAGCTTACTCTCCCCTCCAATGCAGAGGTCCTTTCCCTGAGCTTTTGTGTGTCCTGGCGCAAAAAAGTTATCTCTGTCTTGACCCCTTTTATTTCAGAAGGGCTGCTAGTGAGGCATTGCAGGAGTTCACTGCTGTGAAAATGTCCCTCAGTGTGGGTTGCCCCTCACCTTCGGGGCTGGTCAGGGATTGAGGCCTAGCAGGTGTATTCTTTGGGGTTCTCACTGTGTCCCAGGGGAATATGGCGCCATTGGAGTCCTCCAGCGACGCTGCATTGTCCACTTCTAATGCCCATCCTGGCGATTCCTCTGCTATGCTGAAGAGAGTTGCCTGGTCCGATGAGAGTGGCATGGAGAACAGCTTTGCAGCTGCCTCCTTGTGAATCTCCTTTGCAGAGCGCTGTGTGGCAGCGCCATTTTGGCTCATGAGGTCCGTGTAGCGGGATGGTGTTTGCCACTTTGTGGCCGACATCTGTCTCCTGGAGGACATTTGTCGGTATCGACGGATAACGGGAGTCTTCCAGTCACTGTCAGCTGGTGGTTTGTCAGGCAGATTGGAACGGATTCCCAGGATGAATTGGTGGAGCTATCTAGAAGTGCGTCTGGCTACATCCGCTGCCTGGCCACGCCCCCAGTATAGTAGTTGTTATTTAACTGCACCACAGCACAACACAAAAAAGGGTCCAGTCTGATTTTAGCTGCATTGTAGGACAATGGGCCCACTCAAAATGTCTTTACGCAAAGCATGTTAATACATGGCACAGTGAGTAATGCAATGCTAAATTGTGAAGGGGCCACAAATTCTGTGTTTGTAGTAAATAAATGTAATCACACTTGCTACATAAGCAAAAAGGAATCCATGATAACTATAAACATAGTTTGTTATTCTATTAAATAAATTTGGGACAACATAAAATAAATGACCTTTTAATCTGGTATGTTTTAACTATGAGCAACCTTCTGCACATATTGTTAACATTCAATTTTGCTTATTTATTCTTATCCGGTAATTAATAATACAGAGAAAGCATCTGTGGATTTTTTCCCTGTTTCCTGACATTCTATTGTGTGATGATGTGATGATACATGTGTGTCAGGAAGAAGAAAATCCTGAACATTTCCTTTAAAAGTACACTTTTGAAGGAAACTGTAATCAGCTAAGAAAATCTAAAACTAGCTGTATATACTTTCCTCACAGAAGAAAGTCTTGTATGTTAAGATGTTAGGAATAGGGATGAGCCGAACACCCCCCGGTTCGGTTCGCACCAGAACCTGCGAACCTTGCGCAAACTTTAGAACCCCATTAAAGTCTATGGGACTCGGACGTTCGAAATCAAAAGTGCTATTTTTAAAGGCAAATATGCAAGTTATTGTGTTTAAAAACAGATGTTTTTTTCGGGAGCAGTGATTTTAATGATGCTTAAAGTGAAAAAAAGAAAGTGAAATATTCCTTTAAATATCGTACCTGGGTGGTGTCTATAGTATGCCTGTAATGTGGCACGTGTTTCCCATGCTTAGAACAGTCCCTTCACAAAATTACATTTTTAAAGGAATAAAAGTAATTTAAAACTGCTTGCGGCTTTAATGTAATGTCGGGTCCCAGCAATATGGATGAAAATCAGTGAGACAAACGGCATGGGTACCCCCCCCCCCCCCCCCCCCTGTCCATTACCAGGCCCTTTGGGTCTTGTATGGATATTAATGGGGAACACTGCACCCAAATTAAAAAAAGGAAAGGCCCTATATTCTCTGAACAGCAGTATACAGGCGGTGCAAACAAGACAGGGACTGTAGGTTTGTTGTTAAATAGAATCTGTTTGTAATTTTGAACTGGTACATTTTTAAAGTGTAGCTCCAGCCCAAAAAAAATATTTTTAAGCTTTTTGGAAAACATAGGGAAGGGTTATCACCCCTGTAACATTTGTTTTGCTGTCTGTGCACCTATTCAGAAGATTTCACCTCACTTTCTGTCCCAATGACAAATGTTTTTTGAAAATTTGGGGTTTTTAGTGAAACAAGGATTGGTGATAAATAAGGATGAGCTCAGGCGTGTTCGAATGGTCCACGTGCAGAGCCCGCCAGGAAGTCGGCGCAGCGCTGCGCTAATCACAGGCAGTGAGACATTGCCCTGATGTGCTGCTGCAAAGATCGGGCAATGTCTCAATGCCTGTGATTAGCGCATCGCTGCGCCGACTTCCTGGCGGGCTCTGCACGTGGACCATTCGAACACGCCTGAGCTCATCCTTAGTGATAAAGTATCAGTGGAGAGGAGACACGTTTTTCCCATATTAACTCTTACAGGAGAGAATTTCCCCTCCTAGCGGTAGATTTCATCTCACTGTTGTCTGCTTCCGTTTGCAAGTAGGAGTCGTTTGTAAGTTGGATGTTTGAAAGTAGGGACCTGCCCGATATACTCTGCAGAAATTTGGGCCTTAGGTGCTGGTTAGGGATGAGCTTTGAGTTTGAGTCGAACTCATGTTCGACTCGAACATTGCCTGTTCGCCTGTTCACCGAACAGCGAACAATATGGGATGTTCGTGGCAAATTTGAAAAGCCGCGGTCACACTGTAAAAGTCTATGGGACAAATCTCAAGTGCTAATTTTAAAAGCCTATATGCAAGTTATTGTAATAAAAAGTGTTTGGGGACCTTGGTCCTGCCCCAGGGGACATGTATCAATGCAAAAGATTTTTTTAAAAACTGACGTTTTTTCAGGAGAAGTGATTTTAATAATGCTTAAAGTGAAACAATAAAAGTGTAATATTCCTTTAAATTTTGTACCTGGGGGGTGTGTATAGTATGCATGTAAAGGGGTGCATGTTTCCCGTGCTTAGAACTGTCCCTGCACAAAGTGTCATTTTTGCAGGAAAAAAAGCTATTTAAAATCACTCGCGGCTATAATGAATTGCCGGCTCCCGTAATACAGAGAACAGTCATTGAAAGTCAATGATAAAAAAAAAAAAAGCGTGGGGGTCCCCCCAAATTCAATTACCAGGCCGTTCAGGTCTGGTCTGGATATTAAGGGGAACCCCGGGTCAAATAAAAAAAAATTACGTGGGGTTCCCCCTAAATATCCATACCAGACCCTTCAGGTCTGGCATGGATTTTAAGGGGAACTCCACGCCAAATAAAAAAATATGGCGTGGGGTCCCCCTCAAAATCCATACCAGACCCTTATCCGAGCACGCAACCTGGCAGGCCGCAGGAAAAGAGGGGGGACGAGAGAGCGCCCCCCCTCCTGAACCGTACCAGGCCACATGCCCTCAACATTGGGAGGATGCTTTGGGGGTCTGTGACCCCTCAAAGCACCATGTCCCCACCCCTTGCCGGTGGTTGTGGGGGTCTGCGGGCGGGGGTCTTATCAGAATCTGGAAGCCCCCTTTAACAAGGGGACCCCCAGATCCCGCCCCCCCCTGTTTGAAATGGTAAGGGGGTACAAAAGTACCCCTACCATTTCACAAAGAAAGTGTAAAAAATAGTTAAAAATCACACAGACACCATTGGGAAAAGTCCTTTATTAAAAATAAAAAAATGATTCCAGCGGTGGCAATCCACTCTTGCGATGGGTGGTCTCTGCTCCGGGGTCCAGCGATGGATGATCTCTTCCGATGTCCAGCGTTGCGCGTCCTGTCTCCACGGAGACACTGAGGATATTCCATCTGCAGAGGAGCGGGCCACTCCGTCACCTGACCCCGCCCCCGTCTGACGCAACGCAAGGGGGAAGCTGGGATTCCCCTGTGACGTACGGGTGACCCCACCCCCCTCTGATGTAACGGGAACCTGCGTTACATCAGAGGGGGGCGGGGTCACCCATTTGTCACTGGGGAAACCCAGGCTTCTCCAGTGATGTAAGGGTGACCCCGCCCCCTCTGATGTAACGCAGGTTTCCATTACATCAGAGGGGGGCGGGGTCACCCGTACGTCACAGGGAAATACCAGCTTCCCCATTGCGTTGCGTCAGAGGGGGGCGGGGTCAGGTTATGGAGTGGCCCGGTCCTCCTCTGCAGACGGAATTCCCTCAGTGTCTCCGTGGAGACAGAACGCGCAGCGCTGGACGTCGGAAGAGATCAGCCATCGCTGGACCCCGGAGAAGAGACCACCCCTCGCTGGATAGCAAGAGTGGATTACCACCGCTGGAATCTTTTTTTAAATTTTTTTTATTTTTAATAAAGGACTTTTCCCAGCGGTGTCTGTGTGTTTTTTAACTATTTTTTACACTTTCTTTGTGAAATGGTAGGGGTACTTTTGTACCCCCTTACCATTTCAAACAGGGGGGGCAGGATCTGGGGGTCCCCTTGTTAAAGGGGGCTTCCAGATTCTGATAAGCCCCCCGCCCGCAGACTCCCACAACCACCGGCAAGGGTTGTGGGGAAGAGACTCTTCTCCTCATCAACATGGGGACATGGTGCTTTGAAGGGTCACAGATCCCCAAAGCATCCTCCCAATGTTGAAGGCATGTGGCCTGGTACGGTTCAGGAGGGGCGCTCTCTTGTCCCCCCTCTTTTCCTGCATCCTGTTAGGTTGCGAGCTTGGATAAGGGTCTGGTATGGATTTTGAGGGGGACCCCCACTCCATTTTTTTTTTAAAATTGGGCATGGAGTTCCCCTTAAAATCCATGCCAGACCTGAAGGGTCTGGTATGGATATTTAGGGGGAACCCCACGTCATTTTTTTTTTAAATTTGACCCAGGGTTCCCCTTAATATCCAGACCAGACCTGAACGGCCTGGTAATTGAATTTGGGGGGACCCCCACGCTTTTTTTTTTTTTTTTTCTTAATCAATGACTTTCAATGACTACTCTCTGTATTACGGGAGCCGGCATTCATTATAGCCGCGAGTGATTTTAAATAGCTTTTTTTCCTGCAAAAATGACACTTTGTGCAGGGTAGACATGTGCACAACAAAAAAATTTGTTTATTTTCGTTTCATTTTTTTTGTTTCCGTTGATTCGTAACGATTCGTACATTCGTAAGTCGTAAGTCGTCAGTGTTCGTATTCGTAACGATTCGTACATTTGTAAGTCGTCGGTGTTCGTATTCGTAACGGTTCGTACATTCGTAAGAGTTATTTTTCGTTGATTCGTTTTTTCGTTAGTTTAATTTTCGTTTATTCGAAATTCGGACGCATTCGTATTTATTCGTACATTCGTAACATTCGTAGATTCGTAATCGGAGCATAATTCATAATTTTATGTAATGTGTATGCTATAATTACATTTTAATAATTTACGAATCGGGAAAAAAAAAAGTTACGAATGTACGAATTTTTTCGTTCATTTTCGTTGTTCCTTTTTTAGTTTTTCGGATTTTCTTCATTCGTACATTCGTTGTTTCTAATTAGTTTTTTCGGGTTTTCGTTGTTTTTCAGATTCGTTCAATTTGAACGATTTGTTAATCGGATTCGTACGATTCGAACAATTCGTTATTCGGATTTGTTCGATTCGAACGATTCGTTTATTCATACGAAAACGAACGAACGAAAAAAAAAAAAAACGAAAAACGAAAAAAACGAAACGAATTGCACATGTCTAGTGCAGGGACAGTTCTAAGCACGGGAAACATGCGCCCCTTTACATGCATACTATACACACCCCCAGGTTCGAAATTAAAAGGAATATTACACTTTTATTGTTTCACTATAAGCAATATTAAAATCACTGCTCCTGAAAAAACAGCCGTATTTAAAACTTTTTTTTGCATTGATATATGTCCCTTGGGGCAGGACCCAGGTCCCCAAACACTTTTTATGACACTAACTTGCATATTAGCCCTTAAAATTAGCACTTTTGATTTTGAACGTTCGAGTCCCATAGACTTTAATAGGGTTATAAAGTTCACACGAGCTTTAGGTCTGTTCGCAGGTTCTGGTGCGAACCGAACAGGGGGGTGTTCGGCTCATCCCTAGTGCTGGTGTTGCCACAACACTGTAAGCCCTCATAGCTACTCTTGGTGGGCGCTGGAACGCCCTGCTGTGAAATATTATATCAAGAATTGTAATTACATGCCATTGTTGAACAGTGGTAGAAAAATTGGGCCTTTGGTGGTGGTGGTGCTGGTGCCACAACACTGTAAGTCCTCACAGTTACTCTTGGTGGGCGCTGGAACGCGCCCTGCTGTGAAATATTATATCAAGAATTGTAATTACATGCACCAAGTCGGTGGACAGGCGCACCCTGTGATTGGTTACAAAGCCTCCAGCAGCAGTGAATGTGCGTTCCGAAAGAACACTGGATGCAGGACAGGGCAGTAGCTCAATTGCATACTGTGCAAGCTCTGGCCAGTGATCTATCCTCAAGACCCAGTAAGCCAGAGGATTTTCGGTGGGAAAGTTGTCCAGGTCTGATCTTGCCCCTAGGTATTCCTGCACCATGTAAAACAGACGCTGGCGATGGTTGCTGGCACCGATTATACCTTGGGGCTGTGGACTAAAAAATTGTCTGAACGCATCGGTCAGACGGCCACCTTCTCCACCGCTCCTTCTTTAACTGACCGAAGCCTCAGCAACACGTTGTCCAGGAACAGGAATTTGTGACCTCCCAGTCTCTGGGAACGCGTTGCACAGACCTTTCTGCAAGGCCTCCCGAAGATGTTTCATCCTCTGCTCCCTCTGCGACGGCAAGATAAGGTCCGCAACCTTACCCTTGTAACGTGGATCAAGGAGGGTTGCCAGTCAGTAATGATCCCTCTCCTTGATCCGACGAATACAGGATCAGGGAGGCCATGCAGCGTAGGTTAGCTGAGGCATTCGGTCCGGAGTCCTCTGGGTCACTAAGGACAACATGATCCCCAGCCACGTCCCCAGTCATGGACTTGTGTCCATGGGTTTCTTGGGACTGTAAATGATCCCTTAAAGACTGCTGCTGATGCTGAGTGCTAGGCTCCACCTCCATGCTGACACAATCCTCCTCCTCTTCCTGTGTGATCGGCGGGCCAGCAGGAACACTGTCTGGATAAAGGGGGCCTTGAGAGGTAAGGAAGTCCTCCTCTTCCTGCCTCTGATCTGCCTCAAGTGCCCTGTCCATTATTCCACACAGCGTGTGCTCCAACAGGTGGACAAGAGGGACAGTGTCACTGATGCATGCTCTGTCACTGCTCACCATCCTCGTGGCCTCCACAAATGGTGACAGGACAGTGCATGCATCTGTGTGCGTGCCACTATGTCTGACCACCCAAACACCAAGTCAGGGAAGGAAGTGGATAACTGCAACCGATCAAATTTAACATTCTTGATAAATTCCCTCATAGACCTGAATTCCCTCAATTCCCTCAATGCCGAATGTCATCTCCCCCCGCCTGTACCAGCAATATGTTAGGAACACGATCCAGCCTCGCAAATTGGTGGACCACAGGCACCACACGGGTCCCACACAAATAAACAACAACTTCCCCACTACAAAAAACCCCACCAAAGAAACAGAAGTACCTAAGAAACAAAGCCACTCCTCCACCCACAAAGCACAACATCACAAATAAGGAGGACGAATATACAATCGATAGTGCCTGGATTTTCACCTACCAATGCTGCGAGCCATCCCCTCATCCAGACCCCCAGCAAGCCGCCTCACTTGTCGCTTCAATCCTAAAGGAATGCAAGGTATAATCAGAAGCACACAACCTCAGGGTTGCTAAATACTTGCGAAAACCGAAACAAACTGATACCGAGACAATCCCATACCATTTTAAATGAACCAAGAATGGGCCACCAACACCAGACTGCATGGACAAAAAGCGGGATACTGTGCAAATCAGACATAAGCTGTTTTGTCTTGGATTGCTGGATCCAGAGGACACCACCATGCATGCACACAGAATATCATGGAACTGCAAACCCGTCCATGCCCACTACAGCAGCATGGACCAATTCCCCAATCTTGAACACTCCAAAGAAGGCCAAGACAACCGCCGCACTAAACCAAGCCACTTCATGATCCAAAAAACAAATGGAAGGAAGAATCCATACCAAGGAACCCAATACGCATAAGAAACTGACGGCCAGCTGGCCATGCATGATGATGCTTATGGCCCAGCAGGGCCTGTCTGACCAAGAAATATTTTGTGTAATCTTCCCTGCCATGAAGCTTGAACAAGAAAGCCAAGCCCACCACTTTTTAATTAACTCAAGCCACCGACACACCATTCTCAACATTGCAACAAACAAAATACATAACCCGCAACCAATCATCCCCCTCTGAAGCACCCCCACTGGGCACACACACCCCATGGTACCATTCATCCCATGCCCGATAGTAAGCCGACCACAGAGACTCACTCACCGACTGGTGAATATAGGATGTCAACATAGGCGATCCTTCACAGCCAGGCTGGACAGGTGACTCCGAAGCGATCGGCTCCCGGTGCCACCATACAGAACTCGTCCCACTGGAAACAAGAGGGAGCAGCGGCCAAAGCATTAGCGCAACCAGGAATGTGGATAGCATATGCAAACACCTCCAAGCACAAACATGCGAACACTAAATGCCGAAGCAAACATATCACGGGCAGAGAAGAAGCCGACACAAGTAAATCGCTGTGACAACCCCCAAGTTGCCACCATAAAAGCACACTTGTTCATTGCAAAAATACGCACCCACAGCTCCACTGCCCATACAATGGGAAATATTTGCAGCAGAACCAAATTCCTGGCAAAACCAGCCTACAACCAATCCGCCAGCCAAGGTCCCGCATTCCAGCGACCTTGAATGTAAGCTCCATAACCAGCTGACCCCACCCAATCCTTAAAAAGCTCCAGGTCAAAACTACCAGTTGATTCCTCCATCCACACCGATCCACCGTTATAGTCAGACAAGAATATAGCTAATATCTAGCTAATATCGCCCATGCCTGCAACCAATTTTTAAAGGTCTGTGGGGTCAGCCGATACCTACGCTTTTCTTCCTCCTCCTTCATGCTCTCATCCGTCTTAATCCAGTCCAAATTAAACTTCTCCAGCGGTAGCAGTTCACTTATCTCCACTTATCTCCACTTACTCGCCTTTCCATACTTACCTAAGTTCTGGCTTCAGGTGCACACAACCCTTGAAGCAAACGAAGACATCAGACACGCCAGAATTCGCCAAACAGATCCTGTCACCCCCTTCCCCTTAGCAACAGATTGAGCATGGCTCCCAACCACAGTTGGTGCTGGAGCAACATCCGATGCAAACGTTGAACCTCCGGACAGGGCCGCCACCTCCGAAACAGTAATCCCAATCGACCAGCATCCTCAACGCCAGCGGGTACCCCTGCTAACACCACCATAAACTGGAGACCCATGCAGCTTCAGGGTATTTAGCCTCTGGGGAGGGCTACAGACCTAACAGCATGCCCCACAAGCCTGCCAACAATGTCCGCTACTCTGACCCCCCAAGCTAGCACCCCTGGGAGTATGCGCACCCCACACTGCCCAAAACAGACTCCGCTACAAACCCCCCACCAGCACCCAGCTGCCCAGTCCCCAACAGCAACCTCAAAACTATCTTACCAGGCTGCCCAGGAAACAGCCATCAGTTCAGCATCCATTGCAGCTCTCCTCCTTGTAGGCTCCTCATCCTCTGACCTCTGTTGCAGCCTCCAGCCCAGCACCAATCGTCTCCTTGATGTGGCCGTTCCACAGCTGACTTCATAGTCGGCACCATTTTTCTGTAGCCCTTGGCCGCCCGAGACACTGACATGCCGGGCTCTCCCTATCTGAGATGGATGCCTGGAAGCCGCCTACACGTGCCCACTGGATAGCACCTCTACCCACATGGGAAGGGGCACCGACTGTCCCTGGTAACAGGCCGGTCCCCGCTGAGCACTCGCTCCCTAGCTGACAGGGCAAACAGAGCTGCTATGTGGAGCTGCCCCATGTCCGGATGAGCGGAGGAAGCGTGGTGGGCGGACAGCCAAGAAAATAGAGAGTCCCCCCCCCCCCCCGAGGGTTCTGCCGCAGACAGCAGGGATTCCTCCCAGGCTGACATGACAAAATCTCCAAAAAAAAATAATTCCCAACTATTTCCAACTTGCCATGGAACTCAATTAGAGCGGAAGGGTGGGCCGTTGTCCCAATCACTCTTTCCTCTGACTGATGACTTCCAAGTCCGTCCTACAGACCCCCTTACTGCAGCCCCACCTTCTCCAGTCCTCCCCACCAATCACATGAGTATTTTAAAAAGAATGCTTCCCACTGACCAGAAGCCCTTTCCCTATGCCAACCCCTTTTAACCCTGTCATGCTGGCCCTTTGTCCATGCTCTCCTCTTTTAACTCCGGGCCTCTCTTTTTAAAGATAAATTTACACTGGACAATAATCTGAATGTTAGCAGGCTGTACCCAGTCGGTACTCGGAGATATGAGTACCTACAGAAAACTGTATTTAGGACAAAGGGGGTTATTTACTAAAGGCAAATCCACTTTGCACTACAAGTGCAAACTACAAGTGCAAAGTGCACTTGAAATTGCACTGAAAGTACACTTGGAAGTGCAGTTGCTGCAGATCCGAGGTGGACATGCAAGGAAAAAAAAAAAAAAAAGCATTTTAGCTTGCACATGATTGGATAATAAAATCAGCAGAGCTTCCCCTCATTTCAGATTTACAGCGACTGCACTTCCAAGTGCACTTTCAGTGCAATTTCAAGTGCACTTTGCACTTGTAGTTTGCACTCGTAGTGCAAAGTGGATTTGCCTTTCGTAAATAACCCCCATAGTCATAAGCATAATGACATCCAAGAAACCACTTCTCAGATGCATAATGGTTCATGTAGCGCCCTGGGGTTTAGTCAGGGAGCTCCTTGCCAAATTCCTTGTCAGAAGTAGCTACTGTAGTTAATTATTAGGGATCCATTGACTTCTCCCTAAGTTTGGCCTGGTTGTACATTCCTCTTGTACCACCAGGTTGTCGGGCACTTGAAGCTATTTGATTGAGAAGGACAAATCAAGGTCAGGTTATGGGTATATGGGGTTTCTCAGCTAATGGGCAGAGATTTTGTTGAATCCCTTGGCCTGCTGGGAGAGCCTATATATTCAAGGGGGAGGTAAGGTGATCAAGGTTCTTTTTTGTGTGCCACCCAGACCGCTGTCTGGGTGGACGGGTGACGTCTGCCCCGGGCTGCTGGGCTGGAGATTTGGCCTATCCCAGTGGAATCAGGCTGCCAGGCTGTGTGAGAGCCTATCCAGAGTAAGAGGGAAGCACAAGGTTGGGACTGTGTCTTGCAGTCCAACCAAAAGTGACGGTTTTGCCGGCCGGAGAACCTGTCGTGGTCAGAGGTAGAAGGGAAGCTGTCACCACTAAGGGACCAATCTCCTTTACCAGAGACCACAGTGAGTAAGTGAAGCAAGTATTGAAGCAGTATTCTCCCCGAGAATTGGGAAACTTCAGGTGGTGATCATGTCAGGGCACCAACCAGTGAAGGTGACGCTTGTAGAGCAGCCTTGTGTGCCAAGCTAGGCACCGAGCCAGTCAGCAGGGGTGAAGCTTGAAGGTATCTGAAGTTGCCAAGCTAGGAACCCAGCAGGGAAGCATGGGTGACGCTTGAGGGAGATACCACCGCAAAGGCCTTGAGGAGCTCACAGGATGTAGAATCAGTGAATCAGAGGGTCTAGTGAGAGACCAGGAGGGGCTGAAAAACTACAAGGAAAAGTTGTAGTACAGCTGAGAGAACTGTTACTTTGAGTTAGGAATGTTTAAGTACTGTTACCATAGGAGACAGCAATCCTGCACATGTAGAAGTGGCACCTTGCTTGGGCCTTTCCCTGTACAGCTGTCCTCCTGTTGAAGTCTCGGAGTCTGCCATTTGAAATTGCAACTACTTGTGTCCTGGCCCTAACCCTCTTTCCCTTGCAAAATATAAAAAGGACTGTCAAAAAAATAAAACCTTTTTTACATCCATGATGTGTCTGGCGTCCAATGACTTTAACCAACTCTGCACCCACTATGCCTTACAACCCACCACAGATGTCAGCTATCTTTGGTCTTGAAGGTTCACATTAGGCTGGAAGAGGTCAGAGATTCTGCTACATTCAGATGGCCTCTGTCAACACCCCTTTGATACCAGAGAAAAAGGGAATGCCAGGACAGTTTTACAGCTCTCATTACCATCTAACCAAGGGACACCTAACCAGGACTTGTGAGTGCCACTGTACCGTTTTTGCTTATTCGCTGGACTCCTTTTTCAACTCCTTTTTATTTCTATGTTGTTTTATTGTCTCTTTATTTCTTTGTAACACCCTTTTTCTGTAAATTTTTGCATCATTTTGACCTTTTCATCATTAAACCCTTTTTAAAAAGTGTTAAAATAGTTGGTGGCTGGGATAGTTATTTCTATCACTTGCAATGTTTATTTACAAAAACATGGCATAGGAGATCAAAGGGGGCACATGGGGCTGAACAATTACACAACCAAGATTCAGAATGCAGAGGGCTTCAGCAATGGCTGTAACTCTGTCTGGGAATTTCCTTTTCTGGGCTTCAGCTGGTGGCACAGCTACTATGTTGACATACATAAAATGTGTTTTGTTTTCTAAACCACAGCACAGATTTGAATGGGTCCCAGTGCAATGCGCACTGGGTTCTTTGGGGTAGGGTGCCCACTTGTCCCGGATTGCCCAGGACATTCCCGCAATTAGCAGGTCTGTCCAGGGTCCTTCATTCACCTTCATTCCGGGACAATACAGTGTCCCGGAATGAAAATGACAGAGCGAGCAAACCCCGCTAGCGCTGGTGCTCGCTCTGCCTCCAGATCCATCTGCATCCGCCCCTCCACCCGAACACAGCCGAACCCGGGCCGAGCCAAGAGGAGCTGAGACCGCCCCCCACCTGAGCCAAGGGGAGCTGAAACCGCCCCCCGCCCGAGCACAGCCGAGCCTGCCTGAGCCGAGGGAAGCTGAGACCGCCCCCCGTCCGAGCACAGCCGAGCCTGCCTGAGCCGAGCGGAGCTGAGGCCCCCCCCCCCCGGGCGAGCAACTCTGTACTTAGTGGGGGATCTGTACTGGGGGGGTTCTGTACTAAGGGGGTCTGTACTGAGGGGGGTCTGTACTTATTGGGGGGTCTGTACTTATTGGGGGGGTTCTGTACTGAGAGGGGTCTGTACTTATTGGGGGGGTTCTGTACTGAGAGGGGTCTGTACTTATTGGGGGGGTCTGTACTGAGGCGGGGTCTGTACTTATTGGGGCAGTCTGTACTGAGGGGGGTCTGTACTTATTGGAGGGGGGTTCTGTACTTATTGGGAGGGTTCTGTACTGAGGGGGTCTGTACTTATTGGGGGGGTTCTGTACTGAGGGGGTCTGTACTTTTTGGGGGGTCTGTACTGAGGGGGGTCTGTACTTATTGGGGGGTCTGTACTTATTGGGGGGTCTGTACTGAGGGGGGTCTGTACTTATTGGGGGGTCTGTACTTATTGAGGGGGGTCTGTACTTATTGGGGGGGTTCTGTACTGAGAGGGGTCTGTACTTATTGGGGGGGTTCTGTACTGAGAGGGGTCTGTACTTATTGGGGGGGTCTGTACTGAGGGGGGGTCTGTACTTATTGGGGCAGTCTGTACTTATTGGAGGGGGGTTCTGTACTTATTGGGAGGGTTCTGTACTGAGGGGGGGTCTGTACTTATTGGGGGGGGTTCTGTACTGAGGGGGTCTGTACTTTTTGGGGGGTCTGTACTGAGGGGGGTCTGTACTTATTGGGGGGTCTGTACTGAGGGGGGTCTGTACTTATTGGGGGGGTCTGTACTTATTGAGGGGGTCTGTACTGAGGGGGGTCTGTACTTATTGGGGAGGTCTGTACTTATTGGGGGGGGGGTTCTGTACTGAGGGGGGTCTGTACTGGGGTGGTCTGTACTTTTTTGGGGGGGGGGTCTGTACTTATTGGGGGGTCTGTACTGAGGGAGGGGATCTATACTGAGGGAGGGGAGTCTGTACTTATTGGGGGGGGATTTATACTGAGGGAGGGGGTCTGTACTTAGTGGGGGGATCTATACTGAGGGAGGGGGTCTGTACTTAGTGGGGGGATCTATACTGAGGGAGGGGGTCTGTACTTAGTGGGGGGGGTCTATACTTAATGAAGGTCTGTACTGAGGGGGTACTTTACTTGGCAGGACGTGACACCATGTTTTACCGCACCAGTGGGGTGACACCAACCCTAGAGAAGCCACTGCCACCCACCTCCACTATCTTCTCTGGTACCACTCCAGCATGCTCTAAAACAGGTCCCGGGACCACACTGCCACGGTGACAAGTGACACCGCTGCATCTGGAGACAGGCTACGGTGCTACATCTGGTAGCAGGTGACGGTGGCATGCTGCATCTGGTGGCAAGTGAGAAGCTCATGATTCTGCATATATAGTTGTACTATTTCATCATTATATATTACAATGTAGCAGTGGCGGCTGGTGCTCAAAATTTTTGGGGGGGCGCAAACAAACAGCCTCACTGTGCCATCAAACGTTGCCACTGTGCCCATTAAATGCTGCCACTGTGCCCATCAAACGCTGCCACTGTGCCCATTAAACGCTGCCACTGTGCCCATCAAACGCTGCCACTGTGCCCATCAAACGCTGCCACTGTGCCCATCAAACGCTGCCACTGTGCCCATGAAACGCTGCCACTGTGCCCCAAGTGCTGCCATTGTGCCCCAAGTGCTGCCATTGTGCCCCAAGTGCTGCCACTGTGCCCCTCCAAGTGCTGCCACTGTGCCCCTCCAAGTGCTGCCACTGTGCCCCTCCAAGTGCTGCCACTGTGCCCCCTGCCTGCCCTCTGCACTTACCTTGTCTCGGTGTGCAGCTGGTGACGGCGTCAGGCGGCGAGCGGTGTCTCATCGTCCGATGTCTTCTCCCGCGCTCCTCCTGTCTTCTGCTATGATTGGACGCCTAGCGTCCAATCACAGCGCCTGTGACTTCAGCCAATCAGGTGACAGGTAACAGACCTGGCAACCTGATTGGCTGAGAGGCGGGTCTGTGTTAGGGAAGCGATGTATTCGCTTCTCTAACACAATACTGTGTAATCAGCGAACGAACAGCAGTGCGCCCGCTGTTTACACTTAGGGAAGCCTATTAGAGCCCACCGCTCTAATCAGGTCCCCTATTAGAGCTTACAGCTCTAATAGGGCGCTTCCAGAAACACCCCCCCCCCCGCTGTAATTCAGATGCCCGGCGCCCGACAAGGGGCCGGACACCTGAATAGGGGGCGGCAGCGGTGACAATAGATAGATTCATGCAATGCATGAATCTATCTATTGGTGATAGAGCAGTGCAGGAGAGGGGGGGGGCGGCGCTCCTGTGCCCTCTATGCACGCACCGCCACTGCAATGTAGTAATAGAAATAATATAATGCTAAAACCAGCCATTCACCTGACAAATCACTCGCCCCTGAAATCCCCGTCAACTCTTGGCAAAATTGTCCCTGAATGGCAGTTTGGAAATGTGGTCACCCTACTTTGGGGGTTTAACAAGCACTTTTCACCTTCTAGTTCTTTAGTAACATTATCAAAAATTTGTTCAGGATCTAAATTGATTAAAGTTAGATCATGGTCAAGTACGATCATAAGTAACTTATCTTATGTTGATAACTGCTCGGTATTCCTTTGTGTAGCCCACCTGGGAAGGACTGATAAAGTCTGGTAGAATGTTAACCAACCTGTTTGCAATTATCATTTATAGAATTTTTGCTTTAACCGCTTGCCGACCGCCTCACGCAGATATACTGTGGCAGAAGAGCACATACAGGCAGATTCACGTACCTATACGTTGCCCTTTTTTGGGGAGCGGCCTGCGGGCGCACGTGTGACGGCGGCGGCGCGGCAGGCTCCGTGAGTTGGGTCGCGGGTCCCGCGGACTCAATACCCGGTAATGTAAACAAGCATCTCCCCGTTCTGCCTAGTGACAGTTTTACTGATCTCTGCTCCCTGTGATCGGAGCAGAGATCAGTGACGTGTCACACACAGCCACCCCCCCCCCCACAGTTACACTGCCACCTAGTTGTTAACCCCTTCACTGCCAGTGTAATTTACACAGAAATCAGTGCATTTGTATAGCACTGATTGCTGTATAAATGACAATGGTCCCAAAAATGTGTAAAAAATGTCTGCCATAATGTTGCAGTCACATTAAAAATCGCTGATCGCTGGCATTACTAGTAAAAAAAAAAAAAATTATTAATAAAAATGCCATAAAACTATCCCCTATTTTGTAAACGCTATAACTTTTGCGCAAACCAATCAATAATCGCTTATTGTGATTTTTTTTTTTTTTACCAAAAATATGTAGAAGAATACGTATTAGCCTAAACTTAGGAAAAAAATAGTTTTTTTATATATTTTTGGGGGATATTTATTATAGCAAAATGTAAAAAATAATGTGTTTTTTTTTGTTTATAGCACAAAAATAAAAAACCGCAGGGGTGATCAAATACCACCAAAAGAAAGCTCTTTTTGTGGGAAAAAAAGGACGTAAATTTTGTTTGGGAGCCACGTCGCTAAAGACCACGCAATTGTGGGGCGGCACAGTGGTGTAGTGGTTAGCACACTCACCTAGCAGTAAGAAGGATCACTGGTTCAAATCCCAACCATGACACTCCCTGCCTGGAGTTTGCATGTTCTCCCTGTGCCTGCGTGGGTTTCCTCCGGGTACTCCGGTTTCCTCCCACAATCCAAAGACATGCAGGTAGGTTAATTGGCTTCTGTCCAAAAATTGGCCCTAGTATATGAATGGGGACCTTGGATTGTGGGCTCCTGGAGGGTAGGGACCGATGCAAGTGTGCAATGCACAGGGATAGGGACAATTGTAGACACTTACTCAGGTTGAACTGGATGGACTGATGTCTTTATTCAACCTTACTAACTATGAAACTATGAAATTGTCAGTTAAAGCGACGCAGTGCCAAATCGTAAAAAGTGCTCTGGTCAGGAAGGGGGTAAATTCTTCTGGGGCTGAAGTGGTTAACATTCATAGTGAAATAGGCCTATATGATTCTGTTATGTGGGGTCTCTACCCCTTTTGGACAATAGTTTTATGTATGCCTCCTTGCCAACAGACCGCTATGTACCCCCATTGCAGATGGTGTTATAAAGAGACTAACTGATGTTATATTGTCCTTCAAAATCTATCTGGTCCTGGGGTCTTGACCCCAGCCAGTCCTGGAATAGTGGCAGAAACTTCTATTGCAGAGATGTCAAGCATTTGGGGTAACCAGAAACTTAAGGGAGCTGGCTATGAAGGTCTGTGGCATTCCTTTGTGTTCATACATTTTTCTATACTGAAACATTGTTGTAAGACCTGATTAATTACAGTGGGCAGAGGGAAGGATTAACCTTTGAAGTCCACAGCAAGATTGATATGAGTATACGGTCCATTTACCAACCTGGCTAGAAATGTTCTGGCCTTATTGCTATATACTTGTGATGTGCGCTTTATAAGACTGATCTGTTTATATCTGTCAACCTATAGTCTTTTAGCTTTCTGCCAGTCCTGTCTATGAGCCCGCATCTGGGAGTCATTTAACTGAAGTCATGCTACCGTTAGCATGGTCAGAATCATGAATCATGGGTTGGTCTATGATGTGCAGCAGGGTGTTTGTATCAAATATATAGTACATCCTAGCAAGGAAGTCATGGATCCTAAAACATTAAGTAAATTATTTGTCTGTTGAATGCATAAGACTCCAGATGACATGGAGTCTGAGGGCTGAGAACATATGAGCTTAGAAGGAAGGGTAGGGAAGGTCTACACTTAATCCTATTGGAGGATAAATGAGCAGGGATCTTGTGCCCCAAGCTTTCTGTGATAATGAAGCCTGTCTTAGGGAATCCACATTTCATAGACTTTAATGTTTATAGATGTTGTGGAAATGTTATGAAGATGTATTTTAAAATGTATTGTCATAAGTGTCTCCCAGTGCTAGTACTCCCGCAACCCGCTCTAAAGAGCTGACTGGGGCCGACTGACGCTGGTTCAGATCCGTTTGGTAGTGGCAAGCTCCTTGGAGATGTAGAGAAGTGTTTGCGGAGTGGAGCCAGCTAAGGGCCCCTGTGCAATGCACAGAACAATCGTCTGGTGGGGATGTGTTCGCTCTGCAAAGACATTATCGGTTTAGCGGATGTGCGCCCGTGTCACCCCTGTATGTCTGATCAACATATTTGTGGTGCCATGGCGTACACCCGCAAATAATCTCTCGTCCACAGAGACAGTAGTATAGTCCGGGTAAACAATTATTTGCAGCGTTTCCTGCATATCTGTACATGTGAGATACACACTTTAGATACTGTTGCTCTATTTTGCTATTCAAAAAAACACATTTAGGTGAAAAATCTTAAATTGCGGCCTTGTCTGTATCTGTACGTGTGAGATACACCCTTTAGATACTGTTGTTCTATTCTGCTATTCTAAAAACACCCATTTAGGCCAAACAAAATAATTTTGCAGCTTTTGCTGCATATCTGTACATGTGAGATACACCCTTTTAGATACTGTTGTTCTATTCTGCTATTCAAAAAACACCCATTTAGGGCAAGATCCTAAGTTTGAGAAATATGAGGAGAACGTCAAATAAGGGTCGTGGCCCCCGGTCGTGGTGCTGCTGGTGGAACTCCTGTTGCAGAGAGAGGACATGGTCGATCTGTGCCAGCTACACGCACAAGTGAAACACCTTCCTCAGGTGCGAGTAGGCGACAGAGCCTGCAGCGGTATTTGGTCGGGCCTAATGCAGCTCTACGAATGTTGAGGCCAGGACAAGTACAGGCGATAGTAGATTGGGTTGCTGACAGTGCCTCCAGTTCCTTCACATTGTCTCCCACCCAGTCTCCTCCTGAAAGATCAGAGTTGGCACCTGCAGCCGATGTCCATCAGTCTTTCACCTCACCCCCTTGCAAATCAGCCAAGCAGTCTGAGCCACAAATCATGCAGCAGTCTCTTCTGCTTTTTGATGACTCTGTTAGCAAGGTTTCCCAGGGCCATCCACCTAGCCCTGCCCCAGAAGTGGAAGAGATTGAGTGCACCGATGCCCAACCACTTATGTTTCAAGATGAGTACATGGGAGGACCATCGCAGCACGTCTCGGATGATGAAGAAACACAGGTGCCAACTGCTGCAGATTTCGCAATCGTGCAGACCGACAAGGAGGGCAGGGGTGAAGACTGGGTGGAAGATGATGTGGAGGACGATGAGGTCCTCGACCCCACATAGAATCAACATCATGCAAGTGACCTGTGTAGTTCGGAGGAAGAGGCGGTGGTCGCCCAGAGCCACCAGCACAGCAGAAGAGGGAGCAGGGTGCAAAAGTGGAGCGTCAGTCCCCTAGACAGTATGCCTGCTACTGCCCAATGCAGCAAGGGATCGAGCACACCAAAGCCAGGTCCAAGGAGTTCCCTAGCATGGTAGGTCTTAACACAATGTGCTGATGACAAGACACGAGTGTTTTGCATGCTGTGCAATCAGAGCCTGAAGCAAGGCATAAACGTTCTCAACCCGAGCACAACCTGCATGACCAGGAATCTAAGTGCAAAGCACGAGCTGCAGTGGAGTAGACACCTCAAAAACCAAGAAAGGTCTCTGGCTCCTCCTGCTTCCTCTTCTGCTGCAGTCTCGGCCTCTTCATCCACCTCTGTAGGGACAGTGGCACCTGCCATCCCGCAAACAGAGGATCTGCCAGCAACACTACCACCTGGGTCACCAACCATCTCCACAATGTCCCATGGAAGCGTTCAGCTCTCTATCTCCCAAACACTGGAGCGGAAGAGGAAGTACACACCTACCCACCCACGATCCCTGGCCCTGAATGCCAGCATTTCAAAATTTCTGGCCTTTGAAATGCTGTCATTTCTCAGAGTTTAAGAAAAGCCTTATGGCATTGGCTGTCCCATAGTACGTCGCGCCCAGCTGCCACTACTTTTCCAGGCAAGCCATCCATTCCCTGCACAACCAAGTGGGGGACAAAATCAGGTGTGCACTGGCAAGGTCCACCTAACTACGGATACGTGGACCAGTAAGCACGGTCAGGGACTTTATATCTCCCTAACAGCACACTGGGTAAATGCAGTGGCGGCTGGGCCTGAGGTGGATAGCAGTTTGGCGCATGTCCTTCCACCACCGAGGATTGCAGGGCACTTCAGTTTGCCTCCTATTGCTAACACCTCTTACTCCGCCTCCTCATCTGGTTAGCGTAACACCTTCACCACCAACTTCAGCACAGCTAGGGGTAAACAACAGCAGGCAGTTTTAAAACTTTCCTGTAGAAAAACCCCACACCACGCAGGAGTTGTGGAGGGACATGGAACAACAGATCAATGAGTGGTTGGTGGCAGTGAGCCTCAAGCCCGGCCTGGTGGTGTGCGATAATGGGCGAAATCTCGTTTTGAAATCTCGGTTTGACGCACATCCCTTGCCTGGCGCATGTGCTGAATTTGGTGGTCCAGAGGTTCCTTAAAAATGCCCCCGATATGCCAGAGCTGCTGCAGAAAGTGCGGGCCATCTGTGCGCACTTTCTGCGTTCTCACCCTGCTGCTGCTCGCCTGTCAGCGCTGCAGCGTAACTTTGGCCTTCCCGCTCACCGCCTCATATGTGACGTGCCCACAAGGTGGAACTCCACCTTGCACATGCTGGCCAGACTGTGCAAGCAGCAGCAGGCGATAGTGAAGTTTCAGCAGCAGCACGCACGCGTGAGTCGCTCTGCGGAACAGCACCACTTCACCACCAATAACTGGGCCTCCATGTGAGACCTGTGTGCCTTGTTGCGCTGTTTCCAGTACTCCACCAACATGGCCAGTGCCGATGACGCCGTTCTCAGCGTTACTATCCCAGTTCTATGCCTCCTTGAAAAAATGCTTCGGGCAATGATGGAAGAGGATGTGGCACAGGAGGAGGAGGAGGAAGAGGGATAATTTCCAAGGCTTTCAGGGGAGTCATTCACAAGCAGTGATGTAAGTAACTGAGTTAAAATAAACTGAGTTACTTAACGCAGTTACTTTAGAGGGTAACGAGTAATCTAACTGATTACTTTTCCCCTCATGGTAACTCAGTTCCCATTACTTTGGCTTAGTTACCCCAATTACATCTACCGCTACTAGATGGCAGTAGTGTAATTCCGGTGTCCTGCCGAAAAAGTTCCCCCGCCGGATAAGGACCCCCTGTACTGCGCAGGTGCACCACTTGCGCAGTACGAAGGACTACGGAGCTTCCGAAAATTGCCAAACCTAAACAGCTCTGAGTGAACTCTACACCGCGCAGGCGCAGTTAACATGTAATTGTACGAGGCGATGCCGCACGCTCCTGATGTTTGTGCTACTCTGCAAGGGGCGTCTATCATGTAACTAAGTGGCGGGTCTAGTATTAATGTAACCATTAATTTAACATTCGCCCTCTTCTGTAGAAATCCACCCCTTACACGATATAATAATAATAGACCCGCCCCTGGCTTACACGCTATAACAGATCTGCCCCTTGGTTAGAGTAATAATAGAGCAGCCCCTTTGTTACACGATATATAACAATAATAATAAATGCGCCCCTTGGTTACAGTAATACTAGACCCGCCCCTTAGTTACACGTATAGAATATTAAAAAGAAAAGTCACAGTTACTTTGCTGCGTAATTAATTACTTTTCCAATGTAGTAACTGAGTTACTAACGCAATTACTTTTTGGGAGAAGTAATTTGTAACTTAACTAATTACTTTTTTAAAGTAAGATGACCAACACTGTTCACAAGTGGCTTTGAGGGTGGGTTCCTGCACCAACAAATGTCAGGTACACAATTGTGCAGAAAGGGCACAGTTCTGGAGGATAACGAGGTGGAGGATGAGGAGGAGGAGACGGAGGAGGAGGAACCATGTTCACAGCAGGGTGGCACCTAGACCAGCTCATGGCCATTACTGGTGCGTGGCTGGGGGGATACAGAGGACACAGACGATACACCTCCCACAGAGGATAGCTTTTTGTTGCCTCTGGGCAGCCTGGCACACATGAGCGATTACATGCTGCAGTGTCTCCGCAACGACCGCTGAGTTGTCCACATTCTAACTGGTGCTGATTACTGGGTGGCCATAAAATCCCACTATAGGATCAACGTTGGTTAAAAATAAATGTTATAACAATACCAATCAGACAATACAATGGTTTTATTATAAAGTCGGTTCTAGCGCTTAAGGACTTATATTGTTTTTCTCATACTGTATATAGACACCTGTGCTTTTGCTGACATCTCTGGCACCTGTAGTCCTACAGGATACAATATCAACAAGCAAACATACACTATTTGTGCCCAAGTTACACAGGGAGAGTCTGCATCCTCTTTTGGCTAACAACATACCAGCTAAAGTGCTCTGCTCTACCAACCAGGATTGTCTCATTTACAGTTCCTTAAGTGCTAGCTAAAGACCTGCAGATTTAATCTTTACCACAGAGCTACCTTTAACCCTTTTTGTCCCTCCCCAATTTTTACAAGTGACTAGTGTTGTTTAACCTAAAGGGTTCTTCCTTCAGCTATCTGGGACTCTGCTTAAAGGAGCCAGTCGAGTAACTAATATAACAGTTTGCTGAATGTTTTGTTATTTGCCTTAGCATTAAATATGATACAATCCTCAAAAACAGAAAACGTTGCAACAGGGGACCAGCAGGTTGATAATAACTTATAAATTATGAATCAATGAGGGTATGGGAATTCAACTCCTCATTTAACCCATGGGGCGAGAGAGAATTTAATTTATTTATCCATATTTCCCTTTTGCATAATAACGATAATCTTTCGTTATCTGTAAGGGACCCCTTGGGAATATGTTCAATCGCTAGAACTGTCATGGCCTTGAAATATCTTGCATGATGTTGAGAGAAATGTAAATGTCTGTTATAAATCTGCGATGTTCAGCTACCCTTGTGCGCAACGTGCGTATGGTCTGGCCTACATATAACAGATTACATGAACATTTGAGCACATAGACTGAAAACTGAGTTGAACAAGTGAAAAACTGTCTGACATAATCTTTTCCCGCCCCATCTGTAATGGAAGGGTGGCCATGGGTGATGGACTGGCGGGTTAGACACCCCCACTTTTGACATTGGAAAATGCCAACATTACTATCGAAATAACCTCTAATATCGGTCGGTTTGTCACACCAAGATTTGGAGATGATCGGAGCAACCATGTTTTTCAAAGTATGGGCCCTTCCAAAAACAACTTGGGGTACCTCTGGGAGAAGAGGACCCAAATTCGGGTCAGCTTGGAGAATATACCAATGTTTGTTCATGACCTTAGTGATGTTTCTATAGTTGCTTCTAAATCCTGTGATAAATCTAGCACTCTGTTGGGATGGAGTGTTATTGTGTTTACGTTTGGGACGACCATCCGCACAGGATGTAAAGGCCTCTGAAAGGAGATCCTGAGGATACCCCTTTTCCAAGAATTTTTTGGTCATGGTTTGGCTCAGGGATGTGTAGTCCTTAAGTTTAGAGCATTTCTCTTCAATCTGAGAAATTGGCCCTGGTATGTTCCTTTTCCAGGCTGGATGGTGGCAACTCTCATAATGAAGGTAAGAGTTGCCTGCTACCGGCTTGTAATGGTTCTTAGTATGTATCATGGCGGCATCATGGAACAATTCTAGGTCCAAAAAAATCAAACGGTCTGGGTCGACAACATGTGAAGCTGAGACCCAGATTGTTTGCATTACAATGGACAAAAAGGACAGAAAAAGATCTTTAGTACCATCCCAAACCAGAAGCACATCATCAATATATCGCATAGAAGACGATGTGCTCTGAAAAGGGATTGTTATGCCAAACAAAAATTTGTTCCCACAACCCCATTGTTATACTGGCATAACATGGGGTGAAGCTGGCTCCCATTGCTGTGCTCCTGGATTGAAGATACGATTTATCCTGGAAAACAAAATAATTATGCTCTAAGCTAAATTTGGTTATGTCCACCAGGAATTCAGCCTGTCATGAGTTCATTGGTGGCTCAGTACATAGGAAGTGACTAAGTGCCCTTATTCCAACTCCATGTGAAATTGAGGTGTACAAGGAGCACACGTCAAGGAACGCCCATAGGTATTGATTCTCCCACCTATACTCATGTAAGATTTCAATAATGTGTCCAGAGTCCCTAATGTATGAAGATAATTGATGAACAATCGATCAATGTATTGGGACAATCTGGAAGTAAAGCTGTTAGTGCCAGCCATGATTGGTCTTCCCTGGGGATTCGATAAAGATTTGTTCACTTTCGGCAAATTATAGAAGTAGGGAGTACTACATAGTGTCAGTAGAAGGAAAAGTCGTTCCCTCTTCGTTAGTACACCATCCTTTGTGGCCTCATCAACTAAGTCTCTCAGGTCAAGTTGGAATTCAGGAAGGGGATCTCTAGGCAGTATCTTGTAGGTATCGGTATCAGCAAGTAGCTTAAAGGATTCATCTAAATAGTCCTTACGGTTTTGTACAACCAAGCTTGTTTGATAGTGACACTCGAATCGTTCTCTTAATGCCTGGTGTTCAGCCTTAGTGGGGTTTTGAGTATATGGCCTGACTGCTCATTACTAGGGATGAGCCGAACACCCCCGGGTTCGGTTCGAACCAGAACCTTCGAACGGACCGAAAGTTCGCGCAAATTTTCGAACCCTATACGTTATAATGGACGCGAACGTTCGAAATCAAAAGTGCTAATTACAACGGCCAATATGCATGTTAATGTCATAAAACAGGTTTGGGGACCCGGGTCCTGCCCCAGGGGACATATATCAATGCAAAAAGAACTTTTAAAAACTAACGTTTTTTCGGGAGCAGTCATTTTAATGATGCATAAAGTGAAAAAAAAAAAGTGAAATTTTCCTTTAAATATGGTACCTGGGGGGTGTCTAAAGTATGCCTGTGAAGTGGCATGTGTTTCCCGTGTTTAGAACTATCCTTGCACAAAATGACATTTGTAAAGGAAAAAAAGAAGCCATTTAAAACCACTTGCGGCTTTAATGTCATGTCTTGTCCTGGCCGCCATATGGCTGAAAATCCTTGAGAAAAATGGCATGGCTACCCCATCACCCCCCCCCCCACCCCAGCCCTTTGGGTCTTGTATGGATATTAAGGGGGACCCCGCACCCAAAATAAAACCCTATACCTACAACCCTATATACTCTGAACAGCAGTATATAGGTGGTGCAAACAAGAGACGGACTGTAGGTTTGTTCTTAAGTAGAATCTGAACAGGTACATTATGAAGTGTAGCTCCATCCCAAAAAATCTATTTTTAAGCTTTTTGGAGAACATAGGGAGGGGTTATCACCCCTGTAACATTTTCTGTCTTTGCACATCTGTTCAGAACATGTCACCTCACTTTCTGTCCCAATGACAAATGTTTTTGGAAAAGTGGGGCTTTAATTGAAACAAGGATTGGTGATAAAGTATCAGTAGAGAGGAGATGCCTTTTTCCCAAATTAAATCTAACAGGATAGAATTTCCCTTCCTAGGGGTAGATTTCCTCTCACTTCCTGTTTTCTCTTTCCATTTGCAAGTAGGAGTCGTTTGTAAGTTGGATGTTTGAAAGTAGGGGCCTGGCGTATATACTCTGCAGAAATTTGCCCTATTAGATGTTGGTGTAGCCACAAGACTGGTGGGCACAGGAATGGGCCCTGCTGTGAGTTAATAGATCAAGATTTGTACTTGCATGCACCTGTTGAACCGGGCAGAAAAATTGGGCCTTTGGCGGTGGTGGTGGTGGTGGTGGTGGTGGACGGTGTTGCCACAAGACTGTAAGCTCTCACAGTTACTCTTGGTGGGCGCAGGAATGGGCCCTGCTGTGAGTTATTAGATCAAGATTTGTAATTGCATGAACCTGTTGAACAGGGCAGAAAAATTGGGCCTTTGGCGGTGGTGGTGGTGGTGGTGGTAGACGGTGTTGCCACAAGACTGTAAGCTCTCACAGTTACTCTTGGTGGGCGCAGGAATGGGCCCTGCTGTGAGTTATTAGATCAAGATTTGTAATTGCAAGCACCTGATGAACAGGGCAGAAAAATTGGGCCTTTGGCGGTGGTGGTGGACGGTGTTGCCACAAGACTGTAGGCCCTCATAGTTACTCTTGGTGGGCGCAGGAATGGGCCATGCTGTGAACTATTAGATCAAGATTTGTAATTACACGCCCCTGTTAAACAGGGGCTGAAAAATTGTGCCTTAGGCACTGGTGCTGGTGCCACAACACTGAAACCCCTCACAGATACTGTACTTGGAGCACAGCAGTCACACGTGTTGCGAAGCATTTTTAAAAAAAATTGTAATTACACGCCCCTGTTAAACAGGGGCTGAAAAATTGTGCCTTAGGCACTGGTGCTGGTGCCACAACACTGCAACCCCTCACAGATACTGTACTTGGAGCACAGCAGTCACACGTGTTGCGAAGCATTTTTTTTTAAAATTGTACTTACACGCCCCTGTTAAACAGGGGCTGAAAAATTGTGCCTTAGGCACTGGTGCTGGTGCCACAACACTGCAACCCCTCACAGATACTGTACTTGGAGCACAGCAGTCACACGTGTTGCGAAGCATTTTTTTAAAAAAAATTGTAAGTACACGCCCCTGTTAAACAGGGGCTGAAAAAATTGTGCCTTAGGCACTGGTGCTGGTGCCACAACACTGCAACCCCTCACAGATACTGTACTTGTAGCACAGCAGTCACACGTGTTGCAAAGCATTTTTTTAAAAAATTGTAAGTACACGCCCCTGTTATACAGGGGCTGAAAAATTGTGCCTTAGGCACTGGTGTGGTGGCATGGATCATTGAGGAGGAGGAAGAGGATAGTCAGTGAACATAAGAGGACAGTCACTCAGCATCAGCATAGGCAGTCTTGAAGGGATGTGACATTATAAATTATTCCGTTATATCCGCTTCAGGTGCCTGGTAGCTGGTGGTGATCCAAGACTGATTCATTTTGATGAAGGTCAGTCGATCAACCGAGTCGGTGGACAGGCGCACCCTATGATCGGTGACAAATCCTCCAGCAGCACTGAATGTGCGTTCGGAAAGAACGCTGGAGGCAGGACAGGCCAGTAGCTCAATTGCATACTGTGCAAGCTCTGGCCAGTGATCCATCCTCAGGACCCAGTAAGCCAGAGGATTTTCGGTGGGAAAGGTGTCCAAGTCTGACCTTGCCCCAAGGTATTCCTGCACCATGTATATCAGACGCTGGCGATGGTTGCTGGAACCGATCATACCTTGGGGCTGCGGACTAAAAAATTGTCTGAACGCATCGGTCAGACGTCCACCTTCCCCACCGCTCCTTCTGCTACTGACCGAAGCCTCAGCAACTCGTCGCCCAGGACCAGGAGTTTGTAACCTCCCAGTTTCTGGGAACGCGTTGCACAGACCTTTCTGCAAGGCCTCCCTGAGATGTCTCATCCTCTGCTCCCTCTGCGACGGCAAGATAAGGTCCGCAACCTTACCCTTGTACCGTGGATCAAGGAGAGTGGCCAGCCAGTAATGGTCCCTCTCCTTGATCCGAAGAACACGAGGATCCTTCCGCAGGCTTTGCAGGATCAGGGAGGCCATGCAGCGTAGGTTAGCTGAGGCATTCGGTCCGGAGTCTTCTGGGTCACTGAGGATGACATGATCGCCAGCCACCTCCTCCCAGCCACGTACAAGTCCACTGGTTTGTTGGGACTGTACATCATCCCTAAAAGACTGCTGCTGCTGATGCTGAGTGCCAGGCTCCACCTCCATGCTCACACAATCCTCCTCCTCCTCCTCCTCCTCATCCTCCTCCTGTGTGATGGGTGGGACAGAAGGAACACTGTCTGGATAAAGGGGGCCTTGAGAGGCAAGGAAGTCCTCCTCTTCCTGCCTCTGTTCTGCCTCAAGTGCCCTGTCCATTATCCCACGCAGCGTATGCTCCAACAGGTGGACAAGAGGTACAGTGTCACTGATGCATGCACTGTCACTGCTCACCATCCTCGTGGCCTCCTCAAATGGTGAGAGGACAGTGCATGCATCCCTGATCATGCTCCACTGACGTGGGGAAAAAAAACAAGCTCCCCTGACCCTGTCCTGGTGCCGTAGTCGCAAAGGTACTCATTGATGGCCCTCTGCTGCGTGTGCAGTCGCTGCAGCATGGCCAACGTTGAGTTCCACCTGGTGGGCATGTCACATATTAGGCGGTTCTTGGGCAGGTTCAGCTCCTTTTGCAGCTCAGTCAGCCGAGCACTGGCATTATAAGATCGGCGGAAATGCACACAGACTTTCCTGGCCTGCCTCAGGACATCCTGTAAGCCTGGGAACCTGCCCAAGAACCGCTGCACCACCAGGTTGAGGACGTGAGCCATACAGGGCACATGGGTGAGCTGCCCCTGTCGCAGGGCGGAGAGGAGGTTGGTGCCATTGTCAGAAACGACCATTCCTGGCTTAAGCTGACGTGGCGTCAACCACCTCTCGGCCTGCCCCTGCAGAGCTGCCAGAACCTCTGGCCCAGTGTGGCTCCTGTCCCCCAAACACACCAGCGCAAGCACGGCATGGCATCTTTTTGCCTGCGTACTTGCGTAGCCCCTTGTACGCCTACGGAGCACCGCTGGTTCCGAGGACAGAGCACTGGAGGAAGAAGAAGAGAAGGGGGTGGAGGAGAGAGGTGTGTCACAACCAGTAGCAGTAGTAGCGTTTTGGAGGCGTGGTGGCGGAACAACCTCCAACACTACTGCACCTTGTCCTGCATCCCTCCCAGCTGCCAATAGAGTGACCCAATGGGCCGTGAAAGAAAGGTAACGTCCCTGTCCATGCCTGCTGGACCATGAGTCAGCGGTAATATGCACCTTACCGCTGACCGCCCTGTCCAGCGAGGCATGGACATTGCCTTCCACATGCCGGTAGAGAGACGGAATCGCCTTCCGTGAGAAAAAGTGGCGTTTGGGAACCTGCCACTGAGGAACCGCACATTGAACAAACTCACGGAAGGGGGCCGAGTCTACCAACTGAAAAGGCAGCAGTTGAAGTGCTAGCAATTTAGCCAAGCTAGCATTCAACCGCTGGGCATGTGGATGGCTGGGAGTGTACTTCTTTCGACGGTCCAGCAGCTGGGGCAGGGAAATTTGCCTGCTACAATCGGACGTCGGTGTACTGCAAGTACTTGGTTGTGACACACCTAATTCTACACCTTCAGTCCTCTCACAGCAGCTTTCAGAGAGGACTGAAGGTGTAGTGGGGATGGAGATCCCAGCTGATGAGGAGCAAGGAGAGGTCCGCTTAGTTCTTTGGTGTGGGTCTTTTATGTGTGCCTGCCAACGAGCTGCATGGCAGGTCGACATATGTCTGCTCATGCTTGTGGTGCCCAAGCGGCTGATGTTTTGGCCACGCGAGATACGCTTGAGACAAATATTGCAAATAGCAGTGGTGCGATCTGATGCACTCGTCTCAAAAAAGGCCCACACCAAAGAACTTTTCTGATAACGTGCAGAGGCAGCGCCCTGGACAGGCGGAGCTCTGCGGTGTTGTACAGTTGCTGTGCTGGCCTCTACCTGGCCTCCAGGGGGCATCCTGCCTCGTTGGACATGTGACGCCGCATCCTCCTCCTCCTCGTCGTCCTCCTCATCCTCTCTCCCTCCAGGCACCCACGTGGCGTCAGTGACCTCATCATCCCCTCCCTCTTCACCACTAGAGCAAACCTGGCAGTAAGCTGCAGCTGGTGGAACAGTACTGCCAGATTGCTGTCCTTCAGCATCCCCTCTCTCTGCGCGCACACTACTGACTTCCTCAAGCTGGGTATCATCATCCGAGCCTTCGAATCGTTGGGCATCCTCCTGGAGCATGTACCCAACACTGTGCTCAAAGAGTTCGGGGGACTCCTCAGGAGGACATGGTGGGTCTAGGGAAGGGGTGGCTGATGATGCCATTGAGTACGCGTTGGCAGCTGCTCTGCCAGTACCCTGAGCCTGGGTGAGAGAGGATGAGGAGGATGAGGAGGGCTTGGTCATCCATTCTACCAAGCCTTCAGCATGATGCGGCTCCACATGTCCAGCTGCCGAAAATAAAGACGCGCGTGTCCCATGGCCACGTGCTGATGACGATGCACGACCACGTCCACGGCCACGTCCACTAGAAACAGAGCCTGCCTGCCCTGTGTTCTTGGCTCTGCACGCTCTGCCTCCCCTTGGCGGTCTTCCAGCCATTGTAGTCGGTAGTCCTGTGGGTGCTGCTGAGAAGAAAATATAGGAGCTCTGTGTGATGCCACTAACACACTAGAAGTCCTATGGGTGCTTCTGCAAAGAAAATATAGGAGCTCTGTGTGATGCCACTAACACACTAGAAGTCCTGTGGGTGCTGCTGAGAAGAAAATATAGGAGCCTTGTGTGATGCCACTAACACACTAGAAGTCCTATGGGTGCTTCTGCAAAGAAAATATAGGAGCTCTGTGTGATGCCACTAACACACTAGAAGTCCTGTGGGTGCTGCTGAGAAGAAAATATAGGAGCTCTGTGTGATGCCACTAACACACTAGAAGTCCTATGGGTGCTTCTGCAAAGAAAATATAGGAGCTCTGTGTGATGCCACTAACACACTAGAAGTCCTATGGGTGCTTCTGCAAAGAAAATATAGGAGCTCTGTGTGATGCCACTAACACACTAGAAGTCCTGTGGGTGCTGCTGAGAAGAAAATATAGGAGCTCTGTGTGATGCCACTAACACACTAGAAGTCCTATGGGTGCTTCTGCAAAGAAAATATAGGAGCTCTGTGTGATGCCACTAACACACTAGAAGTCCTGTGGGTGCTGCTGAGAAGAAAATATAGGAGCTCTGTGTGATGCCACTAACACACTAGAAGTCCTATGGGTGCTTCTGCAAAGAAAATATAGGAGCTCTGTGTGATGCCACTAACACACTAGAAGTCCTGTGGGTGCTGCTGAGAAGAAAATATAGGAGCCTTGTGTGATGCCACTAACACACTAGAAGTCCTATGGGTGCTTCTGCAAAGAAAATATAGGAGCTCTGTGTGATGCCACTAACACACTAGAAGTCCTGTGGGTGCTGCTGAGAAGAAAATATAGGAGCTCTGTGTGATGCCACTAACACACTAGAAGTCATGTGGGTGCTGCTGAGAAGAAAATATAAGAGCTCTGTGTGATGGGACTAACACACTACAAGTCCTATAGGTGCTTCTGGGAACAAAATATAGGAGCTCTGTGTGATGGGACTAACACACTTTAAGTCCTATAGGTGCTTCTGGGAAGAAAATATAGCTCTGTGTGATGGGACTAACACACTTCAAGTCCTATAGGTGCTTCTGGGAACAAAATATAGGATCTCTGTGTGATGGGACTAACACACTACAAGTCCTATGGGTGCTTCTGGGAAGAAAATATAGGTCTGTGTGATGGGACTAACACACTTCAAGTCCTATAGGTGCTTCTGGGAACAAAATATAGGATCTCTGTGTGATGGGACTAACACACTACAAGTCCTATAGGTGCTTCTGGGAAGAAAATATAGCTCTGTGTGATGGGACTAACACACTTCAAGTCCTATAGGTGCTTCTGGGAACAAAATATAGGATCTCTGTGTGATGGGACTAACACACTTCAAGTCATATAGGTGCTTCTGGGTAGAAAATATAGGTCTGTGTGATGGGACTAACACACTTCAAGTCCTATAGGTGCTTCTGGGAACAAAATATAGGATCTCTGTGTGATGGGACTAACACACTTCAAGTCCTATAGGTGCTTCTGGGAAGAAAATATAGGATCTCTGTGTGATGGGACTAACACACTTCAAGTCCTATAGGTGCTTCTGGGAACAAAATATAGCTCTGTGTGATGGGACTAACACACTTCAAGTCCTATAGGTGCTTCTGGGAAGAAAATATAGCTCTGTGTGATGGGACTAACACACTTAAAGTCCTATAGGTGCTTCTGGGAACAAAATATATAGGATCTCTGTGTGATGGGACTAACACACTTCAAGTCCTATGGGTGCTTCTGGGAAGAAAATATAGGTCTGTGTGATGGGACTAACACACTTCAAGTCCTATAGGTGCTTCTGGGAACAAAATATAGGATCTCTGTGTGATGGGACTAACACACTTCAAGTCCTATAGGTGCTTCTGGGAAGAAAATATAGGTCTGTGTGATGGGACTAACACACTTAAAGTCCTATAGGTGCTTCTGGGAACAAAATATAGGATCTCTGTGTGATGGGACTAACACACTTCAAGTCCTATGGGTGCTTCTGGGAAGAAAATATAGGTCTGTGTGATGGGACTAACACACTTCAAGTCCTATAGGTGCTTCTGGGAACAAAATATAGGATCTCTGTGTGATGGGACTAACACACTACAAGTCCTATGGGTGCTTCTGGGAAGAAAATATAGCGCTGTGTGATGGGACTAACACACTTCAAGTCCTATAGGTGCTTCTGGGAACAAAATATAGGATCTCTGTGTGATGGGACTAACACACTTCAAGTCCTATAGGTGCTTCTGGGAACAAAATATAGGATCTCTGTGTGATGGGACTAACACACTACAAGTCCTATAGGTGCTTCTGGGAAGAAAATATAGCTCTGTGTGATGGGACTAACACACTTCAAGTCCTATAGGTGCTTCTGGGAACAAAATATAGGATCTCTGTGTGATGGGACTAACACACTACAAGTCCTATAGGTGCTTCTGGGAAGAAAATATAGCTCTGTGTGATGGGACTAACACACTTCAAGTCCTATAGGTGCTTCTGGGAACAAAATATAGGAGCTCTGTTTGCTGCCAGTGCCTGCCACGAACACACTACAAGTCCTATAGGTGCTTCTGGGAACAAAATATAGGAGCTCTGTTTGCTGCCAGTGCCTGCCACGAACACAATACAAGCCCTATGGGTGCTTTTGGGGTGCAGTGCTGTACTAACAGCACTGCGGTTGGTACTACTGAAATACTGTACTAACAGTAAGACATGCACCAGACTAACCCCCAGCAGCAGCTAAAAACACACTAACCAGCAGCAGCAATGGACGATCAATGACAGGTAGCAATGGTTTAGCAAAGTAGAGCAAATCTTTCTAAATGAATCTTTCTAAATTAATCTTTTAAATGAATCTTTCTAAATGAATCTAGCAGAGTGACACAGAATGAGCCTGCACTCTCCTAAAGCCGGAACGCATGTGACCGGCGCAGACGGCGTGGCGGCCTTTTAAATGAGGGGGCGTGTACTAAAGCCCCTGAGCTGTAATTGGCTACAGGCGTCCTGCCTGTAGCCAATTATGGCTCTCCGAGTTTCCGGCGCTGTGATTGGCCAAGCATGCGGGGTCACAGTGCATGCTTGGCCAATCATCAGCCAGCAATGCACTGCGCCGGCCGCGCCGGCCGCAATGCATTGCGGGGCCGCTCGCATCACACGATTGCGATGCGAGCGGCCAAAATAGTTCTGGGCTCGCCGAGCGAGCGAACACCCGGTGCTCGATGCGAACATGGGTTCGCATCGAGCACCGGCCCATCCTTACTCATTACACATCTGTATCAGATCCCTATAGACTACTTGATAAAATGTAGCAATGTATGGTCCCTTGGATCGTGAAGGGTAAAATCTAAATATGGGGCGAAAATTTTTATGTTCCACAGGAGGATCAACAAATGCTTCTAAAGGCAGGCTATCAGTATGGCTTAAGGCATCATCGAAGGAGACCCTATAATAGGGTTATAGGCTTTTGATAAACTGGCAGTAGTGTACCCTAGGCCACCAGGGGCTGAACAGAATTCCATACTGATTGGGACTAACACTGACTTGGTAAGGAGGCTGTTGTTGCCAGTGATTGGAGAGGATGGTTCCGTGTCCAATGGCATTTACCCCAAATTGGTTTAGGCTTGTTGACGTGTAGCCAAGGAACAGAGCGCCCCTGTCGAGGGAGTGGGACGTCTGTGGAAGCTGAAAACCAGGGAGAGAGTGCTGCAGCCTGGAGAAGGTGCTTGCCTTAAGGTTACTGTCAAGGTGACCTGGGATCAACCTGGTCCCTTCATTGTGTTGGAGACTGATGAGCAGGCCAAAGCTGTTGGGATAGAGATGGTCCCTGAAAGCTTTGTCTCAAACTGGAAAGAAGGTCCTGATCATTCTTTGGAATATCATGGATCATCCAATTACCCTAGGAGCACATATGCTGGTGGGACGAGTGAGTGCAACCACCCCTGTGCGCCCTGAGGAGGCTGCTGGAGAAGAAGAATGTCAGAGGATGCAAAAGGAGATTTAGCATTGCACTGAAGCTTTACCTCCCGCATGGCAGCGAAGGATGAGACTACAGCTGGCTAGGTGGGAAAATGTTGATGTTGGATGTGCTAAGAGTGCCCAGCAAATCTGGTCACAGGAAGACAAGCCCTTTCGAGAGTGAGCTCAGCGATCTAGAAGACCTCCGGGAACAGCTGGCAGAGTTGAAGAGATGCAGGGTCATTCAAGAGTTCAGAAGTCTATATGCCTCTCCCATAGTGGTAGTGCGGAAGAAGAATGGATCATTGCGCATGTGCATTGATTATTGGACTTTGAATCGACATACTGTTCCTGACCAGTACTCAACCCTTCACATTGAAGATTCCCTACAGTGTCTTACCAAAGCCAAGTGGTTCAGTGTACTAGACTTAAAGAATGGGTACTGCCAGATCGCTATGCATCCGGAGGATAGGGAGAAGACCGCATTCATCTGCACCTTGGGATTCTACAGGTTCAACCAGATGCTTCAAGGACTGTCAGGGGCCCCAGCGACCTTCCAGCATTTGATGGAAAGAACAATGGGAGACATGAATCTGATTGAAGTATAAGTGCCCTTTCACACTGAAGCGTTTTTCAAGAGCTACAGCACTAAAAATAGCGCCTGTATAGCTCCTGAAAAAAGCGGGTCCTTTAACTCCAGTGTGAAAGCCGGAGGGTTTTCACACTGGAGCGGTGCGCTAGCGGGACGGTGAATAAAAGTCCTGCTAGCAGAATATTTGGAGCGGTGTATTCACTGCTCCTATACCGCTCCTACCCATTGAAATCAATTGGACACCGCGGGATACCGCGGTAATACCGCCGGCAAAGTGCCACTGCAGCGGCGCTTTGAGGGAGGTTTTAACCCTTTTTCGACCGCTAGCGGGGGTTAAAACGACCCCGCTATCGGCCGAATACCGCAGCTAAAAAGACAGTAAAGCAGCGCTAAATATAGCGCTGCTTTACCGCCGCCGCCCCTCCGCCCCAGTGTGGAAACCGGCCTTAGTGTACCTGGATGATATCATTGTGTTCCGGAAGACTTTGGAAGAGCATGAAGCACGGTTGGAAACAGTCTTTGAACGGCTGCATGAAGAGGGGTTGAAACTGTCTTTGGAGTGGTGTCAGTTTTACAGAACCTCAGTCACATACTTAGGCCATGTCTTCGCTGGAGGAGTAGCCACAGACCCAAATAAGTTATAGGCAGTCACCACGTGGCCTAGGCCAAGGACTGTGACTGAGTTAAGATCTTTTTTGGGATTCTGCTCTTACTACAGGAGATTTGTGGCAAACTTTGCGAAGATTGCTCAGCCTCTTAATGAACTTCTGCAGGTAGCTACGGGAGAAGGGGAAAATGGGTCTAAGGTGAAAAAGTCTGGTGCTCGCAGGAAGGGAGAATCAGTTTAAGAACAATGGACTCCCCAGTGTAAAGAGGCTTTCTTGCATCTTAAGAGGAGTCTCACCGAAGCACCAGTATTGGCCTACGCTGACCCCGCCATATGAACTTCATGTGGATGCCAGCAGAGATGGACTGGGTGGAGTCCTCTACCAAGAACAAGATGGTGGACTGGTAGACAAGTGGCTTATGTGAGTCGCAGTCTCACTCCATCTGAGAGAAACTACTCCATCCACAAACTAGAGTTCCTGGCTTTGAAATGGGCCGTGGTGGACAAGTTGAAGGATTACTTGTATGGAGCCGTGTTTGTGGTGACAGACAATAATCCTTGGGCCTAGATTAAATTGCTCTGCTCTACCATCCAGGATTGTCTCATTCACAGTTCCGTAAGGCCTGATTCACACATATGCAGGTTGCAGTTTGCATATTGCAGGTGCATTTTACATTTTTCAATACAAATTTTTGATCCATTGATGTCTATGGAACCAAAAACTTGAAAAAAATCCCTGGCTCTTTCCATAAAATGCACATATGTGAACTAGAGTCATAGGAAACCATGTTTTTTTTTTTTTTTTACCACTTCACTTAAAACTTTTTGTGGGACTAAGTCAGTTGCGCCCTCATCTCTGTCCCATTTTGTCTTAACATCATTGTGGTTTATTTTTAAACTTTCTTTAACCCCTTGAGGGTTATGCTTTTATTCCCTCTTTTTTTTTTTTTTTTGTCCACCTTTTCCCTTTTTTTTTCTTTTTTAATAGTTTGAAAATTTACTCACATAAATAAGGGAATGAACAGTTACAAATAGAGTCAACAAATTAGGTGCAACATAAAATTCATCGCCTTAAACTATCTCCCCTCCCGTATCTTCCATTTCCTTAAGTGTACATTTCTCGATCAAGCTATATTTCCTTTTCCCCCTCCAACCTCCCTTCCCCGCCCCTTCGCTACTGTGGCTTTTTTTTTTTTTTTAGTTATTTTCATATTCATTGTTGCCCCTTTTTCTTTAATTTTCAAGGGACTGCTAGGATGACCTTTTCTTTCCAACTTCTACGGCTGGATCCTCAGTGCCTCTGCATAACTCCAGGTTTTTACATTTTTTCCAGCACTCCCATTTCTCCTTCGTTCCCTCCCTTTCCTCCTCTACACTATTTTTCAGGCACTCCATTATATATGTACTTTCTACCGCGTCCACCCATTCCCAAAGAGGTAGACTATCCTGGTCCATCCACCTCCTTGGGATCACTCATTTTGCGGCATTCAGAAGATGAGGAACCAATGATCCTTTATATTGCCTAGCTCCTCCCGCATCAATACGACCCATGGGTAATTTTTCACCTCGACATTTGTTATTTCCTTAATATATTTTAATATAGAATCCCAATACTTTAAAATTTTTTGACACTCCCACCATAAATGACCCATAGTCCCTCTCTGTTTGCAGCCCCTCCAGCAGTTTGCCGATGCTTCCTCCTGGAACTTGCTTAGTTTATCGCATACCACCTGACCATGCATTTATAGTTCATTTCTACGGTCTTTATATCGACCGCCGAACTGTGAGCTAATTTTAATATTTTCTTAACCGTGCCAATATCAATTTGTATGCCCATCTCTCTCTCCCATTTCTTGAGGAATAACGGTATCTCCGGTCTGTCCTTCTCCAGTAGCATTTTGTAGATTTTTGATATTATCTTTTTAGAATTTACTGCTGTGAATATTCGCTCCAACTTAGTCAGATCTTCCGCGTCCCTTAAAGGGGGGGAAGCGATTTCACAAAGTGACCTAACTGGAGGTACCGCCATCCGTCAATCGTGAACATTTCATTTTTTTTTTGTAAATCCTGAAGTGCCAATATTTTACCCTTACCTATTACTTCCCCTAAGCGTGTATTGTCATTTAATATCCAATCTCCACCTATCACTTTTCTCCCTGGTGGAAAAAAAACTTTCTCCTTTAGTGCAATTAAAGGTGAGTTATATTTTCTATTAAAAATTTTATAAATCTTATCCCAAATTTTAAATGTGTTCCGCGTGATTATATGTGTTTTTTCTCCAAGTACCCTAAACTTTGGGGGATTACAAATAATCTTCCCCAACTGTGCTTCACTGAGTGCTTCTTCAAAATTAACCCATCTTTTATTACTGTGCTTTTTCCCCCATTCTGGAATTCTAAGCAAAACTATCGAGTAATAATAGTTCTCAATGTCCGGGACAGCTAAGCCACCTTGACTTTTATCTTGTTTTAAAATTTGCAATGATATTCTATGCTTCTTATGTTTCCACACAAAATTTATAATCAGGGCTTTTAGTTTCCTCAAGTACTGATTTGGGAGTGGGATTGGGAGCATCTGGAATTGATATGTTATAATGGGTAATATCATAATTTTTACGGCATTTATCCGACCACGACAGAGGCTTGACCATGAATTCTTGGCATTTTTTTTTATTTCATCTAATAATAGGAGGTAATTTATTTTATAATTATATTTATAATTTTTTCTCATAGTATTAGACAAATCTATTCCCAAATATTTTATTTGTTTTTTCCACGGGAAACTAAAGTCCTTCTGTATATTCTGCTTCTCTACCTTATTAAGATTAATATTTAATATAAAAGTTTTTGATGAATTCATTCTAAAGTTAGATATTTCTCCATAGTCAACTAAAGTTTTTAAGAGATTGGGCAATGACTTCTGGGGGGATCCTACATAAAATAAAACATCAAAAGCTTCCAATTTATGTTCCTCGCTACCGGCCCTACAACCTTCTATATCTGGATTTCCTCTTATCGTGGCTAAAAGGGGTTCCAGGGACAGAACAAAAAGGAGAGGGGAGAAGGGACAGCCCTGCCTTGTCCCATTGCGCATTTCAAAGAAAGAAGAAGCGATACCATTTATTTTTATATTTGCTTTCGGTTGGCTATATAAGACTTTGATTTTCTGAATGATTTTGGGGCCAAACCCCATGATCTCAAGTGTTTTAAACAAGAACCCCCAGTCTACCCTGTCAAACGCTTTTTCTGCGTCTATTGACAGTAGTAGACTGGGGGTTCGTGTATCCCTCATCTTCTGTAAGGCGAGCAGGTTCCTTACCACGTTGTCTCTGCCTTCTCTGCCCGGTATAAATCCTACTTGGTCCGGATGGATCAGTGTGCCCAAGTGTCCCTTTATATGTTCTGCCAGAATCTTGGCGTACAGCTTCGTATCAAAATTTAATAAAGAAATGGGCCTATAACTTGAGCACACTGATCCAGCCTTACCTTCCTTCAGCAGCACAGTAATCGCCGCCGACAGGGAGACCTCATTCATACCGTAGTCCGTCCCCAAGCCATTTATATAACGCTGAAGTCTAGGGATTAAAATCTCTTTAAAATATTTTTATAAGTTTTATAGTAGGATACCGTAAACCCGTCAGGGCCCGGGCTCTTACCCGAGTTATTTAATGCTCTAAGAATTTCATCTTCTGTAATGGGTCTTTCCAATGCTTCGCTCTCATCGGGCCCCAGGGAGACCAACCTTGCCCCACTCAGGAAGTAATTTATTTTCTCATTGTTATCACCTTTTTTATTACCCTTAGGGTCCACTGAGTAGGTAATAGTAAGGTCGCTGCTATATCTTTAGATACATATTTTATCTCTCCTCTTTTTGTTTGGATTTTTTCTATGTAGTTTCTAGATTTGTTTTTTGAAGCATTCTAGCTAAATGTTTGCTTGACTTATTACCCCATAAATAACGTTCCTTTGCAATCCTATTATAAGGCTGTTTAGCCTCTTGTTCTGCCAACTCTCTTAGTTCCTCCCTCCTGCCGACCATTTCTTGGTATAATCCCTGATTGTGGACCAGGTCTGTCTTATGTTTTTGTTCTAATTTATTGATTTCGGCCATCAGTTCTTGAATTTTTCTCATCCTTTCCTTTTTTTTCCAGGATGCTTTTGCTATTAGTATCCCCCTTATAAAAGCCTTATGAGCATCCCATAAGTTAGACTCCAGAACTTCGCCATTGTCGTTGGTTTGGAAAAACCATTTGAGTTCTTTTCTAACATATTCCCGTATCTCTTTATCATGTAATACCTCATCATTTAACTTCCACCCACTCGAAGGTTGCTTATGTTCTGGGACATTTAGTTTCATAGAAACAGGGGCGTGGTCTGACAGTGACACAATTTCAATGTTAGTTTTGATAACTCTCTCCAATAATCCATGGTCAATGAATATGTAATCGAGACAGGAGTATGTCCCGTGTACAGGGGAGAAGAACGTATAGTCCCTTATCTGTGGATGCCGGCTCCTCCATACATCCACCAATTGGTCCATGCTTATCTTTTTTTTAACAATTTAAGCTGTACATTCCCTGCCCCCTGTACACCGGACGTACTATCCAAATCGGGATCGAAGGTGAAATTTAAGTCACCCATTAAGATTAGATATCCTTTCTTAAAGGCCCTTAGTTTTGATAAAATCGCCTCAAGGTATTTTATAGGCCTTATATTAGGGGCATAAATATTAGCTAGGGTGAATGTTGTCCCATAAAGGGTGCCCCTTAGAAAGAGATACCTCCCCTCTGGGTCCACCTTTCTATCATCCAATTTGAAATGTGTATCTTTTGCAAACCCAATGGCCACCCCTCTTGCCCTATTTGAGATTGTATCCCCATAGTACCAAGTTGGGTGTAATAATAATTTTGTTTGGTGTTGTCTCCTTAAAAAGAGAATAATTTTTTTTAATGTTTGAAGTATGAGACAAGTTGGTCTCCTGTAAAAAGACCATGTCCCAGGCAGGGGGGGAGAGGGGGGAGGGAGGGGGGGAGAGGGCGGGGAGGGGAGGGAGGAGGGGAGGGGGGGGGGAAGGAAAGATGAGGGGCGTGAGGAAGGGGAGGGCAGTAGGGGGGGTGGGCGGGGGGGGGAGAGAAGGTCAGGGGGAGATTTTTATTTTTTTGAGTGTTTTTTTTTTTATTCGTGAGATTTGAGATTTCCAGGGAGAAGGAGGAGAGAGGGGAGAAGTCAGAGGGAGGGAAAGGACAGGGGAGGGTGGAGAGGCCTTTATATTTTTTAGGTGGGGATTATTTTATTTCAGGGCATTTTTTTAGGAGGAGACAGGAAGGAGGAGGAGGAGAGGGGAGAAGGGGGGAAAGGGAGGGGGGGGGAAAGGGGGAGAGGTTATGCAGGAGGGAGGAGGGGCGGTCAGAGGAAGGTTGGAAGAAAGGAGAGGAGGAGGGCAGGGTGGGTTTTAAGGTCAGGTGATGGGAGGGAGAGGGGGGGTGGGAGAGAGGGGAGGGAGGGGGGAGGTGTCAGGCAGGGGTCAGGAGGAAGGAGGGGGGGGGGGATGATAAGGAGAGGGGAGAGGAGAGGGCAGGCAAGGATTTTATTGCAGGCAGAGAGAAGGGTTTAGGCCAAAGGATCAGGGGGGAGGGCAGATATATTAGGGGCATATAACATTAAATCAAACAATAATAAATATAGAGGAGGGGGAGGAGGCATGGGAGGGGAAAGGAGAGGAGGGAAAGCTAGGGGGGGGGGTCAGTGAATGTTGTCCCATAATAAAGGGGTGCCCCAGGAGAGGTCAGGGTTAGAATCAAAGGAAGAGATGAGGCAGGATAGTCAGAGAAGGGGGGGAGGAGGAGGGGGTACTCAGGGGAGGGGGAAGGAGCAGTAGGGGGGGGAGAGGGGAAGGAAGGGTCCCCTCTGGGTCCGAGGGGTGGGGGGGTAGAGGGAGCGTGTGTGGGGGGGGGGAGGGGGGGGGGAGGGGGGGGAGGGGAGCTGAGTCGGAAAGGAAGGGGGGGGAGTCAGAGGGGGGGTGGGAGGAGGGGGGGGGGGGAATGCCAGAGGGGGGGTAGGAGCCATCAGAGGAGAGGGGGAGGGGGGGGGGGGAAGAGGCAAGAGGGGCATTTGAAAGTGGAGGGTGTATAGGGAAGGGGCAGGGGGCATAAGAGGTCCAGGGAGGTTTTGCAGGAGGGGGATGGGTGAGGGGAGGGAAGCGAAGAGGGAAGGGAGGGAAAGAGGGGGAGAGAGCAGAGAGTCAGCCCCACCAAGTTGGGTCATCATGGCAAAGAGGAGGGGGAGAGAGTCAGAGGGGGGCGGGGGAGACAGATAGAGAGGGGGAGGGGTCAAGGGGGGGGGAGGAGTTCAAGAGAGGGGTCAGAGGAGCGAGAATAATGTTAATGTTTGAAGGTTATCAGGGAGAGGGAGGAGATGAGAGACAAGGGTTGCAGGAGGGAGGGCAGAAGGTCTCCTGTAACGTAAAAAAAAAAAAAGACAAGTGGACCAGGGTAGAGCCCCATATCTCCTGACCTCCTCTAATATCTTATAGCGTTTACCAGGAGTATTCAGGCCTCTTACATTATATGTAAGACAGTTGATTTCTGTCTTTATTTCCCTGTTGCATTTTTTTTCCTTTTTGGGACCTTTAAGCGACAAGTAGCGATGGGGTTTCCCTCTTCTAATCTTCGCAACCCCCCCTTCCTGCCCCCCCTTCCCTTCTACCCAACCCCCCCATCTCTCCCCCCTCCTTCCTCCTCCCTCCCCATCCCCTTCTTCCCTTCCCTCATTGACCCCATCCTGGGTCTCTGAGTCGGTGGGGGCCATCTTCTCGTGGCCTCTCTCGGACTCTATATCCACGGTGAGGTGGGGATCTAAACCCGCCCTTTCGTACTCACCCATATCCCCGATTCCTCAAGGATATGGTAGTGAGCCAGCCGGTGTTAGCATGACAATCCTTTAAGCTACTTTTCTTTTTTCTCTTCTCTTCCTTTCCTTTTCCCCCCCATCTTCGGTCCCCACCCCCCCCCCCCCCCACCGTCTCCACCAGGCATTTAAGTTATCTTTTCGTTTCCCTCCATCTCAGACCCCCCGGTAAAACCGGGACTGGGATGTCCAATTTCTTACAGAAGCCCTGAAGATCCTTTGGGAATCTTAATCTGGCCGAGCGCCCATCTTTTATGCCTATTAAACAGGAGGGAAAACCCCAATTATATTTGATGTTTTCTTTACGCAGGATCTCCAGTAAAGGTCTTTGGAGCCTTCTTTTTTCTAGTGTTCGTGCGGATAAATCAGCGTATATCTGTATTTCAGCATCTTTATATTTCAGGGGTGTTTTCCCTCTGATTTTAAACCAGAGATCCTCTTTGTCTTTGAAATAGCGGAATCTTATTATAACATGGCAAGCTCTACCAGATTCTAAATAATCTGACCTTCCGACACGGTGCACCCTTTCAATTTTAGGGAACTGAGCTTCCTCTTTTCCACTAATCGGGCCAAATATTATTCTAATTATTTTCTCCAGATCTTCCCCCCTGTGTTCAGGGATGGCTCGTATTCTCAGATTTTGCCTTCTGTCTCTGTTCTCATGGTCTTCGATCTTGTAAAAGGTATCCCTCTGATTTAATTGAGTCCTTTTCATTTGGGTGTTTAAGTCAATAATTTCTTGCTCCGTTTCATCTGCTCTTCTTTCCACCACCTCCACCCTAGTCAGTAAATGATCCAAATCCTCTCTTAAGATGTTTATTTCTGTTTTTATCGCATTCTTAAGTCTCAATAGCATCTCCTCCATTTCTAGTTTAGTTGGTGGTTGAGCACCAGCCTGCAGATCATCAGCTCTACTCATATCAATCTCACTCTCCATTGTGTACTCAGCTCTCGATTGATCGTGAGCCTCATCTCTCTTCCTTTATATTCCCTTACTCCTCTCCATATTGACCTTTGGGGTGGGTTCCGTCCCTGATATTGTCGGGCTTACTCCCTGTCTAAGGTAATGCTTTATTGTCCCCGTGTCGCCTTTCGGTGTTTTATGGCCCCTTTCTTCGACGGTTTATTTGTATCTTTACTCATAATGTCCTTTTTGGCGCCTCTTATTCTTTTCCCCAGTTTGTTATCGTTCTGGCCTTTTGCTGCCCTGCTCTGCCAGTGGCCGTTATAATTCTTTTATCACAAGCGGGAAAGTTTTAGATCAGAGAGCTACAAAGATGGTACTCTGTAACTAAGGGAGTTTATGTTGTACTGAGAACCCTGTTTTAAGGGTATGGAGGAGGGAAAGGCAAAAACTGTTGAATTTTATATCGCACTCTGAGTATTCTTGCTCAGTTGGGCTACTCCTAAAAAAATAGGACTGCACCACCGAAGCCAACACAGAAAATTTTTACAAGCACCTTGCTGCTAAAAGGCAGCGTCCACAGAAGACTTACGATATGGCTAGGGAATCTTGTTCACCAATCAGCCACTTATAGGCCTTTTAACTTTCAAATCACCTCCGGACCCTTCAATCAGAAAGAAGGGGACGCCCCCTTTTATATTAATAATTTCTCACAAAGGTTATTGTCCACGTGCTTTTACCTGTAACCGGGCCCTGGCAATGTCTTGTATGGACTTACCTAGGCACAAAGGTACATGGGAGCTGGGTTTGTAATATCTTCCCTGGGGTTTTCACAGCTTTTATAAGGTCAGTATTACCTCTAGACATGTGCAATTCATTTAGTTTTTTTCGTTTTTTTTCGTTATTTTCGTTCGTTAGTTTTCGTACGAATGAACGAACGATTCGCTAAAAATTTTAACGTATAACGAATCGTTCGAATCGAACGAATCCAAAAACAACGAAAATCCGAAAAAAACTAATTAGAAACAACGACTGTACGAATAGAAGAAAATCCGAAAAACAAAAACGGGAACAACGTAAATCAAAATTAACGAAAAAATTCGTACATTCGTAACTTTTCTTTTTTTTGTTGAATTGGTAATTTTCCGTGTCCCTTACAATGGTGCTGCTTAACGTGCCTCGAATGGATTGAACGAAAAAATTAGTAAATTCGTAACTTTTTTTTTCGATTCGTAATTTTCCGTGTCTCTTACAATGGTGCTGCTTAACGTGCCTCGAATGGATTGAACGAAAAAATTCGTAAATTCGTAACTTTTTAAAAAAAATATTTGATTCGTAATTTTCCGTGTCTCTTACAATGGCGTTGCTTAACATGCTTCGAATGGATTGAATGAAAAAAAAAATTTTTTTCGATTCGTAATTTTCCGTGTCTCTTAAAATGTAATAATAACATACACATTACATAAAATTATGAATTATGCTCCGATTATGAATCTACGAATGTTACGAATGTTACGATTGTACGAATAACGACGAATGCGTCCGAATTTCGAATAAACGAATAAACGAAAATTTAAATTAAACTAACGGAAAAACGAATCAACAAAAAAAAACTCTTACGAATGTACTAATCGTTAAGAATATGAACACCGACGACTTACGAATGTATGAATCGTTACGAATACGAACACCGGCGACTAAAAAATTTACGAATCGTTAAGAATCAACAGAAACGAAAAAAACGAAACGAAAATAAACAATTTTTTTGTTGTGCACATGTCTAATTACCTCCTCCTGCCCCCACGCCTTCTGTCTACACTCAAAAATCTGAGATCGCCTTATTCCTTTCCTTTCTGTCTTCTTCCTCCTTTCTCTTTTTCCTTTATTTTCTCTCCCTTCTTACGTCTTTCTTAGGCGATCTCTCAGCTTTCCAAGCAACCTCTTTTTTTTTCTTTTTTTTTTACCTAGGGACCGGTTAATTTAGGTTTTATGCGTACTGCGCAAAAGGGGCCGGTCTTCAGAGAACCAATGACCAGTGACTGAAGCGGAGACCCCAAAAAAAACAAAACACAAAAGATAGCAGAAAAGAGAGAGGGACAGGGAGGTGTTCCCCCTCTATGTAATTCCAGGTTTCCAGTCCCACGGCTAATGCTCATATCTTCGCCTACTGCCCCCCCCCCCCCCCCCCCCAAAAAAAAAAAAAAAAAGGTGGAAGGGAGGAAAAAAAAAACATGAAACAGGCCAAACAGGAGAGAGAGAACACAGATCATTTGTTATTTTACTTATTGCAATAAAATTGAACCAAGAAGTCTTTCACTTCTATGAGCCCTGCAGGTCTATGGGGCACTGTTCTTCCACCCCTACCTATATACCATCTTGTGGACTGGGGGTGCGTTATTATAAGCCTCCTTTTTTCCCTGCCAAAAGCACATATAATAGCAGGAATTCTTATGTCAGTCCAGTATTTGTTGTCTGGAGCAAATTACCCTTTGTGCTTCCTTATTGCCTGGTAGGGTAAGGATATACAAACCCAGAGTGAGCTATAGCACAAGTCCTGCTTTCCGCATTAACTTTCCCCCATATTAGCCAACACAAACAATAGCAGCCAAAAGATGCAAAAACTGACTTGAAAGTCCAGATACAGAGATACTTTCGCTTTTCAGAAACATTGCTATGTTTCAGCGCAGACATCCGGAAGTTCTCATAATGTTACAGGCTTACCTTCTAGTAGAATGTGCCTATGGCCGGAGTTTGAAGTAGCCGGTATACTCACTATACTTCTGCCTCATCCAATTCAAGCTGCATTCTCCTGTACCTCTGTATATATTACTTGTTTTCTGTGTCCGGTGGAATCGGCGGTGGGGTGGAGGGGAAGGAAGGCGGCAAGATGTCAGTGAGGAAAAAGCTGTTACCGCTGGGCACCGGGACCGTATCGTGTGCCGTCCTCTCCGCTCTGCCAGCTGGTGTCTCGTGGCCCGCGGCGTCCTAGGCTTCCTATCCCGGAGAGCAGCGAGCACATCCACAGGGTCTCTCAAACTCTGTGTTCGTGCGACGCTCTCTCCGGCTTCGCGTCAGCTCTCAGGCCCCTCCCTCCTTGCCGCACGCTACGTCAGCACGTCCATCCCTGCATTTGGTGTGTTAATCGCAGCTGATAGGAAACCATGTTAAATGGACTGTAGTGTGTTTCTGCAAAGCAGAAAATGCACTAAAAAATGCATAGGTGTGAACCAGGTGTTAGGCTCGATTCACATCTATGCATTTTGCTTTTGAGCGTTTTTGCAGTGCTTTTTGCGGTGCTTGCCGCGTTTTTGGACACGTGTTTTTACCGCGATTTTGCCGCGTTCAACCAGCTATATACAGTGTAAAAAAAATCTATCTAAGAAAAATGCAAATCGCGGTAAAAACGCGGCACTTGCGTTTTGGATGCGGGTCCATTGACTTCTATTACATGCAAAACGCTGCATTTTGCATGAAAAAAAGTCCCCGACCCTTTCCAAAAACGCAGAGGCACAAAATGCATTGATGTGAACATGTTCCATAGGAACCCATGTTAAAAAATTTCCCTGCATTTCTGCAAAATGCATCAAAAAACGCGCTAGTGTGAATGGAGCCTTAGGACGGCTTCACACTGGGGCGGTGTGGGCGGCGACGGTAAAGCAGCGCTATATTTAGCGCTGCTTTACCGTCGTTTTAGCCGCGGTATGCGGCCACTAGCGGGGGGTTTTAACCCCCGCTAGCGGCCGAAAAAGGGTTAAAACCCCCTGCAAAGCGCCGCTTTGCCCGCGGTATCCCCGCGGTGTCCCATTGACTTTAATGGGTAGGAGCGGTATAGAAGCAGTGAATCCACCGCTCCTTCACCGCTCGAAATATGCTATTAGCAGGACTTTTTTTTACCGTCCTGCTAGCGCACCGCTCCAGTGTGAAAGCCATCCGGCTTTCACACTGGAGTGAAAGGACTCGTTTTTTTTAGGAGCTGTACAGGCACTATTTTTAGAGCTGTAGCTCCTGAAAAACTCCCCACTGTGAAAGGGGCCATAGTGCTAGCTAAAGACCTGCAGATTCAGGCTCGATTCACACCTATGCATTTTTAGTGCTTTTTGCATTTTGCAGGTTTGCACTACAGTCCATTTACCATGGCTTCTGGAACACATTCTGTAGTGCAAATCTGCAAAATGCAAAAAGCACTAAAAATGCATAGTTGTGAATCCAGCCTAAGGCTCGATTCACATCTATGCATTTTGCTTTTGAGCGTTTTTGCAGTGCTTTTTGCAGTGCTTGCCGCATTTTTTGACACGCGTTTTTACAGCGTTTTTTACCGCGATTTTGCCGCGATTTGCGTTTTTGTATTTTTTTTTTACAGTTTTTTTTTTTTTTTTTGTACACTGTGGTTGCAACCACAGCTATATACAGTGTAAAAAATAAAAATATAAAAATAAACGCAAAATGCAAATCGCGGTAAAAACGCGGTACTTACGTTTTGGATGCGGTCCATTGACTTCTATTACATGCAAAACGCTGCATTTTGCATGAAAAAAAGTCCCCGACCCCTTCCAAAATTGCAGAGGCACAAAAATGGATTGATGTGAATTCCATAGGAACCCATGTTAAAAAATTTCCCTGCATTTCTGCAAAATGCAAAATGCATCAAAAACGCATTAGTGTGAATCAAGCCTAATGCGGCATACACGCGGTCGGAATTTCTGATGGAAACAGTCCGATGGGAGCTTTTCATCGGACTTTCCGACCGTGTGTATGGCCAACGGTCTTTTTCTGTTGGAATTTCCGACGGACTTTGGATTGAGAACCTGTTCTCAATTTTTCCGACAGAAAACCTTTCTATCGGATTTTCCGATCGTGTGTAGGCAATTCCGACACGCCAAATCACGCATGCTCAGAATCCAGTACGAGATGGAACCGCTCGGTCTGGTAAAACTAGCGTTCGTAATGGAGCTAGCAGATTCTTCACACTGCAATTTTTTAAATTGTTCAATGGCGCTCATTCTCTTCTTTATAATGCTAGAAGAATGAAGTTGTTTTGCTGCTCATATTCACACAGAGTTCACAAACGTATTTCTTTATTATTTCTAGGTCTCTCCTGAATAATATTTATATTAGAATTTAAGCCAGATCTGCATAAAATATATATAATTTTTTAAAGTGCTTTTTTTTCTTTAACCACTTCAGCCCCGGACCAATTGGCAGCCAAAGGACCAGGCCCCTTTTTGCGATTCGGCACTGCGTTGCTTTAACTGACAATTGCGCGGTCATGCGACGTAGCTCCAAAACAAAATTGGCGTCCTTTTTTTCCCACAAATAGAGCTTTCTTTTGGTGGTATTTGATCACCCCTGCGATTTTTATTTTTTACGCTATAAACAAAAATAGAGCGACAATTTTGAAAAAAATGCAAAATTTTTTGCTTTTTGCTATAATAAATATCCCCCAAAAATATATAAAAAAACATTTTTTTCCTCAGTTTCAGCCGATACGTATTCTTCTACATATTTTTGGTAAAAAAAATCGCAATTAGCGATTATTGTTTGGATTGCGCACAAGTTATAGCGTTTACAAAATAGGGGATAGTTTTATAGCATTTTTATTAATATTTTTTTTTTTACTAGTAATGCCGGTGATCAGCGATTTTTATTGTGACTGCGACATTATGGCGGACACATCGGACATTTTTGACACATTTTTGGGACCATTGTCATTTATACAGCAATCAATGCTATTTAAATGCATTGATTCCTGTATAAATGACAGTTGTAGTGAAGGGGTTAACCACTAGGGGGAGGGGAGGGGTTATGGGCTGTGACGTGTGTTGTGTTTTTTTACATTAGGGGGCGGGGCTGACATCTGACGTCATTGATCGGCTTTCCCGATGACCGGGAACAGCCACTCAATGACAGGCAGAGTAGGAAGCGCGGGGAGAGGTTTATTTACACATACCTCTCCCCGTTCTTTAGCTCCGTGACCCGATCGCGGAACACCAGCGGCGATCGGGTCCGCTGGTCCCACGGCCGGGGTCGCAAGCGCGCCGCTGGCGGCGCCCACGCGACCCACGGGCAGTCATTTAAAGGATCACGTATAGGTACGTGATTTTGCCTGCCCGTGCCATTCTGCACACGTATATGTGCATGAGGCGGTCGGGAAGCGGTTAATAAGAATATTTGTATTATTGTATTATTTTCTCGTGCTCTCCTTTTTATTTTTTATGTTATGTTTCCACAACACCATTATTATGTATTATTTGTAAACCTGTTTGTTGTTGGTGTCCCTTGTTAATTTTGACATTGTATTTTTGAAATGTACCTGCCTACTCACCCAAAATAAATGTATTTGTTATTTGTAGAAAAACACATAGGCAAGTATTTTCTGAAACCAAAAACAAAATTAATTTAACATCATAACAAAATAAAGATAAAGGCAATGCAGGAGAAATTGCTTGAATTTGTGCAGCCTTTGGCCCCCAAGGCAGACATCAAAAAAATTGGTAGCTTGAGAAGGCCAATCTGGTCCAGGAATCCCAGAGAACAGGAGCAGCAGCAGATGGTATATGTACCCAGGCTGTGGTACTACAACACGCTGTGAGTTCTTTGAGACCAGACTGAAGGCAGGGGATCACTTCCTGGTCTTCCGTGCAGCCTTCCCTGCAGCCTTCCCTGGAGGCTGTGGCTTTGGAGGTGGACTCGTGGCAGGAGGAGGAGGAGGATGGGGGAGAGAACACAGGTGTTCGTCTTCACAGATTTCCCCACTTAACCCCCTGTGAATTGTATTAAAAATTCGTTTTTCACATTTCCGCGGTTGGCCCGCCTCCATTTGTTGTAAATTTGAGGCTATGTAGATGCCATAGGCCTCTGTAGCATGGAGGGGGGATCTGAGGGCATCATTAGCCTCCTTGATGAGGGCCAGTGCTGCCTCCTCTGTTTTCGTGCCCTTCCTGGGCCTTTTGTAGGGAAGGATGAGGGGAGGCACCTGGGATTGTGTGTGACTGGGCCCTGCCACCTCCTGAGTGACACTTCCCTCTGCCTCCTCCTGTGTGCCACTAGCCAGAGCCTCGTTCTGGCTGAGGTCATCCTGTGTATGAAAAAGGGACATAGTTTTCGTTTTTTGTTCATCAAACACACACAATTTTCAGCTCATGACTGTTGCAAATTTAATGTTAATAAATAGAAAAGACTATCATTGTGAGCCCAGCATTTTTCCTTCTTGTCCTAATATTTTTTTGCCACTTCTGTCTATTAATATGTTAAACACCTTTTGTTACTTCATTCATTTATTAGCAATAATAACATCTACTTACCAACAATCTTTTTTTTTCACAGAAAAATTATGTATAAAAAACCTATACCTGACTCCATCTGGGCTCCTCAATCTCTTCCTGTATGGAAGGCCCAGGTTGGTCCACAGATGCCTCAGCTTGGGTTGAGGGAAGGCTGGATGGAAGTCTGGTTGGAAGGCTGGAGGGAAGGGGTGCCGGAAGAGTGGAAAGGGATTCCCTGCCCTCAATCTGGTCATCTATAAACCGCATCCTGCTGTAGTACCACAGACTGGGTACATACACCTTATCTGCTGCTGCTCCGGACCTCAGGGACTTCTGGACCTTCTGGTACTCCTTCTTATAGGTGCTTCTCAAGCTACCAATTTTTCCTTCAACAAACTTGATGTCTGCATCGGGGACCCGGGTCTTTACAAATTCAAGCAATTTCTCCAGCGTTGCCCTCTTAGCTGGTTTATTGTGATACAAGGGGTTTTTCACCTCCCATAGATTTCTCATCTCCCGATATTTGTCAATGAATTCACCAAGGAATTCTGGGTCCTTAAATGGCAGCATTATGTCTGCAAGACCAAACAAAATACAAAAATAAACATCTCAGGATAATCTTTCAACACAATATTGGCCTCAATCTAGATTCAGTATAGGCCGCACATGACTCCAAAATTAAAATCTTACCTTCGTTCTAACGTTCGTCGTTGTTCGTGGCGTCCGTTCCTCCTTCCTCTGCACACAGAACGTAGTTACGACACACACGTGTTTGAAGCTTTATATACACTGCGCATGCGTGAATCTCCGCCCGCGTCGCCCGCCCCTGACGTTCTTTCTAGAATATTCGCCGCCCCGTCTCTTTCGTTGCAGTGGGAGCGGAACATGGCGGAGACACAGCAGGTGCATAATAGCAGTAACGAGGAGGAGGAAAGCCCGGAGCCTGAAACGTCACGATCGAGGAGGAGATTTAAGGCCTCAAATATGGCCTTTGTGGAGATGTTGGAGATGGTGGACATCTTGAGAAGTAACGACTATGACGGGAATTATGGTCCGTACCCAAACCCAAATATGAGAAAGGCCAAGATCATGAATAAAGTTGTGAAGAGTCTGTACAGTAATTTTGGGGTACAACGATCCAAGGATCAACTGAGGAAACGATGGTCGGACCTCAAATTAAGGGAGCAGGATCAGTACAGAAAGATCAAGAAAGTTCTTCGAAAAAGTAAGTATATGTCGTGTGTACCTATTATTATTATTAATATTGCATGCTGCGCTATGTGTTTTTCCTTCATAAGGTCTTGTACACTCCAAAATGGCTACTTTCATGGTCATACGCACAGTAATCGTTCGTTGGAAACCTTGTTCGTTATCCAAAATACGATGTTTTCACAGATAAATGATTAAATACATTAGTTGCTTCAATTTTTTTAGTTAATCCAAAAGAGTTTTTAGGACATTGTTGTCTAGATGTGTTTGAACCTAGAAGGAATATAAATCTTCATTCAGTGTGATGTATGTAGAGGACACTCTGCAGCTGTTTACACATCTGGACTCAGGTGCACTGGTGTGGGACACCAGAAACAAACATTTTAGGGTCTCAAACACAGGTATTCCAGTGGATACTTTGGGGTGTCTCCAGGTGGGAAAATTATCCAAAAAAGGTAAGTATTCCAGCCTGAGGAATTAAGGGAATAAATCATGTGTTCAGCTTGAATTCTGCCCAAACAGACAATTGTCCCCCACTTCCAAGCAATGTTTAACATTCATATTTGTTGGCTCAAATATCTGTGTGCTAAGTATACCTTTTGTTTTATTCTCATAGGGGAACAAAGAATCGGGAAATATCATGTCCCCAGGGACCGGCCACCTCCTGAAGGAAGGGAACAGAGGTCACCACAAGATGAGGATGTGGAGGAAGGAGAAGTGGTCGAGATTGAGTCCACAACAGGTGAGTGTCTGACACCCCAGATTCAGGTAATAAGACATGTATGCCTGCATATTTATAATACATGGTGTGTGTTTTGTATTTTTAGGTGAAGTACAGGTTGTGGAAGGACAATCAGATAATTTCAGATAATTTCACCAGTGACAGTGCCCAAAAGCTAATCCAGGACATCATGTGGTGTAGTCAGGATTTAGAGAATATTCGCAAAAAAACTAGGGATAATGAAGTTAAACTTAAAAACATGATTGATGTCCTTGGAAGAATATAATTTTCTCAAAAATTGCCACCATTTTGTTTTTTTATTTTTAAATTGTACAACATTTTAAAAAGCCTAATTTTGAAGATGCACACAGTATGTCAACATGTGCTATCTGGGGATATCAATGTACGCGTTTTGTGCCTGCAACCCCTTCCTCAAAACTCAAGTCAGTGAGAGGAAGGGGTTGCACCCCCAAAACACATACATTGATCCCCCATGATGGGAGATAGCACATGTTGACCTTAGGCATGGGATCAGGATGTAAATCCCCAGTTTGCCTCCCAATTTGTGTGCATCTTCAAAATTAGGCTTTTACAGGGGTGAATGCACCCAATCTGATGAAGGCAAGATCCACACATTTTGGACAATGTAATGTGTGATCTTGCCTTAAAAAGTTTTTCTACGTTGAACTTTGTTATGTTCCAGAGTTGTGTATGTTGTGTTTGTAAACATGGCTGTTTATGTAACGTAACCACAATTTTTTGGGGTGAAAATGCAAAACTTGTTATTTTTGTAAAAAAAAAAAAAAAACACATGTGACTGTGTATGGAGTAAAAAAAGTATTTTTTGCTCAACAATGTGTGGCTTCTTCTTTCAATGATCAATACCAGTTTTTTTTTTTTTGTGTTGAAATCATTCGTTCCCCTTCCACTTTCCCTCCCCATCCCCCATCTCACCCCTCCCTACCCCGCCCCCCCCACACCCGCATCATCCAATGCGGTCTGGCGTGTCCGTTTCCTACCCTTACCTCCCCCTTCTTCATCCATGTCCCTCCTCCCCCCCCTCTTCCCCACCCCCCCCCACTATTACCCTTCCCCACTAGTGAAAACGTGCATTGTGTCCCTGTGCTTGTGTGCACTTGGTGCCTATTTGGTTCATTCCATCAACATTCCATCAAACCCCCAAAAAAAAAAAAAAAAAAAAAAAAAAAAAAATGTGAGGTAGGTGTGCCTAATGTGTACGTAATTGGTGTATATATTTATATATGTTGCCTTCAATGTGGTATAGACTATAACAAGTGTATACTGTGTATATACGTAAAGCTGTTGATATGTGTCCCTACTTGTAGGACGTTCCCTTGGTGCCCCTAAATCCCTCTCATTCCCCTCATTTATCCCCCTAAAAACAAAAACACCAAAAAAAAAAAAAAACAACACTCCAAATTAACACTAGTCATATCTTAAAGAAAAGGAGAGGGTCGGGATCGGTATTTGCACCAGTCCTCTACCCTCTAAAAGTTAGTCAGCGATTCCTTTTTCCTGGGTAGTCAGATATCCTTCTTCATTTCTTTGTTCCCTTCTTTTTTTTTTCTCTCCCTTTTTTTTTTATTTTTTTTTCTCCTCTTTCTTTTCCTTTCTCTTTCTGTCTCTCTCCTCCTTGGCCTCCCCCTCCCCCCTCCATCCCCTGGGACCCCGCTCCTTTATCCTGGTAAAATTTAAAAATGACCAAAATAAAGTTTACTTCTTATAATGTGAAAGGACTGAATATCCCGGAAAAAACGGTTTAGACTACTTGCCGAACTGAGAAGATTAAAAACACATATAGCTTTCCTACAGGAAACACATTTTAGTGGGAAAAAAACACCGAATTTGGGAAACTACGGATTCACCAGTGTATACCATGGGACATCCCAGAATTCTAAATCAAATGGAGTGGCCATTTTGGTATCTAAGCAGACCCCATGGAAGGAACTAAAAGTAATAAAGGATGAGGTAGGCCGTCTCTTGATTGTGAAAGGCCTAATAGGACAACAAAAGGTTACACTGGTGAATCTGTACCTCCCAAATACTGACCAGATCAACTATCTGGAGACTAGTGTTCAGGAAATACAGAGACATAAGGAAGGCCTGCTAATCATGGGTGGAGATTTAAATGTGGTACTAGACCCCCTTATGGATACATCAAGAGGTGCCTCCCATATGACATACATAAAAATAAGAAAGATTAAAAAATTATTATTTGACGATATGCAACTGGTGGATGCATGGAGGATACTGAATACCCAAGAAAGAGACTACACGTTTTTTTCTGCGAAATATAAGACATATACCCGCATTGACTATGTGTTTGTCTCGCAGACAGGAATGACATCCTTGACAAAGGCTGACATAGGTTCTTTTACTCTGTCCGACCATGCACCGACCAGTTGCGAAATGGATTTAGGGCAAGCTGAATACCGTGAATGGCAATGGAAGATGAACGAATCACTTTTGAAGGATAAAGAATATAAAAAAATACTAGACTGCGAAATGGATTCTTTCTTTCAAACCAACGAGTCGGAAGAAATAACGCCATTTGGTATCTGGGAGACACATAAATGTGTGATGAGAGGAATTTTTATTTCCCTAGGATCCCACAGGAAAAAGAAGTTGAATGAACAAATAGAAGCCCTACTCAAGGGTATTAGGGAAGCAGAAATGGTACATAAAAGATCTCAGGCACAAAATATAGAAGAGAAATTAAACATTTTACGGAGCGACTTAAACTCCCTGCTTATTGAGCAAGCCAAAGCAAAAATAAAGCGAAACAGACAAACAATATATGAGTATGGGAACAAGCCGAGTAGAATGCTAGCAAAAGCACTAAAACAAACTAATGTAAGGAAACAAATAATGGGCATCAAAACGCAAGGCGGAGAGATATTGAATACCTCAGTGAAAATGGCCCAGGCCTTTAAAAACTATTATGAAGGCCTATATCAGCTTGAGGGTGTAGGCAGTGTAGGAAAAAGTAAAAAAAAGGAGGAAGTAGCCAGAGAATATCTACGCTCATCAGAAATGCCCAAATTAACAGAAGAGGCCCTACAGAATTTAGACAAACCAATAACGGCAGAGGAGTTCAAGAAAGTCTTGAACTCTCTACCTCTAGGTAAAGCGCCAGGCCCTGATGGGTATTCTCTGTCCTACTATAAAGTGTTTGAAGAGAAACTGGTCACAAGGTTTTTAGCAGCATTCAACTCATTACAGGAAGGACATAAACTACCGGAGGAGACATTGTTAGCACACATTGCAGTTATTCCGAAGGAGGGGAAGGATCCATCTCAGTGTTCCAGTTACCGGCCAATATCATTACTAAATGTGGACCTAAAAATATTCTCCAAAATATTAGCTAACAGACTGGTGGAATATATCCCGGTACTTATCCACCCTGACCAAGTTGGGTTCACCCCAGGGAGGGAAGGCAGGGAGAATACACAGAGAGTAATAAACGCAATATATTGGTCCCAAAGCCAACATAAACCCTTAACAATAATCTCAGCAGATGCAGAAAAAGCCTTTGATAGGGTGGATTGGCTGTACCTGAGGGCTACACTCCAACATATTGGCCTAGGGGAGGGAATGCTGAGATGGTTCCAAAACCTCTACTCGGTACCGACTGCTAGAGTGAAGGTAAATGATAGACTTTCGGAACCCTTTAGAATCCAAAATGGAACACGTCAGGGCTGCCCACTATCACCCCTCATTTTTGTCCTCACAATGGAACCATTTTTAAGGAAAATACGCTTAAACCGAGATATTAGAGGCATAAAGACAGATACTGAGGAACACAAATTAGCTGCTTTTGCTGATGACCTGATTTTTTTTATATCCTCTCCAGTCATATCCTTGCCTCCCCTCCTGGGGGAGCTACAGAAATTTGGGGACATAGCAAACTTTAAAGTGAACTACAACAAGTCAGAGGCCATGGGATTAGAGATGAGTGAGTCCTTGACCTACCAGATAACTACCCAATTCAAATTCAGATGGACAGACTCACATATTGATTATTTAGGGACCAAAATACCTAAAGTCCTAAGTAGGGTGTTTGAATTAAACTATGCCCCAATGTTAAAACAAATAAGGATAGATTTGAAAAGATGGGACAAAGAAATCTTTACATGGTTCGGAAGGACGAATATAATAAAAATGAATGTAATGCCAAGGCTTCTATACTTATTTCAAACCATGCCAGTAAAGATCCCTCAAAGTTTTATGAAAGAACTTCGGTCAGGACTTTTGAGTTTTGTATGGGCTGGAAAGCCCGCAAGACTACGAAGATCTATCCTGGCCCTCCCTAAAGAAAGAGGTGGCATTGGATTCCCAGATCCATGTAAGTATCAGGAAGCCTCACATCTAGTTAGAATAAAGGAATGGTGCGCCAAAAAAAAGAAGCCATGGGTAATCATGGAACAAGCGATGAGTAAAGCCCCCTTGGAGGGGTTGGCATGGATGGCTGGAAAGGATATTCCAATGGCAGTTAAAAAACATCCACTGATTGGGGCAACCCTAAATATAAGTAAAAAGATTTTTAATAAAAACAAGATATCAAGTGAACCAAGTCCTATGTTACCTATATTAGGTACATTCGACTTTGAGCCAGGCCTATCGGACCAGAAATTCTCCGACTTGAGAAGAAGGGGGACAAATAGGATTATACATTTTTCAAAAGAAGGGAAAATAATGACAAGAAGGGAGATAGAAAACAAACTCACCCCAGAATTAGATTACTTTAGAGCAATGCAGCTGGGAGCCTATATTCTCTCAAAAAGTAAAAAATATCCTGAAATTCGGGGGTTGTCGGAATTTGAGCAGATGTGCCTGGATGGCGAGACTTTGAGACACCCTCTGTCATATTTCTATGAAATGATTACAAGACACGAAGCCCCCGAAAAAAAAAAAAAAGAAATTGGTGTTTACAGTGACAATGGGTGTTTAGATAATAATGTACAAACCACTTGGCACTACAAGTGCACTAGGAGACACAAAAAAGAAACACAAGCAGGAAATTCAAAGCAAGATTTTTAAAGATAAAAAGGTAAAATTTATTACAAAAGTGCTGGCAAAGCAATGGCCCCCCTCCCCGAAAAATATTCTGAATAATTTTCGCGCACTTCGCGGGCGCTTTGGGGGGGGGGGGGCAAGCCAGGACGGGCCGCTTCCAGGGACATCAGGGATTGCAGTCCAGCGTCAGGCCTAAGTGTAACCACATAATTGGGGTTGGTCCTTTTTAAAAAGTTATGCAAGATGCAACACGCTATCACAATGGTGTTAAGTTTGTATTCCGCCATATTAATGGCTGTTTGGAACAGGCGGAACCGGCTGGCCAGAATACCAAACGCGTTCTCCACGACTCTTCTGGCTCTGGCCAGCCGGTAATTAAATACCCTCTTCTCCGGGGTGAGGGTCCTCTGGGGGAATGGTCTCATCAGATGGTTTGCCAAACCAAAAGCCTCATCTGCGATGAACACAAATGGGAGTCCCTCGACATTCTCCTCCGGGGGTGGCAATCCCAAGCCACCACTCTCGAGACGTCGGTAGAACTCGGTCCAGCAAAAGACTCCTCCATCCGACATCCGGCCATTCCTCCCCACGTCCACATATATGAACTCATAGGTCGCCGACACCACCGCCATCAACACGATACTATTGAACCCCTTATAGTTAAAATAGTATGACCCCGAATGGGGTGGTGGGACGATGTGGACATGCTTCCCATCGATTGCCCCTCCGCAGTTAGGGAAATCCCATCGCTGGGCAAACTGGGAGGCCACAGTCTGCCATTCCTGTGGCGTGGAAGGAAACTGTGGAGTCAAACAAGAAAAAATATAATTAGTACATTTTATAATAAACATTACAAGCAGATTATACACAAAACTTGTTGGCAAACATCAGTATAACATTTCTTGTAGTATTTAAAGGCTAAAATATAAGGTCCACTTATCAGATTCCTCCCCCCCTCTGATGGCCCCTTGTAAATATTTTAGGGGGGGAGGTATGTTTTGGACAGGTAACCACCCTCTCCACTACGTGATGGAGTAACAAAGTAATGTGTGATAGTTTGGCCAGCCCCTCCTTCATTACACTATTGGCAGCCCACTAGACAGGTAAGAAGAAGTGGCCTAAAAAAAAAAAAGAAAAATGGAAGCACATTTTTGGATTCTGCAATTACCTATCACAATAATAACAGGAGAAGAAAAATTAAAACAGTAGCATTGGAAAATATTGAGGCAGGCCCTTGCACTACATGCTTTGAAAAATTCATCCATAAATATGACCACTAAAGAGGTAGGTATAGTGTGTATTGGGTTTGGCAAAGTCAGCATATAGAGGATTGGTATTAGCTGACTGAGCAGTTGGGGGAGGGGGGGGTTCCCAAAAGATTTTGGGCACCACAAAACAAAGCCTCAGGCACTCTGAATGAATTTAAGGACAACTATAACATTTGTACAAATTTTAGGGGGTGTTTAGGGTAAAGCATTACAATGGAGCTGACAAAATACATTGTTAAGTGACTAGACTATAGGAGTATATGGGCCCCAGATAGCATGCTGGGAGGATTAGTGAAGGCAAATATGCATGAAGGACAAAAAAGTAACATACAAAAATCCAACATGCATGAGGACAAAGGGGCAAAGCATATTACAGAATATTACAGCATATTGAAATCCTGGTAATTAGGGAATTGAGGAAAGAAATACAATACATTAGCAAACAGTAAATACATAGAATGTGATGTTAAAGAATACCACTTACCCTCATATAGTCCTTCTGCAGGACCTGGATGATGGCAGAACAGGTCTCTGGAATAATGATCCCCAGAGCCTGGGGGGAGATGCCTGTCGAGAACTTGAGGTCCTGAAGGCTTCTCCCTGTCGCCAAGTACCTCAACGTGGCAACTAACCTCTGCTCCACAGTGATGGCTTGCCGCATGCAGGTATCCTGCCTGGTAATATAGTGGGACAGCAAAGCCAACAGACGGTGAGAAATGGGGTCCGTCATCCTGAGATAATTCCTGAAATCATCAGGATTATTCTCACGGATCTCACGAAGCAGAGGCATGTGCGAGAATTGGTCACGCTGGAGCAACCAATTCTTGGTCCATGAACTCCTCCTCGCCCTGTTCATGGACCGGGCTTGTGTCAAAGTAAGAACCCCAACACCAGGCCCCCGCACAGCACGAAACTCTACGACGAGTACGTACACGCAACATCGCTTCTAAACGGTCGGCTGGTCAGAACGGATTAAATAAAGCACTGATAAACAGCAAGGCCTGAAAGAACGAAATGCAAATCAAGCAACGAGCGGACAATAAGCACTGAAGATCAAAGCGTACTATATATATATATATATATATATATATATATATATATATATATGCTGCAAAGACAAACAAATGCGAACTGACTACATGCACTGATAAGCAAATACGCACTGACAAGCAAAAACTGTAGAGCAGGAACGATCTGAAGCACAAGTCTGAAAAGCACGAATCGTCTATAATAAAACTTCTACTAACACGCGATAAACACGAGATCAGCAGAAGGAGCCCAACGGGTGTCGGATATGGTGCTGAACTTTCCTTTTATGGTCTCGTCGTACGCGGTGGACGTCACTGCGTTCTTGGCGGTCGGAATTTGGTGTGATCGTGTGTAGGCAACACAGCTTGAGCGGAATTCCGTCGGAAAAACCGTCAGAGTTTTTTCCGACGAGAATTCCGATCGTGTGTACGCGGCATAAGTGCCTGTGGGCTGAGGTACAGAAAGGAGTGGTCTGACATAGTAGAAAGGGCCAGTCCACTACCTTTCTGCTGCCTGTTCACATAGGTATAAATTGATTAAACAAGGGTTTGACAAGTAATTTCCGTTTTACACATTGTGGAATTATCATGTAGATAAAGCAGCACATAGAAGTAAACAAGGGTTTGACTGTATTTAACCTCTTCGCGCCCGCGCTATAGCCGAAAGACGGCTGCAGCGTGGACGCTCCCTGCCAGGAGGACGTCCCTGGATGTCCTGTTTACTTCCCTAATGCGCGCTCCTGAGAGCGCGCATCGGGGAAGTTCTGTGCTGGCCGCGTCCGTCGGACACAGCCGGTCACAGATCGCTGTAAACGGCCAATCACAGCGGCCGTTTACAGCGAGATCGGCGTGTCCAATGAGAGATGATCTCATATGGAAACATATGAGATCATCTGTCAGCGCCGCTCTCCCTCCTCACACAGACAGCGTGTGGGGAGAGAGAGATCAACGGCTGCAGCAGCCGTAAGTAAAAAAAAATATGAAATGTGCGATCTGTCTCCCCATCCATTCGTCACCATCTGTGTCCCCATCCACCTGTCACCATCTGTCTCCGCATCCACCTGTCACCATCTGTGTCCCCATCCACCTGTCACCATCTGTGTCCCCATCCACCTGTCACCATCTGTGTCCCCATCCACCTGTCACCATCTGTCTGCCCATCCACCTGTCCCCATCTGTCTGCCCATCCACCTGTCCCCATCCACCTGTCCCCATCTGTGTCTCCATCCACCTGTCCCCATCTGTGTCCCCATCCACCTGTCACCATCTGTCTCCCCATCCACCTGTCCCCATCCATCTGTCCCCATCCATCTGTCCCCATCTGTGTCCCCAGTGCACCTGTCCCCAGTGCCATTTGCCAGTGCCATCTGTCATCAGTGCCACGTTTTATCAGTGCCACGTCAGTGCCATCTGTCATCAGTGCCATATCAGTGTCACATGTCATCAGTGCCACATATTAGTGCCATCTGTCATCAGTGCCACCTGTCAGTGTCACGTGCTATCTGTTATCAGTGTCACGTGTCATCAATGCCACGTATCAGTGCCATCTGTCATCAGTGTCACGTGTCATCAATGCCACGTATCAGTGCCATCTGTCATCAGTGTCACGTGTCATCAGTGCCACGTGTCGGTGCCATGTGTCATCAGTGCCACCTGTCAGTGTCACATGCCATCTGTTATCAGTGTCACGTGTCATCAATGCCACGTATCAGTGCCATCTCTCATCAGTGCCACGTATTAGTGCCACATGATAGTGCCACGTATTTGTGCCATCTGTCACCAGTGCCACGTATTAGTGCCATCTGTCAGTGTCACATGTCATCAGTGCCCCGTATTAGTGCCGTCTGTCATCAGTGTCACGTGTCATCAGTGCCCCATACTAGTGCCATCTGTCACCAGTGCCACATCAGTGTCACATGTCATCAGTGCCACGTCAGTGTCACGTGTCATTGTCCTGATGCTCCAGGGCCTTCAAAAGTGTACTAGGTAATCAACAAGTTAGATGTGTAATTTATGCTCCAAGAACACGTGATGGCGCTCCCTGCATTTTGGGCCTCTCTAAGTGGCCAGGCTGTGTAAAAGTCCCACATATGTGGTATCGTAATACTCAGGAGGAGTAGCAGAATGTATTTTGGGGTGTCATTTGTGGTATACACATTCCATGTGATAGAAATAACCTATTAGAATGACAATTTTGTGAAAAAAAATTTAAAATAAAAAAATAATTCATTTTGCAAAGAATTGTGGGAAAAAAATGACAACATCAAAAAGCTCACCATGCCTCTTAATAAATACCTTGGAATGTCTACTTTCAAAAAAGGGGTCATTTGGGGGGTATTTGTACTTTCCTGGCTTGTTCGGGTCACAAGAAATGAGATAGGCCACCAGTACATCAGATGTGATAAATTTTGTATAATTCGCACCACAGTTTGTAGAATCTGTAACTTTCACAAAGACCAAATAATATCCACTAATTTGGGTTATTTTTACCAAAGATATGTGGCAGTATAAATTGTGGCCAAAATTTCTGAAGAAAAATTAATAATTTGCTAAATTTTATCACAGAAACAAAGAAAATGCGTATTTTTTTCAAAATTTTCGGTATTTTTTCATTTATAGCGCAAAAAATAAAAAAACCCAGAGGTGATCAAATACCACCAAGAGAAAGCTCTATTTATGGGGAAAAAAAGGACAAAAATTCATTTGGGTACAGTATTGCATGACTGAGTAATTGTCATTCAAAGTGTGAGAGCACCAAAAGCTGAAAATTGGTCTGGGCAGGAAGGGTGTTTAAGTGCCCAGTAAGCAAGTGGTTAAAAACATTTTGTTTATTTGCATTCCTCCTTACTAACAGAAATCCTTAGCCTGTATAATTACATCTATTACTAGTGATTTGTTGCTTTAGATAAGATATTCACATGACGCACAGGTTTATGTTACTCACTGCTATATGCAATTCTTGCTACAGTAAATTTGGATTTGTGTTGGGAGGGAGAGATGGGGTAGGATTTGTGTTGGGAGGGAGAGATGGGGTAGGATTTGTGTTGGGAGGGAGAGATGGGGTAGGATTTGTGTTGGGAGGGAGAAATGGGGGAGGATTTGTGTTGGGAGGGAGAGATGGGGGAGGATTTGTGCTAGGAAAGAAGGGTTTGTGCTGAGAAGGGGGGTTAGTACTGGAAGGGGTTATATGAGGGTGAGGATTTGTCCTGAAAAATTGTATTTTTGCTGCTAGGGGGAGATGGAGGGGATGGGGGTCTGTGCTGAGAGGGGGGATTGGGGGTAAGAGAATTTGTGGATTTATGTTGTAGGGGGAATGTGGGGAGTGAGGAATTGTGCTGGGGGGGGGGGGTATTTGTGCTAGAAGGGGGCATATGGGGTGAGGAGTTTGCCCTGGGCACTGGATGATCTTGTCCCAGCATTGGTGCACTCTTCAAATAGCAAGGAGCGGAGCTGTGACGAGAGAGAGCCAGGTGGCGACATGAGAACTGGATTGGAAGTTGCTCCAGCCTGTACTGATGCGGTGGCGACTATGGCGGCCAGGAACGGCAGACTCATGAGTACCTGGTGGCCATGCTGAGTGGAGTGACACACACACGTGTTTCTTTGGTAAGATAGCCCCCAGCTTAGGTGTATAGAGTGGCAGTGGGAGGAATAGTGTCCCATCATTTTTTTTTTTTTTTGGTGAGGGAGTGGATCGTAAGTGGGAGTTCCCACACTTTTTTCCCCAGGACTTGACCCCTGCTCACAACCATAGGTGTGAGCAGCCTATTGTATTTGGGTGTGCACCCCGAAGCTCAAACAAACATGAACGCCACCTGCTGTCACAGGGAGGAGGCTCTGATGTGGAAGTCTATCACCTTACATCCTAAGTATAGGTGTAATGTGTTCCTACAGTTGAACCTAACCTTTTATATTATGGGGGCACCGGCACCCCAACCACCTACCTGGTGCCACCCCTGTATAATGCTAATGCACATAGGGTGATTAGGGTGTGCCCAGGCACACCCGGAACACCCTGTGCGCACAGGCCTATGCTCACAACCCACTACATATTGAAGGATGTCAGCGGTCTGTGAACTCAAAGGTTCTCATTAGACCGGAAGAGGTTAGAGATTCTGCTACATTTGGCCTGCCCTATATTCAACATTTACCACTGACTGAATAAAATGCATACAGTATATGAAAAGACTTTTAGGTTAACTGGTTTCCTGTTCGTACAGAGATATAAATCTTGCACGTCAGCTACACAGGTTCTCAGATATTACAGTAAACTGCAAGGTCCACTTACATCAGATACCCCCCCCCCCCCCCCCCTGTAGTATTTAGCAGCTGTACAGTTTAAAAAAAAAAAAAAAAAAGCAAAGCAGACATCTCCCTATCAAGGACATGTAGAACAGTAAATATCGAAAGGAATCTTATCTAAAATAAAAAATGAAAATGTTGACTGGAGTTGGTGATAAAAATGGAAACTGACAAGGAAATACTTTACCTCTAGCTCGTTCAAAGGCAGCATATTTATTCTGCTTACTTTAGTGGGAAAAGTATACAAAATATGAATTATGATTGTTTCAGTAAAATTACATAAATTATCTTGAAACTAAACATTGCCCACAAGATGGCACTGCGGCATAGACATCCAAACGTGTTATGTGTCAACATCTTTTTCCATACAAATATATGGGAATGTAAAATAATCTTAAAGAAGGCCAGAAGGAATTCAACTGCCCCTGACAAAGAATTCTTAATGATCTCAAACCTCACTGATGTTAACCACTTTAAAATCAGACACTTTAACCCCCTTCCTGCCCAGGCCATTTTTACGTTTTCAGCACTGTCACACAGAATGACAATTACTCATTAATGCAACACTGTACCCAAATGAAATGTTTATCATTTCTTTGAGGCAAAGCTTTATTGAATTGTTATTTAATCACCACTGTATTTTTTATTTTTTTGCTATATAAATGAGAAAATACAGAAAAAAAAACAAAAGGGGTTGTAAACCCTTGTGTTTTTTCACCTTAATGCATTCTATGAAGCAGTCCCCCCCCCCCCCTGAGTCCCTGTCATACTTACCTGAGCCCTGTGTTTCCCATGCCAGGGAATGAGCACAGCAGCTCCAGCTGGTGACTCGTGTCGTGATTGGATAGATTGATAGCAGCGCAGCCATTGGCTCCCGCTGCTGTCAATCAAAGCCAATGATGTGGGCGCTGGGGGGCGGGGCCGAGTCCCGCTTTCTGAGGCAATAGACACAGAAGCAGGACACGGGAGTGTGCGCTTTTCCAATGGGGCACGTGAGAAGAGGAGGAGCCAGGAGCACCGCAGAGGGACCCCAGAAGAGGAGGATCGGGGCCACACTGCATAACCAACAGCACAGCGGAGGTAAGTATAAGATGTTTGTTTTTTGTTTTTTTAAACTGAACCTTTACAACCTCTTTCATTTCTGTTATAACATTTAAAAAAATATATATATTTCTTCTTCAATTGAGGACAACATTTATTTTGCTACTATTCCTTGGTAAAAATAACCCAAATCACTGTACAGTGGTGTGAAAAAGTGTTTGCCCCCTTCCTCATTTCCTGTTCCTTTGCATGTTCACACTTGTCACACTTAAGTGTTTCGGAACATCAAACCAATTTAAACAATAGTCAAGGACAACACAAGTAAACACAAAATGCAATTTGTAAATGAAGGTGTTTATTATTAAAGGTGAAAAAAAATCCAAACCATCATGGCCCTGTGTGAAAAAGTGATTGCCCCCTAAACCTAATAACTGGTTGGGCCACCCTTAGCAGCAACAACTGCAACCAAGCGTTTGCGATAACGTGCAATGAGGCTTTTACAGCGTCCTGGAGGAATTTTGGCCCACTCATCTTTGCAGAATTGTCCTAATTCAGTTACATTAGAGGGTTTTCGAGCATGAACGGCCTTTTTAAGGTCATACCACAACATCTCAATAGGATTCAGGTCAGGACTTTGGCTAGGCCACTCCAAAGTCTTCATTTTGTTTTTCTTCAGCCATTCGGTGGTGGACTTGCTGGTGTGTTTAGGATCATTGTCCTGCTGCAGAACCCAAGTTCGTTTCAGCTTGAGTACACGAACAGATGGTCGGACATTCTCCTTCAGGATCTCTTGGTAGACAGCAGAATTCATAGTTCCTTTTATCACGGCAAGTCTTCCAGGTCCTGAAGCAGCAAAACAGCCCCAGACAATCACACTACCACCACCATATTTTACTGTTGGTATAATGTTCTTTTTCTGAAATGCAGTGTTCCTTCTACGCCAGATATACTTGGACACACACCTTCCAAAGAGTTCCACTTTTGTCTCATCGGTCCACAGAATGTTGTCCCAAAAGTCTTGGGGATCATCAAGATGTGTTGTGGAGAAATTGAGACGAGCTTTGATGTTCTTTTTGCTCAGCAGTGGTTTTCTCCTTGGAACTCTGCCATGCAGGCCATTTTTGCCCAGTCTTTTCCTGATGGTGGAGGCATGAACGCTGACCTTAACTGAGGCAAGTGAGGCCTGCAGTTCCTTGGACGTTGTTGTGGGGTCTTTTGTGACCTCTTGGATGAGTCGTCGCTGCGCTCTTGGGGTAATTTTGGGCGGCCGGCCACTCCTGGGAAGGTTCACCACTGTTCCATGTCTTCGCCATTTGTGGATAATGGCTCTCACTGTGGTTCGCTGGATTCCCAAAGCTTTGGAAATGGCTTTATAACCCTTTCCAGACTGATAGATCTCAATTACTTTCTTTCTCAATTGTTCCTGAATTTCTTTGGGTCTCGGCATGATGTGTAGCTTTTAAGGATCTTCTGGTGGACCTTACTGTGTCAAGCAGCTCCTATTTAAGTGATGCCTTGATTGTGAACAGGTGTGGCAATAATCAGGCCTGGGTGTGGCTAGAGAAATTGAACTCAGGTGTGGACAACCACAGTTATAGTATGTTTTAACAAGGGGGGCAATCACTTTTTCACACAGGGCCATGATGGTTTGGATTTTTTTTCACCTTTAATAATAAACACCAAATTTACAAATTGCATTTTGTGTTTACTTGTGTTCTCCTTGACTATTGTTTAAATTGGTTTGATGTTCCGAAACACTTAAGAGTGACAAACATGCAAAGGAACAGGAAATGAGGAAGGGGGCAAACACTTTTTCACACCACTGTATATTATTTAGTCTGTGTGAAAGTTATAGAGTCTAAAAACTATGGTAGATAGATATGGTAGATCAATCCTGATGTACAGACTGCCTATCTCAATTTTTGAGGCTCTTAGGCTACTTTCCCACTGGAGCGGTGGGGGCGCTGGCGGTAAAGCGGCGCTATATTTAGCGCCGCTTTACCGGCGTTTTAGCAGCGCATTTCGGCCGCTAGCGGGGTGGTTTTACCCCCCGCGAGCGGCCGAAAAAGGGTCAATACCGCCCGCAAACCGCCGCTGCAGTGGTGTTTTGCGGGCGGGTTCGGAGCGCTGCCCCATTGTTTCCAGTGGGAACGAGCGCTATAGGAGCAGTAAATATACCGCTCCTATAGCGAGCCAAAGATGCGGCTTGCAGGACATTTTCCAGCGTCCTGCAAGCGCACCGCTTCAGTGTGAAAGCCCTCTGGCTTTCACACTGAAGACAGAGCAACAGCTGTTTCGGGTCGGTTTGCAGGCGCTATTTTTAGCGCAATAGCGCCTGCAAACCGCCCCAGTGTGAAAGGGGCCTAAAATGTCAGGACAGTACAAATACCCCCCACATAATCCCTTTTGCGAAAGTAGACAGCTCAAAATATTTAGTAAGAGACATAGTGAGTTTTTTGAAGTTGTATTTTTTTCTGTCACAATTTATTTTTATTTAATTTGTTATTATTTGAAATCAAAGAAATCAAAGAAATTAAATAACATTTTAAAATGTTATATCTCACACACAGCATAGGCATACTTCTAATTACACCCCAAAACATATTATGCTATACCTCCCGAGTATGGTGATATGGGGATACCGCATGTGAGATTTTTTTTTACAGCCTAGATAGGCCCAAAATCTAAGGAGCACCTTTGGGCTTTTAAGGAGCAGAAAGTACACGTAAATGATGCATCTAATTTCCTAACTACCTATCACATTTTATAAAGTAAACACTCTAACGTGTTTTCTAAGAGGCAAAGAAAATGCAGTATAGAAAATGAAAATGTATTTTTTATACACAAAGTTTACAATTATTCAGATATTTCTAACACACATCATAGGCATAATTAGAATTACACCCCAAAACACATTATTTCACTCCTGAGTATAGGGATACCACAAGACTTTTTCACAGCCTAGCCACGAAGAGGGTCCAAAACCCAAGGACCATCTTCAGGTTTTCTAAGGGTCTAATCCGACCACCAAATCCATCGGATTTTGTCCGACGGATTTAGTCCGACACTGGTGTTGCATACCCGTGGTCGGACAAAGTTGTCGGAAAATCTGATCATTCTGAACGTGGTGACGTTTGTTGCCTACGACGGGACTACGTAGAGGCTAGTAGCCAATAGCTTTGGTCTTGTAATGTAATCTGAGCATGCGTGGCACTTTGTCCGTCTGAATTCGCTACACACGATCGGAATTGGTGTGATCGGACTTTGTTGTCGGAAAATTTTTAGAGCAGGAGATACAACTTTGTCCGTCGGCCAATCCGATGGAAAATGTCCGATGGTGCCTACACACGGTCGGAATTTCCGACAACATTGTCCGATAGGACAGAATCCATCGGAAAATCCGACCGTGTGTATGAGGCTTTAAAGTGATTGTAAACGCAGAAGGTATTTTATTGCAATGCATTAAGATAAAAAAACTTCTGTATGCAGCAGATCCCCCCTCTCACAAACTTACTTCTTTATTACTTTGCAGCATTTATACACTACATGTTTATTTTTACTCAGATCGTAATACAATCTTTCTTATTTTTTTACCCTGATTTTTTTTTTTTTTTGGGGAATACATATTTGAAGGAGATTTTTTTTTTTTTTTGGAGGGGGTTTGTATGTCTCAACTTAGCAAAACCACATTATTAACATTTGTATTTCTTGCTTACATTTACTAGGAGTTTGTTGGTTGTTGGTGCCCCTTGTTAATTCTACTTTAGGATTAGTGAAATGTACCTGCCTACTCAAAGAAAAACTGTCATTGTAGAAAAGTAAAACACAATAGTCAATGATTATTTCAAATCAAAAAAACCTTTATTTAGGTCTCAGCAACAGACCAAAGAGGAACGCAGCCATGGTGAAACTTGGGGAATTTGCAAAGCCTTGGACACCCATGGCAACCATCATTTTACAGACTTAAACAATTGGGGGCATGAAGAGTACCTATCTAAATAATAAGGGAGCGCAATCTGGTCCTGAAGTCCAAAACATCCGGAACTGCAGCAGATGCCATCTAGGTCCCCAGGCTCTGGTCCTACGAGAGGCTCCATCTTCTCTCAGACCAGACTGAATCAAGGTCATCACTCTCTTGTCTTCCTTGTACGCTTCCTTCCACGCCGTGGTGCTGGTGCTGGTGGGGTGGCAGAAGGAGGAGGAGGAGGCGGAGCAAGGTCACTCTCGCAAACATGTGTGAGGGGAGTCATCTCCCCAGCCATCCCCTCATTTAGTATTTTGAGGATGACCTCCTCACACATGCTGCGTTGCCCCGCCTCCATACCCGTAAATTTACTCGTAACCAAGGAGGCAAAGGCCTCCTCGTAGGTGGGTGTGGCATAGAGGGAGGCTGAGGCATCTTTTATCAGCTGGAGCGCTGACTCTCCCACCTCCCCCATGTTTTTCGCCCTTCTGTAGGGAAGGCGGAGGGGAGAGACTTGGGAGACAGTCAGGCTCCTACGCCTACCCCCCTGTTGGCTGCCACTACCCCCTGCCTCCTCCTGACTGCCACCTTCCACAGCCACCTCCTGGCTGAGGTCTTCCTGTGTATGAAAAAGGGACATAGTTTCAGTTATTTGTTCATCAAACACACACAATTCTCATCTAGTGACTGTTGCAAAATGTTTTCAAATACAAAACCATACAATTCTCAGCCCTGCAGTTTAGATTCTTCCCAAAAATGTCTCCCACACCACTGTCTGTTGATATGTCAATCACGTTAGGAAATAAGCAATTGGGGATCCTGAATTAACTGAACATCATTCATTATTCCACAAACTGGTTACAAAACTACTATACCTGGAACAAGCTGGGCACCTGCACATCTTCCATACTGGAAGGCCCAGGTTGCTCCTCGGAAGCCTCATCAGGGGGTGGCGTGCGTGGAAGGACGCGTGCAAGGAAGAGTCGAGAGTGACTTCCTGACAGTAGCCTGGTCTTTGAGAAAGTGGAGCCTCTCATAGTACCAGAGCGTGGGGACATGGACATCAGCTGCTGCAGCTCCAGATGCTTGTGACTTCAGGACCTTATTGCGCTCCCGGAAATAGGTAGTCTTCATGTTGGTGATCTTCACTTTTAAGTTTGCGACGGTTGCCATGGGCAGGGTAGGCTTTACAAAAGCCACCAGTTTCAGCAGGGCTGCGTACCTCTTTGGTCTGTTGCTATAATCCCTGTGTTTCGCCTGCCATAAGAGGGGGAATTGCCGGTATTTATCAATGAAGTGTGGGAGAAAGCTCACGTTGTAGAAGGCCTCCATCACCTCTGCAAGACACAACGCCACACAAAACAATATAAATAATGTCAGCCTAAACTCTCCTAATCTTCTCCATAAAGAAGCCTCAAGTTCTAATCAGTCTAGGCTAGTTATGTACCAACGTCAAATTGTACCTTTGTTTGTAGCGATCGTCTCGTGCGTGAGCTTTCTCTCCCCTCGTCTCCCAGATCGTGGCTACGACACAGGCGTGTGACGTTTTATATACAGTGCGCATGCGTCAAACTCCGCCCGCCCCTGACGATCTTTCTCGTCTATTCCCCACCCCTTCTCTTTACGGCGCAGTGGGGAGAGCACATGGCGGGGACACAGCAGGTGCGCCCCAAATATCCCCCCAACGAGGAGGTGGACGAGGAAAGTCCGGAGGCACAAACGTCCCGATCCCGGAGCCTGAAATTCAAGGCCTCCAATATGTCATTTGGAGAAATGTTGGAGATGGTGGACATATTAAAGAGGAGCGACTATGATGGGAAGTATGGGCCTTACCTCAACCCCAATGTCCGCAAGGCCAAGATCATGTCTAAAGTTGTGAGAAGGCTGTACAATCATTTTGGGGTACAACGATCCAAGGAGCAACTGAGGAAACGCTGGTCAGACCTGAAACTGAGGGAGGCCGATCAGTACAGAAAGATCAAGAGAATTCTTCAAAAAAGTAAGTAGTTGTGTTTTGTGTTTGATTTCTTGCTTGCATACTGCTCCATGTGGTTTGATTTTTACAAAGTTGTACATTCCAAAATGGCCACTTTCATGTTCGTCTGTGCATTCGATCGTACTCAGCCTCGATCTTTCTGCCACTGTCATGGTCGTGTGTGTGTCCATTCGATCGTACGCAACCTCGATCGTGCGGCCACTTATAATACGATGTTTGGTGTTTTTTTGGGGGAAAGGAAGTTTGTTCTCCCTAGAAATGTCATCCAGAATGTAAAGCCAATTTATTCAATGTAAAGGAGAGGTCACCCAGTAGCTGTTTACCCATCTGGACTCGAGAGCACTAGTGCTGGGACACCCAAACCCCCTTTTTATTAGGCTTTTCCACACATGTGCTCCAGTGGATACTAGAGGGGGTCTCCATCACACAAACTTCTACCAAAAAGCTAGTCAGTTTAGCACCTTTACAAAGTGACTACATTCATGTAGTTGACATTTGTAACTGGCCAAACTAAAATAGTGTCCGTCACTTTCAAGCAATGTTTGTCATTTCCTATTTCTGCCCTCAATAGTTTGTGTTGCTAAATCTTCCTTTTGGACATTCTCATAGGGGAGCGAAAACTTGGGCCGTCTGAGGAAACCCCCAAACCAACACCTCCCAAAAAAGGGGAAAGAGCAGAAGCAGAGGAGGAGGAGGAGGAGGAAGGAGAGATCATCGAACTTGGAGAAATTGTCACCACAACAGGTGAGTGTGGGAGAACACAGCTACTGGTAAGCTAATCCATGTATGGCTGCCTCATTTCCAACACCCCATTTTTGTTTGTTTGTGGTTTTTAGGTGACGTGGATGTTGTGGAAGAAAAATCGCACTTTACCACAGAGAGTGCCCACGTACTCATCGGAGAGATAATGGTCTGCAATCGAGATCTAGATTACATAAAGCAAAACATCAATGATGTTCAACAAAAATTGAAGAACATCATTGATGTTTTAGGAAAAATATGAAAACGCACCAAGTAATTAACACACATTTGTGCCAGCTTCTGAACACATTTGCAACTTAAAAACTGTCTGAAATTTGGAACATGCACACATTGTGTCCACATGTGCTAGCTCCCACCATGGTGGATGAATGGCAACGTTTTTTTGGGGGTGCAAACACTTTACGAACTACGAAAGTGGTTGTGGTGAAGGGGTTGCACCCCCAAAAAACTTCCATTCATCCCCATGATGGAAAATGGCACTTTTGAAGCTTCTAGGCATGTGTTTTCCCATCTAATGACCATTTTCAGACCCAAATTGTGTGCATGTTCCAAATTTCCACTTTTCGGGGGTGACCCCCCCATGTGATGAAGGCAAGATCAAACACACTTTGAACATATAGTCATGTCTGATCTTGTCTTCACTTTACAAAGTTGAACTTTCAAAGTTCCTAGGTTCTGTTTTGCTCCATGCCTGGTTTTACCAATTGCGGAATGTTTGTAAACAATGTTGTAAATAACCAAGATGTTGTCAGTTTTGGCGTGAAGATTGTAAACGCACTTGTGAATGTTTTCCTAGTAAACTTTTATTTTTCTAAATGTGTGGCTTCCTTATTTAAAAAAACACAATGCATTATGTATGTAAAATGAAAAGGATATGGGGGGCAATGGGTGTTATTTACTAAAGGCAAATCCACTTTGCACTCCAATTTTCTTTCCCTGGGAACTTTTTCAATGCACTTGTAGAGCATAGCGGATTTGACTTATGTAAATGACACCCACAGTGCTTTGTACGAAAACACGGAGCACAGCATTTTGGAGAATACACACATGTCAGACCTGGTGATGAAAAGGAGTATTTTGGGTGTCAGTTATGCAGTATAAACCTTCTCTAGACCAAAGATTAGGTAGCAAACACACAACATGAGAATAATCTTTTTGGGAAGAAGAGACTGTTACCTCCTTTTGCCCAGAAAGTGCATTCCCACTGTCGAAGGCAAAGGGAAAAAATGTCAAAGTAAAATAAGCTAAAAAGAAGACTGAAATGACAAGAAATCATAGGTTGGTTAAAATATCAGATTTATTAAAAAATGCCTCTCACACATCGTCAGGCAGAGCAATGGCCCCCCTACCCACAAAGTACTCCATATATTGGTCCCGGACAACACGGGCATTTAGAGGGGGCAAGCCTGGACGTGCCACTCGAAGGGCTGTGAGTTCCGCATTTGGAGGGCCCTCCACATCTGGGCCAACGGGCACCACATAGTTCCTGTTATGTCTTTTGAGGAAGTTGTGCAATATGCAACAGGCAAGAACTATGTGGTTCAGTTTGTATTCCGCCAAGTTAAATGCCGTCAGGAACAGGCGGAAGCGGCTGGCCAGGATGCCAAAAGCGTTCTCCACAACACTTCTGGCTCTGGACAGCCTGTAGTTGAAGACCCTCTGGTCCGGGGTGAGGGTCCTCATCGGGAACGGCCTCATCACATGGGGAGTCAACGCAAACGCTTCATCTGCGACAAAGACGAAGGGGAGTCCTTCGGCATTCTCCTCTGGAGGTGGCAAGCACAGACTGCCACTTTGGAGACGCCAGTAGAACTCCGTGTGCGTAATGGCCCCACCATCCGATATCCGGCCGTTCATCCCCACGTCCACATACATAAACTCGTATGTTGCCGACACCACCGCCAACATCACTACACTATTAAACCCTTTATAATTATAATAGTAGGACCCCGAGTTGGGCGGTGGGACGATGCGGACGTGTTTCCCATCAATTGCCCCTCCGCAGTTAGGAAAGTCCCAACGGCTGGCAAAGTGGGAGGCCACAGTCTGCCATTCCTGTGGCGTGGAAGGGAACTGTGGAGTGAAACAATAAAAAAAAATTAGTCACTTTGCACCTAAACATTGCAAGCAGATTAGACAATCAACATCTTGGAACAAGAGCATTGTATAAAATTGGAGGCTGGAAAGTATTTGCACAGAAAAGTAGAGGCTCCCCTTCACAGATTACTCACCCCCCCATCAATCCCCCCACTTCTGATGGGACATTGGCAATAACTAGGGTTTTGGTGGGGGGGGGGGTGGGGGGGGGGGTGGTGGACAGCTAACCCTCTGCACTTCATTGATTGGCAAATGGCTCAATAATGTGGGCTAGTTTGGCCAGACCCTCTGTACTTAACACTATTGGCAGGCCACAGGAAAGATCAAATAACATTTCAACCCCCCCCCCCCCCCCAAAAAAAAGGCAGGCACAGTGTGACATTATTAAATTACCAAGCAAGCTAATAGGAGGGAAAGAAGACAAAAAAATAGGAAATGGAATGTATGGAGGCAGCCCCTTGCACTACATGCTTTGCTGAATTCATCCCTAAAGATGCGCACTATAAAGAGGTAGGTATATAGTGTGTATGGACCTTGGGAAAGCCAGCAGATAAAGGATTGGTACCATCTGACAGAGCAGTTGGGGGAGGGGGTTCCTAATGAGTTTCCCCCCCCCACCAAAAGAAAAAAAAAGGGGGCTCTACATGAAGTAAACCACACAGCAAACATTTGTGCATATTTTAGGGGTGTTTTGGGGCAAACAATACTATGCAGCAGACAAAAGACATTGCTTAAGTGACTAGGCCATAGGTGTCTATTGGGGCAGAAGAGCATGCTGGGGAGGTAAGTGAAGGGAAAAATGCATGAAGGAGAAAAGGGGCACAGCATATTAGAACATATTGCAATCATGGTAATTAGGGAAGGAGGTCAAAAATACAAGTCATTAGCAAACAGAGCATACATAGAAGGGAATAGTAAAGTAGAAATGTTACCTTAATATAGTCCTCCTGCAGGACCTGAATGATGGCAGAACAGGTCTCTGGAATAATGAGTCCCAGGGCCTGGGGAGAGATACCTGAAGAGAACTTCAAATCCTGAAGACTTCTCCCTGTCGCCAAGTACCTCAACGTGGCAACAAGCCTCTGCTCCGGAGTAATGGCTTGTCTCATGCAGGTATCCTGCCGGCTGATAAAGGGGGTCAGCAAAGCCAAAAGACGGTGAAAATCGGGGTCCGTCATCCTGAGAAAGTTCCTGAAATCATCAGGATTATTCTCCCGGATCTCACGAAGCAAAGGCATGTGCGAGAACTGGTCACGCTGAAGCAACCAATTCTTGGTCCACATACTCCTCGTCACTCTGTTCATGGACGGGTCTTGGCTCAAAGCTAAAAGCCCGACACCAATTCCGCGTACAGCACGAACTCGGCGACGAGTACGCACGGGAAACATCGCTCAGAAGGTCACAAAAGGTCGGCTGGTCAGAACGGACAAACAGAAAGCACCGATAAACAGCAAGGCCTGAAAGAACGAAGTGAATACCAGCAACGAGCAGACAATAAGCAGTGCAAATCAAAGCGTCCTATATCAAGATATAGGCCGCAATGACCAACAAATGCGAACTGACTACACGCACTAATAAACAGATACGCACGACAAGCACAAACTGAAGAGCAGTAACGATCTGAGTCAGAAAACTGAGAAGCGCGAATCTTAAGTCACCAAACTTCCACTAACTCTCGATAAACACGGGATCAGCAGAAGGAGCCCAACGGGTGCCTGACGTGGTGCTGAACTTCCCTTTTGTAATCTCGTGGACGACGACTTACGTCACGACGTTCTTCCGGACCGGATATTCCGACAACGTAGTCCGACCGTGTGTACGCAACACCAACATCGGACAAAGTACGTCGGACAAAGTCCGACCGACCTGGTCCGCGGATTGTCCGAGCGTGTGTATGGGGCTTAATACTTACCTGAGCCAATCTCTATCAAGGGATGTTGAGACTCAGCTGCTTGGGACTCTCCTCCACATTAGCTCCCTCTACTGTCAACGTCAGTAAGCCAATGAGGAGAGAGAGGGGGCGGGCCTAGCCAGGGCTCCATGTCTGAATATACAAACTGAGCTGTGTCTCAGCTTGGGTGCCCCCATAGTAAGCTGCATGCTGTATGGGGCACTCATCAGGAGGGAGGGGCCTGAAGAGATGAAGAGGGACCCAAGAAGAGGAGGATCCGGGCCACTCTGTGAAAAAACATTTCACAGTTTGTTAGACAAAAACAGAACATTCCATAGCTCAACTCACCAACCAGTCTGCTGACCAACCGAATTAACCTGTCCAACAGTCTGCACTAAAAACAGGGGTTTAGTTAGCACGCATTTGCAAACGCATGTGTAAGCTGCAAGGCCTCTTCATGGCACCCTGTGTATGCTTGCAGTCCTAACGCTACTGAATTTATGAGCACCTCCACAGTAAGAGCACATGCATTCTAATGGATAGAGGAGGGGCAGGTGGGCCTGGAGGTAGCCCAACCCCCCTTAAAGGAACAGGAGCACACTGGTGCCCAGTGTGTCCCCGGACCATATTTACACCAGTAAAAAACAAATGACTCCTTCCCCTCACAACAAGGAGCACATGGAAGGGCAAACGCATGAAAGACAAAAACAGAATATTCCATAGCTCAACTCACCAACCAGTCTGCTGACCAACCGAATTAACCTGTCCAAATGTTATGCATCTTATATCCTTACTACCTATCACAATGTTTGAGGCCCTGGAGCACCAGGACAACCAAAACACCAATAAAATGAAACACCCATAAAATGATTTTGTAAAGCAAACACTCCAAGATATTATCTAAAAGGCATGGTGAGTCTTTTGAAGACTGAATATATATATATACAACATAGAATTACAACTATAGCAATACCACATTTGCAGTGCCTGGACTGATTATGTACCAGACATCATATCTTGTGTATCACACAAATCAACCTATTGTATCAAAACCAATGTACTTTAACGGTCACCTCTATACAAGTGATGAGGGAGAGAAAGAGTTTCTGTGATTCCAGGAGTGTAGTAGAGTGTAGTTATCCATAGAGATGGCCTTGTGGTTCGCCCGGCGGTTGGTTTGCGGCGAACTTTGCTCGTTCGCGCTTCGCCAAACCGGCGGACTTATGTCGCTGTTCGCTGCAGCCATATTCTTTTACATTCAGAAGAACTTTGACCCATGACACATCCATCCATCATGGGGTACAGGACAGCCAATTAGATACATTTCAGCACATGGACATACCCCCTACCTTATAAATAGATCTGATCTGGCTGCCATTTTACATTCTGTCTTTTGTCAGTGTAGGTATAGGATGCTGTGTGGAGCAGGGACAGTCTGTACTAACTAGCTATTAGGTCCACAAAAGTCCTTTTAAGTACGGGTATTGGTGTACAGTATATAGGGGTGTAATACACTTATAATATACTTTCAATTATAGAAAGCATATTATAGTTCACTGCAGTGCTGAGCGATTCTGCAGCTGTCTTTTCTCAGTGTAGGGAGAGAATTTGCTGTTTGGAGCAGGGACAGTCTGTAATCACACTAGCTACTACTATTAGGTCCACAAAAGTCCTTTTAAGGACTGGTATAGGCAGTGTTGGTCATCTTACTTTAAAAAAGTAATTAGTTAAGTTATAAATTACTTCTCCCAAAAAGTAATTGCGTTAGTAACTCAGTTACTACATTGGAAAAGTAATTAGTTACGCAGCAAAGTAACTGACTTTTTTTTTAAATATTCTATACGTGTAACTAAGGGGCGGGTCTAGTATTACTGTAACCAAGGGGCACATTTATTATTATTGTTATATATCGTGTAACCAAGGGGCTGCTCTATTATTACTCTAACCAAGGGGCAGATCTGTTATAGGTTGTAAGCAAGTGGCGGGTCTATTATTATTATATCATGTAAGGGGCGGATGGCTACCGAAGAAGGCAAATGTTAAATTAATGGGCAGAGCTCGATATATAACAATAATAATAAATGCGCCCCTTGGTTACAGTAATACTAGACCCGCCCCTTAGTTACACGATAGACGCCCCTTGCAGAGTAGCAAGAGCATCGGGAGCATGCGGCATCGCCTCGTACAATTACATGTTAACTGCATCTGTGCGGTGTAGAGTTCACTCAGAGCTGTTTAGGTTCGGCAATTTTCGGAAGCTCCGTAGTCCTTCGTACTGCGCAAGCGCTGCGCCCCTACGCAGTCCAGGGGGTCCTTATCCGGCGGGGGAACTTTTTCGGCAGGACACCGGAATTACACTACTGCCATCTAGTGGCGGTAGATGTAATTGGGGTAACTAAGCCAAAGTAATGGGAACTGAGTTACCATGAGGGGAAAAGTAATCAGTTAGATTACTCGTTACCCTCTAAAGTAACTGCGTTAGGTAACTCAGTTTATTTTAACTCAGTTACTTACATCACTGGGTATAGGTGTACAGTATATAGGGGTGTAATACACTTATAATATACTTTCAAATATAGAAAGCATATTATAGTTCACTGCAGTGCTGAGCGATTCTGCAGCTGTCTTTTCTCAGTGTAGGGAGAGAGTTTGCTGTTTGGAGCAGGGGCAGTCTGTAATCACAGTAGCTACTACTATTAGGTCCACAAAAGTCCTTTTAAGGACTGGTATGGGTGTACAGTATATAGGGGTGTAATACACTTATAATATACTTTCAAATATAGAAAGAATATTATAGTTCATTGCAGTGCTGAGCGATTCTGCAGCTGTCTTTTCTCAGTGTAGAGAGAGAGATTGCTGTTTGGAGCAGGGACAGTCTGTAATCACACTAGCTACTACTATTAGGTCCACAAAAGTCATTTTAAGGACTGGTATCGGTGTACATTATATAGGGGTGTAATACACTTATAATATACTTTTAAATATAGAAAGAATATTATAGTTCACTGCAGTGCTGAGTGATTCTGCAGCTGTCTTTTCTCAGTGTAGGGAGAGAGTTTGCTGTTTGGAGCAGGGACAGTCTGTAATCACACTAGCTACTACTATTAGGTCCACAAAAGTCCTTTTAAGGACTGGTATAGGTGTACGGTATATAGGGGTGTAATACACTTATAATCTACTTTCAAATATAGAAAGCATATTATAGTTAATTTCTATTGTGTAGCAATTTGTGACTGCAGTGCTGAGCGATTCTGCAGCTGTCTTTTCTCAGTGTAGGGAGAGAGTTTGCTGTTTGGAGCAGGGACAGTCTGTAATTATTAGCTATTAGGTCCACAAAAGTCATTTTAAGGACTGGTATAGGTGTACTATTTGGTGTGCAGTATATAGGGGTGTAATACACGTATAAAATACTTTCAAATATAGAAAGCATAGTATAGTGCATTTCTACTGTGCAGCATTGTGACTGCTGAGCGGTTCTGCAGCGATACTACAAAGAGTGACAAACGCAATTAGAAAAAAGTATTATAACTGGTGTGATAGACCAGTGGCCCCCCAAAATGACAGATTGAAGTGGGGTTTTATATACCTTCTTCCACATATACTGCACTTCTCTAGAGACTTTTGTCACAGGGTCATTTAAAAAATGACAGGCAGAGGAAGAGGCAGGCCCTTCCGCAGGGGTGGTAGGGGTAGGGCAGGAGCACCAGGCTTGAGCCAAAGTGGGAAGTTGCAGAAGGTGCGTTCAATTACGTCAAAGGACGCACCAGACTTGGTTGAGTGGCTCACTCAGCCTTACTCACACCCTCCTCATCCTCTCTATCTGCACCATCTTCATTCTCTGCTGTGTGCACCCCCAAAGACACTACCACCAACACCACCATATACCCTCCGCTTGAGTCACAGGCTTGAGTCACAGGAATTATTTTCCGATCCATCATCACAAGACATTTCCGATGTGCAGCCATTCTTGGCATTGGATAAGGAAGAGGAGGTAGCAACAACCGCCACTCAGCAGTCTGACGACAGTACCCAGATCAGCCCAAGGAGGTTGGTCCCCGTTGTTGCTGCCTACTCCGAGATCTCTAATTATAGTGGTGGGGAAGGTGATGTCGATGATGACGTGTCTAGGGACGTCACGTTGGTGTCCACAAGAGAGGAAGAGGAGGGGAGTTCAGAGGGAGAGATGGACCAGCAGATAGGGAGGAGAAGCAGGCGGAACTTACATTGCTAAGGAGGGACAAACCAGACTGCTAATGTATTAGGAGCGAGGCATCAACCATGTACGGTCACATCTGGCGCTCCCAGGACACCGGCACATGGCTCCGCAGTGTGGGCTTTTTTTAACGTGTCCGCTGCTGCCAATAGTGTTGCCATCTGCAGCCTTTGCAGTCAATGCTTAAGAAGGCACATGAACTGCCATCACCGAGCCCAGTGGGAGCAACGCTGTCAGAACCCACAAAGCCACACTCCAGGCTCTCACCGTCCAGCCTCTTCTACTTCTTCTCCTCTCTCCTCAGAATTGTCTTCCACTCCACCTTCCATCATGCCGTCTTCAAGTTTTTCTGGAAAAAGGCAGGCTTCCGTGGTCCAAATGTTTGAGCGTAAAAAAATGATGACGCCGAATAACTTTCTTGCCCAACGGTTGACCATGGCTTGTCAGAACTTATAGCCCACCAACTACTTCCATATAAACTGGTGGACTCGGAGGCCTTTCGAAAATTTGTGGCCATTAGAAAACCACAATGGAAGGTCCCAGGAAGGAAGTATTTCTCACAGAAGGGCATCCCACAGCTATATGGCCATGTTCAGCAGCAAGTGAATGTATCTCTGGCAAACAGTGTCGGTGCCAGTGTCTACCAAACATGGGCAGGGAAGTTATATAACTTTTACTGCCCACTGGGTGAACCTTCTGACGGCCCTCAAGCATGTAACCCGTGGCACCCGTGTAGATTTGGTTTTACCGCCACAGATTGCATGCAGGCCTGCCTCTTCTTCTCCTCCTCCTACTCCATCCTCCCTCTCCTCCTCGGCTGACTCCTCCTTTTCCGCTACTACCGTCTCTTCCGCTGCGCCGCCCAAGATCCCCAGAACCTATTCGACATGCCAGGTGAGACGTTGCCATGCTGTGCTGCGTCTGTTGTGCCTGGAAGCCAAGAGCCACACTGGCCCTGCACTCCTTTCAGCTTTGCGTCCACAGGCAGATCAGTGGCTAACACCGCTCAATTTGACAGTTGGTAAAGTGGTGTGCGACAACGGTGCCAATCTGCTGAGCGCGTTGAAACAGGGCAAAATTACACATGTGCCATGCATGGCACACATCTTAAACTTGGTCGTGCAGCAATTCGTTGTCAAATACCCTGGGGTCCAGGACATCTTGCGGCAGGCAAAGAAAATCTCGGCCCATTTCAGAAGATCTTACACGGCCATGGCTCGCCTTGCTGACATTCAGCGGTGACACAATCTGCCGGTCAGACGGCTTATTTGTGATTGCCCGACGCGATTGAACTCAACCTTGTATATACTCGATAGGCTGCTCCAGCAGAAGCGTGCAGTTAACGACTACCTGTACGAACTTTGCGGCAGAACAGGTTCTGGGGAGCTTGGCTGCTCATGCGCGACGCATGCAGACTTCTGCGGCCATTTGATGAGATCACCAAACTGGTCAGTCGCAGCCATGACGCCATCAGTGACGTCATACCTTACGCCTTCTTTATGGAGCGTGCATTGCGTTGTGTCATTGATCAAGCCGTTGAGGAGCAGGAAGATGAGGAAGTCACAATGCTGGATGAATTCCCAGAGGGGGCTACTCTATCTAAGACAAGTCAATAACAGGAGTCTGAAGAGGAGTCAGAGGAGGATGGTGCCGGGGCGGATGAGGAGGAGCAAGAAGAGCATGCTTTAAACCTTTCTGGGATCCCTGTTGTTGTCTGTGGATGGGGGAGGAGAACGAGGAGGACGACATTATCCTGTATGATGAGCAGGAGCCAGGCCACCGCACCGCTTCCAGTTTAGTGCAAATGGGGGCCTTCATGTTCCAGTGTTTTAAGAGGGATCCCCATATAAAAAGCATAAAGGTCAAGGACCAGTACTGGGTGGCAATGTACTTAGACCCCCGGTACAAACAATAAATGGTGGAAATGTAACCACCATCACAGAGGGCTGTCAGAATGGAGCACTTCCAGGCCTTGCTTAGAGAAATGCTGCATTCTGCTTTTGCGTGCGCTGGCAGAGGAATTTCCACTCCAAGAGAAAGAGTTGCGGGTAACAATCCAACAGCGCCTGCAAGAAGAGGGCGGTTTGAAGATGTGTTGGTCACTTCTGATATGAGATCATTCTTTCAGCCGACCCATCGACAAGTGTCATCCGGATCCAGCATCAGGGAACGCCTAGACCGACAGGTGTCCGACTACATCGGGTTAACGGCCGATGTGGACACTCTGAGAAGTGATGAACCCCTGGACTACTGGGTGAGCAGGCTTGTCCTCTGGCCAGAGCTTGCACAATTTGCAATGGAACTGTTAGCTTGCCCCTCGTCCAGTGTCCTGTCCGAAAGGACGCTCAGCGCAGCAGGGGGGATCGTGACCGATAAGCGCACTCGCCTAGCTCACTACAGTGTTGACTACCTAACATTTATAAAAATGAATGAGGCATGGATCTCGGGGGAATTCAACACATGTGACCAGTAGACCATGTATATGCATAACTCTATAAATGATTTATATAATCTAGCACACAGACCTTTTTTCTACCTTTGGCTCACTTGTAGAAAAAAGCACACCCGTACCCTCCTGTTTGAAGAGGTTGAGCGGTGTCATATTTTTGGGTCCCGCAGCGAGTTGCTGGTGTCAGTGCTGGTGTCAGTGCTCTCTATCTCGGTGCTGGTGTCAGTGCTCTCTATCTCGGTGCTGGTGTCAGTGCTCTCTATCGCGGTGCTGGTGTCAGTGTTCTATCTCGGTGCTGGTGTCAGTGTTCTATCTCAGTGCTGGTGTCAATGAGGGAGATAGCAGCGGAGAAGCCAATCAGCAGGCAGTGCCAGCACCATGGCTGAGGATCAGCACTGGACTGGCACCTCCGGACCACCGCAGTGGAGCCCTGCATAGGTGGGGGTAAGGGCCGGGCAGAGGGAGGGGTCAGGGGCTCAAGCACAGGTTGGCACACTGGGACACTGGCACAGAACTGCACTGCCCTGACTGTGGCACTGATCATCTCCTGCACCCCCTTCATAGCCTGGCCTGACCTTGCCTCTCCTCCATGGCCTTCATGCGCTCCTGAATTGACAAAATTTAACAGATAAAAAAAGAATGATTGTCGTTGTCGATCCCAGATTCACTTAATACTTCTGGTATGTCAGTGTCCATGTTGTGGGACTATGTGTGCACAGCTAGTAAGTATTTTGTGGCTGCAAATATCACCTGGAGGTTTTTAATGTTCGCCTGCCATTAAAATGAATGGGGCGATCGCGTTCACGAAACGTCCCGTCAGAAGTTCGTCCATCACTAGTTATCCACAGAGGATAGCTGGGACTTGAGACATTGCTATAATATGGGTAAAGGATTGGTCCAGTAAAATGGCAAATCAGGAGAACTGTGACTGGCTGCACTATTAGGGCCATGAATTTACTGGCACTCGTTCACTACCCCCTTTAGCTGCAAATGCAGTGGCTGCATGTGTACACATGCCATGTCTGCAATACTTTACTTCACTACTGTGGCAGGAATCATACCCCCTACTGCCCATCCTACTGAAGAAGCTATCCTTTTGGCGACACGTGTATAGGAAGGTGGATCTCAGCCCTGAATGGTTACGTGATCGCTGAGAGCCTGAGCTCACAAGCGAGATATTAAGAAATGCTGATTTTTATTTAACTTCTTGTAAGTGCAATTTTCTGGGGGTATTTTAATAAATGATTTCTATTTCATGTGGTCCATGTGAAAAGCTTTTAAGAGAGGAGAACCCTATCCAAAGATAAGAGAGGACATCCCCTGAGGGATTGGCTGGAGTTGTAAGAAAGTAAAGCCTGTGATTAATAGGGGTGAGGTGAGAGCACAATTCACCTAGTGGTGGAAACACTTGACCAAGTACCACATAGCTACATTTCTGAGCTGCCCAGCTATACACTCCCACCCCCTTACCTTACCCAGTAATCGAGACCACACCGTGCTGGAGTGTAAAATAGGCCGTAGCAGCCCCTTTATTAAATAACAAAATATATAAATAACTTTATAAATAACTTTTATAAACAAATAAACAATCCAATAAACAAAATCAAGAACACGTGACGTAGGCCTATAGCAGGGCATTACCCCCCCCCCCCACCCAAATTACCATAATCAACAACTCGTGCACTGCGGTCATCTCAACTGTAACTAGGCCTCAAGCTGACATACTAGCTCAGAGACAAAACTATTCCCGCAGTGCAGTCATCCACCATATTCCCTACATCACTTATAAGGAATATACCAAACGGGCCCATATCTCCAATGGGTCCCGCATCAAGTTTTCTGTGGGGAGGGGGTTTCTTCTCTATGCCTACGTCAGCCAACATCCGCCAACGCTACGACATCCAATGTACCTGTAACAACATTGTTAAATACCTGTGAAGAGAAATCAGATTAAAACAAAGGGCGGGAGGGCGGGAACTTTCCAACTCTCAGAATGACCCTGGGGAGGACTGTCCCTCCCCTTCCTGTTGCCCAGCTCCACCCCGCTGAAATCCTTAAACGGCCATACCCACAAATGGCATGTTGACTTTATTCATGCCAGCCCTGCGCTGATCACTTTGTTCATAGTTGCGGGCTGTTCTTGACCAAGTACCACATAGCTACATTTCTGAGCTACCCAGCTATACACTCCCACCCCCTTACCTTACCCAGTAATGGAGACCACACCGTGCTGGAGTGTAAAATAGGCCGTAGCAGCCCCTTTATTAAATAACAAAATATATAAATAACTTTATAAATAACTTTTATAAACAATCCAATAAACAAAATCAAGAACATGTGACGTAGGCCTATAGCAGGGCATTTCCCCCCCCCCCCCCCCACCCAAATTACCATAATCAACAACTCGTGCACTGCGGTCATCTCAACTGTAACTAGGCCTCAAGCTGACATACTAGCTCAGAGACAAACTATTCCCGCAGTGCAGTCATCCACCATATTCCCTACATCACTTATAAGGAATATACCAAACGGGCCCATATCTCCAATGGGTCCCGCATCAAGTTTTCTGTGGGGAGGGGGTTTCTTCTCTATGCCTACGTCAGCCAACATCCGCCACCACAAACAAGGTTAACACCTTAACCTTGAGCGCACCTCCACACCCTAAGTGCTCGCTCGATACCATCCTGAATACCGATGGCCCACATATCTGTGCCAACTGTGTTCAGGTGAACTCCATCAGCCCTCAGATAACGCCAAGTGTCGACCTCTAATTCCCTATGCCTGATGGCCAACCCCCCATGTTTAATAAAAAACCTACTGACCTCCTGGTTGACCTTTTTCCGAGCTTTGTTAATTAACTCCACTGACCTGGCAAAACGCCATGAAGTCCTGGCAATCATGTCTGACCAAACCAGGACTGTGTTGGGGAAAGCCGCCTGAAGTCGGCAAAAATCATATTTTATATCCCTAGTGATGTCTAGTTTGGTCCTAAGCCCCAAATCGTTACCCCCAACATGAATAACTAAAACTTCAGGAGGCCTATCCCATCTCGCAAACTTGAGCGCTTCCGGGATAAGACGGCTCCATAGCATACCCGGGAAACCCAACCACTTTATATAAGCTTCCCTCCTAGAGAACCCCAGCTGTCTACCGTCTGGTCTGTCATCACCCCTTCTGGCTCCCCAGAAAACATATGAATGTCCCATAATCCATACGAGACTTGGTGTTGAATCTGGAAGAAAAACAACAAAGTTCCGGTAAACCTCACATTAATGTACCACACGACACCATGTCGGCACTACACACCTTTTATGTCAACAACCCTCATTCCACTAAATCCGTCCTAACGTATGACCTAAAACGTCTGGATTCCCACCTCCCGATCTGTTTTACCGCCTCCTCTGTCAAACCCCACCTGACCGCTTCCGTTGCCGCCCCAATCCTAAATGAATGGGAGGAAAATCTCAGATCCCCCATATTCAGGTCCCGCAAACATTTTCGGAAGACTCCTATGAATTGAAAGCGCGACAGCGCCTCGCCATTGTTGTGTACCAACAGGGGGCCGTCCCCCGCCGGTCTACCTTGCAAAAACACCCTCGTGACCAAGACGGGGCAGAGTTTGGCGTCCGGAATGGCGAAAACCACCACATCCTTGCCTCGGCCCTGCTGATCCGTCTTTGATCTCCGAAGGTGCAATACCAACCTGTCCCCCAAGCACCGCACATCCCCCACTGCCAATCCATCCCTTCTGTTCTTTGAGGAACTAACCAGCTCCCCTATCCGGAAAGCCCCAAAGAAAGCCAGCACGAAAGCCGTGCGGAAAAGCCCCACCTCGTAACCAGACGAGCAAACCACACGCAGAGTGTCCACCACTCTGCCCAATAGTTCGAACGTTACCGGCCGTCGGTCGTCCCGTTGCGACTTTCTTATAACCCTTCACTGCCTGACGTGCCCAGAACTCCTTTGTCCAAAACCACCCTCCACCAGGCTTGCACCAAAAAGCCATGGCCGCCATAACTTTCCCCAGCCTCGACACGGAAATACCACTCTCCATGTGCCTGGCGATAAAATAAATGAAAAGCAGCCTCGGTTCACCCTCTCACCCTGCGGCCTGACCCTGGAAAGCAGCCCATTCATCACATACTCTCCTGTATGCTCTCCATGTCCCCTCGCTTACTGACCGCTGGATCCATCCCGTTATTCTTCCAGGGCAATCTTCCACATCTCTGACGGACACGGCACTCCCTGATGCTCTGCCTCCGGTTCCAACTCTCGAAACTTTTCCCACTGAAACCGAGAGAGCAACAGCGACCACGTTGTCCAATCCCGGCAGGTGCACTGCATGAATGAAAATGTTCAACTGCATGCACCGAAGCACTAGATGTCTCAGCAATCGTATCACCGGCGGCGATGCCGCTGACACCTTGTTGATGACTTGTACTACCCCCAAGTTATCAATGTGGAAGCGAACTTTCCGATCCCGGAAAAATTCACCCCACAGCTCGACCGCCAGTACCACTGGAAATAATTCGAGCAGCAGCATGTTCCTGATCAACCCTGCTTGTTTCGAGCTCTCTGGCCAAGGGCCCACACTCCAGCGCCCCTTGAAAAAGGCCCCATAACCCGCTGACCCCGCGGCGTCCGTGAACAACTCAAGGTCGAAGTTACTAACCGGCCCTGTCATCCACAGCGCTCTGCCATTGAAGTTGTCCAGGAATACGTGCCACATCCGCAGGTCACTCTTATGTTCCCTCGAAAGTGTCACGTAGTGCCTGGGCGACTCAACCCCCCCAGTGCTGGCTGCCAACCTCCTGCTGAAAATACGACCCATCGGGATAATTCTGCACGCAAAGTTCAGCTTCCCCAACACTGATTGTAGAGCTCTGAGCTGAACTTTGCGCCGCCCCACTAATGCCCGTACTTCCGCTTTCAACGCTACTAATTTCGATTCTGGCAACCTGCATTCCATGGCTACCAAATCAAGGACGATCCCCAAAAAGCTAATCTCTGTTTTGGGCCCTTCCGTCTTGTCAGGTGCAAGGGGAATGCCGAAGTCCTTTGCCACCCTTTCTATCGTTGTCAGCAACACCGCACAAACATTGGATGTGGGAGGGCCGACACACAAAAAATCATCCAGATAGTGGATCACTGAGTTCAAACCAGACACATCCCTCACCACCCATTCCACAAATGAGCTAAAACATTCGAAGAATGCGCAGGAGATAGAGCAACCCATAGGTAAACACTTATCCACGTAGTACTCTTCCTGCCACCTGCAACCCAATAGGTAAAAACTATCGGGATGAACAGGTAACAAACAAAAAGCCGCCTCAATGTCTGTCTTTGCCATCAGTGCCCCCCTACCATACTTACGTACCCAAACAACCACAGCATCAAAAGATGTGTAATGAACCGCGCAAACCAGGGGATCAATGGCATCATTCACCGACCCCCCTTTGGGGTAAGACAGGTGGTGAATAAGCCTGAATTTATTTGGTTCCTTCTTGGGGACCGCTCCCAAAGGAGAAACCACTAGCTCGGGAATGGGCATGTCAGGGAAGGGACCCGCCATTCTGCCCAGGGCTACTTCTTTTTGCAATTTCTCCGTTACTACTGCTCGGTGATTGTGAGCCGACCTCAAGTTATCCGCTCCGGGTGGCACCGAGCCCAATACCGCAGGAATCACAAAGCCCTCCCCAAAATCCGCTGCTAACAATTGTGCCACCGCCTTATCCGGATACCTACCTAGAAAAGGCTGCATTCTTTCCACTCTCACCGGCGTCTTCCCCTTTGTTGCTAGACTCGCTGGCCTTGCCCTTTCCTTGTTTAAAGCACCGCGATCCCGGGTGTGATCCCCCACATCCTGAGCACTCGTGCTTATACTTACATCCAGTTCCGAATTTGCAGGTGCCCTCGTTATATTGCCAGCAGACTCCCTTCTTTTTTGCGGCCGATTAACCCGAAGCCCCAGATCCACCGCCCCCCCCCTGAAAAAACTGCCCCGCCGGCTTCGCCGATGACATCAAGCGCATCCACAAGCTGATGTCCTTGTGGTCCCAGCGAAGGGCCGGCCTGACTGCCCTTCTCTGGCGAAATTGTTCGTCATAGCGCAGCCATGACAACCCCCCATATGTCCGATGAGCTTCCCCAATGGCATCCAGGTAACAGAAAAGGGCCGAGCAGTGCTCCGGCTCCTTCTCCCCTATCACGCTTGCCAGAATTGCAAACGCCTGAAGCCAATTCTGGAAGGTCCTAGGAATCAACCTGTATCTCCTCTTCTCTTCGTCCTCCTTCTTACTATCATCGGGTTTTACCCTATCTAAATTGAACTTCTCTAGGGGAAGTAGTGAAAATATCTCCATGTACTCCCCTTTCCAGATTTTTTCTGTACCATGGCCTGGGCGGAATCCTGATTGTAGAGGGTCCAGGAGTTTGTGTGAATCTAGGTGGCGGTGTAGCTGTTGTACTACCGATTTCTCCATAATCTTGGAGATGGTGTTGAGGCTTGTTATCGGTCTGCGGTGGTTAGGGTCCTGAGGGTCGAGGTTGGGTTTCTTTAGCAGGGGTTTGATGATGCCTTGTTTGAGGGCGCCTGGAACAATCCCTTCTTTGAAAGATTGATTTATGAGGTGAGTTAGAGTAGGCGCCAAGATGTCGGAGCATTCTTTCAGGAGTTTTGTGGGGATGATGTCAATAGGAGATGTGCTGTCTCTGAGGTTTTTGATGATGTTTTTAGTGGTGTCCGTGGTAATTGGGATCAGAGAAAACTTCGGTGGATGTGGGATATTCATGACGATATCTTCTTTTTGCTCTGATTGACTGAGGTTGGAAGTTTTTTTCAGATGAATTATTTTCCGGATGTTGTCGATTTTGTCTATGAAAAAATCTGATAACTCATTGCAGAAATCTTGGGTTTCGTGTGCTGGGGGCTCTAAGCATACCGGGTTCATCGACTGAGTGACTATTTTAAAAAGTTCCTGAGGGCGGTTTAGTGCCGATGAGATGGTATTTGCGAAATAATATTTTTTAGCTTTGAAGATTGCTTTGTGATAATTCTCTGTGAGTCCTTTGTAGTTTGTCTGATTTTCCTTGGTAGGATTTCTTCTCCATGCTCTTTCTATAGTACAGGTATCTGCACCCACTTCCGGGACTAGCTGCCACGCCCCTATCCGAGGATGCCCGCCCATATCCGAGGGTTCCCGTTGTGTCTTGGGAAACACACAGTTCCCAGGACACAGCGGGGACCAATAAAGACGCACAGCGCGACTCGCGCATGCGCAGTAGGGAACCGGGTAGTGAAGCCGCAAGCTTCACTTCCTGATTCTCTGACAGAGGATGGCAGCAGGGCAGCAGAGAGACGAGCGATCGCTCGTCGTCTTCTGCCGACATCGCTGGAACCTGGAACAGGTAAGTGTCCATTTATTAAAAGTCAGCAGCTGCAGTATTTGTAGCTGCTGACTTTAAAAAAAAAAAAATCGGGTGGACCTCCTCTTTAATCTATTTTGTTTTTAAGAATGCTAGAATGTAGAATGTTTTCATGTTTTGGTAAAATATTTTTCCCTGTCACTTTCACTTGTTACTCTCCATCTCACAAACATCTTTACCCAAACTCACACAGGTGTCTTTACAAACCACAAACAATACCATTGCTAATGCAAATTTAAAATGAGTCACAATTTTTTGTGTTTTTTTTTTTCCAAATAATCATAATTTGAGCCCAAAAAATTTGATATGTGTACCAACATCAGAAATCAAAATGTTATTCCCAAAAATTATAGGGTAACATCACTATTCTACACTCACCCACCAAGAACCACCAAATATCACAGAATAAATCAAGAAGAATAACTCTTGAGTAATGTAATGCCACCACCTATATGTCCAAAGAAATGCAGTATTATGTGTATTTGTGCGCAGGAGGTTTTCACATGTGGGAGCTCTGTGGCTTAGAGATTAGAACTTCTGCTTAGCATCCCTGAGGGTCTGGGTTTGAATCCCAAACATGCCGCTTCATGTATAGAAGTTGTCTCATCTCCCTATGTTGTTAAACATAACCAGATACACTATCAAGACAAAAGCGTTGGGATGCCTGCCTGTACAAACACATTAACTTTAATGACAGCCCAGGCTTAGTCTGTAGGGTTAAAATTTGATTTGGCCCACCCTTTGCAGCTATAACTATAACAGCTTCTGGGAAGGCTGTCCACAAGGTCTATGGGAATGTTTGACAAATTCTTCCAGAAGCACATTTGTGAGGCCAGGCACTGATGTTGGATGAGAAGGCCTGGCTTGCAGTCTCTGCTCTAATTCAGGCAAAAGGTGTTCTATCGGGTTGAGGTCAGGACTCTCTGCAGGCCAGTCATGTTTCTCCACCCAAAACTCCCTCATCCATGTCTTTATGGACCTTGCTTTGTGCACTGGTGTGCAGTCATGTTGGAACAGGAAGGGGCTATCCCCAAACTGTTCCCACAAATTTGGAAGCATGAAATTGTTCAAAATGTCTTGGTATGCAGATGCCTTAAGAGTTCCCCTCACTGGAACTAAGAGGCCAAGCCCAACCCCTGAAAAAACAACCCCACATCATAATCCCCCCTCCACCAAATCATTTGGACCAGTGCACAAAGCAAGGTCCATAAAGACATGGATGAGTGAGTTTGGGGTAGAGGAACTTGACTGGCCTGCACAGAGTCCTGACCTCAACACAACAGAACACCTTGGGGATGAATTAGAGCAGAGACTGTAAGCCAGGCCTTCTCATCCAACATCAGTGCCTGACTTCACAAATGCACTTATGGAAGAATAGTCCCAGAAGAGTTCAAGCTGTTATAGCTGTCTACAGACTAAGACTGGGATGCCATTACAGTTCATGTGCGTATAAAGGCAGGCGTCCCAATACTTAGGACAATATATTGTATATTGCTTGTGACACTGAGCATGGCACACCACAGAGATGCAGACTACATGTGTGAGGCTGCCCGCTGGCTAAGTGCGTAGCAATTCCATCTAGCAGCACTGGGGTTGCTGGTTCAATTCCCCAACTTGCTAATGCTTGTGTTGAAGTTTATATGTTCTCCCTGTGTGGGTTTCTCACCACAATCCCAAGACATGCTGGCATTTTATTTGTCTCCTGTATAAATAGTCTCTAATGTAAGAAAGTTAGTTTTGGACTTTAGATTGGAAGCTCATTGCAGCCAGGGACTGATGAAACTAATCATGCCCAGGGATTTTGACATTTAAAATTGCAGGGTTTACACTGCACAGGTACATATGCTTAGAAAACTGTTGCTTTGTTTATGTGCATGCAAATAGTCTTTAATTTTTGGCCTGTAGTTGAAGATTTGATGCACATAGCTAAGGGCTAACATAGTTGCAAATAATATTATGTGTTCCTGCTCATCAGGTACAATCACTTTAGACATACATGAAGAGACAGATTGAAAGATACTGGTGGGCATGTACTTTTATTGGGCGTGTGTCAGTGTGCTAACAATACAACCTATCTTATATAAAGGGCTGCAGTAAGGGGGTTAATTTGGCCTGTGAAGAGGCCAGGTTTTTTTGCTGGGATTTGTAGGGGGGTGAGAAGGAATGATATTGTGCATAATGACAAACGTCCAACTAGGGCTGTTTGTTTGCTGAAATGCCTGTGCATTTTTTCCATCAAAAGTGGGTTTATGTGGCCACGCTGTCAATGTTGTGTGTGTATTGTTCCTGTCTGACCATGCATTCATGGTTTGGGAGCATCTGCTGACCTTCTTTTTTTTTTATCCAAGAAAAAAACTTTATTTTAACGGTAAAATAACAGTTCAAGTGCCAACAGTCATATATGTCATTTGCAATAAAAGCCTTCTCCCATCCATCCCGCCTTCCCAGCATATAATTATACAAACATTATTCTCTCCTGTCCCTGGCCTGCCTCCGCCCTCCTAACCTGCTGTCTCCTCCCCCTTCATTTCCATGAGCGTTTCTCTATAGCATTATACAGACAGTCAGTCATGTATTCAATACATCCTCATCCTTAAGGCTGTAGCATTTCCTCAGTAATATTCCCAAATTTAGTTTATACCCAAGAGCCTGTCCATAACCATATCTTCCGGAGCAAGGCCCGGAGTATCTAACCACGGCCCCCACAGCTTCTCAAATTTCTGCGAGCATTCTCTATGTTGGTAAATAATTTTTTACATCCGGAGAGTGCCTCCTATTTTGGTGGTCCATTCTGTGAGAGTAGGTGTCGATTCAGACTTCCAATGCAACATTATCAGTTTACGGGCCATAAACAGAGCCCTGTAGAGGACCTCCCTTACGTGAGGTTCCCACTCCATCTCATCTAACAGATTCAGAATGAAACATCTGGGGTCACACGGGACTGACACCTGGAACACACGCGTTCAAGTTGTCAATCACCGCTCTCCAATAAACATGGAGCTTGGGACATCGCCACAGCATATGTACCAAGTCTCCATGATCTCTTTTACATCTAGTACAAGTAGGCTTAGGCGTTAAGCCCATTATATGTAACCTGAGGGGCATATAATAAACTCTCAGTATTGTATACAATTGTGTAAGTCTTTTTGCCATATTCAGTGAGCAAATGGCCACTGACTGTAGTACTTCCTCCCACTGTTCATCGTCCAGAGGTCCTACATTTAATTCCCATTTACTTTTAACGGTCACTGGATGTTTCGCTAGTTCAGTAGTGTTGTGTAGCTCTACGAGATGAATCCCTTAGAAACTTCTGCTGCTTTGAGCTGGGAGAGGAGGGGCATGCCATCCAGCCGCCACTCAGAGACCCTTGACTGGGCCATGAATGCGTGCTTAAGTTGCAAGTAGTAGAAGTGCATGTGCACTGGCAGCTTATATCTCTCTCTCAGAACGTCAAAGGACAGTATGTTGCCATTACTAATTATCTATGCCAGGTAGAGCACGCCACTCCTCTGCCATCTCTTCCCATGTTGTAACTTTACTAGTTCAGGGTAGGATTCATTCCCATATAGGACTATATTCACTAAAACCTGTCGCCCCCTGAAGGTATTTGGTTCTATTCCAAACTTTTTGTATGAGGCTATACGTAGGGAAGCTTTTTTGGGGTTTGGCGAAGGCCAATGCTTCAAGCGCAGTTGGAATGGAGTTTCCCCCTACGGCGTGAAGCATTATGCTCTCTGAGGTACTGGGGATTCGGTCTCCTTGTTCTCCCTCTGGGGCCATGGTACCTATCAGATGTTGCATTTGGGATGCCAGATAGTACAGCCAGGGATTCGGCAGAGCTAGTCCACCATCCTCCTTGGAGCGTTGTAGATGCTCTAGTTTTATTCTGGGGGGGCGGGATTTCCATATTAATTCCCTGAATATAGCGTTAATTATTCTAAATGTCTTCAGTGGGATCATTACCGGGGAGTTGTGTAACATGTATAGCAGTTGGGGCATGAGAATCATCTTTATGAGATTCACCTTGCCTGCAACTGACATACAAAGGGAGTTCCACGTCTTGACCCTTAGGCGAAATCTAGTTAGCAGTGGTGCTATATTAAGTACGCCATAGTCTGTAATCTGTGGGGTTACCTGGATCCCCAGGTATTTAAAGGAGAAAGTGAGAGGTATCTCTCCTGCCTGTCCGACCTGCTGGGGTGGAGATTCATCTATGGCCGTAAGTGCTGATTTGGACCAGTTAATCCTAAGACCTGAGAACTCCCCAAATCGGATCACTTCCTCCATCGTGTTACGTAGAGACTGTTCCGTGTCCCCCAGCAGGATCATAGTATCGTCTGCATAGAGCATCACCTTCTCCTGCCTGTTACCGTAGCAGAAGCCGGTGATGCCCCCGTGGTCCCTAATTCTAATAGCCAATGGCTCTATTGCCAGGGCAAACAGCAGGGGGGACAAAGGGCACCCCTGCCGCGTGCCCCGGCCCAGTTCAAATGGTAGGGAAAGCCTACCAGCTTACCTAATGGATGCCCTCGGACAGTGGTACAGTAACCGCACCCAGGAGATATAACCATCCCCAAAGCCAAAGCGCCTTAGGATCTCCCTGAGGTACGGCCACTCCACACTATCAAACGCTTTCATTGCATCTAGTGACAAGAGCGCCCTCTTGCCTACATTGTCAGCATGTGATTGCATGTTAAGGAAAAGCCTCCTAAGGTTTATTGCTGTCGATTTGTTTGGCATAAAGCCTGCCTAATCTGCATGAACAATTGAAGTAACTACTGTATTCAGTCTGAGAGCCAACACTTTTGCGAGTATCTTTATGTCGGACTGAAGCAGCGAGATTGGCCTGTACAAGGCCAGATCCACTGGGTCCTTGTCAGGTTTTAGAATTAAAACAATGTGGGCCTCAGACATGGACATGGCAGTGCTCCAATTTCTCTGGCTGCATTGAATACTACTAGTAGTTTGGGAAGCAGTACCTCAGAGTAATGCTTATAGATTTCCATGGGGATCCCATCCCCTCCCGGGGCTTTACAGTTAGGGAATTCTGCCACTGCACCCTGTAGTTCCTCCAGTGTGAGTGGAGCATCTAAAGCTGCCCTCTGCGCCTCTGTAAGAGTAGGGAATAGTATTTATTCTAAGTAATTCGCCAATTCCTTTTCACTGTAGTTCGAGGAAGGGCAGTATAAGTTTTGATAGAACTCTGCCAATGTCCGAATTACCAAATCTGAGGTGTGGACCAGTTGACCCCCCTTTGACAGTATAGTTCATATTACCGGAGACCTCTGCTCAGAGTTAGCTATTCTAGCCAAGAGACGCCCTGTCACTTCGCCTTCCTCAAAGAAAGCAGTCTTAGAAAAGAACCGCTTCTTTTCCGCCGATGAGGCCAGCAAATGGTCATAGGCGGACTGTGCAGCCTGCCAAGCTCCCTTTGCGGCATCAGTGGGGTCCTGTACATAGTTTGTCTCCAGAGAGTGGACTTGCTGTTCCAACGCTTCCCTGAGTGACTCTTAACCTTTGTAACCTCCTTGCTGAGCAGTTTTTTTAGAAAGGACTTGAATGCGCCCCATTCAGTGAGCACGGATGTTGAGTCCAGCTGTGGGGTAAATAATTTAGAAATGTTCCCCTCCACCTCCTCTGGGGTATTAAGTAATTGAAGCCAAAAGGCATTAAACTTCCATGGAGCTCTGGGAAGTGAGGACAAATGTGCAACAGTTAATGCTACCACCATACATGAGTGATCAGACACACATCTAGGTTTGTAAGATATATCCGCCACCGAGGGGAGCATGGCACAGTTTCCCACCGCCATGTCTATCCTAGACAGTGACCCATGAGACTTTGAAAAACAGGAAAATTGTTTACTAGACAGATTCTGCTGCTGCCAGACATCCACCCAGCCCACCTCCTGCAGCAATCTAGCCAGGGGGGTCACTCTAAGGGATTACACGATCCCGGTACTGGGTGTTTGTCCAGGGCTGCATTCAACCAACTATTAAAATCCCCCACTATCAGCAGCGGGAGCTCCAGCCTCCCCCCCAGAAATTCAAGGAGAAGCCGAAGCACCCGGGCATCAAATGGGGGGGGGGATGTATACACAGGCCAAAATGCATTTCAATATACCAATACGACAGTGTAAAAAAACAAATCGTCCTTCAGTGTCTACTTTTGAAGCATATTCCTGGAAGTCAAGGGATCTGTGCACCACTACACTCACCCCCCGGTAGAAGGAGGTATCCAGCCTATCCACGGATACTTCAGGCACCCTCTTGTGGCGCTCGTAAAGTGCGTCTCCTGCAAACATATCACAGCGGGAAAAAACTTTTTTAAACATGTAAATATCATTTTGCGTTCATGTTCAATGTTCCACGAGATTATTGCTGCAGTAGCCATCATGGGGGGGAGGTGGTATCACATCCGGGCCCTTGGGCCCCTCAACTTGTGGCTGTATGCCAAAAACAGACAAAATGGAACAGTGAAAGTCTGCTGTGTCTTCAGGGCGGGGGAGGGTCACCTCAAAACAGGCACTTGAACTGCGAATAGGATTATGCTGTAAACTGCATGCTGGCCCAACTGGGCCTCGAACCAAAACTTTTGAGTGTGATCGGTGGTCCCAAGACCTGTGGGTAATTCTCAAGTTGTAGAATGACCTTGTGGTCTCGGTTGCGGTACGTTTCATTCTAAACTTTGCCAACATGGCCAAACTTTGCATAACTGTACTACTGGATGGTAGAGCAACATTCCATCCTTGCCGTAGCCCGGCAGGAGAACACTTTTCCCCTGGCGGCATACGGGAGGGTGTTTGCTTCTCAGAAAGTCACAGTTCTATTCCTTGCTTTTTAACAATGTAACAGTGTTCCCCGGCAGCTGGGAGAAAAATGGGTGAGCACTCAGGTGCCCATTAGTGCCATCATAACAAGGTTCATTCAACTAGTTCTGCAATTCTGTGCTGTAATATGTAAACATTAGTACTACAGTGCAGTGTTCCTTACTTGCGGTTCATGGTACATGTGCGTGGTAAGTCGCCTTCAGCTTCAGCACGGCGGTGGCGCAGGGCTTGCTCATTATGGTCTAGCCAGGCCGTCGATTCCCTAGCCGATTCAAAAAAACTGCGCGTGACCATCAGCAGTCACCCTTAGTTTGGCTGGGTACAGCATGGCATATGGTAGTTGCAGGGCCCTCAGGCGTTTTTTCACCTCCCCGAACTTTGCTCTGGCCTTCTGGACTTCAGCCGAGAAGTCCGGGTAAAACAACATGCGTACACCATTAAATTTGACGTTTGCCTTTTCTCGTGCGCATCTCAGAATTGCCTCTCTGTCCCTGTAGTGTAACAGTTTGGCCAGCATGGATCTGGGGGTAGCCCCCGGGGGGGGGGGGGCTGCCTGGTACTCTGTGGGCCCTTTCCACTGTGTAAAATGGGGAAAAGGAGTCTCTGCCAAAGAGTTCAACAAGCCAGGTTTCTACAAAGGTAGTGGGGGCTCTGCCCTCTGACTTCTCAGGCAGACCAACAATGCGTACGTTGTTCCTGCGTAAGCGATTTTCGGTGTCCTCAGCTCTGTTATATGTGTCTTGCGCCAACCGGTGTGCGGCCCTGGCCTCCCATGCTAGGGGGGTAATTTATAATTACACAGGATGTGCCTCTTTTAGGCTAGTGCATGAGATATGTAAATCACCTGTCACTCACAGCAAGGGGGCGTTTTTGACAAAGATTTCAGCACTTTGTCAACATCTTTCTAACTGAACAATAAAAGAGGATTTCTCTTTTGGGTTTACATCCACTTTAATCATGTACACAGAAATTCAGCTTCCAGCAGAACATGGTCATCAATGTATGTGTGTGGATTGTGAGGTGGTGGTGGGTGTTCTAGTTTGAATATGTCCCTCTTTAGCAAAGAGGAGGTGCTGCTCATTTGCCGGGTAAGTGAAGGATATGTACTTGTGCTTACTCAATGTGTGGGTGGATGTGGTAGTTAAATTTGGCGTGGGTGGGGTTCATTGATTTGTTTATTTGGCATCACCACACATTTGCTTCTGGCCCATGTGCACACATCGCTTCTTGCATTTGTTCTGCTGATGTAAATCAGTAAGGACTATGCAAATATAAATGAGAGCTCCTTTCTATTAAAATATATATGACTTGTTTCACACTTGGGTGACTTTTCCAGCAAATATGACCTCCGAGTTGCATGACAAGTTGTACCCCATGATTCTCAATGATAACCATTCATATCTGTGCTACTTCAAGTTGCAACAACTTCAAAGTAGTCTCTGTACCACTTTGGTGTAACTTTCATGTGACTTGAGGTACATAGGGTGCAATATTACACAGGCATTCCCAGAAGATGGGACCAAGATGCAGCACCAAAGTGGCAGCAAAATAGTGTGACTTTTAGGTCGCAGCAGTGTGAATGAGATTCATGGATAAAACCTTTGAATTAGGCCCTATTCTCACTTGTGCATCCTGCAAGTGAGTCACATTCGCCCCTGCACTACTTTGGCTTGACTTTGATGTGACTTGAGGTACATATACCGCAAGATTACACAGGCATTGGTCGCACAAGTGCAAATGGGGCCTAATTCAAAGGTGTTATCAATGAATCTCATTAGGATTCTTTCACACTTGGGTGACTTTTCATGCAACTTAAGGGTCCATAAGGCCCCTTTCACACTTGTGCGACCTGAAAGTCCTGCAATTTTGCAGCGCTTTTCCCACCAAATTTAATGTTATTTTAAGCAATGCCAGTGTAATCTTGAGGTCTATGGATGCAGGAGTCGCAGGACAAGTCACACAAGTGTGAAAGGGGCCCTAGGGCTGCTCTGCTGTGCTGTCCGACATCGGATGTGATTTACCCCGCACTGCAATGTCTGTGTAATGCAAACTCAGCCATACAGATTGTATGGCTGAATTCGCATTGCATTCGGACAAAACTCGCACAGGACCCTTTTTTTGATCCGCAGCAGAATTGGATCGCATGGGTGTTCACACCTATGCAATCCGATTCCTGTCTGAATTTTCAGTTCACTCTGCGATATGCAAACTGATTTGGGGTGTCCTTAGCTTTCTACTGACACTCGTAGCAGTTTGCATATGGCAGTGTGAACTACCTACGAGTTGTATGCGATGCGGGAATCCGCACTGGATTCACAGGGTTACCATATCACTCTAGTGTGAACCGGCCCTGACCCTAGGTTCACACCTATGCGTTTTTAGTGCATTTTGTATAAACGCTCTACAGTCCATTTAACATGGTTTCCTATGATACTAGTCTACACCTATGCGTTTTGTGGCCAGTGCGTTTTAGGAAATAGTCGGGGACTTTTTTCCTATGATTTGCGGGTAATAGATTTCAATGGAACCGCACCAGAAATGCAACTGTTGCGTATGTGAGGCGATTTTTGCGGTTCTTTTTATTTTAACACGGTATATAGCTGGTTGCTAAACAGGGTGTCGGGGAGCCAGCCACCTGCTTCCTTAACAACTAATGAGTCATCAGCTGTAAGCGGCTTCCCCACTGTAAGTAAAAAAAAAAAATGCAGGCAAATAAAATAAAACAAATTGCAAAAAAAATGCGTGGGGTTCCCCCAAGGTCTATACCAGGCCCTTGAGGTCTAGTATGGATTCGGAACGAAACCCCCCCCCCCCCCCCTCCCCCCCAAAATGTTTTAAAAATTAAAATTGTTTCAGGAGCAGTGATTTTACTAATGCTTAAAGTGAAACAATAAAAATGAAATATTCTTTTAAATATCGTGCCTGGGGGGTCGCCTTAGTCTGTCTGTAAAGTAGTAAGTAAATAGAAGTAAATACTGTAAAGTACAAGTAAAAAACAATAGCCACTTTTTGACAATTCCTTTATTGTAAAGTAGCTCTGAGCCATCTTCTCCCCTGAGCCGTGTCTCCCGCCGTCATCTTCTCCTGGTGCAGTCTCTCTTGCCGCCATATTCTATCGCCATCGTCTCTCCTGCCACCGTCTACTTCTCCCGCTGCTGTGTTCTTGCTCACCGCCGTCTTCCTCTGTTGTGTTGAAACCTGCTGTCTGGCGTCTCTTACACAGCCATGGGGCTTGACCATCCGTTGACGTCATACGGATATCTTGCCCCCTTTTTTTTAAATAAAGGGGGCAGGCACTCCATGACAACACAACGGAGGAAGATGGCAGCGAGGAAGAACAAGGTGGCAAGGTAGAACACAGCAGTGGGAGAAGTAGGCAGTGGCGGGAGAGACGGGGGCAGGAGACAATGGCGAGAGAAGATGGTGGCAAGAGAGACTGCACCAGGAGATGACGGCGGGAGACACGGCGGGAGAAGACAGCTCAGAGTTATTTTACAATAAAGGAATTGTCAAAAACAGGCTATTGTTTTTTCTCACATTTCACTGCTTTTTTCGGTGAATGGGTAGGGGTACAATGTGCCCGATACCCATTCACATAGGGGACGTCGGGATCTGTGGGCCCCCTTGTGAAAGGAGGCTTCCAGGTTCCGATAAGCCTCTTGCCCGTAGACCGCCACAACCACCAGGCAAGGTTTGTGGGGATGAGGCCCTTGTCCCCATCAACATGGGGACAAGGTTTTTTGGGGGGACCCCAAAGCACCCTCCGATGTTGAGGGCATGTGGCCTGGTACAGTTTAGGAGGGAGGGTCTGGTATTTTGGGGGGCCCCCATGCTATTTTTTAAAAAATTCCCCTTAATATTCATACCAGACCCAAAGGGCCTGTTATGGTCTGAGGGTGGAACTCACGCCGTTTTTTTCAATGACCATAACAGTTTTTATCTAAATTGCTGGGATCCAACAATACATTACAGCTGCCAGCAGTTTTTTTTGAACAATAGATTTTTATTGATTTTTACAAGAAACACAAAAAAACAGAAAAGCCAGATAATGGCAAAAACAGTGAAACTTCAAGTGAAAGCTTTGGTTTACAGTAAAGCAGGTAAGCGATACAATACCATACAATATCATGTAGAACAAGAGATTCCTATGGAATGCGGTTCGGACTTGTGGACCCCATTGAACAAAGGTACATGTCCAGTCTTTGGAGTTGATAGGGTAAGTGGTCCCACACCCTGGCCACCCCCGACGGGAGCATACTGTGGCCAGAGTGCGTGCCCCCCCCACCCCGCGGGTCAAAATAGACTTTCATATTCAAATAACCTGTAACTAGAATACCATTTACGTATGTAGAGACTGTACAGTACTCTCCCAGTCGTGTCAATAAGTACCGTCTTGGCAATACAATAACCTTGTTTGGGTCTATTCAGTTAGTGGGATTTGCGTGTTGTTCTTGATCCATGTGGACCAAGGGAGCCATAAGAGATTGGTGCGGTCCAGTCTGCTATGGACTTGTTCGTAGATATAGTGAAGATGGGTCGTCCTTACTACCTCTCCTAGAGTGGGTGGTTCAGGGTTTTTCCATTGTCTAGTTATGGTTAGCCTAGTCGAGAGCAGAACATGAGACAGGACGTGTCTCATCTGAGTTGGGTACTTGTCCATGTCCAAGGACAGAAGTGCCAGGTCAGGTCGAGGGTCAATAGTGTGATGCAATATTTCAGACAATAGTTGGAATGTCGATGTCCATAGGGGCAGTAGTTTGGGGTAGCTCCAGAACGTATGGCGCATGTCTCCTCTTGTGTCACAAAGACGCCAGCATTGGGCACTGGTGGCATTAGAGAATTTCGATGTTCTAGCAGGTGTCAAATACCATTGTTGGAAGATTTTTAGTGATAGTTCCCACAGGTTAGAACAACTAGTGGTTTTGTAAACTGAGTTACATGCTTTGGACCATTGATCTATGGAGTACTCTTGTGCCAGGTCAGTTTCCCATTTGAGTAAGTGGGTAGTTTTGGTGAAAATCTGTTTCTGTTGGAGTATATTGTAAAAAAAGGATATTCCTTTGTGTTTGCTCATTGGGTTGTGCAGGAATTGCCTAGCAGGTTGGGGAATTTCGCATTTCCAAGAAGTAGATTTAAGTAGATAGTGTTTAGTTCTGAGATAAAGATAGAAGTCTGAATCAGGTAGATGAAATTCAGATTGAAGGTCATGAAAGGACTTGAGTTGGTTGTCAGTGAAGAGGTCGTTGATGTATGTGATGCCATGCTCACTCCATCGTGTAAAGGATATGTGGTCCATTTTGTGGTGCAGTACAAGTAGCGGGATGTTCATGGAGATTCTCGTGGGGTAGTTAAGATTGTGGGTTGTGAATTTTTTCCAGGTTTGGATTGAGGCTACTATAGTGGGGGGAAATTGAGAGGAATTGGTGGCGATGTGTGGATTGGATAGCAGCCAAGGGAGAAGACTTTTCCCTGGAGCCATAGAAGATTCTATTTGTCCCCAAATAGTGCGGTGAACAGGAGAGAACCATTCTCTTATCTGTGTGAGAATTGATGCCATGTAATAATCCCGGAGGTCAACATAACCTGCTCCTCCTGCGGTACGGGTTTTAATTAGGTGTTTGTGGGCGCTCCTCGCTTTCTTACCTTGCCAGGTAAAGGAGGACAGTATAGACTGACGAGAACTAAAGTAGTTATTCGGTATATGGATTGGTAGGGTCCTAAAGAGGTACAGGATTTAGGCGAGGTGGAGCATTTTTAATGCCGCTAATCGGCCCATCCAGGACAGTTCAAAAGACGCTAATTTGCGAAGATCATCTTGGAGTTTGTTGCGAAAGGGGATATAATTATGATAGAATAATTCTGCTGTAGTTTTAGTTAGTTGAACTCCAAGGTAGGTTACACTTTTATCAGCACAAGCAAATGGGTATTGCAGTTGTAGTAGTAAACTGGTCGTAGCGTCAATGCCGAGGGTCAAGATGTTGGATTTACTTGTTTACTTTGTAGTAAGATACACTACTGAATCAGGTTAGCGTCTCCTGAACTGCCGGGAGGGAGGTGGTAGGGTTGGAGATCATTAGTATGACGTCGTCTGCGAATAAACTTATTTTATGTTCTTGTTTTCCTATTACTATTCCTGTAATTTGTTTATTCGTTCGAATAGATTGGGCCAAGGGTTCCATAACTAAGTTAAAGATTAAGGGGGAAAGAGGGCAGCCTTGCCTAGTTCCATTTGTTATGCTGAATGGGTTGGACAGTGAATCCGCCGAGCACACTCGGGCTGAGGGAGAGGAATACAGGGCCATGATGGCGCTATGAATTTGTCCCGTGAGTCCAAATTTCCCCAAGACCGATGATAGGTACCCCCAATGTACTCTATCGAACGCTTTTTCCGCATCTAGGGATAGGAGTACAGAGGGGGTACCTGTGAGTCTTGCATGATGTTTAACATCTATCATCCTTCTGGTAGCGTCTGAGGATTGTCTGCCTTTCATAAAGCCTGATTGGTCTTTATGTATAAGCTCTGGGAGGATGTCGATTAGTCTATTGGCGATCAATTTTGCGTAAATTTTAATATCTACGTTGAGTAGAGAAATTGGCCGGAAGTTTTGGGGAGAGGTTGGTTCTTTGCCTGGTTTGGGGAGTGTAACGACAATTGCGCTGAGCATATCTGAAGAAAAGGAGGACGTGGAGACTGCGGAGTTGTATACTTTGCAAAGTGTGGGGGCCAGGGTTCGTTGGAAAGCTTTATAATATTCCCCAGTGAATCCGTCTGGACCAGGGGACTTGGCTGTCGGGAGCTTAGTGATAGCGTATTCTATCTCAGGGATTGTAAAGGGATCGTTAAGTCTAGCTAGTTGTGTTGGAGAGATAGAGGGAAGGTTGATGTTTTCTAGGAATCTGTTGATGTCTGCTTGGGAAGGCTGAGTGGTACTTAAGTCGTATTTTAGGTTATAAAGGTCCTTGTAGTAAGTACTAAATGCATTCGCTATTTTGTGAGGTTTGAGCATTTTTTTGTTAGTGTGTGGATGCAACATGTACGGTATTTTGGATTTGGCCTTATGCCCTTTAAGTCTTAATGCCATCAGTTTGCCTGCTTTATTGCCTGTGGAGTATGTATTCGCTCTCAGTTTGGTGTATGATTTTTCGAACGCTTGGAGGAGTAAAGATCTCAGGTCAGGCCTAAGTTTAAAGAGTTTGGTTTATAGTGCAGGAAAGGGGTTGGATTTGTTTTGTGAGTCAGTAAGTTCAATGTCAGCAGCAGTGATGTAAGTAACTGAGTTAAAATAAACTGAGTTACCTAACGCAGTTACTTTAGAGGGTAACGAGTAATCTAACTGATTACTTTTCCCCTCATGGTAACTCAGTTCCCATTACTTTGGCTTAGTTACCCCAATTACATCTACCGCCACTAGATGGCAGTAGTGTAATTCCGGTGTCCTGCCGAAAAAGTTCCCCCGCCAGATAAGGACCCCCTGTACTGTGCAGGTGCAGGGCTTGCGCAGTAAGAAGGACTACGGAGCTTCCGAAAATTGCCGAACCTAAACAGCTCTGAGGGAACTCTACACCGCGCAGGTGCAGTTAACATGTAATTGTACGAGGCGATGCCGCACGCTCCCAATGCTCGTGCTACTCTGCAAGGGGCGTCTATTGTGTAACTAAGAGGCGGGTCTCGTATTACTGTAACCAAGGTGCGCATTTATTATTATTGTTCTATATCGAGCTCTGCCCATTAATTTAACATTCGCCCTCTTCTGTAGCCATCTGCCCCTTACACGATATAATAATAATAGACCCGCCCCTTGCTTACACGCTATAACAGATCTGCCCCTTGGTTAGAGTAATAATAGAGCAGTCCCTTGGTTACACGATATAAAACAATAATAATAAATGCGCCCCTTGGTTACTGTAATACTAGACCCGCCCCTTAGTTACACGTATAGAATATTTTAAAAAAAAGTCAGTTACTGTGCTGCATAACTAATTACTTTTCCATTGTAGTAACTAAGTTACTAACGCAATTACTTTTTGGGAGAAGTCATTTGTAACTTAACGAATTACTTTTTTAAAGTAAGATGACCAACACTGGTCAGCAGTCAGTTGGTCAAGTTTTTGTGATCTCAGTTTTCTTGCCCTAGCACCTAGTTGGATAAAAACACCCCTGATTACAGCTTTGTGGGCTCTCCACACTAGCTCCGGATCAGACACCGATTGGGAATTTATGGAGAAATACTCCTCGAGATGTTGTTGTATCTCCCTTTTTGTGGACTGGTTTTGTAGGAGATAGTTATCGAGTCTCCATAAGTAGGAGTTGGGATGGTGGGTTTTGGCGTTAATAGTGATATTAATGGGGGCATGGTCTGACCAGGTGGTAGTATGGATCGCTGATGCTGAAATCTTTTGCAACAAGCATTTATCAGAGAGAAACAAATCAATGCGTGAGTAGGTGTTGTGACGCAGTGATAGAAAAGTATAGTCGCGTTCACTGGCGTGACAACACCTCCACGCGTCAAATAAAGCATTAGAAGATATAAAACCCTTTAGAGGAGAAGCGAGTCTCTTGCAACCTGCAGTGGAGTCGGTGTGGACATCAGGTACTAAATTGAAGTCGCCACACCACATTACATGTCCTTTCTTGATTTTGTGGACCCTTGTCATGAGCTTATTGAGGAAGGACATCTGGCGTTGGTTCGGTGCATACAGGGATACCAAGGTGTAGAGGATGCTATTAATTTTGCAGATAAGGATAATTTACCGTCCCTCGGTATCCGTGATGCATTGTAGGAGTTCAAACGAGACTGTATTGCGTATGGCAATGAGGACGCCTCTTTGTTTCTTAGTGTATGATGATTTAAAGATATGAGGAAAGAGCCTATGCTGGCATATAGGAGCTGAGTCCTGGGTGAAATGTGTTTCCTGGACACACAAAATGTCGCTTTTGAGCGATAAGGCTGTCTTCCAGAGGGAAGAAATCTTGGCAGGGTGGTTCAAGCCCTTTGCGTTCAAGGACACTACTGTTATGGACATTGCAGTGTTCTTTTGGGTGTTGGTGTGTATATGTAACTTACAGTTGAGAGGAGAGGAGCTTGGACACTTCAAGTTGTTTGTAGGGACAATAGCCGAGGAGCCTTCAGAAGACGTTCGGTGTATAGTTTCGGCGTCGGAAGTTGCCGGATAATGGAGGTCCGCTGCAGGATCTTCACTGTTCTATCGGTAGAAAATGCCGGAGGTAGGTATCGAAGCTGTATCACGATAAGATGTATCTGTAGTGAAAAATAAGGAGAGAAAGGGCAAGAAAAAATGGGGAAAAAGAAAAAAAAGGTAAAGAGCAAACGTGTATTCGGTAGGTAGTAGCAGATGTTGGTCGGTTGGAGATATGTCAGCAATGATCTACTGATCTTGGTTGTTGACTGACTAAACCTGGGGGGAAAAAGTTCAGAGTTTAAGACTGAGAGAGCGGTCGGCCGGACCGGATTCTGTAAGGCAGCTCAGTAGGAATACGGGCAGAAGCATTCAGTTCATGGCAGAGTGGTGGCTTCTTCTCTGGGGACACTGAGGAGGGGAGTTGAATCTCCGTGGAGGTGCGGAGGGGCCATTCGGCGGTTCCAGTATGATGCCCCAAGCTTGCAGCAGTTTCATTCCTCCTTCCAGTGTGGAGATCGTGTGTGGGATGCCGTTGTATGTAACCAAGATGGTGGCAGGATTTCGCCATTTGTAGATTATTTTATGATTCGTGAGGGCTTTCGTAACCGATTTCAGTTGTCTGCGCATTTGTAGGGTGTACTGCGAGAGGTCGGCGAAAAGTTGGATGTCTGTGTATGGAGCTGGCAGGGTGTTCATTGCCCTCGCTTTTGACAGGATCTGCTCCTTTGCTTGAAAGAAGTGTATCCTTAGGAGCACATCCCTCGGCACCGTGTTAGCTAGGTGTTTAGGGTTAGGGATCCTGTGTATGCGGTCGTTTATCAGCTCTATAGGGGTTAATTCGGGCAGCATGGCGGCAAACATGGAGCCAGTGTATGCTTGCAGTTCAGCAGGAGGTACCGATTCTGGGATCCCGCGGATTTTTATATTGTTGCGGCGGGAGCGGTCCTCGAGGTCTGCGATTTTTGATTTGATCCAGTCAGTGTCATCTTTTTGGGCCATACATGTATCAACTAAATCGTTGACTGTCTCTGTACATTCCTCCATCTTGTCTTCTAGGTAGTGCACTCTGTTGCCCATTTGCCTCATGTCAGTAGTAAACTTTTGCATTAAAGAAGACAAGTTAGTCATGAGGGATGATTGGAGGGACATCAGCATGTCTTTCATGGTTGTGTCAAGGACTGGCTGTCCAGATGTGGGGAAGGCCGCTATGGAGGACTGTAGGGAGGATATGGCGTGTGCATTATGCAGCGCTGTACTCACTGTGGATCCGGCCTGGTAGTTGGCATCCAAGCGCATCCGCGCTTTAGCTGGGCTCTGGGAGTTGGGGGTGAGAGGAGGAGAGCCATCGTTCCATGGGGGAGTGAAATCCCCTTCCATTTCTCCTGGATCTCCGCTCGGGTGATCTGTGTAGGCCGCAGCCTGTTTAGCTGAGGCACCGGCGGCGCCATCTTGTCTCAGGCCGCCGTGCTGGAACGAGAGGGCCGTCAGCTTCTGGAGGTTCGGTTCCTCCTTTCTTTTGCGGGATGTCATCCCGGAGGGTTCCCCAGCTCCGGTAGAGGCGATGTGGGGGTTCGATGGGGCTTTAATCTGCCCGTTTAGTGCTCTGATTCCGGCCGGCCTGGGAGAGCTGCAGACTCAGGCTTCCATCCGGATCGCGCGCAAGCCACGCCCCCTAGCTGCCAGCAGTTTTAAATGACATTTTTTCCTTTTAGAAATTTCATTTTGCCATGGTACTGTTATAAACACGGGAAAGATGCGCTACTTTACAGACAGACTAAGAAGACCCCCCAGGCACGATATTTAAACGAATATTTAATTTTTATTGTTTCACTTTAAGCATTATTAAAATCACTGCTCCTGAAAAAAATTTTTTTGCATTGATGTCCCCTAGAGCAGTACCCAGGTCCCCATACACTTTTGTATGGCAATAACTTGCATATAAGTCTTTAAAATTAACACTTTTGATTTTTCATGTTCATGTTCCATAGACTTTAATGGTGTTCGCACAAATTATTTCTCTGTTCGCAAATTCTGGTGCAAACCGAACCGGGGGGGGGGGGGGGGGGTTGACTCATCCCTACCCAATATCCAATGCCACATGAGCGTGATTGGTACCATAATATAAATGACTCAATTGCAAAACTTTATTATATAGAATGAAACATTAGTAATTGTATTTTCTAGCTATAATTATGCTCAGCTCTGTAGCATAGTGGTATGCCCTGCTGCCTTCAAAGGTTTAAGCCATTGGTTTGAATCCCGCCCATGTTATCAACTCCTAAAAACATGCATTGAACTCAGCAGCATAATTCGCATATGCACATCAGTTTGGTTTATTCCATCATTTTAACTCTTCAAATGCATGCAATTGTATGTAATTATTCAATAATATTATGGTGTGGAATTCCAAAAATCCAGCTATTCCAAAATCAAGGAAAAAAATGGTGTAGGGTCCCCCCCCCCCCCAGTGTATACCAGGCCCTTCAGATCTGGTATGGACTTTAAGGGGAACCACACGCCCAATTTTTTTTTCAATTGAATTGGAGTCCCCCAAAATCCATACCAGGCCCTTTAGGTCTGGTATGGATTTTAAGGGGAACCCCGTGCCAAAGTGTAAAAAAAATGGCGTGGGGTCCCCCCCAAAATCTATACCAGACCCTTATCCCAGCATGTAACCTGGCAGGCTGCAGGAAAGGGGGGACGAGAGAGTGGCCCACCCTCCCTTCTTAACCGTACCAGGACACATGCCCTCAACATGGGGAGGGTGCTTTGGGGGCCATCCCTACAACCCTTTGCCTTTAGATCCCGCCTCCCCATGTGAATGGGTATCGGGTACATTGTACCCCTACCCATTCACCAAAAAAGTATTGAAATGTGACAAAAGACAATAGCCGGTTTTTGACAATTCCTTTATTAAAAATGTCTTCTTTTTCCCTCACTTCTTCCTCCATCTTCCTCCGATATTCCTTCGGTCTTCTCCTTCTTCCTGCAGCTTCTTCTTCTTCCCCCGCTTCTTCCTCCGTTTTTCTTTCTTCCCCGCTGCCGCAGCCGAACCCCCTGAAGATTCAGAAAACGAACCTCTTCCGATGCTGCAATGGGGCGGATGACGTCATTCGGAGACCACGACCCTTGTGACTTCACCGCCTGGTCTCTGGCTGATGTCATCCGGTGGCCATGCCCCAGAGTTATATATGAACTTTGCACTATGGAAGCGGACAGATCGGGTGGCCGCAGCTTCGGAGGAGGGTTGCTATTTTAATGATCCCGACCCCCTCCCTATGTGAATGGGTATCGGGTACACTGTACACCTACTTATTCACCAAAAAAAGTAGTGAAATGTGACAAAAGACAATAGCTGGTTTTTGACAATTACTTTATTAAAAATGTCTTCTTCTTTCCCCCGCTTCTTCCTCCATCTTCCTCCGGTCTTGCTTCGGTCTTTTCCTTCTTCCTCCAGCTTCTTCTTCCTCCAGTCTCCTCCATCTTCCTCCAGCTTCTTTTTACCCTGCTTCTTTCCCCATCTTCCTCTGGATTCTTCTTCTCCCACTTAGTCCTCCAGTCTTTCTCCACCGCCGCTCCCGCCACCGACTTGCTGAACATAAAAATAACGACCCTCCTCTGACGCTGCAGCCAGCTTATCTGTCTGCTTCCATAGCACACAGTTCATATATAACTATGAGGCGTGGGCACCGGATGACGTCAGCCAGAGACCCTGCCCCCTTGTGACATCACTGACGGAGGAAGATGGAGAAGACCAGGGGAATATGGAGGAAGAGGCGAGGAAGAAGAAGCTGTAGGAAGAAGGAGAAGACCAAAGGAAGATCGGAGGAAGATGGAAGATGAAGCGGGGAAAAAAGAAGACATTTTTAATAAAGGAATTGTCAAAAACTGGCTATTGTCTTTTGTCACATTTCACTACTTTTTTTGGTGAATAGTAGGGGTGCAATGTACCCGATACCTATTCACATGGGGGGGCCTGGATCTGGGGATAAGCCCCCTGCCCGCAGACCCCCGCAACCACCGGGTAAGGGTTGTGGGGAATAGGTTCTTGTCCCCATCAACATGGGGATTTATTTGAAAATATATCTGTAAGCCACAGTGCCCATGTCAAGGCTCCTTGGTAAACTGCAGTCCTAACTCTATACATTTCTAGAGTCTCCTACGTAGCAGCACATTGGAATGTGTTATGGGCAAGCTTATGGATGAATATAAGCGTAAAAACAGAAAGCATTAATAGCAGTGGTGCTTCTGTCGCAGAGTCTGCTTTAAAAATGAAAAATAGGAATAAAAACAGTAACATGCAACAAGAAACACGTGAATGTTTTGTGTGCAAGCAACAAGATCATTTAAAAGCAGATTGCAGAATCTTGAAAGCTAGAATGCAAAAACAAAAGGCCAAAAGTGTGAAAGAAGAAACTGATTTTGTTTTTCATGAATATGAATATGAAATGAATATGTTTTTGAATCCAAAAGTTACACCTCATCTTTGCAGTCATGGTGTGTTAATTCAGGAGCTATGAGTCACATGACATATGACAGACATTTCTTTATTCACCTTGACCAGAGTATGACAGAAAAAATCACCACAGCTAATGGGCAAGTAATGGAATCAGGAATAGGAGATTTTTTTTTTTACTGTCCTATTTCCCAGAGTGTCACCAGAAAGATACCTGTTTAAAATGTCCTCTATATCCCTGCTCTTGAAACTAATCTTTAGACCGTAAAGAAGTAAACAAGACAAGGCAATGTAGTGACCTTCCAAGATGAAAGTTGTACCATCACAAAAAGGGGATATCTTACTGGCAAAGACTAAAATGACAAATGAACTGTATCAGCTAAACTGCAATGAGGTGGTTAATACTGCCAAGGAGGAAAAACATTAAAACTGCATTCCCACATGGCACACAGACAACTTGGGCAAAGAACTCCTGACATAATAAAAAAACGAAAGTGTTTAAAAATAACAAACATGTTATACTTACCTGCTCTGTGCAGTGGTTTTGCACAGAGCAGCTCAGATCCTACTCTTCCCGTGTCCCTCGCTGGCGCTCTTGGCCCCCCCTCCTCCTGAGTGCCCCACAGCAAGCATCTTGCTATGGGGGCACCTGAGACACAGCTCTGTGTGTCCATTCAGACATGGTGCCAAAGCCCAGCCCCGCTCCCTCTCTAAGAATTAGGGGGGCTGCTGCCCACAGAAGGTTCATAGAATGCATTAAGATTAAAAAACCTTCTGCCTTTACAGCCGCTTTAATTGTAGAAAAGGACCTTAAGGGTGGTATTCTCATAAATACTGCCAGTACCTCGAGCCACACCAGAGAGGCAACAAGAGCGTAGGGAATTTAACAAGTGGCTGAGGAACTGGTGCAAGAAGGATGGTTTTGGGTTCCTGGAGAACTGGGCTGACATTTCAATTGGTTACCAGCTCTATAGCAGGGTTGGACTGCCCGCCCCCTCTCTCTCCTCTCTCATTGGCTCACTGACTTTGATCGACAGCAGCGGGAGCCAATGGTGCCCACTGCTGTCTCAGCCAATGAGAAGAGAGAGTCCTGGACAGCCGAGGCTCTCCTGTAACATTGCTGAATCGAGTTGGGGCTCAGGTAAGTATTAGGGGGGCTGCTGCACACAGAAGGTTTTTTATCTTCATGCATAGAATGCGTGAAGATAAAACAACTTCTGCCTTTAGAACCACTTTAACTGAGAATGACTATGCAAGTGGAATAAAATGAGTCCATGTGATCAAACAAGGAAATTCACCAGCTGTGCACATCCCAAAAGAAAAACGTGCAAAATGGAATGCTTGCGCAAAGAAAGGTGTGCTTGTGGGGTGCAGTGAATCTCAATAAGGATACTGAATTCTACACCAAGACATACAAATCAGTAGAGCTGTAATTGTCGATGTGTTCAAAATTTCATAAACTAACACAAACACTTCAAATTGAGGGAAATTCCACATCAGTGTCCCATGAAGATAAGCATCAAAGGGATACAAAAATAGAAATAACTCAGATAATCCAAATGCTGTAAAAGAAAAAAAACAGGCCACAAGAGGCTTCAATTAGGAAATCCACTAGAAACAATAAAGGCATCCCAGCCCAAAGTCTGTCCTATGTTGCTCACTTATATTTAAAACCAGAGCCAGATTAATGGGATGAGATGCAAAGACTTCCAACTTATGGGAAACAAAAATGGATCAGATGTTTTAACAAAACCGCTTACAAAAATAGATTTTTAGAACTGAGATCCGAAATGGGACCAATATAAGAAGTAGTTATTGAGTGGGGTGTTGGAATACAGAATTGTATTTTGTGTAACAACTACTGTACATCTGGCTTTATATAGAATGTCTAACACCTTCCATGTGTATCGTACTGCAAATACTAGTTATAGGCTGTTGTAGTTGCCACTTTTTGGTACAGAATACAGGAAGTTGTGGAAATTGATGGTCAGCAGAAAGGCAGCATTCTCAACATGAAAGGAAGTTTTTCAAGTAAGCTTATACTGAATGGTCAAAAATAGCTATCCTTTGCTACCACAATGCTGATGTTTTAAAAGGTAAGTGTATGCAGTGACTTTAGATCATTTTTTTTTTTGTTAGGAAATTGTCATTAAACCCGCAAGTAAATGCTCATATATTAACCACTTAAAGTGTTCCTAAGCCCACAGCAGTAAAATCAGTCTGTATATGCAGCATAGCATGCTTGTTATACTCACTGTGGAATTAAGGGGTTAATCCCCTTCATTGTGTAAAAATGCTGCTTTATCCTGTATACACAGATCTTCCCCCTCCTGCACTGTCTATCTGGGGAAGGCCAGCTAACACAGGAAGGGTAGCGGACCTGCACATGCTCAGTTGTGTCTTTTATGCTGGAGAGAACATTTACTTGTTCTCAGAGCTAGCCAGGTCACATGATAATGACATCACACATGTGGGCGTGTATACAGGCTGTAGTGGAAATCTCCTCCTACTTGAACCCTCAGCACTGGAGAAACTGTGCAGTTTATCATGTAACTGTGGTATACAGATCATCCAAAAAGGTATATAGTGGCAATATTTGAATGTAAAAAGAAGATTTATAAGCTGTGGGCACTGGGGGGGGGGGGGGGGGTGAACTATTTTCATATTACTGGGTTTAGTAACACTTTAAGGACCGGAAGGATTTGCCACCTTAATGACCAGGCCATTTTTTGTGATACAGCACTGCATCGTTTTTTTATTTTTATTTTTATATAATTTTTTTTTTCAGTTTTCAAATTATATTAACAGTTTAACATTACAACTTTGCCAAAGCAGCAAAAAGAGAAATAATAAATAAAACACATACAACATGAGGATAATATGTATAAAAAAAGGGGGGAGGGGGGGCATGGGGAGGAGACATAGACAAAGAAGAGGGGAGGGGGAAACGGCAGGGTGTGGGACACCCAGAGGTTAGTGTAATGTGGTCCGTGCTCGGGCCGCCATAATTATGGGGGGAGCCGTTACAGGTGTTTTGCGAGCAAGAGGGTGTCCTGCCCGCCCCGGATATTCGATACCTGTGGGGCGGATTTCCCCCCCATATAATGGAGGGGGGGCACCCTCATGCTCCAGTTTCTTAGTGGTTACATACTGGGCTCCCTCTCCGTCAAGCATTTGAAATAGTTCCAGGGTACCTAGGATGGTCCATAACCTGGGGGCCGTCCAGGTATCCCCAGAAAAAAAAACACCGGGGTGTCTCAAGGGTGCAACAACTTTATAAACGAAACCAAAAAAAAAAACATAAAAAGAAACAAATTCACAAAGGGCAGATAAGGGATAGAGATAGAGAGAAGAGGGGCTGGAGGTTAGGAGGAAAGCAGAGAGGATAAGGCAGAAAAGAGATGACAGTGAAGGTTATGAAGGTGTACGGACCAGCTCTCGCCGGGTTGGTAATAAGATGAGTCCGCCGTTAGGTGGAGTCTGTGGTGGTTGACTGACAGTGCGCCTGGACCAGCCTTCCGAAGGAGGAATCTGCAAAGGTAAGCAATGCGATGTCCAAACTCGAGGAAATCGTGGCTGTATCGTGTACGTGGGCTTTCCATACTGCCCAAGTAAGGTCATATCTTTTCCCTGTGTCCCTGCACTCTGCAAGCCAGCTTTCTGCCTCCATGATCTCCCCCACCTTCCCCAACCAATCCCGTTCACTCGGGATCTGCAAGCTTTTCCAATGGATGGATATAAGGCTCTTTGCTGCATTGAGGAGGTGGGGGAGAGCACTTTGTTTGTAGGGAGACAGGGACATGGGGGGGACATGGAGGAGAAAGTGCTTAGGCGAAGCCGGGACATCGACCCCCAAGCTTTCAGATATATGTTTGCCTTTCTGATCTCCTAAACGTTCCTAGGCTCCTGAGTCAATGTTCTGTAGGGAGGAGGGGGAGCGGGAGTGAGACTAAGTAGACGGTGAATGACTATTATGCACTTCATCCTATGAGTATCTACCGAAAGCTTCGTAGGGTATAGATGAAAGTACAAGATGGTTCTGCATATCCAGCATAGGTGGTTGAGCGTACAATGGCTTTAGTATGATGTTTTTGATTTTTTTTTTTTTTCTCTCTGCTAGTTTTAGTTCTATAGTTGTGATTTGAGCCTGGGTATGCCCAATAAGCTGTTTTGTTCTGTGTTATTTAAAATTCAATAAAAACAATTTACAAAAAAAAAAAAGATATATGTTTGCCAACCATATCCCAAAATGGCCGAAGCACTGGGCACTCCCACCAAATATGGAGGAATGTACCCCTCTCTCCACATCCCCTCCAGCACCTATGGGAAGCAGTAGGGAAAATTTTAGCTAGGGTGGTCGGGACCCTATACCAATAGTTTAAACACTTAGAATCTACAGAACTGGTGTGTGTCAATCGACAAAGGTGGCTGAGTTGTTCCGCAGTGAAGTCAGACTGGAGGTCTCTTTCCCATTCTCTATGAAATAGGGCGTGGGGTTGGGTGTTGCATCCTCCAGCATCCCGTATAATGCTGATATCATATAAGGTAGTGGGTCCGTAGAAGCCCACATATTTTCAAATGTTGTCAGGGTGGTGCTAACTCGGGCTAGTCTGTGGTGTTTAGTTACGAAAGTTTCTAACTGACGGTGCCTCCAAAAGTCAAAGGGGAAGCTGCCATATCTACATCGTAAAATGTCTAGTGATGTCAATGCGCCCCCTTCTACGAATTTCTCCAAACTAATGTTTCCATCGTTCGTCCAAGTTCCTAGGGAAGCTGTCTGTTCTCCGGGAAGTAACCATGGGTACCCACCCACCGGTGCTAGTGGGGATGTCCGTGGGGCCAGAGCCAGTCAGTCGTTCAGTTTATCCCACACCTCCAAGGCGTGTGTTGTCAGAGGGGAAACCCACTCTGAGAGCCCCCTGTCTCCTGTGGGGACCCAGGGTGCATAAGACAAGTCTCGACCCGCCATTGTTTTCTGAAGGGGGACCCATTTCTTTAAGGATGAATGGGATTTCCAATTCAGAATACGTTGCAGTGCAATCGCTTGGTAGTATTGGGAAATATTTGGTATACCTAAGCCTCTTTTTAATTTGGATCTTTGTAGGATTGACATGGCGAGTCGAGGCCTCTTACCCCCCCCCCCCCCATATAAATTTAATAAAAAGGCTGCGGAGGTCTGCAAAGAAACGTTTTGGTAGGTGTATTGGTATCATTTGCAAAAGGAAAAGGATACGGGGTAGTACAGTAATTTTCAAGATGTTCGTCCGGCCCACCCATGTGAATAGTGCCTTGTCCCAAGTCTGAAGGTCCTGAGTGATCTTTCTTAGTAGGAGGGCATATTTGTGCGTATATAAGGAGTCAAGGCGATTCGTAAGCTGTATTCCTAGGTATGCCATCGTGGAGGTAGACCACGTAAAGGGGAATGAGTCCCTCAGGAAGGATATTAAGGGTTGTGTGACAGTGATCGGTAGGATTTCTGATTTTGTGTAATTTATTCGGAAGTTGGACACCTCTCCGTACTCAGTCAGCTCTCCCATCGTTTTAACTGACAATTGCGCGGTCGTGCGACGCTGTACCCAAACAAAATTGACGTCCTTTTCCCACAAATAGAGCTTTCTTTTGGTGGTATTTGATCACCTCTGCGGTTTTAATTTTTTGCGCTATAAACAAAGAGCGACAATTTTGAAAAAAATAAACTAGTCGGCAAGTGGTTTAGCAAGATTACTAAAGCTGACCTCCAGACAGATAAAAAAAAAATTTAGTGCAGTTATGTATGCTTTTAAAATAGTTATATGTATCTCTACATACAAGTAGTATATAGGTAAATCAATTTGCCTGGATATTAGGTTTAAAATCTCACTCTCTGCACAGCAACACTTATACCCCGTACACACGGTCGGAAATTCCGACCACAAAATCCGTCAGATTTTTTCCGACGGATTTTGTCCGACACTGGTGTTGCATACACACGGTCAGACAAAGTTGTTGGAAAATCTGATCATTCTGAACGTGGTGACGTTCGTTGCGTACGACGGGACTACGTAGAGGCTAGTAGCCAATAGCTTTGGTCTTGTAATGTGATCTGAGCATGCGTGGCACTTTGTCCATCGGAATTCGCTACGCACGATCGGAAAAAGTCCGATAGGACTTTGTTGTCGAAAAATTTGAGAGCAGGAGATAAAACTTTGTCCGTCGGAGAATCCGACGGAAAAAGTCCAAAGGAGCCTACACACGGTCGGAATTTCCGACAACTTTGTCCAATAGGACATTTTCCGTCGGAAAATCCGACCGTGGGTATGGGGCATTAGACTGGGCGAGATGGCTTCAGAAGCCAATCATGTACATGACCTGAGTAGGAACATGCTGACATGAGGAGAGAGCAGATATGTTGATTTATCAGTGTGTTGTGTCTCCTTCCTTGGCCAATTAAGGCTGCATTCACACCTGAGCGTAGCGCTTCGAGCGTTTTTACCAGCGTTTTGTCGCGCAAGTGTAGGCACTTTTGCGCGTTTGCATACGGCGTTTTTTAAATTCAGCATTTTTTTTTATAGCCAATAGGAAAAATTATCATCTCTTTCATCATTTGTTGCTATGTTTTTAGATTTTTTTCATCTGCTTCCTGGGTGAATACTTCCTGTTCATCATTGTGTTTCCTGCTCCATCTTTTTGTACTATCTTCTGCACAAAGATGAGTGATGATGAGATGGCGTGTTTTGTGGCAGCAGCCACTGTTACCTCCTACTTTCTGCATGAAAGAGAGAGGAGAAAGAAGAGGGCACGCAGATACTGGATCCACCCCATAATTGCCGAACGAGAAAAGAGAGGCCAATTTTGGGTCATGTATAGTGATCTACGTGATCATGAGGATACATTTTTGGACTACACTAGGATGTCCATAAAAAGGTTAGTCAAACTTATTTGGATTCATGATGTTTGACATTGTTCCTGTCTTATAATGTCCACTAATAAACCCCATATTTGTTATTTTTGCTCACAGCTTTGATGAGTTACTGGGTTTACTCAGTAGTCGGTTGCAAAGAATGGACACATATTTCCGGAACAGTATACCCCCTGTGGAATGACTAATCATCACACTGAGGTAATTTTTTCTTCTTTTTTTTAATCACTTCGCGCCCGCGCTATAGCCGAAAGACGGCTGCAGCGCGGACGCAAACTGCTGGGAGAGCATCCCTGGACGTCCTGTTTACTTACCCTCTGCGTGCCACCACGGGTTCTGTGTTGGCCGTGTCCCTTGGACACAGCCAATCACAGATCGTGCTAAATGGCCAATCACAGCGGCCATTTAGCACTCTCTCATCGCCGGCTCTCCCTCCTCACACAGAGACAGCGTGTGAGGAGGGAGAGCTTCCGTGCTGCAGCGTCACTGAAAAGTAAGTTCACACACAGTGAAACACACACACACAGTGAAACACACACACATGCCCACCTGTCCCCAGTGCCACCTATCAGTGCCATCTGTCCCCTGTGCCACCTGTTAGTGCCATCTGTCCCCAGTGCCACCTGTTAGTGCCATCTGTCCCCAGTGCCACCTGTCAGTGCCATGTGTCCCCAGTGCCACCTATCTGTGCCATCTGTCCCCAGTGCCACCTGTCAGTGTCATCTGTCCCCAGTCCCACTTGTCCCCAGTGCCATGTGTCCCCAGTGCCACCTGTCAGTGCCATGTGTCCCCAGTGCCACCTATCTGTGCCATCTGTCCCCAGTGCCACCTATCAGTGTCATCTGTCCCCAGTACCACTTGTCCCCAGTGCCACCTGTCCCCAGTGCCACCTGTCAGTGTCACGTAGCATCAGTGCCACGTATCAGTACCACCTGTCAGTGTCACGTGTCATCAGTGTCAGGTGTCATCGGTGCCATCTGTCATCAGTGACACGTATTAGTGCCATCTGTCATCAGTGTCACGTGTCATCAGTGCCACGTATCAGTGCCATTTATCATCAGTGTCACATCCGTGTCACGTGCCATCGGTGCCACGTATCAGTGCCATCTGCCATCAGTGCCAAGTGTCATTGTCCTGGTGCTCCAGGCCTTCAAAAGTGTAATAGGTAGTCAACAAGTTAGATGTGTAATTTATGCTCCTAGAACACGTGATGGTGCTCCCTGCATGTTGGGCCTTTCTAAGTGGCCAGGCTGAGAGAAAGGCTGAGAAAAAGTCCCACACATGTGGTATCGTAGTACTCAGGAGGAGTAGCAGAATGTATTTTGGGCGTTATTTGTGGTATACACATTTCATGTGAGAGAAATAACCTATTACAATGATAATTTTGTGGAAAAAATAAATAAATAAAAAAACCTTAATTTTGCAAAGAATTGTGGGAAAAATAAACACCAATCACACATTTTTAAAGCCAAACAAAAACTTTATTTTTTAATATAAAATATTAATGAAATATCACTTTTTCTCTTCTTTTTTTCGTTTTGAAAATATACAGCTCAACCATATAAACAAAGAAATAGAGCTAACGTAGCTCATAAAGAAAAAAATTTTTTTAGAGGGGTTGGAATGTTTGGGAGGAGTTGACTCCCTCATTAGGTGTATTCACCACATTCATTGCATGGCCATATTGTGACCAGGTGGAGGTAGAGGGATTCTCATTATGCTGCCAATTAGAAGGTGGTGGTGGTGGTGTTGGCAGAGCAAAGTAATTAGAAGGTGGTGGTGTTGGCAGAGGAAGGTAATTAGGAGGTGGTGGTGTTGGCAGAGGAAGGTAGGTGGCAGAATGTGGTGCTGACAACCAAGGAAGGGATAAAGAATGTGGTGCTGGCAGATGGGGCGGGGGGGATTTTCATAGGGACCATAAGGTGGCGGAGGTTCTGAGGATCTATATGTGGAGGTTGGTGAAATAAATGTTGCGATATAGCGGATGGTACCTGCCAACATGTCTGCCTGGAGTTCTGATGGCACCTTCTCCATCAGACCTTACAGACATCTTGCAGAAACCTGCACATGAGACCTATTGCTGGTCATTCTTTCAGACATACTGGCCATAATGTCCAGCATGCGGTTGAAATCAGGTTCAGGAGCCCTCCTTCTTGTTGCTCTAGCAGATACACGAGCAGAAATGGGTGGTGTGGACTCCTCGTCTCCCACAGGTGTCGCAGATGTAGACCGTGCTGGAGTCGACAATTGGCTCTCCAGATCTTGGCCTGCTTGATCACCTGATGCTTGGCTTGCTTGCTGACTAGCATCTGTGTCCAAATCATTATTTGGAGTACTGTCCTCCCAGCTGTTTTCAGTACTGAAAATAGAAATTAATTATTATAACTTTCTCTTTACATTTTGTTTAATGACATTCGTACAGATGATAGCTTACCCCCCCAAAGCCAGACAATGGCCAAAGGAACTCCAGTTCTTTTGCATGCAGATAATCTCTCAGAGAACATGCCGCAGATCCACTCCTAAATTCCCTGAGCAGTCTTAGATGTTAAGTGTAGGCATCACGTATACTCTTCCACTTCAATTTGAGCATTTTAACTGTTAAAAAACAAATTAAAATATATTTATATTTATTTCTTTGTAGGTACCTAGCAACCGGACAATCAATATCAAGTCTGCACTATGCCTTTCGGGTTGGAAAATCAACAGCCAGTTATATAGTCCGTGACACCTGCTCTGCTATTTGAGATGTGTTGAAGGATATTGTTTTTAAAAAAACCTACAGCAGAAGATTGGTCACAGATCTCAGAAGTTTTCTGGCAACGCTGCAACTTCCCCAATTGCGTTGGAGCAATCGATGGGAAACATATTAGGATCATAAAGCCCATGGGTAGCAGAAGCCAGTATTTCAACTATAAGAAATATTTTTCTTTTGTTTTAATGGCGGTTGCTGATGCCAATTATTGCTTCCGTTACATAGATATTGCATCATATGGCAGCAGCGCTGACTCTGCTATTTTTGCCAATTCTTCATTTGGACACCTGCTATGTACCGATTGTCTGGACCTTCCAGCAAACAGTCCACTCCCAGGCACAAATGGCCCTCCCCTACCCAGTGTTTTTGTTGGAGATGAGGCCTTTGCTCTGAGTGAGCATCTTCTACGGCCTTACTCGGGGCACAATCTAAATGAACAGAGGAGTGTGTTTAAATATCGGTTAACACAAGCACGTTGCATTGTCGAATGTGCATTTGTCATATTGGCAAACAAATGGCGGGTACTGCACTCTCCTATTGTTCTGAATATGCAAAATGCGGTCTGTGCTGTTAAAGCTGAATGTGCCTTGCTTAACTTTGTAAGGCAGCGGGATAGATATGAGTTTGCGGAGCCAGTACTTGAGAACATGGAAAGAGCTCACTGGACCGGTGTTCGTGGAAGCAGACAAGGGACACATGTCAGGGATCAATTTGCGTCCTACTTTATGTCTCCAGCAGGATAGATCCTGAGGCAGCTTGAGGCAATTGAATAAATTTAAATCTTTAGTTCTTTGTTAATATAATACAACCATATACTATGCTGTACTGAATAATTAATAAACATGCTTGATGTATTGATAAGAAGTAACATGTTTTTTTTTTTTTTAATATATATTTATCTTTGTGTACAGTATCCATACAATATCCACTAGGGGTCAGAGTGTACCATCATGTATTTGTGACATGCTGACAATACTATACTAATACTCCTATGCATAGGCTCCTTTCACACTGAGGCGTTTTTCAAGCGCCTGTATAGGGCCTGACAAAAGCGACTCCTTTCACTCCAGTGTGAAAGCCGAAGGGCTTTCACACTGGAGCGGTGCGCTAGCAGGATGGTAAAAAAAAGTCCTGCTAGCAGCATCTTTGGAGCGGTGAAGGAGTGGTGTATTCACCGCTCTTAAACCGCTCCTACCAATTGAAATCAATGGGGCAGCGCGGCTATACCGCCGGCAAAGCACCGCTGCATCGGCGCTTTGCTGTCGGTTTTAACCCTTTTTCGGCCGCTATCGGAGGTTAATACCGCCCGGCTAGAGGCCGAATAGCACCGCTAAAACAACGGTAAGGCTACTTTCACACTGAGGCGCTGATAGTGCTGGCGGTAAAGCAACGACCGCCATTGTATTCTCTAGGGTCTTTGCTAAAAAAACATATATAATGTTTGGGGGTTATATGTAATTTTCTAGCCAAGAAATTATAAATTTTACATGTAGGAGAGAAATGTCAGAATTGGCCCGGGTGTAAAGTGGTTAAGCATAAGCTAGTACTGTTTTTCTGGTTCTGTTATAATGTACTAAATAACAATCATCCTATTATCTCCCTATGGTCAGTTATGTTTGCAGGGGTTTATCTTACCTTATCTTAAAAAGATGTTACCCACCTACCTGTGCTGTCTGGCAAAGGAGTCTAAATCACAAAAGTGACTGAGAAACCCGTTAAAATACATTTTACACATGTGTTTTGTTTTGTTTTTTTGCTAAGCTATTTGCCTTGAGTTCAGCTTTAAATTTTCTCCTGGGTATTATGTAAATAAGCATAACCTTGTCTGCATCTAGGCTTATCATAAATACGTCATGCAACTTAATTGGTAAGGTCTTATCTTTTGCCTCTTTTGCTCTCTGCCTTTTATTTGAAATGTCATGACCAAAGAACATTTTTCTAAATACACACGAACAGACATATATAGATAAATAAGGATAATTTTGACTTATCTGCTAAATATTTGTCAGATTCTTCCTATCCTAGATATTATTGAAGAGTCAGGCTTAATGGTAACTTTACTTTCGTTGGAAAAAAATAGCAAATAAAAAAAATAAAAAGCTTATAAAATCCATATTGTAATTGAATGTATTTAGAAATTGTTAATAAATAATTGCCTTTGTAATTTTCTTAGAATTCAATGCAATTTGGCAACCTGGAGACATTCGGTACACCATCCATTGGTGACAATACACTCACAGAAATGTAATTTCCTACTGGTGTGTTTGGATGGTTGATTTTTCAAGAAGTCTGTACTAAGATATAAGTCAGATTATAGGCATCCTCAACAATAAAAAATGTATTTTTAGTGAGATACTTCCAAAGGGTTAATCACTTCTAAAGTGATGCAGACCCTGCATTTTCCGCATTAGAACACTTTAATTAATAATGAAAAAAGTCACTCCCATTCAGATTCAATCTGCAGACAACAAACAACTTTTTATTCAGAGCAGAAACAAGTTTGTTAAAATTCCTGTGATGTACAGAGGGGATTGTTGCCCTCAACAAACGTAGAGTTACTCTTTAACTTTGGGTATGTATTAACAAATGTTGCTGTCGATAAATTTACATTCTTTCACTAATCAGGCATAAACCAGAGTTAATATTTAACAAATAACAGTGATCGTAAACAGTTTCTGAGCACTTGCTTAAGGATCACACAAGCGTTGCCAGCATGATGTATCACATAAAATACCACAACTGAGTTGCTCACACCCATATATTATTGTTTAAATGGAATTTAAGGTTGCGAATTGGCCAACACATGAGGTACAATTGAAGTCACATATGACCATGCAGGGCTGATGGTGCTGTAAACAGTAACATGTATTATCTGCTTAGGTATAATTGCCTTTCGCTCGATTATGCAAAGACCTATGAGTGTATGTCCTGGGCAAAGGGCAAAGGGAGTGTCACCTGAAAGTAGAGAGATAATTGTATCCTTTTTAACCATAGTGCATGTGTCTATTAGCACCATACCTGCATCGTTACATTGAAGCTTTTCTAGAACCCTGCTAAAGTATCATTTGGATATCGTATTGTGGATGGACTTCTAGCTGAAGATAGCCTATCAGGACCAAGTCATAAGGTAATCACATCACTAGGTGAATGGGTTTTTAAACAGTTTTACTTTTTTTAATTCAATAATTTTCCTGCATTTTTGTAAGAAATTACAAAAATACCTGATTATTGCAGACATGTTATTCTTAATACATACAGGCGTATTACAAAGAATTTTGAAGTTCAAAATGGCAAATATAAACTGTTTTAAAGGGAATTCATCATATTGATGTTAACAGAGAAGCTATCAATTAAGGCAGCCAACCTTTAAGACCTCTACATGTACTTATTCTTTTAAATATGCATTCTTGGAGTCAGTGAGACCCACTTCATCTAGAGCTTTCTCAGTCGTATAAGTACTGGCACAAGATATTCTATTTAATTAACAAAACATTACATATTCTTGAATCCTTAATTTAAATGAAAGCAAATTAAAGGGGAAGTAAACCCCGATTGGCTTTACTTCCTCTTTTACTCCCCGCAAGGCCTGCAAATTAAAAGCATAATGGGCTAGTATGCATCGCATACTAGCTTATTATTTGACACTTACCTTTAACCGAAGCCCGCACTGTCCCCTGTGCAGGCCACGTCCACCTTCACCCCTCTTCCTTCTGGAGCCACGGACTCCGGCTCTGTGACTAGCCGAGTCCGCGTGACGTCACTCGTGCGCATGCGCGCGGGAGCCGTCAGTCACAGCACACGCCAGGGGAAGTAACGGCACGGTGGTCCGTTTCTTCACAGCGCGTGCGCCGATTGCGACATTGGCCCACTTCAAGTGAAATATCTCCTAAACGGTGCACGTTTAGGAGATATTTCCACTACCTATAGGTAAGCCTTATTCTAGGCTTACCTATGGGTAAATGTCACATTACAAACCCTTTAAAGTAGATGTAAACTCTAACTGGATGACATTGTGTTTACTAAATCATTGTAAATCATTAATGGTTGCAGTGTTTTCTTTTGGAAAATACTGTTCCATTGTTTTTTCTCCTCCAGTCTCTTTTCAGCAATGTCCTGTCTACATTAATATTATAATACAGGATTTATATAGCACTAACATTTTGCACAGCACTTAACCGTATAAAGGGCAGACAGTATAGTTACAATACATGAGGTAGAAGGCACCTGCTCATGAGAGTTTAGAAATCTAATGGAGAGTGGCAAGTGGTACATAATGTAATAACTGTGGGGGATGGGCTAAAGAATGAAAAGTTTAATTTTTAGGTGGAGGTGAGATAGGCTTCCCTGAAGAGATGCATTTCAAGGATCACCTAAAGATGCACAGAGCAGGAGTTAGCTTGATAGATTGAGGTAGAGAGGTTCAGAGGATGGGAGAAATCCTGGACATGAGCATGGGAGAACAAGGCAAGGCTAGAGAGCAGAAAACCTTCTAAGGAGCAGAGAGGGTGGTTTAGGTAATATTTTGAGATGAGGCTGTTAATTTAGCGTGGGGCAGAGTTGGGCATGCAGCTGAATGACTGCTCTATATCCTCCTAATGGGGAAAACAGCAGATCATACCTGTATAATGAACATTGGAGTCCCCCCCCATGGTCCCCATTAGAATTGCACATGACAAAGTGGCAACACAGAAGAGCAGTTGGAAAACAGGGACATAGCATTTTTCATTTTTAAGAGTTGGTTCCTAAACAAGAAAAGCCAACCGGGTATTACTTTAAAGTAACATTAAAGGCTCCTTTTTTTCCCTTTAAAATAACAAACATATATACTTACCTGCACTGTGCAATGGTTTTGTACAGAGCAACCCCAATCCTCTTCTTCTGGGGTCCCCTACCGGTGCTCCTGGCTCCTACTTTTCAGCGAATGCCTCCATATGATGTCGCTTCCTATGTTGGCACTCGTGCATGCTCGCTCTCAAGCCACCTTGGCCCTGCCCCCTCTCCCTCGTCACAGAATTTGACAGCAATGGGAGCCAATGGCTCCTGCTGCTATCAATCTGTGCAGTGAAGAGGGACAGAGCTGGTAGAGCCGCTGCTCTCATGCACATTGCTAGATCGGGACCCGGCTCAGATAACTATAAAGGGGGTGAGGAGGGGACATGTTCAGCACATGTTTTTTTAAATGTAATGCATAGAATGCATTAAGGTAAAATAAACCTAAGGCTTTACAACCACTTTAATGAAAGCTGCATTTATAAAAACATTAAACTGACTTTTGAAATTGCATTAGAATGTAAAAGCGTATACAAGATTGGAACTGGGTTTTCATCTACTTTAAAAACTAGTAGTTTACTGCATTTGTATGTAACATATCCCTTTATGAATGATTTTTATGATTAATTACAGATATTGAACAACTAGCATATTATTTGGACAATTAACACATGCTCATATTTTTTCATATTCTGGATCAGGATATTGGTTTGTGGGGAGCTGGGGAGTTTAGATGGGCAGAAGGGCTGGGACTGGCCAAAGAACAAGGAAAGCTGGAAAACAAGGAATGTGCATTAAAGCTGTACATGCACATCATCCCCACTGCCGAGAGGGGGAAAAAAATATCCCTTCTCTTTTAGATCATCAAGCTGTTCCTGTGGCAACATGTTTTGGGACAAACCTCTTTATCCCTTTTTGAAGCCTATCAGTTGGATTGTCACAGCTTTATGTGGGGCATTGACACCCACTCTTTTAATTGTAGTGTGTCAGCATTGTCCAATTTTGCACCAGAATGGTTACCTGACACTGAGGCAAATATAGCAGAAAATACTCTAGTAAGATATTTTTGTTCTCTGTGGACAAACCTACAAAAAAACTATTTATTGTTTAACCACTTAAGGACCAGAATGATTTACCCACTTCCTGACCAGTCCATTTTTTTCAATACGGCACTGCGTCGCTTTAACTGACAATTGCGCGGTCGTATGACACTGTACCCAAACAAAATTGACATCCTTTTTTACCACAAATAGAGCTTTCTTTTGATGGTATTTGATCACTTCTGCATTTTTATTTTTCGTGCTATAAACAAAAAAAGACCGACAATTTTGAAAAATATAAACAATATTTTTTACTTTTTGCTATAATTAATATCTCAAAATAAAAAATAAAAAAAATGTTCTTCATCAGTTTGGGCCAATATGTATTCTTCTACATATTTTTGGTAAAAAAAATGCAATAAGTGTATATTGATTGGTTTGTGCAAAAGTTATAGCGTCTACAAAATAGGGCATATATATATGGCATTTTTATTCTTCTTTTTTTTTCACTAGTAATGGCGGTGATCATCGTTTTTTAACGAGACTGAGACATTGCGGCGGGCACAAAAGGGTTTACAACCCCTTTAAAGTATAGATGTAACACGGACACTTTTGACACTTTTTTGAGACCATTGACATTTACAGTGGATATAAAAAGTCTACACACCCCTGTTAAAATGCCAGGTTTCTGTGCTGTAAAAAAAAATGAGACAAAGATAAATAATTTCAAAACTTTTTCCACCTTTAATGTGACCTATAAAATGTACAACTCAATTGAAAAACAAACTGAAATCTTTTAGGATGGGGAAGTAAAAATAAAAAAAATAAAATAAAAATGGGGTTGCATAAGGGTGCACACCCTCTTATAACTGTAGCTATGTTCAGATTTAAGCAATCACATTCAAACCCATGTTAAATAGGAGTCAGTACACACCTGCCATCATTTAAGTGCCTCTTATTAACCCCAAATAAAGTTAAGCTGTTCTAGTAGGTCTTTCCCAGCATTTTCCTGGTCTCAAAAGCCATGGTCCGTAGAGAGCTTCCAAAGCATCAGAGAGATCTCATTGTTAAAAGGTATCAGTCAGGAGAAGGGTACAAAAGAATTTCCAAGGCATTAGATATACCATGGAACACAGTGAAGACAGTCATCATCAAGTTGAGAAAATATGGCACAACAGTGACTGGACAAGAACTGGATGTCCCTCCAAAATTGATAAAAAAATTTGAAGAAAACTGGCCAGGGAGGCTGCCAAGAGGCCTACAAGGAACATTAAAGGAGCTGCAGGAATATCTGGCAAGTACTGGCTGTGTGGTACAACAATCTCCCATATTCTTCATGTCTGGACTATGGGGTAGAGTGGCAAGTCTTTTCTTACGAAGAAAAACATCCAAGCCTGGCTAAATTTTGCAAAAACACATCTTAAGTCTCCCAAAAGCATGTGGGAAAACGTGTTATGGTCTGATGAAACCAAGGTTAAACTTTTTGTTTTGCGCTAAAACAACAATGCACATCCCCAAAAGAACACCATACCCACCGCGAAGCATGGTGGTGACAGCATCATGCTTTGAGGCTGTTTTTCTTCACCTGGAACAGGGGCCTTAGTCAAGATAGAGGGAATTATGAACAGTTCCAAATACCAGTCAATATTAGCACAAAATCTTCAGGTTTCTGCTAGAAAGCTGAACATGAAGAGGAACTTCATCTTTCAGCATGACAACGACCCAACATCCAAATCAACAAAGGAGCGGCTTTACCAGAAGAAGATTAAAGTTTTGGAATGGCCCAGCCAGAGCCCAGACCTGAATCCGATTGAAAGTCTGTGGGGTGATCTGAAGAGGGCTGTGCACGGGAGATGTCCTTGTAATCTGACAGACTTGGAATGTTTTTGCAAAGAAGTCAAGATGTGCCATGCTGATAGACTCATACCCAAAAAGTCATGTAATATAATCAAAAGGTGCTTTAACAAAGTATTAGTTTAAGGGTGTGCACACTTATGCAACCATATTATTTTAGTTTTTTTAGTTTTACTTCCCTACACCCAAAAGATCTGAAATTATTTATCTTTGTCTCATTTTTTTACATCACAGAAACCTGACATTTCAACAGGGGTGTGTAGACTTTTTATATCCACTGTATACAGCGATCTGAGCTAAAAATAGCCACTGATTATAAATGTCACTGGCAGGGAAGGGGTTAACACTAGGGGGTGATCAAGTGGTTAAATGTGTTCCCTAGGAGGTGTTTCTAAATGCCGGGAGAGTGGACTGACAGGGAGTAGAGAGTTCGCTGTTCCTAATCACTAGGAACAGCAGATCTCTCTCTACTTCCCTGACAGAATGGGGATCTGTCTGTTTACATTGACAGATCCCTGTTCTGTCTCTCTCAGGAGCGATCGCGGGTCGCCGGCCACAGGCATCGGCTCCAGTGTCGTGTCGGCTGATCGGCAAGGTGTTAATATTCCATTGTGGACTTCTGTTTGTGGGACGGAACCCTGGGACCCTCTTGGTTAGATTTGAGAAACACCACCCCAAAATAGACATACCATTTTTCAATGGTACATAATGTCCTGCACGCTGAGGAGAGGAGGCAGACAGACATGCCGAGACAGAAGTGGTGGGCATGCTGTGATAAAGGGCACTGGGAGAGCAGTGTGAGGAGCCAGGCAGACAGATGGACACCCTTGGACAGAAGTGGATAGGAGCAGCGGGCACGCTGTAGGGCGTGGGGCAGCTGGGACAGGAGGAGTGACAGGCAGGCAGGCTGTGAGTGGAGCCTGTATGTGAGGGTGCACGACACATATACTAGGGAGCTGGGACAATGGGAGGGTTCTGTGAGTACTGAGTCAGGGGTATTAACTGAGGCCCTGTGAGAATATTGGAGTAGTTTGGAGTACTGTGAGTAATTTGGACTACTGTGAGAAATCTGGGGTATTGTGATTATAGTGAGTAACTTGGAGCACTGCAAGGAGTGCTCTGAGTAATTTGGACTACTAAGAGCAATCTGGAGTATTGTGAGTTGTAGAGGGTCAGCCTGGGGCAGGATTAGGAAGGGGTTAATCGAAGAGGGCAGGTACTTCCCCTTCAGACCTGCTTATATTCAGGTGTGCTGAAAATGTCAGAGAGGAGCTGTTTATGTAGAAGTGAGAGAGACAGCAGCACGCTGTGTGGAAGTGTCCATTGCTGGACGGTGTACCTGCTGGGTGAGCTTATAAAAAATCCTTATAAAGACTGTAGCTTTTTGGAGCCATGAACTGTGAACCATATAAAGACTGTAGCTTTTTGGAGCCATGAACTGTGAGCTGTACCTGTGTGCACATCCGCTTGCTAAGACAAGTCTATCTGGCCTTATGTCTTTTTGTTTGATGTTTTGCTGAATAAAAGCTATTTTTATTTTACTGGACTGTCTCTGAGCCCGCTCTTCACCCCCTGATCCCCTACAATTGGTGGAGCGTGCATCGGGCAGTTTGAGGGGTCCAGTCTAATCCCATGTCCTGGGTTAAAGCCGCACAGACAGTGAAAACGTCTGAACAAGCCATGGAGGATGTGGTTAAGCAGCTGGTACTGGCTAATACACAAGCGCAGGCCCGCCATCAGGAGACCCAGCAAGCCCTGGTACAGGCACAGGCTCGGCAGGAGCAGATCCTGGTGCAGACAGTCACTGTGCAACAGGAAACAAATCGCTTACTGAGTAAACAGATAGCGGGATTACAAAAGGCGGTGACCCAGCAGGCTGAAATGATGAAAGGTGACCCCGCTGTAAAGAGTAACCCCAGGAAGGCAGTGCAGCGGACCCTGCAAAAGATGACGGCCTTGGATAATGTGGAAGCATACTTGGCTATGTTTGAGCGGGTTGCAGCAAGGGAAGGTCTGCCTGATAAAGACTGGGCAGATGTACTGGCTCCTTTCCTGACCGCAGACCCCCAACAAGCGTACTGTGACTTGGCCCCTGAATCCGCACGTAATTATAAGCTCCTGAAAGCAGAAATCCTAGCAAGGATGGGAGTGACTGTCACTTTAAGGGCGAACCGAGTCCATGGCTGGCGCTTTGACAAGGCTAAGCCTGCCCGTGCGCAGCTCTACCACCTGATGCACTTGTTGCAAGATTGGCTGAAACCTGAGGAAAAGACACCCACTCAGATTGTGGAAAGAGTCGCACTCGATCGTTTCCTGCATGGATTACCGAAGGACCTCCACCGATGGGTGGCTCAGTCCGAGCCTCAGTCCCTGGATGAGATGGCTACAGCTGTTGAGCGCTACAGTTGTGCGGAAAAGTTCCAGGAGAGTCCCTCTGTCACAAGAGAGCTGGCCCGTTTCAAAGAAGTGCGTTCCAGCACCAGTGTGCTTCCTGGTGATCGCATAGTGGCTGCTCGGAGGGATACTACAACTACCAGGAGCACATCAGGACCTAAGCTTCCAGGGAACCGACAGGCGGAACTCCGTGAGGTTCGCTGTTGCTCCTGCCATCAACTGGGTCACCTGGCGGCCCAGTGCCCAAGTCGGGAAGAACCAATGGAGTGCGACATGGGTCGCCGTCGCTCCATGTATGTCCATGCATTATGTGCTGCGACCAACCTAAATCCGCATGAGTGTGTGGTGCGGGTCAATGGACAGGAGGTGGTAGCGCTCCTTGACTCTGGGAGTGTCGTTACCCTGCTCCGATCTGATGGGTTGCCAAGAAAGCTGGTACCAAGGGAACAGGTTGGGGTCATCTGTGTGCATGGTGATGTTAAAAACTATCCGGTGGCCTGTGTGACCCTGTGTACACCAGCAGGAACGGCTAAACTAAAAGTGGGGGTGGTCCCGGGATTACCTCATGATTTACTAATCGGGCGAGACTGCCCCATGTTTTGGGACTTGTATGAGCAAAAGCTCAAAGGTTCGGGGGTTTCCCCCAAAAACCAAGAACCCACAGAGGTGGTAAATAAAACTGTGTTGCAGGAGGATGTTACTAGGGATCAGTACCAGGTTGCTGAACCTGCAGGAAGTGAGCCCGGTCCCCTGGAGGTGTTTGCGGGATTGGAAGTGGAAAGTACCTCCTCTGAGCCAGATATGTCAGATCTTGGGGGCTCCCGGGAAGATTTCCTTAGTGCTCAGATGAGGGACCCCACTTTGATCCCCGCCAGGGAACAGGCCACGGTCTTAAACGGTGAACCACAGCACCCTGGGGCAGACGTGAAGTTCCCCCATTTTGCTGTGAATCATGACTTGTTGTACCGAGTAACTAAGGTCAATCAAGAAGTGTTGGAACAACTGGTGGTGCCCAAACCTTTTAGGTCTAAGGTGTTGCATTTGGCTCATAGTCATGTACTTGGGGGTCACCTTGGAGCGGCTAAAACTCAGGAACGGGTTTTACACCGTTTCTATTGGCCCGGTGTCTATCGAGAAATTAAGGACTACTGTGAGTCCTGCCCTACCTGTCAAAGAACCGCTCCAACACCCCATTTTCGCAGTCCGCTGGTACCGCTTCCAATTATCGAGGTTCCCTTTGATCGCATAGCCATGGACTTGGTGGGCCCCTTACCAAAGTCAGCTAGGGGACACCAATACATTTTAGTTGTCCTTGACTATGCCACCAGGTATCCGGAAGCGGTCCCTTTAAGAAACTACTCGTCCAAGGTCATCGCACGGGAGTTGTTTCAGATGTTCATGAGAACAGGGCTCCCATCCGAGATCTTGACAGACCAAGGTACCCCGTTCATGTCAAAAGTGATGAAGGAACTCTGTAACCTGTTTAAGATTAAACACTTGCGGACTTCAGTGTATCACCCACAAACTGATGGGTTAGTGGAGCGGTTCAACAAAACCTTAAAGGGAATGCTAAAGAAAGCAGTTGAGGAGGATGGTCGAGATTGGGATTGCTTGTTGCCTCCCTTGTTGTTTGCCATAAGAGAGGACCGAATAACAAAAGTTATGCCCATAGTACGGGAACATTTTCAGGCTGCGCAAAACGCCCAGAGTCGTGTATGCAACCGATCTGCCAAGATTAGAGAGTTTAAACCTGGGGATCGGGTGCTGGTCTTAGTGCCTACCGTCGAGAGTAAGTTTCTCGCCAAGTGGCAAGGACCCTTTGAGATAGTTGAGAGGGTGGGCAAGGTCAACTATAAAGTCCATCAGCCCACCAAACGTAAGCCCTACCAGATTTACCACATCAACTTGATCAAACCATGGAAAGATAGACAGGTTTTGACAGTCAGTCTGAAAGTCCCAGAAGACCATGATGCTCAGATTAAGAAGGTAGGGATTGCAGAGGCTCTCTCCCCTTCTCAAAAACAGGAGTCCTGGGAGTTTTTGCAGAGGAATCGAGACATTTTTTCAAATCTACCGGGCCTAACCTCGGTAATTGAACATAATGTCATTACAGACACTGGCGTTCGAGTTAACCTCAAACTCTACCGCATACCCGAAGCTCGCCGGAATATTGTCTCGGTCGAGCTTAAGAGTATGTTGGACCTTGGGGTTATTGAGGAGTCTTCAAGTAGCTGGTCCAGCCCTATAGTCCTTGTACCCAAGCCGAATGGAACCTGGCGGTTCTGCAATGACTTTCGCAAGTTAAACGAAGTCTCCAAGCCAGACGCGTATCCCATGCCCCGGGTCGACGAGTTAATCGAAAGATTAGGACCGGCCCGGTACATCACCACTCTTGACTTGACCAAGGGTTACTGGCAGATCCCGCTTTCCCCAGAGGCTAAAGAAAAAACTGCATTTGCCACACCTGAGGGCTTATGGCAGTATGTCCGAATGCCATTCGGGTTACATGGGGCCCCAGCCACTTTCCAGAGGGCCATGGACTTCGTCCTGAGACCTCATAAGGGGTTTTCAGGAGCCTATCTTGATGACATTGTCATCTTAGTCAGGACTGGGAGAGTCACTTACCAAAGGTCCAGTTGGTCTTGGATGCCCTCCGAAGGGCGGGGTTCACCGTGAACCCAGAAAAGAGCAAGGTTGGGTTGGAGGAGGCCCGCTACCTGGGGTATGTTGTAGGCAGGGGTGTGATTAAACCCCAACTAAACAAAGTGGAGGCTATTCAGAAATGGCCACGTCCACTCACAAAGAAGCAAGTGCGTTCTTTCCTTGGCATTGTGGGTTATTATAGGAGGTTTGTCCCCAACTTTGCCAGTCTAGCAGCACCTCTGACTGATCTCACCAAGGGAAAGAACGCAACTGTTGTTCAGTGGAGTGCAGAAGCAGAAGCAGCGTTCTGCCGCTTGAAGCAAGCTTTGTGCCAGGAACCAGTGTTGGTAGCTCCCGACTTCCAAAAAGAATTCCTGGTACAAACAGATGCCTCAAAATTAGGTCTGGGTGCAGTACTGTCCCAGATGGTTGGGGGGGGATGAGCACCCTGTTGTGTACTTGAGCCGGAAGCTCACGCCAGCTGAGAGGAATTATTCCATTGTGGAAAGGGAGTGTCTCGCAATAAAATGGGCTTTGGAGACACTCCGCTACTACTTGTTGGGCCGACCCTTCAAGTTAGTTTCAGATCATGCGCCCCTTAAGTGGATGGCCCAAAATAAAGATAAAAACTCCAGAATCACCCGGTGGTTCCTTGCTCTACAGGACTTCAGCTTTGTAGTGGTACATAGACTGGGAAAGGTACATCAGAATGCGGATGCCCTTTCCCGGGTCTACTGCCACTGGGTTAGTGGTGTCCAGACCCCTGGCCTGGAACAGAGGGGGGGGATATGTAGAGGGTCAGCCTGGGGCAGGGTTAGGAAGGGGTTAATCGAAGAGGGCAGGTACTTCCCCTTCAGACCTGCTTATATTCAGGTGTGCTGAAAATGTCAGAGAGGAGCTGTTTATGTAGAAGTGAGAGAGACAGCAGCACGCTGTGTGGAAGTGTCCATTGCTGGACGGTGTACCTGCTGGGTGAGCTTATAAAAAACCCTTATAAAGACTGTAGCTTTTTGGAGCCATGAACTGTGAACCATATAAAGACTGTAGCTTTTTGGAGCCATGAACTGTGAGCTGTACCTGTGTGCACATCCGCTTGCTAAGACAAGTCTATCTGGCCTTATGTCTTTTTGTTTGATGTTTTGCTGAATAAAAGCTATTTTTATTTTACTGGACTGTCTCTGAGCCCGCTCTTCACCCCCTGATCCCCTACAGAGTATAGTGAGTAACTTGGAGCACTGCAAGGAGAGCTGTGAATAAATTGTAGTATTGTAACAGTGGAGTGGAATAACATGGGGCACTGGAAGTAACTTTTGGCATTGGGAGTAACTTGGAGTACTGTGAGTAATTTGGAGTTACTTAGGGTTTAATTGGGGTCACTGTAACTCAAGGCACTGCGAGTTGTGTGTAACAGTAGCATTGAGAGTAACTGGAGTATTGTGAGTATCTAAGGCAGTGTGACTAACTGAGGCACTGTAACTTGGAGCACCAGAGTACTGGGAGGACTGAGACAGTGTGCATAATCTGGGGGGAGTAGGAGGTCTCAGACTTTGTGGGTAACTGTGGCACTGAGGACTGAGTTACTGTTGGTACTGAGGCACTGGTTGTATAGAACGAGAGCAGGAAGAGAGGATTCCATGTGGCCAGTGAGCAAAACGGGAAGAGAGATCATCGGGGACTGTTTGATCAGTGAATGGAAGAAAGAGAAGAGGCCTACGTGGACTGGGTGATCAGTGTGTGGTACCAGGAGGAGACGATTACATGGGCCTAGTGATCAATAAGGCAGGAGCAGGTTAAGAGGACACCATGGGCCGTGTTATCAGAAATCAAGATAACCTAAACAGTTAAGGAAACAGATTTTGCTCAGAGTAGAATAAGGTACGTAGGAAGTTCAACAGCAAATTATATAAAATAATTGTTATTTTTTCCTAGATTATCCCCATTAGGGTAGTGGAAAAAATGTCCAACAGGTGTGGTTATACGACCTAGTGCACATTCCTTGAAGAGAAGCTCCAGGGTGGATACTGCTGTGCGGGAAGTGATCTTGTTGTTTCTTTGGGCATTACCCAGCAGGTGCTGGCTGGGGCCAGTATAGAGGGGGGTGGGGATATGGAGGTGCAGGAGCCAGAGGTAGGTAGTTGGGTTACAGTTAAAATGAGGGGCAGAGGGAAGAGCCTTAAAAAGGCTAGTGCTGAGTTGGTATAGCCCAATAAATATGCCAAGTTACATGATGTTGTGGATATCGGCTCAGGGGTGGTTTTGCTGGAGGAGACTTCCTCTCCTAGCTGCCAGGGAATGGCTAGTCTGGTGAGGATAGGGGCGTGGATTTTGGCATGGTTAGGCAAATACTGGTGGTAAGGCACTCAGAGTCCCTTACCAGACTCAATAAGGCAATCTGTCACAAAGACCATGATCAACGAACAGTATGTTGTTTACCTGGTTTGGCACATCCTGGATCAGATGGACAGATTGTTGAGTAAGGCTGGGGAGGACCCAGCTATAACGGTACATATTGAAAACATGACAAATTTAGAGGAAGATGGCACGTCCTAAAAAATTATTTCAGGGACTTATAAAGTTATACTAAAGTGTCGGTTTTTGTTTGGTTCAAGATATCAAACATGTTATACTTACCTGCTCTGTGCAGTGGTTGTGCACAGAGAAGCCCAGATCCTCCTCTTCTCGGGTCCCTCTTCGGCACTCCTGGCCCCTCCCTCCTGTTGAGTGCCCCCACAGCAAGCAGCTTGCTATGGGGTATCCAAGCCAAGCCACAGCTCGTGTGTCCATTAAGACATGGAGCCATCGTCCAGCCCCACAACCTCTCTCTCCTCATTGCAGCAGGAGCCAATGGTGCTTCACTGCTGTCTCAGCCAATGAGGAGGGAGAGTCCTGGATAGCCGAGTCTCTCATGCAACATTGCTGGATCGAGATGGGGCTTAGGTAAATATGAGGGGGGCTGCTGCCCACAGAAGGTTTTTCAACTTAATGCATAGAATGCATTAAGATAGAAGACCGTCTGCCTTTACAACCACTTTAATTGAAGAAAAGGACCTTGAGGGTTGTATTCTCACAAATATTGCCTGTACCTCAAGCCACTCCATAGAGGCAACAAGAGCTTAGGGAACTGGTGCAGGAAGGAGGGTTTTGGGTTCCTGGAGAACTGAGCTGATTTTTCAGTTGGCTACCAGCTCTATAGTAGAAATAAACTGCACCTAAATAGGGAAAGTGCAGCTCTGTTGGGGGAGAGGTTGGCCAAAAAGTTAGAGGAACTTTTAAACTAGGTGATGGGGGGAGGGATCAGAGGAAGTTTTTCAGGCTACTGAACTAAGGGCAGAAAGTGCTAATGTGGTCAGTTTAACTGGAGTACCTAAGATCAACACGTGTGGGCTGGTGGAATCTGATCACAGCCTCGGAACAAAAGGGGATAAAATAATATGCAAAACTAAAAGCAATGTTCACTAATTCTCGGAGTTTGGACAAAATGGAGGAATTGGAAATTTGAATACATGAGGAGGATTTAAATTTTGTGGCAGTAACAGAGACCAGGTTTGACAGTACACATGACTGACTTGCAACTATCCGAGGGGGGAAGGGGGGGGCGTTGAGCTCTTCTGCATGAGATTAGAAAGAATAAGTGAAGGGACGAAGAAAAGGGCACAGAGAAGGGAGAAGTGGTAGGGAGGGGTGTGGTTCGGACTCCGAGGGGAGGGGGCAAACAAGCCCTGAATGGGCTGGTTGGAGTGAAGAGGACTAATAAGAGATCCATGGTTCCCAGATCTTGAGAAACGTGGCATGTGAATCATTTACAATACTGGACATTCATTCATGAAGCATCACTGCAGTCGGGCACATCTTCACCCTTGAAAGGCTACACTGTGGGTCTTCCATGCATGGGCTATGGCCCATTTAGCCGACATAAGGATACTGGGTTCTGACTAAATACACTGGTGTCCCTGCACTGGAATACCAGCAGCTACACTCTACCAGTAGAGTCCTTGAGGATAGCATCTGGACAGGTCCTCAATAGTTATTCCCCTGTAAAAGGGAGCTAAAACATGCCTGGTCTTCAGACTAGCATTTGAGACAAAGCACCCTCGGAAGTTCTGCAGAATTAAGCCTCGTACACACAGATTTTTCGATGGGAATTGTGTAATGACAGGCTGTTGGCGGAAAATCCGACCGTTTGTATGCTCCATTGGACAAATGTTGGATGGCAGGCTTTAAAATTTTCTGCGGACAATAGTCTGTTGTCGGATTTTCCGAGCGTGTATACACAAGTTCGTCGGACAAAAGTCCAAAGTACAAACGCGCCTGTACTGAGTGATTGGTCAGGTGTTGGGGACAACCCTCAGAAACAAGTTCCTGATGCAGCCAAGCACAAGAAAAAACTGTCTTGAGAGCTGCGCCAATGTTACAGGATTATCTGTGATCTGAGTGCGAGGTATGACAAAGATGCAGCCTGCAGTATTTGTATTAAAGAGAAGACACAAAACACTGTTGCTCACTTGCTTACCAAGTTTAATGTTTTAACAGAAATGGATCACATTATACAGATGATTACTTTCTTTACAGTGGCAGTGCAGACCACATGGAAAAGCACATCAATTACCAGTACTAACATAGATACTAACAGAGAAAGTGAATATCAGAATAAATACAACACTGAACAAAAATAGCATAAACAAATTGTGACTAACCTGTATCAAAGAGGAGACACACAACACTGTTGCTTACTTTCTTTCTAAGCTCAATGCAAACTTGTTGGTTTCAGTCTCCTGAAGTCACACCACAAATCAGCTCTCTCTAGTAAAGAAGGGCAAGCATAATCTCAAGCATAATCCCAAGCATATGTAGCACTGACCCCCGAAGAAGCTGCTGGTTTTATTTGGGCTTACCGTTACCTCACCTGCTTGCTTCTCCGTCTTGGGGATCCCGTGGAAAGTGGCCCAAAGAAATGTTGAGACTGACACTGAATCCTCTTTTGGGTTATTTATTTGAAAAAAAACACAGTCTCTCAATAAAGGGTAGAGGGTTAGGGGTGAGTTCAGGTACTTAAATTGCAGGGTGAAGATATTAGAAGAATCCAAAGAATATCACTGTTCCACAACTGAATTCCTGCAACCCCCTGATAGGTCTCTCTCGCTAGGCCTAGCAGGCGGTAGGATGCTCGGTAAAAGTCTCTGCCACAGACTTGTAAGTTACAGTTTAGCGTCACTGAGGGATTAGATGAATTTCAAGGAACTAACATACGGTAGCAGTTTCTTTCAGCCGAGTGTTGATCCAGGTTGCGTCCTTCAACTAAGTCTCCAGGCTCCTTCAGAGAAGCCAGCCTTGCGCACTGCCTTCTCCTGAAATGGTCCTCCCCTGGGGTTCTTCAGTTGCTGGGCCTCTCCCTTCAGATAAGCCCGCAAACGGACCTTCCTTGGATCAGTAGGCTCCAAAAGATACTCGGGCCTAACCCTTGCAATTGCGTTGCCTCGGGCCAGCCAACCCCGAGACACAGGATGCATGGTTCTGCACCCCAGGCCAGGAGAGCCATGAGGCTGGGTCAGGAGGACCACCAGAACCAAACAGACAGAAAAACTCACCCACCAACATGGCATCGGTACCTTAAATACCACCCCCCAGAAATCACAGCAGGAGAACAGTTCCACTGGGCTGGTTCCGAGAGATAAGTGGCATTCAATGCATCCAGCTAGACTGCGTTTCCACCATTGCCAGGGGTGACAGCGACACCTGCGTTCAAGGAGAACCCAGTGCAACCCAGCTGGACTGGTACTGAAACCATGAATTTAGAGAAATTAGCCCAACTGTGGCTTCAGGCAACTTAATTTTTGAAAAACAATAGCACCTGCTCGTCAGGAGCCAGTGCTACACATATGTTCGTGCCAAACTTTAGTTGGTCGGACGTTCTGCAATCAGACGGGATGTTCGACCATTTGTACGCCCCCCCGAACTGCCCACAATGCACTGCAGCACTGAACAGTGCATTGCAAACCCTAATTGGCTTAAGCAGTGAAAGCTTCAGCCAATTAGGGCACAGAGCACTGTCAGTCATGAGTGGACACTGTCATCGTGACTTTATCAAAACATGGCTCATTCCTGCCCCACAGTATAAAAGTATTCTTTCAATGGCAGCCATTTTCAGTGTGATTCTGGTGTGGAAAGTGATAGAACAGGGCTCTGTTCAGTGCCATTAGTTAGTTAGTGTGCTAAACTGTGTTATTTTGCTTCAATTGTCAGTGTAGAATATTAGTGTCAGTCTAGGGATAGTGTGAGTGTAGTGAGGAGGACCATCATTCAGCTTTACATAGTGTGCAGCTAGAGTAGGGACAGCTCAGATAGTTTTAGTGTAGTGTAGTGAGACCGTGTCAGTAATCTTGGCATTAGTGTATAGCTAGAGTAGGGACAGTTCAGATCGCGTCAGTGCAGTGATGGTTGAACACCGTCTCTTTGATTGCGTTACTGCCAGTTTAACGCCATTTACTTCTGTGTGCGTTACTGCCAGTTTAACGCCATATAGTTTTGTGTGCATTACTGCCAGTTTAACGCCATATAGTTCTGTGTGCGTTACTGCCAGTTTAACGCCATATAGTTCTTTGTGAGTTACTGCCAATTTAACGCCATATAGTTTTGTGTGCGTTACTGCCAGTTTAACGAAATATAGTTCTGTGTGCGTTACTGCCAGTTTAACGCCATATAGTTTTGTGCCCGTTACTGCCAGTTTAACGCCATATAGTTCTGTGTGTGTTACTGCCAGTTTAACACCATATAGTTTTGTGTGCGCTACTGCCAGTTTAACGCTGTATAGTTCTTTGTGCGTTATTGCCAGTTTAACGGCATATCGTTTTGTGCGTTACTGCAAGTTTAACACCATTTACTTCTGTGTGTGTTACTGCCAGTTTAATGCCATATCGTTTTGTGCGTTACTGCAAGTTTAACACCATTTACTTCTGTGTGCGTTACTGCCAGTTTAACGCAATATAGTTCTGTGTGCGTTACTGCCAGTTTAACACCATATAGTTCTGTGTGCGTTACTGCCAGTTTAACGCCATATAGTTTTGGGTGCGTTACTGCCAGTTTAACGCAATATAGTTCTGTGTGCATTACTGCCAGTTTAACACCATATAGTTTTGTGTATTATTGCAAGTTTAACGCCATTTACTTATGTGTGCTTTACTGCCAGTTTAACGCATAAAGTTTTGTGTGCGTTACTGCCGTATAGTTTTCATGTGCATTACTGTCGTATAGTTTTGTGTGCGTTACTTTCAGTTTTTTTAACGCCCTATAGTTCTGTGTGTGTTACTGCAAGTTTATCGCCATATAGTTCTGTGTGTCTTACTGCCAGTTTAATGCCATAAAGTTTTGTGTGCGTTACTGCCAGTTTAACGCCATATAGTTGTGTGTGCGTTACTTTGAGTTTAACGCCCTATAGTTCTGTGTGTGTTACTGCCAGTTTATCGCCATATAGTTCTGTGTGTGCGTTACTGACAGTTTAACGACATATAGTTTTGTGTGTGGTACTGCCAGTTTAACGCCATATAGTTCTGTGTGTGTTACTGCCAGTTTAACGCCATATAGTTTTGTGTGCGCTACTGCCAGTTTAACGCTGTATAGTTCTTTGTGCGTTACTGCCAGTTTAACGGCATATCGTTTTGTGCGTTACTGCAAGTTTAACACCATTTACTTCTGTGTGTGTTACTGCCAGTTTAATGCCATATCGTTTTGTGCGTTACTGCAAGTTTAACACCATTTACTTCTGTGTGCGTTACTGCCAGTTTAACGCAATATAGTTCTGTGTGCGTTACTGCCAGTTTAACACCATATAGTTCTGTGTGCGTTACTGCCAGTTTAACGCCATATAGTTTTGGGTGCGTTACTGCCAGTTTAACGCAATATAGTTCTGTGTGCATTACTGCCAGTTTAACACCATATAGTTTTGTGCATTATTGCAAGTTTAACGCCATTTACTTATGTGTGCTTTACTGCCAGTTTAACGCATAAAGTTTTGTGTGCGTTACTGCCGTATAGTTTTCATGTGCATTACTGTCGTATAGTTTTGTGTGCGTTACTTTCAGTTTTTTTAACGCCCTATAGTTCTGTGTGTGTTACTGCAAGTTTATCGCCATATAGTTCTGTGTGTCTTACTGCCAGTTTAATGCCATAAAGTTTTGTGTGCGTTACTGCCAGTTTAACGCCATATAGTTGTGTGTGCGTTACTGTGAGTTTAACGCCCTATAGTTCTGTGTGTGTTACTGCCAGTTTATCGCCATATAGTTCTGTGTGTGCGTTACTGACAGTTTAACGACATATAGTTTTGTGTGTGAATGAATGAATGAATGAATGATTTGTATAGCGCTGCAACTGCGAACTGAATCGCCTCGAGGCGCTTGATCCGACCTGCGTTGATTCCTTCTTAGAAGAGGTAGGTCTTGAGTTTGTGGTACTGCCAGTTTAACGCCATATAGTTCTGTGTGTGTTACTGCAAGTTTAATGCCATATAGTTATGTGTGCGTTACTGACAGTTTAACGCCATATCATTTTGTGTGCGTTACTGAGAGTTTAACGCCATATAATTTTGTGTGCGTTACTGCCAGTTTAATGCTGTATAACTTTGTGCCATATAGTTTTGTGCGTTACTGCCAGTTTAACGCCATATAGTTCTGTGTGAGTTACTGCCGTTTAATGCCATATCGTTTTGTGTGCGTTACTGCCAGTTTAACGCCATATAGTTTTGTGCGTTACTGAAAGTTTAACGTCATTTACTTCTGTGTGCGTTACTGCAAGTTTAACGCCATATAGTTCTATGCGTCACATTTGGCACATTATATTGCAGTATATTATCGTGTATCTGTGGAGTGTGTCTATGGAGTGTGTCTGTGTAGTGTGAGTACTCAAATTAAAGTGCACCAAACACCACTTTTCATTGATTAACCGCTTAAGGACCGCCTCCTGCACATATACGTCGGCAGAATGGCACGGCTGGGCAAAACCACGTACCTGTAAGTGGCCCTTTAAGAGCCCAGCTCGCGACCCGGTCCTGAAATCCGTGACCGCGGACCCGATCGCCGCTGGTTTCCCGCGATCGGGTCACAGAGCTGAAGAATGGGGAGAGGTCTGTGTAAACAAACCTCTCCCGGTGCTTCCTACACTGCCTGTCACTGATCGGCTGTTCCCTATCATCGGGAAAGCCGATCAGTGACATCCGACGTAAAGCCACTACCCCTACTGTAAAAAAAAACACACACACGTCACACTAACCCCTCCCTGCCCCCTAGTGGTTAACTCCTTCACTGCCAGTGTCATTTACATAGGAATCAGTGCATTTAAATAGCACTGATTTCTGTATAAATGACAATGGTCCCAAAAATGTGTCAAAAATGTCCGATGTGTCCGCCATAAGGTCGCAGTCACAATAAAAATCGCTGATCTCCGCCATTACTAGCAAAAAAAAAAAAATATTAATAAAAATGCTATAAAACTATCCCCTATTTTGTAAACGCTATAACTTTTGCGCAAACCAATCAATAATCGCTAATTGTGATTTTTTTTACCAAAAATATGTATAAGAATACGTATCGGCCTAAACTGAGGAAAAAAAACATGTTTTTTTATATATTTTTGGGGGATATTTATTATAGCAAAAAGTAAAAAATATTGAATTTTTTTCAAAATTGTCGCTCTATTTTTGTTTATAGCGCAAAAAAATAAAAACCGCAGGGGCGATCAAATACCACCAAAAGAAAGCTCTATTTGTGGGAAAAGAAGGACGCCAATTTTGTTTGGGAGCCATGTCGCACGACCGCGCAATTGTCAGTTAAAGCGACGCAGTGCCGAATCGCAAAAAGGGGCCTGGTCCTTTGGCTGCAAATTGGTCCGGGGCTTAAGTGGTTAAAGTGCATCTTTGTACAGATTTCCACTTCTTCTTTTCATTTGCTTATAAGCACTGCCCGCTCCCTCCCAATAATGTCTAGGAGGACACAAGGAGAGGCAGACGTTCCTTTGGCACTGTAAGGGGGCCAGCAACAAATGTGTCCACAGGCAAGGGTGGACTTGGTGGTCAGTCCTCAGGCAGGGCATCATTTCCTCTGTTTAGTGAGTTTGCCCATGCTATCCAGCCACAGAATGCAGAGGAGGTGGCAGACTGGCTTACTAAACCTTTCTCATCCTCCTCATCCTCTGTCACACACGCAGAGACAAGTGTGCAGTCCCCTGCAGTTGCCAGAGTGGATAAACCTGTCTCCTTGTCCACATCTATTCCTGCCATAAATTCAAATAAAATATGTGTCTACCGGCGCAAAAAAATATTATAATTAAACTTTGTGGGGCAACCCCACCACCACAAAATCAATATAAGAATTTTACAGTTAGCTGCAGTCAAATGTGGTACTACTTATAGTGAAAAACCTGTGCAAAATGAAAAAAAGGTAGGTGTTGACTGCGCTAACCCCTATATTATATATCTTAGAACCAGATTGTACACCACTGAAAAAAATTTATATATACATACACGCTAGTAATATTAAAATCAATATTCCTATACAATACACCCATGTCTTTATCTCATATATAACTCATACATCCAATGTTACCATTAGTGTTCAATTTTAAACAATACAAAATAAATAAACAAAACTAATAAGTGGTGGTATAAATAAACCAGCATTTAGTGAATCTCCCTTTCCAAATTCCAATATTATATACACACCGAAAATTGTACTGGGGGAGCATTTAGAAATAGTGCCCATACCAAACTTCAGCCAGGGGACAAAATAAACATCTAAATATGGGATATGGGTGGAACATTCTATTAGTTAAGATGGCGGATTAATGACTTCTGGGTGTGGGCGGAAGATGACTGTAGTTTAAATGGCGGATCGTTCACTTCCGGTTGCGCGGAATGAACGATCCAGCCGTAACATACGAGATTACCAACAGTTAGGGTATAAATAGTGTGACATAGCAACAACCAGCAGCTTCCTGGCTGCTAGGAAACAAAATACGTCACTTCCGTGTAAAACCATAACGAGGCTTGGGATGCACGCAGGGACAGGAGAGACACAGCGATACCCTCACCCATCTGAACCCATTCAAATGGCTGGATAAGTTTAGTGCCAACTTATAGGCACTTGGAAATGTGAGTGACATAACCTGTTTTTACCTTTTTATAAATAAATGCACAGACGCAATGCGCAATGATTGTCGTTCATTTTTCATGAGGGCGGATATTGTTTAAAAACCTGTAAACTGGGAGCAGCATAGACCTGAGTGGAGTGGTTATCCATATCAATGAACCAAAGGCGTTCTGTATATTAATATCTGATGAGTGGCCAATCCTTATGGTGGTGGTGGTGTCGTCACTAAAGTGGTGGATAAGAAATACACAGAATCACGGACACAAGGAATAGGAGGATTGGAGTAATTTTACACACAGCAGAGAATTTGGAAAGGGGGATTCACTAAATGCTGGTTTATTTATACCAGCAGAAATAGTGGACACTTATTCGTTTTGTTTATTTTTTTTGTATTGTTTAACATTTAACACTAATGGTAACATTGGATGTATAAGTTATATATGAGATAAAGACATGGGTGTATTGTATAGGAATATTGATTTTAATATTACTAGCGTGTATGTATATATACATTTTTTTCAGTGGTGTACAATCTGGTTCTAAGATATATAATACAGTATAGGGGTTAGCGCACTCAACACCTACCTTTTATTCCTGCCATAGCCCCAACATCAATGTCAGCTGAGTTATTTGACCACAGCGGCAGCCACTTACTCCTTGATGATGCCCAGCCATTACTGGATTCAGATGTTGGTTCTGAGGTTGAGGATGACAGGAACATGAGCCTAGATAGAGGGGAGAACACTGGTAGACAAATTGGCATTCATGTTCCCCAAGCCGCAGCGTATTGCCAAGTTGTCTCCAGTGGTAATGATGATGATGATGGAGGAGATGGAGATGATGATGATGATGAGGTCACTGATGTGACTTGGGTGCCAGACAGAGCAGAGGTGGAAACTGAAGGTGAGGGGTCACAACTCCAAGGAGGCCGACATCAAGAAAGAGTAGAGAGCAGCAACCCTATTCCATCACATTCTGCAGCTGTTATCTCCCGACCCACTCCCCAAAGCTCAGCTGTCTGGGACTTTTTTCAGTACATCTGCAGAAGATTGCTATCAGCAACTGTGTCTCAGGCACATCAAACGTGGCAAAAACACCAGCCATTTTGGTACCACATGCTTAACAAGGCATTTAGCGTCCAACAACTCAGTAGACATGTGCACAACAAAAAAATTTGTTTATTTTCGTTTCGTTTTTTTCGTTTCCGAAAAAAATTAGTTTTTTTTTCGTTTCGTTTTTTTTCGTTTCCGTTGATTCGTAACGGTGTTCGGATTCGTAACGATTCGTACATTCGTAAGTCGTCGGTGTTCATATTCGTAAGGATTCGTACATTCGTAAGAGGTATTTTTTCGTTGATTCGTTTTTTCGTTAGTTTAATTTTCGGACGCATTCGTATTTATTCGTACATTCGTAACATTCGTAACATTCGTAGATTCGTAATCGGAGCATAATTCATAATTTTATGTAATGTGTATGCTATTATTACATTTTAATAATTTACGAGTCGAAAAAAAAAGTTACGAATCGAAAAAAAAAAGTTACGAATCGAAAAAAAAGTTACGAATGTACGAATTTTTTTGTTCAATCCATTCAAAGCACGTTTAGCAGCACCATTGTACGGGACACGGAAAATTACCAATTCAACAAAAAAAAAAAGTTACGAATGTACGAATTTTTTCGTTCGTTTTCGTTTTTCGGATTTTCTTCATTAGTACATTCATTGTTTCTAATTTGTTTTTTTCGGGTTTTCTTTGTTTTCCGGATTCGTTCGATTCGAATGATTCGTTATTCGGATTCGTACGATTCGAACGATTCGTTAATTCGTACGAAAACGAACGAACAATTCTTCATTAGTACATTCATTGTTTCTAATTAGTTTTTTTCGGGTTTTTCGTTGTTTTCCGGATTCGTTCGATTCGAATGATTCGTTATTCGGATTCGTACGATTCGAACGATTCGTTAATTCGTACGAAAACGAACGAACAAAAATAACGAAAAAAAACGAAAAATGAAAAAAAAACGAAACGAATTGCACATGTCTACAACTCAGCCCGTTGGCAAGAGCACCTAAAAGCCACACAAAAGGGGCACAAATCTGTCCCTCCTCCTCCTCCTTACCCACTGCGCCTGCTATACAGTCATTACCTCTCAGCAGCCTCCACTGACATGGATGATGGTATAGCACAGGGTGTCCCAGGTCCTAGCAGCACATCTGCCAGCAGCACACCACCAGCTGTAGACTGGCCCCATCTGCTGCAGCGAAAAAAAAATGCAGTCCCTGCCACCCACATGCCCAGCGTCTAAATGCAAGTTTGTCAAAGCTGTTGGCTCTCCAACTTCTGCCTTTCAGCCTGGTGGATTCTGCCCCCTTCCGTGAATGTGCTATACCACAATGGCAGGTTTCCCTAGTCGCTACTACTTTTCACGTAAGGCCATTCTATCTCTCTACCACCACATGGAAGGGAATGTTCTGGCATCGTTGGGCAAGGCAGTCAGCCGTAAAATCCACCTTACTGCTGAAGCGCCGTCCAGCATGCATGGGCAGGGACGATATATTTCATTCACAGCACACTGGCGTTCAAATGGCTATTTTCCAGAGTCAGGCTAAAAGGTGCCATGCAGTGCTTCAGCTGGTGTGTTTAGGGGACAGAAACCACACCCTGGAGATTCTTGCAGCTCTGCAGGGACAGGCCCAGAGGTGGTTCACACCACGCCAGCTGGAGCCAGGAATGGTGATGTGTGATAATGGCTCAAACCTCCTGTCCGCCCTTAGACAGGGAAATTTGGTGGTGCAGCATTTCCTAAATAAGTACCCAGGGTTGCAAGATGTACTAAAGCTAGCCAGAAGAGTCTGTAGCCATTTCAGGCTGTCATACACAGCCAGTGCTCGGTTGGCTGAAACTCAGCAGGAAATCCACCTGCCCAAAAACCGCCTGATTTGTGACATACCCACCAGGTGGAACTCGACGTTGTCAATGCTGCAGTGGCTATACATGCAGCAGAGGGCCGTCAAAGAGTACCTGTGCGAATACGGCATGACGAAAGGCTTGGGCCGCCTCTGCTTTTTTCCCCCACGCCAATCGCTGATCATTAGGGATGAGCCCGATGTTCGAGTCGAACGTAATTTCGTAACATCGGGTGTTCGCCGAATAGCAAACAATTTGGGGTGTTCGCGGCAAATTCGAAAACACAGCGGAACACCCTTTAAAAGTCTATGGGAGGAATCAAAAGTACTAATTTTAAAGGCTTATATGCATGGTATTGTCATAAAAAGTGTTTGGGGAACTGGGTCCTGCCCCAGGGGACATGTATTAATACAAAAATAAATATTAAAAACTTCAGTTTTTTCGGGAGCAGTGATTTTAATAATGCTCAAAGTGAAACAATTAAAGTGAAATTTCCCTTTAAATGTCATACCTGGGGGGGGTGTCTATAGTATGCCTGTAACATGGCGCATTTTTCCTGTGTTTAGAACAGTCCCTGCACAAAATGACATTTCTAAAGGAGAAAAATGGCTATAATGAATTGTAGGGTCCCTGACAATACAGATAAAAGTCATTGAAAACAATGGCATGGAATCCCCCCAATCCATTACCAGGCCCTTTGGGTCTGGTATTAATATTAAGGGGATCCCCGAACCAAATAAAAAAAAAATTGTGTGGGGGTCCCCTCCAAATTCCATACCAGGCCCTTCAGGTCTGGTATGGATATCAAGGGGAACCCTGCGCCGATTTTTTTTTAAAAATGGCGGAGGGGTCCCCCTCAAAATCCATACCAGACCCTTCAGGTCTGGTGTGGATTTTAAGGGGAACCCCACACCAAAATAAAAAAAATTGCGTACACGGATAATACCAGACCCTTATCCGAGCAGGCAACCAGGCAGGCCGTAGGAAAAGAGGGGGGATAAGAGAGCGCACCCCCCGAACCGTACTTGGCCACATGCCCTCAACATGGGGAGGGTGCTTTGGGCTAGCCCCCCAAAGCACCTTGTCCCCATGTTGATGGGGACAAGGACCTCATCCCCACAACCCTTGGCCGGTAGTTGTGGGGGTCTGCGGGGTTACATAAACGGGTGGCCCACCCCCTCTGAAGCCATTGGGAAGTCCCAGTTCATCAGAGGGGGGTGGGGTCACCCGGGTATGTCACCGTGTGGCCCCGCCCTCAGTTATATAAGAACTGTCACCTGCAAGGACACGTCAGACGACGGATCAGTGGCTGCGCTTTTTTTTTTTTGAGGTCCGTCGGCGGAGCCATAGAAGAAGATGAATGGACTTCGTGGGACATTTTTATTTTTTAATAAAGGTTTTTTTTAACATTTTGACACTTTTTTGTGAAATGGTATGGGTACAATGTACCCATTACCATTTCAAACAGGGGGGGCGGGATCTGGGGGTCCCCTTGTTAAAGGGGGCTTCCACATTCCGATAAGCCCCCGCCCAAAGACCCCCACAACCACCGGGAAAGGGTTGTGGGGATGAGGCCCTTGTCCCTATCAACATGGGGACAAGGTGCTTTGGGGGGCTACCCCAAAGCACCCTCCCCATGTTGAGGGCCTGTGGCCTGGTACGGCTCTTTTCCTGCAGCCTGCCAGGTTGCATGCTCAGATAAGGGTCTGGTATGGATTTTTGAGGGGGACCCCTACGCCATTTAAAAATAAAAATTGGCGCAGGGTTCACCTTACTATCCATACAAGACCTGAAGGGTCTGGTATGAAATTTGGGGGGACCCCCCATACATTTTTTCTTTTTAATTTTGGTTCGGGGTTCACCTTAATATTCATACCAGACCCAAAGGGCCTGGTACTGGACTGGGGCGGATCCCATGCATTTCTTTTCATTGACTTTCATCTGTGTTGCTGGGACCCGACAATTCATTATAGCCGCTAGTAGTTTTAAATTACTTTTTTTCCTTTAGAAATATCATTTTGTGGAGGGACTGTTCTAAACACGGGAAAAATGTGCCACTTTACAGGCATGCTATAGACACCCCCCAGCTACGAAATTTAAAGGAATATTTCACTTTTATTGATTTGTTTCACTTTAAGCATTATTAAAATCACTGCTCCCGAAAAAACGTCCGTTTGTAAAACTTTTTTTTGCATTGATACTCTCTTAGATTGTAAGCTCTAAGGAGCAGGGCCCTCTGATTCCTACTGTATTAAAGTGTATTGTATTTGTACTGTCTACCCACAAGTTGTAAAGCGATACGTAAACTGTTGGCGCTATATAAATCCTGTATAATAATAATAAATAATAATTGATACATGCCCAGGTCCCCAAACACTTTTTATGACAATAACTTGCATATTAACCCTTAAAATTAGCACTTTTGATTTTTCATGTTTGTGTCCCATAGACTTTAACGGTGTTTGTGTGTTCGAACAAATTGTATGCCTGTTCGCATGTTCTGCTGCGAACCGAACCGGGGGGTGTTCGGCTTATCCCTACTGATCATTAAGGATGCATGCACTGTATTGTCACTGTGACGGACCCCCCTACTCCAGATGTCCGCCATAAATGCTTCCTCTGTCCGGTACCACACAATCCAAGACCCCTTAGCTCACCCAGTCACCAGACAACACCAGTGTAGGGTAAAAACCAACAGACTCCTTTATTCAAGCACATGTTATACAGATCCCACTTCCAAACACTTCCCCCACCCTTGGAACACAGGGCGGGTTAAACTGTCCAATGACAATGGACACACAGGTCAGGTGTGTTTAACTTCTCATCAGTAAACAGTCTTAGCAGGGGGGCTGCTGGAGGAATCCCCCCTCCCTCCATAGAGATAAACATCCCATAATATCTAAGGCAGACAGACACAATAGAACATTGGAATACAGCCACACCCCAAACAACTCACAGCAAATAGTCCAACAGCATGAGAAAACACACATTATATATACATATATACAGCATTGAATCTGACTAGCACAGATCATAGTGGGGTTCTCATTCACCCTGTGCCCCTAATGGACACAGGGTGATTTACACATAAGAGGGTCCGGGAAAGCTGGGCAAGGAGTCTCCAGAACTCTCCAGGGCAAGCTGAGTTCCACAAACCCCCGACCCAAAGTCACTCCTGTCACAGTCATCACATGAGGAGGCCGCAAAGTGAGCTGTGACAGTGCATGCATCAGTGACACAATCCCTATTGTGTTCCTGCTGGAGCAGACTCTGAGTGGCATTATGGACAGGGCACTGGAGGCAGAGCAGCAGGAGGAAGAGGAGGACTTCCTTTCCTCTCAAGGTCCACTTTATCCAGACACCATCATTCCTACATCACAAAACACACATGAGGAGAGAGGGGAGGAGGATGAGAAGGAGTATGCTGGCAATGTCATAGGCTTCGAAGAAGAGGAAGACATGCATCAATCTGTAAGCAATGGCTTTCCAACCCCAGGACCCTTGGGAGTAGTAAGTGGCTGGGAGGAGGAAAATTCCAGATGTTGTCAGCCTGAGTGCCCCTGAGGAGTCTGATTCTCAAGCCTCTGCAAATTTGAGGTGCATGGGCAACCTCATTCTTCAAAGCCTGCGAAAGGACCCAAGAACACGTGGCATAAAGGAGAAGGATGATTATTGGTTGACAACCCTCCTTGACCACCGTTATAAGGGGAAGGTCTCAGAACTCATCCCGTCCCAAAAGAGAGTGCAGAAGATAAAATCTCTTGAAGACACGTTAAAGAGTATTTTATTGAACGTTTTTCCTGACTCCAGTAGGTTACAGTGTCGTGGAAAACATAGTTTTGAGTCTTCTGTTGGTCAAGAGAGGAGCGTTGGAGAAGGCATCCGCCTAAGTGAGGCATTTCCAATTTTTTTTAGTCCTCGCCGCCCAGGGCTGTCAGCTTCCACATCCCATCAGCAGCTGGTACTGGTAGGGCACTGGTAGATAGGGACTTTAAAGGTGCAACATCATAAATCAAATATATTGTAAAAAAATTATTTTATTTTTGAACAACAAAAACAAGAATTGGTTCATTAAAATATGCAGGAGAAAAGGAAATACATGATGGCTAGTACAGTTAATTGTGCGTTAACGATGCAGCAAGGTGATACTTCCCAACATGTTTCACCCCTATATCAGGCTTCCTCAGGGGATGCTGTCCATTTGTACAATACAATACCTTCTAATAAAGAACAATAGAATATTTTAGATTGATTAAAAAAACATATATATAAATATACACAATTTTACATCTACTGTTTATAGTTATGCAAATGTGTCTCCCCTATCAGGCCACCACTGCTTACCACTATTTCCTAGAAAGGGACCAAAAACTGCTGGGATGGTGAGATGTTCAGCTGCGTCAAAAAAAAAAACATCAGCAGTGTCTGCATCACATGGTGGATGATTACCTTGGGGCCAAAACAGAGATGGAGAGCTTTCCAGCTGATGATCCACTGACTTACTGAGTCATGAGAATAGACCGCTGTCCAGAACTTGTCCAGTATGCTATTGAGTTGTTGGGCTGCCCTGCATCCAGCGTGCTTTCAGGGCATTTAGTGCTGCAGGAGGTTTTGTTACTGACCATAGAATGTGTCTGTCCAACAGACTCTGTGGACCGTTTGACTTTTATAAAAATTAATCATCCTGGATAGGGATGAGCCGAACACCCCCCTGTTCGGTTCGCACCAGAACCTACGAACAGACCTAAAGCTCGTGTGAACTTTAGAACCCTATTAAAGTCTATGGGACTCAAACGTTCAAAATCAAAAGTTCTAATTTTAAAGGCTTATATAAAAGTTATTGTCATAAAAAGTGTTTGGGGACCTGGGTCCTGCCCCAGGGGACATGTATCAATGCAAAAAAAAGTTTTAAAAACTGAAGTTTTTTCAGGAGCAGTGATTTTAATAATGCTTAAAGTGAAACAATAAAAGTGTAATATTCCTTTAAATGTTGTACCTGGGGGGTGTGTATAGTATGCATGTAAAAGGGCGCATGTTTCCCGTGCTTAGAACTGTCCCTAAACAAAGTGTCATTTTTGCAGGAAAAAAAGCTATTTAAAATCACTCGCGGCTATAATGAATTGTCGGCTCCCGTAATACAGAGAACAGTCATTCATTGAAAGTCATTGATTAAAAAAAAAAGCGTGGGGGTTCCCCAAATTCAATTACCAGGCCCTTCAGGTCTGCTATGGATATTAAGGGGAGCCCCGCATCAAATTAAAAAAAATGGCATGGGGTTCCCCTAAATATCCATACCAGACCCTTTATCCGAGCACACAACCTGGCAGGCCGCAGAAAAAGAGGGGGGACGAGAGCGCCCCCCCCCTCCTGAACCGTACCAGGCCACATGCCCTCAACATTGGGAGGATGCTTTGGGGGTCTGTGACCCCTCAAAGCACCATGTCCCCATGTTGATGGGGACAAGGGCCTCGTCCCCACAACCCTGGCCGTTGGTTGGAGGGTCTGCGGGCGGGGGGCTTATCGGAATCTGGAAGCCCGCTTTAACAAGGGGATCCCCAGATCCCGGCCTCCCCCCCTGTGTGAAATGGTAAGGGGTTACAAAAGTACCCCTACCATTTCACCAAAAAAGTGACAAAAATGTTAAAAATTACAGGAGACGGTCTTTGACAATTCCTTTATTAAAGTCTTCTTTCATCTTCTTTCTTCTGGTCTTCTTCCTTTCTTCATCCTTCGGTTTCTTCATCTTCTTCTTCCATCTTCTTCCATCTTCTTCCATCTTCTTCTTCCTCCGATCTGCTTCTTCTTGCTCTGGTCTTCTCATCCGGCATCTGTTTCCACGGCGTCTCTTCTTCTGTGTCGGCCCACTCCGCGCAATGGGAGGCTTCCACTGTGTGGGGCTTCGCTTCTTCTGACAGGACTTTTATAATGGGGGGCGGGGTCACCAGGTGACGCACGGGGACTTGATGGGGACTTCCCTATGGCTTTCCCCATGACATCAGAAGGGGGCGGGGGCCGCTCTCGTCCCCCTCTGTTCCTGCGGCCTGCCAGGTTGCGTGCTCGGATAAAGGGTCTGGTATGGATTTTGAGGGGGACCCCACGCCATTTTTTTTTAAAATTTGATGCAGGGTTCCCCTTAAAATGCATAGCAGACCTGAAGGGCCTGGTAATTGAATTTGGGGGAACCCCCACACTTTTTTTTTTTTTATCAATGACTTTCAATGAATGACTGTTCTCTGTATTACGGGAGCCGACAATTCATTATAGCCGCGAGTGATTTTAAATAGTTTTTTTTCCTGCAAAAATTACACTTTGTGCAGGGACAGTTCTAAGCACGGGAAACATGCGCCCTTTTACAGGCATACTATACACACCCCCCAGGTACGAAATTTAAAGGAATATTACACTTTTATTGTTTCACTTTAACCATTATTAAAATCACTGCTCCTGAAAAAACGCCAATTTAAAAAAAAAATACACATGTCCCCTGGGGTAGGACCAAGGTCCCCAAACACTTTTAATGACAATAACTTGCATATAGGCTTTTAAAATTAGCACTTGAGATTTCTCCCATAGACTTTTACAGGGTGCTCGCGGCTTTTCGAATTTGCCAAGAACGCCCCAAATTGTTCGCTGTTCGCTGAACAGGCGAACAGGCAATGTTCGAGTCGAACATGAGTTCGACTCAAACTCGAAGCTCATCCCTAGTCCTGGATTACCAGCTATGAAGCCGCTGATGCTGATGTCACTGATTAAGTCTCTTTGGGATGGCAAATCTCTGCAGGACTTCGAGTCTGCCTAGCTTTGAGGGTGTTCAATCATTTCATCTGGAAGAATGTTTTTGGTATAGGTTTCATGGGCACAATTAACACCCAAAGACCAATTTTTCAGTTTGACAGGTGCATATCATTGCAATTTTTTTTGCCTTCATCAAGAGCACCTCTATAGGGTTACGGTGGGAAGGCACCCCAGACACCCAAAGAGTAATTTTTCTGCACCTGTTTGACAGGTGCACATCATTGTAATTGTTTACAGCAAAGCCAATTCTTGCTTTCATCAAGAGTACCTCTATAGGGTAACGGTGGAAAGGCGCCACCGACACCCAAAGACCAATTTTTCTGCACCTGTTTGACAGGGGCATATTGCAATTTTTTACAGCAAGGCCAATTCTTGCTTTCATCAAGATTACCTCTATAGGGTTACAGTGGGAAGGTGCCACCGACCCCCAAAGACCAATTTTTACATACCCGTTACTTATATACAAAGTCAAAGTAACACCAGAATGTATCAAAAAAATATATAATTGTGTTCCCAGTGCACTACATTATAGCCTCATCATACACACTGGCTCCCCAGCTGTTGCTGAGCAAAATAAAGGCAGCTTGCAGGGGATTTTTTTTTGTTGGGCTTTATAAATGCAATTATTGCTGCAGCAGATTCTAGACATGGTACAGATCTGCCACTATACAGGTAGACTAATGCCGCGTACACACGAAGGGACAATCCCGCGGGATTATCCTCTGGACTCAAGTCCAGCGGACAATCCCCTCGTGTGTGGGCGTCGGCGGACTTTTTGGCGCCAAAGTGTGGCCCCCCCACCCCAAAGCACCTTGTCCCCATGTTGATGAGGACAAGGGCCTCTTCCCGACAACCCTGGCCGTTGGTTGTCGGGGTCTGCGGGCGGGGGCTTATCGGAATCTGGGAGCCCCCTTTAATAAGGGGGCCCCCAGATACCGGCCCCCCACCCTATGTGAATGAGTATGGGGTACGATGTACCCCTACCCATTCACCTAATGTGTAAAATGTAAAGTACAAAAACACACACACTTTTGAAAAAATATTTTATTGCACTGCTCCGGGGGTCTTCTTCCGTCTTGGGGGTCTTCTCGCCGGACTCCTCCGCTCTCTTCTGGTCTTTTACCTAGCTCTTTCACGAGCGGAGAAGTCCGGCTACCTCCTTCGTCGTCGCCGCCGTTGTCTGGGGGTCTCGATCCGCCTTCGGGGGTCTTCCGGGGTCTCTTCTGTTCTTGCGGCGGTCGTCGTCTTCCACGCCGCCGGCGCCTTCTTCTTGTTGTTCTTCTTCTTGTTCTTCTTCTTCTTCCGATGTTGACCCGTCGCTGTCTCTGCCCGGAATGGCAGAGGCGCGCTGTGCTGGGACTTATATAGGGACATGGGGACAGGGTCACATGCTCATGTCACATAGTGACCCCGCCCCCTTGTGATGTCACAGTCCCAGCATCCTCCGGGACTGTGACATCACAGGGGGGCGGGGTCACCATGTGACATGAACATGTGACCCTGTCCCCATGTCCCTATATAAGTCCCAGCACAGCGCGCCTCTGCCATTCCGGGCAGAGACAGCGACGGGTCAACATCGGAAGAAGAAGAACAACAAGAAGAAGAACAACAAGAAGAAGGCGCCGGCGGCGTGGAAGACGACGACCGCCGCAAGAACAGAAGAGACCCCGGAAGATCCCGGAAGACCCCCGAAGGCGGATCGAGACCCCAGACGACGGCGGCAACGACGAAGAAGGTAGCCGGACTTCTCCGCTCGTGAAAGAGCTAGGTAAAAGAGCAGAAGAGAGCGGAGGAGTCCGGCGAGAAGACCCCCAGGACGGAAGAAGACCCCCGGAGCAGTGCAATAAAATATTTTTTTAAAAGTGTGTGTGTTTTTGTACTTTACATTTTACACCTTAGGTGAATGGGTAGGGGTACATCGTACCCCATACTCATTCACATAGGGTGGGGGGCCGGTATCTGGGGGCCCCCTTATTAAAGGGGGCTCCCAGATTCCGATAAGCCCCCGCCCGCAGACCCCGACAACCAACGGCCAGGGTTGTCGGGAAGAGGCCCTTGTCCTCATCAACATGGGGACAAGGTGCTTTGGGGTGGGGGGGCCGCACGGCCCCCCTTTCCCCAGGGCACCCCCCATGTTGAGGTCAAGCGGCCTGTTACGGCTCAGGAGGGGGGGGGGGGGCGCTCGTTCGTCCCCACCCCTTTCCTGGCCGGCCGGGCTGCGTGCTCGGATAAGGGTCTGAGATGGATTTGGGGGGAACCCCCACGCCGTTTTTTTTTCGGCGTGGGGATTCCCTTTAAATCCATGCCAGGTGACGGAGCTAGCGCGCCGGCATTTACTGCCTACGCTAGCTACGTACCTGAAGTTACGTTCGAACGGACTGCTCTGTGTGTGGGCAAGTCCGTTCATTTTCAGAAGTCCCGTGGACTTTGGCCAGCGGATTGTCCGCCGGAGAAGTCCGGGCGTGTGTGGGCAAGTCCACACGCTCGGAAAGTCCGGCGAAGCCAGCTGGAAAGTCCGGCGGATTGTCCGCTGGACTAAGTCCGCCGGCAAAAGTCTGCACGTGTGTACGCGGCATAAAGGGGACCCCCAGGCACTATATTGGAAGGAATTTTTAATTTTTATGCTTTCACTTTTTAAAATTAACAAATCACTGCTCATTTAATAATGCCGTTTTTCACAAACTTTTTTTTTATTGATACATGTCCCCCAGGGCAGGACCCGGACCCCTATGGCCATTGTATGCCCAGTTACTTACATATAAGCATTTAAAATGGGCACTTTTGATTTTTGACGTCCAGGTCCCATTGACTTAATGGGGTTCGTTATTTGGCTCCGAACTTTCGCAGTGTTCAAAAGTTATGGTGCGAACTAAACAGGGGTCCGTTCGGCCCATCCCTATTCTCTAGCTGTAGCATAGTAATAGCAATACTGGAAGGTTTATTTATTTATTGCTTCACCAGCAGTGGGGGGAAAAAATCAATATAGTTAGGGATTCCCATTTTTTTTCCTCCTGGTACAAAGATACAAAGTCTGTAAGACAATGTACTACTTCCTTTTCAAGGTGAAACACTGAAAAGGACCATCAAGGGTCCTATCAACCACTATTTCATCAGTTCCTCTGGAAATCGATATACCATGGAAAATCACTTAGGTGAATAGAAAAGTCTGTTGGGTTGCTTCGAATCTTTAGAAAGAATATAAAATGTTGATTATTAGGGAAGACCTTAGGAGGGTGTCTAGACCTTTGGGGCCACAGAATAGTAGCCACACCCAGGAGACACTTGAGTGCCCATCACCACCTTTATAAAGCTGTCAATGGCTTCCACATGTCAAGAGGTAGTACATGCTTACCATTCTCTTTCACTCATAAAGAGGAGAAGACGAAAAAGGGGGAAGCTTTCTGTAACCTCTATTGCCTGACCTGTTGGGTTAAGGTTTGGCATTACAACCGCAACTGCTAATATAAGAAAACTTCTAACACAAGCAAATGTAAGGCTGGCTGTAGGGAATCGTCAGTGTAAGCATGGTGATTGGTCCTCTTTCTGATGTTTGACATGTTCAAATTTGGCAACAGTACTTAGAAAATTTGCAGGAAGTGTCCCATTTTTTTTTTTTATTACAAACGTTTTTTATTGAGAAAAAATAAAGTAATACAGTCTTTTGACAGTATATATAACACAGATTACATGTTAAAGTGTATTTATAAAAGTCAATACAGTAACAAAAATAAAAACATAAAAAGAATCTTGAAGCATCTGAGAGGAGATTCAACAAAAAAAACAGACCTTCAATAATTGACGTAGCATTACACGTTAGACATGGGGGGGAGGGTATAGCAGCGCACTATGGCTTAAAGCCATTTGGTGACCCATATTAGTATTTAGTCTTGTGGCAACAGGATACTTCTATGAGAGTTCCAAGGTTTCCATCTTTGATCAAATAAGTGCATTTTATCACCTAGTGTGTACAAGATCCTTTCCATTAGCATAATGGAATCTATTCTGTGAAGAATAGAGGATAGGGGGACTGTGGGGGATTTCCAGTGGAGGGCAATGGCCCATAGAGTGGCTACGCAAATAGTATGGATAAGGCATTCCTCAGAACGGAGGACACCTGGGATTGATGCACCAAGAAGGCACATGGAGGTTGTAAGTTGTACAGGTGTACCTGATATTGCTGAAGCTATAGCCGTCACTGTGTTCCATATAGGGGAGAGCTGATCACAGTCACAAAATATGTGCATAAATGTACCAGGAAGTTGGCATCCCCTGAAGCATAGACCGGAGGTCTCAGGGAAGATGGAATGAAGTCTGGATGGAGTGTAATACCATCTGGTTAATACCTTGTATGCTGTTTCTCTGACAGCGAGGGATTTAGAGGCTTTGCGTAAGTTATCCAGCATTGTGTCCCAATCGTCTGAGTCAAATTGTTCATTACAGTCAGCTTCCCATTTACATTTATATGGGACATCCCCAGGGAATCCTGCAGATAGAGCAGATTTATAGAGGGTAGAAATGAGGCCTTTTCCCCTGGGGGAGTCACGGCAAATCTGTTCAAATGTAGTGGGAGGGGAGGTTGGGGATAGAGCAAAGTGGGAGATGGAGAAATGCCTAATTTGTAAATATCGGAAATGTTCCCTTAATGGGATCTGTTTTTGTGTACGAAGAAGGTCGAATGAAGCAAAGGAGTTACCAATCTGTAGGTCAGCCAATGTGACCATAGAATTAGAGATCCACCAGGAGAAACCTTCGGGATTTTCAAAAGCTATAGTGAATGAGGGATCTCCTAGAAAGGAGGAGCCTCGGGTGCAGGTGGTGCTAGGTCTAGTTTATGTTTGCATCGGTTCCACAGAATAAGAGAGTGGGCTACTAGGGAGTTAAGGGAGGTGATTTCATGAACAGATTTGGAGGGGGACCAAAGTATAGAGGAGAGTTTGTATGGTGTGATGGACAGTGATTCAAAATTGACCCAGGGTACCTTTGAATCAGGGATATTCCATTGGGCAATCTGGGAGAAACGTGCGGCTAGGAAATAAAGCCAGAGGTTTGGTAAGCCCAGACCACCTTTCGTTTGTGGGTTAAACAACACCTGTTTAGAGAACCTCGGCCGTTTGTTCTGCCAGATAAATTTGTGGATATCTTGTTGCAGCTTATCTATAAAGGTTTTAGGGATAAGGATAGGTAGGGCTCTGAAAAGAAATAGAAGCTTAGGTAAGAGGGTCATTTTGATTGCCGTGACTCTCCCGAGGAACGAAATACGGTAAGTGTTCCATAGTTTGAGCATATTACGGAGACGGGACACACATGCTGGATAATTTGCCGCGAAAATAGAGGTCCAATGTGGTGTGATGTGAATGCCCAAATAGGGTATTTTATCGGTAGACCACTGCAAGGGGAAGGAACTCTGGAGGGTCTCACACTGAGCAGGGGGTATGTTTATTGGGAGTGCTGTGGATTTGGACATATTAACTGTAAGTCCAGAAATAGAGGCGAAACGGGATAATAATGTAAATAAGTTGGGCAGGGAGATATGGGGTTGGGTTAGAAGGGCGAATAATAGGGGAGATAGGGGACATTCCTGACAGGGTGCCTCTGCCCAGTGTGAAAAATCCAGAGTTACAACCCGGAATCCTAATTCTCGTTTGTGGGTGATGGTATAAGGCTCGCACTCCCATCAAGAATTCATCTCGGAAACCAAGCCGTTGCAGGACCGCAATTAAATAGGGCCATAGTACGCTGTTGAACGCTTTATTAATATCCAAGCTTAGGAGAAGGACCTGTTGCTTACGAATATTAGCATCCTGGAGAACATTCAATGTCAATCGAATATTATCCGTGATGAGTCTGTTGGGGATGAAACCAGATTGGTCAGGGGAGGTCAAAGTTTCAATGATGTCTGCCAGTCTATCAGCTAGGGCTCGACTAAATATTTTGAGGTCATTGTTGAAGACCGAAATCGGTCTATAATTTTGGGGGAGGGAGTGATCTTTTAGTGGTTTGGGAAGGAGAGTCATGTTGGCTAAGGTCATTTCAGAGGGGAATTGATCACCTGTAAGGATCTGGTTGAACATGCTAGTAAGGCGTGGGATTAAAATAGGGGCATAGTGTTTGTAATAACTAGCTGTGAAACCATCTGGGCCAGGGGCTACAGAGCGTTTCAGGGATTTGATTACACCAAGCAGTTCTTCTTCTGTGAAGGGGGCATTAAGAGCTTCTGTTTGTGAATTTGATAAAGTGGGTAGGGGCAAGGAGGATAGCCAGTCTTGGGAGGGCTGGGCAGGATACGGAGGAGGGTGGGAAAGTAGTTTGGAATAGAAGTCCTCAAAAACATTCAGGACTTTCTTTGGGATGGGAGACTACCCTACCCGAGGAATTTAGAAGTTTATAAACATGTGGGGGACGTAGTGTTTGGTTCAATTTGCAAGCAAACATAGCAGATGCTGTGTTGCTGTGTAGGAGAAAGTTGGCCTTGGACCACCTTAGAGATTTTTCTGTCTTAGCGGATAACAAGGTGTCCAGTTGCAGTCTCTTCTGAGCTACCAGGCGTGCATTGGCATTCGATGGGTTTCCTATTTGGGCTTTGTGAATTTTGTCTAATTCAGTAGTCAATGTGAAGATTTGTTGCCATCTCTCTTTGTTTTTCCTTGAAGCAATGCTAATGAGATGGCCCCTCAGCACTGCTTTGTGGGCTACCCAAAGAGTGCCAGGGGATATGTCTGGGGTGGCATTAATAGTGAAGTATTCTTGAAGAGCAGTAGAGATTTATTGGCGTATTATAGGGTCGGTTAGGAAGGAATCATTTAATCTCCATGTGTAAGGGGTATCAGATAGGCCAATTAGAGTGGTAGATATGGAGACCATATTATGATCGGACCAAGGGCATAGATGGATCGCAGATTGTGTGGAGTTGGAGAGGATAATGGGGGTGCAAAAAATATAATCTAATCTGGCAAAGGAATTATGGGGGTGGGAATAAAAGGTGAAATCTCGTGCACCTGTATTATGAGCTCTACAGGCGTCAGATAATTGGAATGATTGCAATGTTTTGGTCATAATCTTGGGGAATGCTGAATTTAGTTGGGAGGAGTTACTCCTGTCTAGTTGAGGGTGTGCTACTAGGTTAAAATCTCCCCCAACGAACATATGCGTTTAGGAATATTTTTCAAGTGTCCTAAAGAAGGTGGAAAAGAAAGCAGCTTGTGCAACATTAGGGGCATAGACATTAGCAATTGTGAGTTCTCGTCCCGCCATTAGACCTTTGACTATAAGGAACCTGCTGTCTGGATCCTTATAGACCTGTTGAACTTCTAGGGGGAATGAGTTATGCAAAAAAATCACTACCCCTCTGCTTTTAGATTCGTATAAAGTATAAAAGGCTTGTTTATATGAACTATGAAAAAAAGTCGGGTGTTTGTCAGTAGCAAAATGGGTCTCCTGTAGTAATAGAATTTGAGCTCCTAGTTTTTTATAATTTGTAAATGACTTCTTCCGTTTGTGAGGGGAATTAAAGCCCTGCACATTATGGGTAATACATGTAATTACCATTTATGTGTGTGAAAATGTCATAGGCTCACCAAGCGACCCTGGCAGTGCAGTGCCAAAATTCTCCGCCACAAGGGGAATGTCAATCTGGAAAGATCCTAAACAATAGTCAGCATTAAGATCACAACAAGAGGATATACATCTGGAGTGCTTCAATATTCAAAATAATAAAAACATAACATGAAATAGAACAAAAAAAACAACCAAAAAAAGTGCCAGCAGAGCAAACCTAAGCTGGACTAACAGTGGGTCAGGTTGCAAATAGCAAGAGCCTGAAACAGTGAGATAAGCTTCAAAAGGGGCGAAAGCACCCTTAACTCCTAAGGTCATATCTAGAATTCCAGGGGAAGTCGAGATATGAGATGAGTGGGGTAGCATGGCATCGACAACCACTGAATTAGCCTGCTGTAAAAAAAGAAAAACATAACACGGAGTGTGTGCATGCCAAAATATATCGGCCTGGGTTATCTCCTTGTCTAATGGTCTGAGAACCAATATCTGCCATAGAATAAAATAAGAGGAAGTCCCGAGAGTAACATCCTGTAACAAAATTTGTAAGGTAATAATCCCCGTAAAAAAAAAAGGGGGGATCGGTAGAGGGTTGTTAAAGCAATGTGAAGTGTCTCAGATCAAGTAGATTATGCAGGAGATCTAAATGTGACCTAATAGGAGACCAATGTAGTCTGGTATGTAAGGATCAAACCTGCTAGGTTCTTCCATTGCTTGCTGGGACAGGATGAAGGATCATGCAGCATCTTCAGTAAACACGTGTTTTCCAGTAGTTCCAAAAAGGGACAGTAGGTGGTGCTCAGATACCAGGAGAGTCTAGAGGATGATAAAAGATCAAAAAGAGCAGTAGGAATGAATTCACAATAGTGACACAAAATAAAAAATAAAATGCCTGTGGTCAGTTCTGATGAGCGTTTTGGCCAGCTTCATGCCTTTGACGTCTACGGTCTCGTCTCGGAGATGGCGTACTCCAGATGGGTGTTGGTCTGGGAGTAGAAGGTGGGCGAGGAAGGGATTCGGCTTCTATGAGGCCCAGTTTGACAAGAATTTCTTGGCCCTCCAATAATGTGGTAGCTGTATATGTCGTACCATTATGGGGAATGGAAAACTTGAAGGGGAAGCCCCATCTATAGCGAATGTGTAACTTTGCTAGCACTGTGGTGACCTCCTTCATCTTACGGCGTCTGTCCAGGGTAGCTGGAGAGATGTCCGTATATATTTGGACTGGAGAGCCATCTAAGGAGATGTTATGCGAATTGCGGGCAGCCCTGAGAATCTCTTCTTTGATAAGGAAGTCCTTTAGACAGAGGACAATGTCCCTAGGGGGTTTGTCAGGTGGGGGCTTGGGGCGAAGCGCCCTGTGAATACGGTCGCAGGTGAATGCTTCCATCTCACAGTCTGGCAGGAGGGATTGGAACAATTTGTGCATGGCAGGGATAAGATCAGTGGTGCTTTCAGGGACACCTCTGATCCTGAGATTGTTCCTGCGATTCCGATTGTCGAGATCTTTGACTTGGGTTTGTAACTGCATGACAGTTGCAGTAAGGGACTCAAATTCTCTGGAGAGATCATTATGGGCAATACTGAGTTCATCATGCTTAGTTTCTAAGCGATCGTTACAGGCACCCAGAGCAGAGATCTCCTGTGTTAAAGTATTGGTGCTTTTGTGCAGCTCTGTTTGGAACTTGGTGGCAATTTTACTATATATGGATTCCAGGCTTTGATCTAAGTCTGCTTTGGTCAGTGAGGGAGAGTACTCACAGTCTTGTGCAGAGGCAGCGATGTCCTGTGAGTCCTGTGAGTCCTGTAGTGAGGAAGAAGCAGGGCCGCCGGCGCCATCTTGGGACATGCTGTAGCGTTCCTGGTTCCTCAGCAGATAAGTTGTAAGTTACCTCTGTGTGGCCTTCTTGCTCTTTTTGAGCTTCGGCGGCATGCACAGCTCGGTCCGGGGGGTGTTGGGAGCAGTTGTGGAAAAAATTAGGTGCTTTTGGCCCCGGGAAGCAGGCAAATCAGTAGGAGTAATGCGGAGCTACTCGGTCATGCGGCCGGTCCCGTGGAAGTCGTGCATGCGCCCTCGAAGTGTCCCATTTTAAAATGTCACTGCAAAAGCTTCTTAACTGGGCACTTACAGCAGAAGGACAGAAGCAGGCAAAAGTGTAACTTTTTGGGCCCCTGGGATGGTACAAAGTGGATAGGCTATTCAAGTATATACTGAGGCTTGTGGCAAATGGATCTGTGGTGTCCTGTGGTCTGCCATGTTGTTTCTATGGTTCTGAGGCTGGAGGAGTAGAGAGCAAAGTGTTTCCTGCTCAGAGAATAAATGTGTAGAGCCCACCTGTGTCTCTGTGAGCCGTGCATGTCCTTTTCACATTGTAAGCAGGTACTTACAATGTGGGGATAAACTAAAATGTGTTTTTCATTTTGACTGACTTATCAAATCTGTGTTTTGTGCTTAACTTGTGTTCATTCAAAAGTTGTGTGTCATGCTTAGCTAGCAGGCTTCCAGGGGGTTAGTGAGGGCTTAACATAGGCTCTGTGTTTTCCCTGGGTTTCTGGGTTCTGCCCTCTACCCCAGGGGTAGGCAACCCCACGGCACACAAAGCCTCTTCTACCGGCAATCGACTCCCTCCCCATCAGCAGAGCAGTGCAGGGAAGTGTCAGTAAGACACTAATGCATTCAAATTTCAGAGTTCCCCACGCCGCACCTGTACTGAGGGGGAGGCACTGTGGCCCCACACATTGTAAAAGATGGGTAACTTTGTTTGGTTCTCTAACTTTGCTGTAGCTGTGATCATCAGCTTTTGTGATGGGATATTGTGTGCAGTTCTGCTGGGGGGGGGAGGGCTGTCCCTGTTTCCAGGAGGAGGAGGACTATCATTGGCCATTGCTAAAGCCAATCATAGTCCTGCTAACCCCCCCCCCCCCCTCCCCACCACCATCTGGAGGAGGAGGACTCGCTTGGTTGCCACTACCAATCTCAGAAAGTAGGGATTTCACTGTGATTGAGAAAACCACAATCAGTTTGTGGAAATACTGTTGAGCTTCTGGGAACTTTGTTGAAATGATTCCTGAAACTTTGCGTCACTTACTACTGAACCCCTGCCAGAGCCAGTATTCAGCGCAATGAAACTCACACCTTTTTATCAGCTGTGGGGGCCCAACTTATGATCCTGCACACAGGCCCACTGCTTTCAGAAAATGCCCCTGACCTGAGCTCATCATTGTGCATTCATTCCAGATGCTTGTATGTGACATCACATACAAGCATGTGGGCTGGATGCGAAAGTTTTATCAGCAGGATGAGTGTGCCAGGACAGGTAGATGTGTCTCATCTCTGCTTCCTTTCACCACTCTGTACATCATGCATACCATAGAGGAGAAGAGGGTACAGCGGTGGAGCAGATGAGCAGGAGGGTACAGCGGTGGCAAAAATGAGCAGGAGGGGTTCAGAGGTGGGACAGATGAGCAGGAGGGTACAGCAGTGGGGAAGATGTGCATGGAGATAAAGTTGTGGAAGAAATTTGAAGGGGGTTCAGCAGTGGGACAGTAAAGCAGGGTGTACAGTGTTTGTTTGGGTAGATGAGCAGGGGGTACAGTGTTTGGGCAGATGAGCAGGGGGTACAGTGTTTGGGCAGATGAGCAGGGGGTTCAGTGTTTGGGAAGATGAGCAGGGGGTACAGTGTTTGGGCAGACGAGCAGGGGGTTCAGTGTTGGTGAGGTGAGACAGATGTTCAGGAGGTACATTGGTAAGGCAGATGAGAAAGCAGGTTACAGTGGTGGGGCAGATGAGCAGATGGGTTCAGTGTTAGGACAGATGAGAAGGTGATTCAGTAGTGAGACAGAAGAGCATGGGGATACGGCGGTGAAGCAGATGTTCATGGAGGTACAGTGGTGGTGCAGATGAGAAAAGGGGGCACATTGATGGGGCAAATGAGCAGGGGGGTTACAGGGGTTGGATAGAAGAGCAAGGGGTTACAGTGGTGGGGGAGATGTGCATGAGGTACAGTGGTGGGAGGGATGAGAAGGAGGTTCAGCAGTGGGAAAGAAAAGCAAGGGGGTACAGTGATGGGGCAGATGAGCTGGGTGGTTACAGTGGTGGGACAGATAAGAAGGGGGTTACTATGGTGGGACAGATGAGCAGGGGGTTACAGTGGTGGGGCAGAGAATCAGGGGGGTAAAGAGGTGGAGCAGATGTGCAGAGGGTTGCAAAGGAGAAAGGAGGTACATCGGTGGAACCCATGCGCAGGGGGTCACATTGGTGGGGCAGAAGAGCAGGGGGATCAGTGGTTAGACAGATGTGCAGGAGATACAGTGGTGGGGCAAATGAGCAGATAAGTTCAGTGTTAGGACAGATGAGAAGATGGTTCTGCAGTGAGACAGAAGAGCATGGGGGTATGGCGGTGGAGCAGATGAGAAAGGGTTTACAGTGGTGGGACCGAAGAGCAGGGTGGTACAGTGGTGGGACAGATGTGCAGGGGGTTACAGTGGTGGGACAGATGTGCAGGGGGTTACAGTGGTGGGGCAGATGTGCATGGGGTTACAGTGGTGGGGCAGATGTGCAGGGGTTACAGTGGTGGGGCAGATGTGCAGGGGGTTACATTGGTGGGGCAGATGAGAAAGGATGTACATTGGTGGGGCAGATGAGCAGGGGGTTAGTGGAGGGGCAGATGAGAAGGGGTTACAGTGGTGGGGAAGATGTGCAGGGCAGTACAGTGGTGAGGCAGATGTGCAGGGGGATTACAGTGGTGGGGCAGATGTGCAAGAGGTTACAGTGGTGGGGCAGATGAGCAGGGGGTTACATTGGTGGGGCAGATGAGCAGGGAGTTACAGGGGAGGGGCAGATGAGCAAAAGGGTACAGTGGTGAAACAGATTTGCAGGGGGGCAGTGAAGGTGCATGAATTGTGGCTGATCTGAGGCACGAGAGTGCAGGATGTTAATTTCTCACTACTAAAGTATTTTACGGCATTTAATTTATAAATCCTTTTCGTGATTGAGAGTGTGAAGTTGAAATTTTTTTGTTATAAAATCGACACGCTCAATTCTTTTGAAAACATTTTTAGCACACTGTGCTCAAAAGGTTGCCTACCCCTGGTGTAGTGTGTCAGGGCAGTTTTACTGCAGTATGTTGAAGTTTGTCAGTGTAGTGTGTCAGGGCAGTTTTACTGCAGTATAATATTGTAGTGCGTCAGTGTAGTATGTCAGGGCAGTTTTACTGCAGTATAATATAGTAGTGCGTCAGTGCAGTTTTTCTGCAGTATATTGTAGTGCGTCAGTGCAGTTTTACTGCAGTATAGCGTAGAGTGTCCGTGCAGTTTTACTGTAGTATATTGTAGTGCCTAAGTGCAGTTTTACTGCAGCATGTTGAAGTGTGTCCATGCAGTTTTACTGCAGTATATTGAAGAGCGCCCATGCAGTTTTACTGCAGTATGTTGTAGTGTGTCAGTGCAGTTTTTCTGCAGTATATTGTAGTGTGTCCATGCCGGTTTACTGCAGTATATTGTATATTGTAGCACACCACCAGCTGTAGGGTATAGCAGAAGATTTATGGTATAGCAGAGATTTCTCTGCCACAGCTACTGCAGCGAAAAGAAAATACAGTCCCTGACACCCACATGCACAATGTCTAAATTCCAGCATGTCCAAGCTGCTGGCATTACAACTCTTACATTTCCCTCTTGTGGATTCTGCCCCCTTCTATGAATTTGCAGAATGTGCTGTACCACAATGGCAAGTTCCCATTCGCTATTTCTTTGCACGTAAGGTCATTCCAGCTCTGTACCATCACAGGAAGACAATGTTGTGGCATCGTTGGCAAGGCAGTCAACAGCAAGGTCCATGTTACTGCTGACAAGTGGTCCAGCAAGCATGGTCAGGGATGCTTTATTTAGTTTACAGTATACTGGGTAACTCTGCTTGCAACTTAGAAGGATGCAGAACAGGGCTTAGTGCTGGAGCTTGTTTTTCTGCCACGTTTCCATATATCTGGTGGTGATGCGACATTTGTCAGCTCCACCCTCTTCTCCATGCCCTCATCTGCTAAATTGTCCTATGAACCACCAGTACCCACTAAGCATTCAAGGGGCTATTCAAATGAGTCAGGCTATAAGATGCCATGCAGTGCTTCAGCTGGTGCCACACCGGAGCAGAGATTCTTTCAGCTCTGCAGGGGCAGGCCTAGAGGTGGTTCCTGCCACGCCAGCTTGAGCCAAAAATGGTGGTGTGCGATAATGGGACTAACCTCCTGTCCGCCCTTTGACAGGGAAAGTGCCTGGCACATGTCCTTAATTTGGTGGTGCAGCATTTCTTAAACAGTTACCCAGGGTTGCATGATCTTTATAAAGCAGGCCAGAGACTGTAGCCATTTCAGGCGGTCAGACACAGCCAGTGTTTGGTTGGCTGAAATTTAGTGGGAATTCCCCCTGCACATAATGATTTGTGACATGCCCACAAGGTGGAACTCAACTTTGGCAATGCTGCAGCAGCTGCACATGCAGCAGAGGGCCATCAACGGGTACCTGTGTGAGTATGGCACAATGACAGGCTCAGGGTACCTCAGCTTTTTTTCCCCATGCCAATGGCTGCTGATCAAGTATGCATGAACTTTACTGTCACCATTTGAGGAGGTGACAAGGATGGTGAGCCGTGACAATGCATGCATCAGTGACACAATCCCTGTTGTGTTCCTGCTGGAGCAGACTCTGCGTGGCATTATGGACAGGGCACTCGAGGCAGAGCTTTATGCAGACACCATTCTTGTGACACCACAGAACACACAAGGAGAGAGAACAGGAGGATTATGGCAGTTTTGGAGGCATTGAAGCAGAGGAAGACATACCTCAAACTTTAAGGGATGGTCTTCCATCCCCAGAAGCCTTGGAAGTAGTTCATGGCTGGGAGGAGGCAGTTCCAGATACTGTAAATCCTCAGTGACCCTAAGGACTCTGCTTCTCATGCCTCTGCAAACTTTTGGTGCATAGGCTCCCTTATTCTTCAAAGCCTGCGAAAGGATCTGAGGATTCGTGGTATCAGTATTGGTTGTCAACCCTTCTTGAACACAGTTACAAGGGGAAAGTCTCTGCACTCATCCCGTCTCCACAAAGGAAGCAGAGGACGAAATATCTTGAGGATATCCTAAAGTGGAGTTTATGTAACACCTTTCCAAACTCTGGTAGGTTACAGTCTCATGGAAAAGCTAAGTTTGAGGCTTCTGTTGGTCAAAGGAGGGGCAGTGGAGAAGTGGGCCGTCTCAGTGATGCATTTATGTCTGCATAATATGGTTGAAGATTATCTAGGGGCGAAAACATACATGGAGAACTTTCCAGTTGACCTTCCACCAGGTTATTGGGTCATGAGAATAGACCACTGGCACAAACTTGCCCAGCATGTAATTGAGCTGCCGGGCTGCCCTGCATCCATCGTACTTTCTGAATGGGCATTCAGTGCTGCTGGAGATTTAGTGACAGAAAAATGAGTGAGTCTGTCCACAGACTCTGTTGACCAGCTGACATTTATCAAAATGAGTTGTTCCTGGATTAGCAGCAGCTAATAAACCCCTGATGCCGATGTCACTGATTTAATGTTTTTGGGATGTGTAATCTCTGCAAGACTGTATAGGCTGCCTAGCTTTGTGGGTGTTGATTTTATCTGTAAGAATTTTTTTTGCAGGTTTCATGGGCACAATTAACACCCAAAGACCAATTTTTCCGCACCTGTTTGACAGGTGCGTATAATTTCATTTTTTTACAGCAAGGCCAATTATTGCTTACATCAAGAGTACCTCTATAGGGTTTTGATGTGAAGGCACCACCCACACCCAAAGCCCAATTTTTCCTCACCTGTTACATCTATCCAAAGTCTGCAAAACAAACACCAGAATTTATCCAAAAAATCTCTAATCTTTTTCCGAGTGCACTAAATTGTGACCTCATCATACAGACTAGCTCCCCACGCCGTTGTTCACAAAATAAACAAAGCTTTCAAGCAAAATCAATTTAAATGTCATCTTATATACATATATATGACAGTTTTGCTGCAGCAGGTTCTATACATGGTACAGAGGTGCCACTTTGCAGGCAGACTAAGGGCACTATATTTTTCGTTTAATTTTTAGTGTTTTACTTGAAGCATCAATAAATCACTATTCATTTAAAAATGATCCTTTTAACTGCTTGCCGCCTGCCCACTGTCAAATGATGGCGGGGCAGTGCAGCTCTTGTTCTGGGCCACCGTCATATGACGCCAGCACGGAACGGCCACTCCTGCGTGCCCACGGTGCGACCCCGATCTGTGTAAAGAGCCGCGTCAGCGGCTCTTTAACCATGTGATCAGCTGTGTCCAATCACAGCCGGTCACATGTAAACAGGAGATGCTGGTAATCGGTGACAGAGTGTGAGGAGAGGAGAGCCGAACAGCGGCATCTCCTCACAGGGGACAGTTAGGGAAGTAATCAGGGCACTGATCATCAGTGCCCTGATTACAATATATAAATAAACTGACAAAAATTGACTGCCCACCAATGCCAGCATACAGTGCCCACACTGCCCACAAGTGCCACAAATCAGTGCCCATTAGCCATCCCAGTCAGTGCTGGCAATTAGTGCAGCTTATCAGTGCTGAACACCAATGCCCATCAGTACCACCCATCAATGCCCATCAGTGCCCATCTGTACCGCCTATCCATGCCGCCTATCCGTGCCCACCAGTGCTGCCTATCAGTGCTCGCCACTGCCGCCTATCAGTGCCCATCAGTGCCACCTAACAATGCCCATCAGTGCCGCCTATCAGTGTTAATCAGTGCCACATATCAGTGCCACCTTTCGGTGCCCATAAGTGCGGCATATTAATGCCTCCTCATCAGTGCCCATAAGTGCCGCCTCATCAGTGCCCATAAGTGCCACCTCATCAATGCCCACCAGTTCAGCCTATAAGTGCCGCCTCATTAGCGCACATCAGTGAAGGTGAAAAATTACTTAGTTACAAATTTTACGGACAGAAAAAAAGTAAAAAAACATTTTTTTTCCAAAATGTTTGGTCTTTTTTTTTGTTTTGTAAAAAAAAAAAAAAACCCAGCAGTGATTAAATACCACCAAAAGAAAGTTCTATTTATGTGAAGAAAATTATAAAAAAAATTTTTGAGTACAGTGTAGCACGACTGCGCAATTGTTATTCAAAGTGCGATAGCACTGAAAGCTGAAAAATGGCTTGGGCAGGAAGGGGGTGTTCGTGCCTGGTAGGCAAGTGGTTAAAGAACTTTTTTTTGCATTAATACATGTCCCCCATACCCAATAACTTGCATGTAAGCCTTCAAAATGGGCACTTTTGATTTTCCTTTTCTGGTCTTATAGACTATAATGAGGTTTGTTTTTCTGCTTCGAACTTTTGCAATGTTTTAAAGTTCTTGCACAAACTGAACCGGGGGGTGTTTCGGCCCACCTCTACCGAGCAGGATGTCTCAAGACTGTTCCTAGCTGGGACAAGCCCAGACTTGTGCTCAAGATGCAGTGTCCTCACCAACAGCTTCTTTGGGGGAACAGTGAGTACTCACTTCATCTCACTAAAGCTGATCTGGACGAGAGCCTTTCAGCCATGTATGACAAGCTGGCATAAATCCACTATTACCCTCACTCAGGAGCTGGCTGCTCTGGGCAGTGGGACTGACATGCTTAAAACTTACCATGATGAGCTTAAGTTAGCTTACGCTGATCTTAGGAAAGACCATGAGGCACTGTGTGAGACAGGCTGGACTAAAAGGGATTTAATGGAAGCGTGTATGAGAACTATACTTATGGCAGCCCTCAAATTTTCCACTCGCCTACTCGCATTTTGCGAGTGGAAAATGAGGGCTTGCGAGCTGGGCTGCCTGCCTGGGAGAGGGGGGAGGGGAGAGCACCGTCGGCGGGTTGATCAGGAGCCGTTCTCCCAGCGATCGCCCCGGGGAGGAAGAGGAGAGCCGGCAGGGTAGCGCGCTGTTACCGGCGCTTACATTATACTTGTCTCCGCTCTGCTCGACACAGCCCCGCCTCCTCCTGACCCTTGCCAGTGATAGACAGAACGCCGGTCCAATGCTGTGATGCGTTCTGTCTATCACTGGCACGGGTCAGGAGGAGGCGGGGCTGTGTCGAGCAGAGCGGAGACAAGTATAATGTAAGCGCCGGTAACAGCATGCTATCCCGATTCCCGCGGCTCTCCTCTTCCTCCAGCCGTGCATTCCCCTGCCCAGGCAAGGCTGAAATGGGCACAGTGAGACTACAATGGTCACAGTAAGGCTGCAAAGGGGCACAGTATGGCTGCAAAGGGGCTCAGTATGGCTGCAAATGGGGCTAAGTATGGCTGCAAAGGGGCACAGTATGGCTGCAAAGGGGCACAGTATGGCTGCAAAGGGGCACAGTATGGCTGCAAAGGGGCACAGTATGGCTGCAACAGGCACAGTGAGGCTGCAATGGTGGGTACAGTGTGGCTGCAATGGTGGGCACAGTGCGGCTGCAATGGTGGGCACATGTGAGGCTGCATTAAGGGGCAGAGGTGAGGCTGCACTGATAAAGTTGTTTTTAATATTTATAATATTTTTGCATAAAACATTTAAGTGTAATTTCATGAGGGCGTGTCTAGGGGCGGAATTAGGGGCGGGGCATGGTAGGGATTGAGAGGGGCACTGGTGGCGAGTAACCTTTGAGGCCTGGCTAGTAGCTCAGGACTTGAAATTTTGAGCCCTGCTTATGGGATTATCACTCAGCATGGTATGACAGATCCCTATACTATGACAGCAGGACACCAACCCATGTATGTACACTTTGGGTGACAACCTAATACTATTGCCTATTGCGATACATGCTCATCACTATAATTAATCAAGTCTATAGCCCTGCCAATATCAGCATTGGTATATGCCGCTGTGGCCCCTTGTAGTCCATTTACAACTGCCTTGTCGTGGTTTACATTGACATTGGTTTAAGTGGGTTTGACAAGGGTTCACTTGCAGATGGTCGAACCAGGCAAATAAGCAGGCAGACTTACTTTCATTACAGACATTTAGCCATTCAGTCTACAGATCACTTCACACAGATAACTGATACAACTGGACCTGTTACCATCAGCAGGGGGAGCATATTCACTGGAGTGGGAGATAGAGGGATGGCAGCGATTTTGGGGGTCAGGATCTGTGGAGATCAGAGGGGGGTGGCTTGTGTTGGGTGGGGGCCAGGGAGGAAGGGTATATGTGGGGTAGGGGTTTGCCATCTTTGCTATGGTTGCTTTTTACATGTATGTCCAATAAATACAATTTTGTATTGAAATCGATAGCCTTTGTAGGTGCATTTTTTCTTTGGTGTTTTTTTGGAATTATGGGATGCCCACTTGAAATAACTTCAGGGACAACTCTACTTTATACAGTCTATATACACTCCTTTCTTTTCCTCCAGCACTTCACTTGCTCGCAAAGGACAGACTCAGCTTGGACACTTTTAGTGAATCTGGAAAAGCACTCAAGATCAAAGCAAAAGCCCTTTACAAGCAGGCCCTTTGGTTGTGTAGCAAAGTCCAGTGTCCAGCCTACACCCCTGTCACTACTGATCCCAGCACCACCTCTTCAGGCACTGCCAGCCCGCCTGGTTGCAGCTGACCCTTTGGCTAACCCTCCTGGCTATATCTCTTCAGTTCTCCGAGACTGACACCACAGCCCTCCCAGACTGCACACTTACCAGCCCACCTGGCTGACCCCCCCTGGAGAACTCCTGGATGTGCTGACCTCCTACTGCTGTCCTCACATTTGCTTCTGTGCCTCCAGAGAGGATATCCTCCATGTGTTGTAGACTCCAGCACCTGAGCACCAGGCACGAGGTCACCCCCCTCAGACTATGGGGAACCCCCAAGGTCCACCAACAGCCTCTTCAGTACTCCTCCTTCATCTTCCACCAGATACTCTTTACTGGCATGACCCAAGAGTATTTAAGAGGTGCCTGCCCCCTGTCAGCCCACTTTGCTGGGGATTGGCTGGGGCCCTCATTAATACTCCAAGCAGCTCCTCCTAGACTCCACCCTCTACTTCTGGAAGCTTCTCCAAGGTTATAAGGAGAGCAAGGGGAGTTACCAGAGGTGTTGCTTGATGAGTCATCCAGCCTCCCTGAGTCACTCATCCCTGACTTAGATTCAACCCAGGCCTGGCTCTCAGCCAGGCCAATTTTCCTACACTAACAACTATGTACACGAGCACCTAGCTAGAGGGTGCTACAGGTGGCTACAATTTAATTGTACCCAGATAGCTCTCCGGCCACCCTGGAGAGCAAAAAGATGAAAGAGATCACATCAGTGTTGCAGTCTTCCAGAATCCATTATACATTTCAGTTAACAGTACCCCATAATAGTACCACTTACATGGTCACCACAATCTCAAAGGGGAAGGAGCTGTTGGTCAGGCTGGGCCTTCTTGACCCAGAAGCAGTGCCTCGTTTGCCATCTATTCCATGTCCATCCCCCATCTAGGCGACTCCCTCTCCACGTAGAGACAGCAGGAGACAACATCAGGATCTCCAGGACCTGCTAGCAGATGGACACAGTTTATACTCTTTTGTCTCATTACTGTTATTTGGGGTGTTATCGGCTGACACTCCAAGCTTTTTGATGATTGCCCCTGCAGCATTTAAGTATTACATAGGTTGAAAAAAGACACAAGTCCATCAAGTCCAACCTCTGACTTGTTTAAATGCCCCCCTACTCTCTGACTCTCACAGCCTGGTAGACCAGCTGATCTTAAGATTGCCACGTGCTTCCCATTTTGTCTACTCGTCTGCACTTCCGCAGTTTATAATAGCTTTTACTGTACCAGTTGGCTTGGTAAAGAAATAATACAGAGTAATAGACTTTATAGTCCGCACGTAATAGTTTTACGGTCGTTGGGGTATTCTCCCCCCGACTCCATTGCATTGCTGTTATTATGTTTTTTTTTCTTCTTTTTACTTGTGTGTATACACTTTGGTTCTACATTTAATGTATGACAATCTCCTCAATCCCTGACTTTATGCTATATTATACCTTTAAGGTATATCAATATTCTGCAATTTTACCATGGTGTCCCCACAGACTTGAATTCTATTTTGCACCTAACTCTAATGCCGCGTACACACGGTCGGATTTTCCGACAAAAAAATGTTCGTTGTGAGATTTTTGTCAGAAATTCCGACCGTGTGTAGACTCCATCAGACATTTTCCATCAGAATTTCCGACAAACAAAATTTGAGATCTGGATCTCAAATTTTCCAACAACAAAATCAGTTGTCGGAAATTTCGCTCGTGTGTACACAATTCCGACGCACAAAGTTCCACGCATGCTCGGAATCAAGCAGAAGAGCCACACTGGCTATTGAAATTCACTTTTCTCGGCTCGTCGTACGTGTTGTACGTCACTGTGTTCTTGGCGATCGGAATTTATGACAATATTTGTGTGACCGTGTGTATTCAAGACAAGTTTGAACCAACATCCGTCGGAAAAAAAACATGGATTTTGTTGTCGGAATGTGGGATCGTGTGTACGCGCCATTACACTTATCTTTAGGTGCTGGTTTGGGAATAAACATCCTAAGGTTCTAAGGTTGTTGTGTGTTGATTCATTACTGCCCCCTCTCTCTTTTACCTCTTATTTAATATGGGTATTCGGATATCTCACAACACCCAGAGTTTTAATTCTTCCCAAAAATAGAAGAAAGCGTTCCACTTTTACAAAAGACTGGGTGCTGATATTCTCCTTTCACAGGAGACACATTTTTCTTTGACCAATCACCCTAAATATTTTGATAGATCTTACAGACAATATTCTTTTACTACATTTGAGTCCAAGTCTAGAGGGGTGGCTATATTAATTTAAAGCTCTTTGTTACTAGGTGTACAGTATATAAAGACCCCGCCAGCAGATTTATGGTTATCCAAGGTTCCCTGCAGGATCGTGCAATCACCATGGCAAATGTGTACACACCTAATGAGTCTCAAGCCTCTTTTTTTAAGTCTTTCTTTAAGGTTTTGAATAAGTACCATTCTACACATCTGGTGGTTGGAGGAGATTCTGGTGGCACATTCTAAACTAGATAGCAGCAGAGATTCTATGAACTGCTAATGCCTTTCCTAAAACATTAACGCAATTACTCAGGTCACACCAGCTTATAGATTTCTGGAGAGCCTTGAATGTGGGTGCTAGAAAATACACTTTTTATTCCCATCCCCATGACAGCTACTGACATTTATTTATCATTTTGGCTCCCCATATTATTGGCCAAATCATCTTCTGCCCCCATTTATGCTTGTTTCTGGTCCAGCTATCGAATTGTGTCTTTTTCTACATCCCATATTGGCCTCTCCTATGACCTCTGCTTGGCGAACAAATGACTCCGTCCTTATGAATTCAGAATTGGTAGCTCAAGTTGCTGATCGTTTGGAGGAATATTTCAGACTTAATGATATAGATGACACTTCTCCTACTTCCCTGTGGATGGCCCATAAATCAGTATTGCGAGGGAACCTGATTGAGTTGGCAACTACTAGGAAAAGGCTTAAGGCAGCACAGATGTGTACTCTCACTTGGGACTTAGATAAGTTATATCGCTTACATGGACAAACTCACCCTCTAGACTAACTCGGACAGATTAACCAAAAGCGAATGGCATTGGGCACCTTATTGTCCAATTTAAACTGTAAAATCTTTACGAAGGTCTAAGACACTTTTTACTACATAGTAACCCCACTTCTGCTATGTTCGCTATCAAATTGCCCCAGTCCATTCAACTATTACATGTGTATAAACTTCATGATGCACATGGAAATATCTCATTCTAAAGATGTTTTGCAGATATTCTCTATGTACTACCAAAATCGTTTCTTTCAGAGGAGCAGAAGCAGAGTCTGAACGCCCTATGCACAGATGATGACATAGCCATAATAAGTTCTATGAAACCCTCTAATGCCCCAGGTCCAGATGGCTACACTGTAACTTATTACAAAAGGTTTGCCTCCCACTTGGTACATAAAATTACTAAAATTATATAATCATATTCTTCAGGGCCATGTATTCCCAGAGGACATTCTTTTAGCCAACATGTCTCTTATTCCCAAACTTGATAAGGGCCATACGTTCCCCTCAAATTACAGTGATAAATAATGACCTAAAAATTTTTGATCGTCTGTTGGCAACCATCATTACTTCATTTATCTCCCCAGACCAAACAAGATTTATACCATTCAGACTGATTATTGATACCCTTCAATTAGCCTCAAATATTATTTAAGTTGCCAATATCTTTTCCCGTAGAGTCCTTTTACTCTGCCTTGACATCTATTAGGCATTCAACAGTGTCTTCATGGTCCTATGTGGAATTTATCATGGGAAGATATGTTTTTTCCGGGCTCTGTATCCAAACCCTCGTACTTGGAACAAACTCCCTGGATGTAATTTAGCATATTTCAAGTTTCAACCTGGTACATGGAAAAGGGCAGGGTTGTCCACTCTCATCCCTGTTACTTCCATTGACCTTTGAGCTATTGGCACATTTAGTAAACTTGGATCCTAATATTAGGGGTTATACGAAAGAGGATGATGAATACAAGCTGAGTATGTTGTACGCAGAGGATGTTCTGATGTTTTTGACTGACCAGGTGGTTTCACTCCAGAATTTAGTCTCTACCTTAAAGTGATGTAAACCCTTACATATACCCAGTGAAGTGAACAGCCTCAGATGATACACAGGGATGAAACCAAATCTCCCTACATAAGTTTTACATGCGTATCCACTGTCTTTAACTTTATATACTGTTTAGAACGTGCACATCGTGTTAAGAGATTTTCTCTTCCTGTTCAACACTGCAGTGAAGCCTGGGCATACAGCCAAGACAGCTGATTGGAGGAAAGGCACACACCCCCTCTCCTCATTGATAGAGACTTTCAGCTCTGTTCGTTGAATAGTACAGCACATATATAGCATCCTCCCCAACGCAAAACTCCAGCTGCTTTTATCATATGTGATGGAGAACTTGTCAGGAGTTATCAGGCTGATAACAGAAGAATGGAGCAGGAGACAGTTACGGGACATAGTGCTTTGAAGAGAGATAACAAAACACTACAGATATACAGTATCTCACAAAAGTGAGTACACCCCTCAAATTTTTCTAAATATTTTATTATATCTTTTCATGTGACAACACTGAAGAAATTATACTTTGCTACAATGTAAAGTAGTGAGTGTACAGCTTGTATAACAGTGTAAATTTAGTGTCCCCTCAAAATAACTAAACACACAGCCATTAATGTCTAAACCGCTGGCAACAAAAGTGAGTACACCCCTAAGTGAAAATGTCCAAATTTGGCCCAAAGTGTCAATCTTTTGTGCGGCCACTATTATTTTCCAGCACTGCCTTAACCCACTTGGGCATGGAGTTTACCAGAGCTTCACAGGTTGCCACTGGAGTCCTCTCCCACTCCTCCATGATGACATCATGGAGCTGCTGGATGTTAGAGACCTTGCGCTCCTCCACCTTCTGTTTGAGGATGCCCCACAGATGCTCAATATGGTTTAGATCAGGAGATATGCTTGGCCAGTCCATCACCTGTACCCTCAACTTCTTTAGCAAGTCAGTGGTCATCTTGGATGTGTGTTTGGGGTTGTTATCATGTTGGAATACTGCCCTGCAGCCCAGTCTCCCAAGGGAGGGGATCATGCTCTGCTTCAGTATGTCACAGTACATGTTGGCATCCATAGTTCCCTCAATGAACTGTAGCTCCCCAGTGCCAGCAGCACTCATGTAGCCCCAGATCATGACACTTCCACCACCATGCTTGACTGTAGGCAAGACACACTTGTCTTTGTACTCCTTACCTGGTTGCCACCACATATGCTTGACACCATCTGAACCAAAAAAGTTTATCTTGTCCTCATTAGGGGCAGCACAGTGGTGTAGTGGTTAGCACTTTCACCTAGCAGTAATAGGGTCGCTGGTTCAAATCCCGACCACAACACCTTCTGCCTGGAGTTTGCATGTTCTCCCTGTGCCTGCGTGGGTTTCCTCTGGGTACTCCGGTTTCCTCCCACACTCCAAAGACATGCTGGTAGGTTAATTAGATCCTGTCGATAAAATTGGCCAAATATGTGTATGTTGTATGTGTATGTGTTTGTAAGCATGTCGGGACCCCACAGGGCAAGGACCATGCTATACCACAGATGGACACCAGTGGCAAAAAGCGCCCTGAGGCGATTCAGTTCGCATAGGTAGCGCTATACAAGTCATTCATTCATTCATTCATTAGACCACAGGACATGATTCCAGTAATCCATGTCCTTAGTCTGCTTGTCTTCAGCAAACTGTTTGCAGGCTTTCTTGTGCATCATCTTTAGAAGAGGCTTCCTTCTGGGACGACAACCATGCAGACCAATTTGATGCAGTGTGCGGCGTATAGTCTGAGCACTGACAGGCTGACCCCCACCCCTTAAACCTCTGCAGCAATGCTGGCAGCACTCATACGTCTATTTCCCAAATGGACGTATGAGCACGTGCACTCAAATTCTTTGGTTGACCATGGCTAGGCCTGTTCTGAGTGGAACCTTTACTGATAAACCGCTGTATGGTCATGGCCACCATGCTGCAGCTCAGTTTCAGGGTCTTGGCAATCTTCTTATAGCCTAGACCATCTTTATGAAGAGCAACAATTATTTTTTCAGATCCTCAGAGAATTGGGAGTTTTTTGCCAGTATGAGTATGAGAGATCCTCAGAGAGTTGGGAGTTTTTTGCCAGTGACCATTATGAGAGAGTGAGAGCGATAACACCAAATTTAACACACCTGCTCCCCAGTCACATCTGAGACCTTGTAACACTAACGAGTCACATGACAGCGGGGAGGGAAAATGGCTAATTGGGCCCAATTTGGACATTTTCATCTAGGGGTGTACTCTTTTTGCCAGCGGTTTAGACATTAATGGCTGTGTTGAGTTATTTTGAGGGGACAGCAAATTTACACTGTTATACAAGCTGTACAATCACTACTTTACATTGTAGCAAAGTGTCATTTCTTCAGTGTTGTCACATGAAAAGATATATAATAAAATATTTAGAAAAATGTGAGGGGTGTACTCACTTTTGTGAGATACTGTATGTGCTCAGCTCAAATTTCATGAATTGGGTTTACATCCACTTTAACTCGTTGCCACCCGCCCACCGTCGAATGATGGCGGGGCGGTGTGGCTCTCGTTCTGGGACACCGTCATATGACGGCGTCCCAGAACGGGCGCTCTCTTGTGCCCGCGGGGGAGCGCAGCGCGGTTATCCCACCCTCGCCGCGTTGCTAGGACACGGCGCGACCCCAATCTCTGTAAAGAGCCACGCCCGCTGCTCTTTAACCATGTGATCGGCTGTGTCCAATTACAGTGGGTCACATTTAAACAAGGAAGTGCCAGTAATCAGCGCTCCTCTCCTCACACTGACAGAGTGTGTGGCGAGGAGAGTGGATCAGTGGCATCTCCACACAGGGGGACATCTAGCAATGTAATCAGGGCACTGATCATCAGTGCTCTGATTACAGTATAGCAGTACAGTATCACCATACAGTGCCCATCAATGGCAGCAATCAGTGTCCACAAGTGCCACGAATCAGTGCCCACAAGTGCCATGAATCAGTGCCCGTTGGCGATGCCAGTCAGTGCTGGCAATCAGTGCTGCCCATCAATGCCCATCACTGCTGTCGATCAATGCCCATCAGTGTCGCCCATCAGTGCCACCCATCAATGCCCATCAGTGCCCACCAGTGCTGCCTATCAGTGTCTGTGGAATTCGATAATAATTGTAGAAAACGATATACCACTACAATCTATTACCTCATCTCTATGCATCAACTTTGTCTAGTCTCTGTAGATTAGTCAGTTTGTTAAAGCTATGAGCGCATGCTACTATTAGTATCACAATAATACATTTAGTTATGAAACCAAACACACGGCTAGGAATAATCAAATCTTATTTATTTCCCAAGGAAATAAGAAAGCTAACGTGTATTAAAAGGGGGTTACACAATTACATAACATACAGCAAGGCTACAATACAATGATATACTATACAGTTAAAATACAATATAATGATCTACTTATCACAAGTCCTTCCTGGCTGGTCTCCTGATGGATTAAGAGAATCAGTTGTGTGTGCAAACCCTTTTTGTCATTCACACCTCAATCACAGCACCTCCCACTGCCCGCCCACCTACCCCTTGGTAGACGCCTCCATGTATTCTGATCGTACTGCCACAAGTGGTCTCTGGGGGGCAGTGTCTGTCCAGAATTGCACTTAATCCGACTGCTGTCTTAATCTTGGAATTTTGATCTTTGGTAGCTCACACCTATTTAAATTAGCCTTTGTTTCGCAGAGACAGATTGGAGCCGCCATTCATCACATACAATAGCCTTAGACTCATGACAATATGAGGTATAACTGGCTACATTCCACAAGGGGGGGGGGGTGTATCTTGTAGATGTGTGGATCCCAGATTGAATCCAACATATGCCGCTTTGCGCCTAAACAGGCGCATAACACCCTTCTTCCGACCCAGCTCCTATTGAACAGTCCATAACTGTTTTCTCCCTGACATGCGTTTACAAACCAGTACCCATAGAACAGTCCTTGACTTTTTTAACGCGTTGTGGTTTTCAACCTGTGCAGCAACAGCTCCTATGGAACAGTCCATAATGGTCTTATCGTGTCATGCTTTCCAACACGTGCCGCTTTGCCACTTAGTGACACACCACCATCCTTCTTCAGTGACAGCTTCCATGTCACCCTTCTGTGTCTTTGGTATCTTCTACTTTCTGGTATCTTCAGGACGAGATGCAGTACAGGCAAGGGGTGCTCATTCACTCACCATTCACCATCACACATTCAGGGTAACACATCGCCCAGCTTTCCAACACATAGTTTCGAGGAGGGCCTTTCGCCCATGTTACTAGCCTAAAATACACCTTTATCACACTACACCATAACATAAATCAACCCACTACCATAATATATACATATATACATTTGCCCCCTCAACTCGCGTATCCCGCTCCCAACCTCCTATAATTCTTTGCTGTAAATACGGGTCGGGATTAGGCAGGTTTGTTCACAATGGCCTTCCCTACCGCAATTCCGGCACGTTCGTGGTATTTCAGGGCTCTGAGCTGGCAGCAAAGCCTCTACCATATATGAAGAGACCTTAACGTCAATTCGTCCCTCCACTTGCATAGATAGATGCGAGACCTTCTTTTATAAATGTCTAGTCCAACAACACATACCAATTTGAACCAATGACGAAACTGCAGCAATAATGAGCAATACCACAACGGAATGTATCAAATAGTTCAAAATGCTGTTGGCCTTACTGGAATGTCCAAATATTACCTCCCACCAAGACCCTCCCACATCATTTTCTAATTGATGCACTACCTCCTTTATTTCATTTTGATTATGGTATATGGCTATAGTAGCATTAGCTCTCTCTTGTTGCAGCATCTTCATAAGGCTCTCATCTCTATCCCAATCTGCTAACCACTCCTGTATCTTCCTTCCCATACCAAGGTTCAGGGTTCTCAGATTAACAGGGAGGTTCTGGTTGACATCCACCGACAGATTGGCAATATGCGGTATCGCATACTTCCATTCCTGTGTCTGGATTTCAGAGACATCGCCAAAGGTACACCACGCTCCTCTTGCTATTGTCAGGTTCACAGAACATCCTATCTCCATGACTAATGTTATATTAGTATTCTTTAGGACAAAGAAACAAACTCTCCCATGTCCCAAATAATACCCCGGTGTTCCCTTCCCGGCAATGTTCTCCCCATCCAGTACACAGAGTGACGCATCCTCCCAACATTTCTCCTTTACTACCGTGTATTGGCCTGGCATACAAAGGATGTCATGGTCATGCCTCCGACAGAGGGAAATATCAACCTGCCTCCAGCTCCCATTCTCTCTGATCACATGTGGGTAATTTAGCCTCAGATGCAACAAAGTAGAATCCCCAGTCAGTAAGCCCATTGATATCACCGAATACACAGATTGAGTCTGCACTTCTGTATATGGGATCAACGAGGAAGCATAACATCTCTCATAATCCAAATTCGTACATCCCATCCAGGCATTTGACCACCAACTTGGATTAGTGTAAGAGATGTGCTTTGGTAAAATCTTACTGAGCTGTGATGCTAATTCATAAGGCCACTTCCCCCCATACAGGGACTGTACAATCAGTTTGATGTTGGTTGATAGTTCCGCCTGTCCCTGAGTGCATGCCAGAGCCCATGACATATTTTTGCCCTGTATCACCACATTATCCACCAACCTCTTAAAATGGCGTATAAAATCTTGAGCTACTTTTACCTGGGTATTTATGTGACGTTGTTGAATATTATCAAGAATGTCATTGATCTCACTCTGAGCAACAAAGCCCCGTTTACTGTCTGAAGCTATGGCTGAGAGTTTGTTCCTCAGGAGATCAATGTCCACTCCATTAATAACACCCATCCCAGTTCCTATTCCCCCTAATATAGTGCTGAATACATCCCTCCTCTTTCGGTTACTCCTCAGAAATAAGCGTCCTTCATGGACCTCATTCTGTGTCCGCCCATCTCTGGGAGAAAGCCATTGATATACTGACCGTACTTGATTTAGTGTATATTCAGCACATATAGGGTAATAGGATTTTACCAACCATTGCGAGACATTGAAGTGCCATGTGGTGAAAGCATACTGTACCCTGGTAGCCAGCGTTTGTGACGAGTTTAGATCTATTTGTAGTGGTTCCCCCTTCTCTAACGGAGTATGTTCCTGTGTGTAGCCACTGGCATCACCTATGCAGGGTTTTAACCTCTCCGGTGAGACATCAACTAGGCGTATCTCCCCCAGGTCCATCTCTGGTGTCCCACATGTCCAGTAACCAAGAGCTTCTCTGTAGGACTGATAGGACCGAGATACTGCCCCCACAAGGAAATTTTCACCCCATTGATGTGTCATCTGGAGCTCCCTAGTTTGGCCAACAGACACCTTACTATGCCTAAGTGTCAGCCTCCTGGGTCTCTGCGCCCTATTACTTTGGTCATGCCAATATATGCCACACATAAAAACATACTTCCCTTCCTACAATTCTTCACCAAAAACCCCATATCCTACGTCCCTTGCTTCCCAAGGTTTGGATAGATTGGATTGTTTTCCTAACCAATAACCAGTTTCATTCATATATATAGTTACATCTACAAACGGCTGGAGAGATTCCGGTATGATATTTTGCAAGTTTTGCTTGTACGCACGTCCTTGCGATGTTGAGTTAGGATTAAATCGTCCAAAAGCAAAAGAAACTTTGTATTGCAAATTGCCATGGTGACCCCATTGGTACGTGTCCGGTAATTTAGGATTCTTTGATATAATCCTGACCTTTCTCCTTCTTTCATCTCCCCCCTGCATCCCCTTCTGGCCTAACAAGTTCAACATTGATGATATAATTGAAGTGGATGCATGGTCTTCCTCAGGATTCTCCCTTTCCACATCATCCCCTGAATATTCGTCAGAATCAATTAGAGATGTTACATGGCTCAGATGGATCGCCAACACGACAAGTATGATCCTTCCATCCATTCTCCAGAGACTTTGCCAATCTTTGCTCCACCAGGACTCTGGAAAACAAGAACAAGAGCGGAATCAATTCTTATCAGCAATACCTTTTACATTGATCAGCATGAACCTATTTCTCTATCTCCCTCTTTTTGATGCCCTTTGCACCCGTGTTATCTACAAGCCGCTTCACTTTGACCACCTGATCACTAAGGGTCATAGTGACTGTGAACGGTCCCGTCCAGTTTGCGTCCCATGAAGACTTGGAAACAAAGTTCTTTACCATAACCCTGTCTCCAATCTTCAAGCTAACGGGAGGCTTTAAAGGCTGCTCCTTCTCTTTAGGTGCCATGTTACTTGCAGCAAATTGCAAATACCTCTGTACCTGTTCTTGCAGTTGGACCAGAAATCAGTCCCTTTCAGCACTCTCTCTCAAGGGGGTACTAAGTATTGGGTCTGCTGGATGGCTGAGGTTCATCATTCTCCCCGTCATTAACTGATATGGGGTTAATGATGTACCTTTAGCTGTAGATCCTCGTACGGCCATCAGGATTGAAGGCAGATGAATCAGCCAGTTCTTTCCTGATTGCAGTACCATCTTTTTAAGCCTCTCTTTCAGTGTTCAATTCATCCTCTCAACCATCCCCGCCGATTGTGGATGGTATGGAACATGGAATCTCTGTTCTACTCCCAGCAGCTCACAAATATTTTTCATGACCCTGCCGGTAAAGTGAGTCCCCCTATCGGACTCCAGGACTTTGGTGAACCCCCATCTTGAAAAGACTTCGGTCCACAAAGCTCTAGCCGTGGCAGTAGCAGAGTCCTTTCTTAGGGGCAGACCCTCTACCCATTTTGAAAAGACGTCCACCACCACGAGTAGATATCTGTATCCCCCAGGGGCACTCTGTAACGGACCAACAAAGTCAATCTGTAGGTTTTCCCAGGGTCCATTGGCTACCGGTACCCTTGCTAATATTGGCTTCTGTCCCTTTGGCCTAGGGTTCATTTGTGCACATATTAAGCATTCCTGCACTACCTGTGAGATTGTGTTTCCCATTGTCTCCCACCAGTATCTAGCTTGCACAAATTTCAAGGTACCCTGAACACCCATGTGGCCTATTAACCTGTGATTTTCCAGGGCTAAATCTTTTTGATGCTGGGAGGGCACTACAAACCTTCGTCCTTCTGAAGTTTCTTTTAACAGTAGATCGTCTTCTAATACATAATTTTGGGGAGCATCTGCCGCTTTCGTTCTAAGCTGCTTTTTGATTGAGCATAAGGCCTCATTCTTATTTTGTTCACCTGCTAAGCATGGAGTAGGCATCCTTAGCACCGGCAGGAGTTCATGTGAACCTGCTTTCACCTCCTGCTCCTCAGAATTATGTTCCACCCAGGCCTGCCTCCCTTCAGTATCATAGGGTGTCCATTTGGCCCCTATCAGGGCTGCCTCCTCCTCATATTGCATCAATTGTGTAGGTGGCATTGTGGGTCACAGCCAGATTCCTGGGTGTTAAATCCACTAGCCATCTGGCTACCCTTTGGGAGGATACTCCACTGAGGGTACGTTCCAAAAGCATTTTAATTGGAGAATGGGGTGTCCGCAGAATGATTTTACCAAACCCCACAACATGCTCTGTGGCGAGAACCGCCCAGTGCGCTGCCAAAAGGTTCCTGACACATTCATCAAGTCCCCTCTCTACCGGGCTTAGTACCCTGGACCAGTATCCCACCGGTACCAATTTGCCCTGCCTCTCCTGCAGCAACACCGCTGTTATTGCTACTGCAGAGGCATACACTTGTAGTGCAAAGGGCAAATCGGCATTCGGATTGCTCAAGGCCGGGGCCTGCATCAGACTGACCTTTAGCTTGGTGAAAGCTTGTTCATGCTCTCCCAACCAGTCTAAGGGGTCTGTTTCCTTCTTGTCTCCTTTTAGAAAGTCATACAGGGGTCTTGCCTTTTCTGCAAAGCCTTCAATGAAGTCCCTGCAGAAACCGACCATTCCCAGGAATTGTCTCAGCGCAGTTTTAGTGATTGGTCTTGGTAATTTCCTGATAGTTTCACATTTGTTTGGATCTGGAGTTCTTCCCCCCTGTGAAACTATCACACCCAAGAAACATACTGAATCCTTCATCAATTGTGCCTTTTTGGGGTTTAATTTCAGACCTGCATTCTCAATTAGTGTCAGGAGTTCCTCCAGCAGAGCATAATGCTGCTCTTTTGTCTCTGTTTGAAGCAAAATGTCGTCCACATACTGAATGATGCATTCTGGCTCAGAAAATGTCTTCAGAATGTCCACCATACAGATGTGGAAGTATGTAGAGCTGGATTTGAACCCCTGAGCTAAACGACAGAATGCATATTGTTTTCCCTGAAACGTGAAGGCTAGCTTGTATTGGCTATCCTCGTGCACAGGAATTGAAAAATAGCCATTTGATATGTCAATTGATGAATACACCTTTGCTGAAGGCTTCAGTGCTGTCATCATGTCTGGCATTTTAGCAACTATATTTGCCTCCACCCCCCCTCCTTCTTCACTGGCCAGAGGGCTGCATTTGTTTTAGATTGGCATTCTTTAATTACATTTTGTGCCAACAAATTCCTCACTGTGCTCTCTATGTATGGGATAGATTCGGGCGGAATTTTATACTGACGCTGAGGTGGCGGATCAGGGCCCTCAATTTTAACAATCATGTTTGAAACTCTACCACATTGCGCTTTAGACGTTGCCCACACTTTGTTATGTTGCCACAAGATTTTAGCCAATATTTGGTCCTCTGTTTTCAATATTGCCTGCGGGTCAAGGATTTCATCGGTTTTAATTGATGCAACCTCACAGCTGTCCATGACCATGTGTGCCTTGCCTTTGTATCTAGACCCTTTCCACAGTACCCAATTACATAGATCAAGAATCAGTCCATGTGCCCCCATGACATCAGAGCCCAAAATAGTGCACTCGTGCGTTGGGGAAAGAAACAAACTGTGTTCCACACATAACCTCTCTATTTCTATGTTCACAGGTATTGATTGCTCAGAAGGTACTAGTTGTCCCCCGAATCCTCTAAGGAAAATTTGTCTCCCAGCAGGATCCTTTTGAAGTTTAATATTTGTTATGCTGACAGCCGCCCCCGTATCCAAAAGTACATTTATGCGATGGCCCCCTATCACCCCTCGGATACGTGGTCTGCCGCTTTTGTCCCTATCCAGTTGACATACTAGGGACAACACCGGGGCCTGACATCCCTATGGTTTAAAATAAGGATTGGTTGGGGGAGGGACTTTATATTCCTCATGGTTTTCTTTAAACCCTTTTCCTAACCTTTGCAATTCCCTCAAAAGTGGACCATATAATGTAGCATCAGGTGCCTCGTTCGGCTCCGTTGCTACCTTATCTGGTCCAGGTTTTCGCTGTTCCTTCTTATGCCAAGGCTTCTTCTCACCCATGCTCCTCCTAGGCAATTTACAGTCCTTGATTACATGGCCTGTATTCCCACATCTATAACACCTGCCTGTAAATCTCACTGTACCTTCGCTTTTAACTATCAACTCTTTTGTGGGGCCTATTGTCTTGATCTGTCTCCCGAACCCAGTCCCTTAATATCTTTATAAAGGTCTGGTACGAGGTGGCGTTCCTCAGTGCAATTCTGGTATGGTAATCAATACATATGCACTTATTAGCCATAGAACACAGAAAACTACTATCATCAGGAGATATATCAGGACAATTATATGTGGCTTTATAAATGGAGAAGTATTCACTGCAAAAAAGTATTGGATCAATTCCCCTCCTAAATTTTGTATTTTCTAGGGCGTCTGAACCCCTAGTATCTCTTCCTCCCATTATGCGCTGCATTTCCCTCATTCTATCTGCCGAGTTCCCCCAATTTGAGTTTAACTCGGGAGATAGACCTCTATGATTCCCAACATGTGGCTGCAGTTTTTCACACAGTTGCAATGGAAGCCATGCGCGGAGGAGTGCGCATGCATCCCTATTGTTCAAAATGTACTGTGTCACTACAGCCTCCAGCCTGTTTGAGAGACTAATGGGTGAAACGCTAGTGTCAAACTTTCCCAAAATCTGGCACAGATTTGTGCGATCTTGTATGGAGAGTGTTGTGGTTTGGGTGCTACCCTCCCTTTTTATAATTCCTAATCCTTGCCCAGTCCTTTCTAGCCCAGGAGTGAAGAGAGAAGAACTTTGATTTGGGGTATCTTCAGGACTGTCGGCCGAACATACTGGTTGCTGTTCGATCGGCATCCTTTCTCTTTGCTCCTGTGTCACAACTGAATGTGTGTCCTTGTTAGCACAGCAATGGCTGTGCACGTTCTCCATTGCCCATGCTCTCAAAGACACAATGGTATTATCTTTTTGGGCTAGCTGAATTTTACATTCCTGTAACTCTGTCTTAAGTTTTTCTATCGCATTTTCATTCCCAGCCTCTTTATTTTCTAGCGCTGCGATAGACTGTTCTCTCAACATACATGATTCCTTCCATTCATCCAATCCCTGTTCTAACAAACCATTCTCAGTCACCAATTGTTCAATCTCATACCTCATGTCATCACACTCACAAACATTTGCGTCCGCATTCGCAGCTATAGCTGAAATATCCTTACTCACATTTTCTATCTGTCCTATTAATTCTGATCTCTCCTTATACCATTCAACCTCCTTCCGTTCACCAATATCTCTCATTTTTACTAGCATTCTCACCAAATTTGCCAATCTCTGATTCCTGCCTTTTTTTGAATTTTTTTTAAATGTTATGGCATCATTATAAGTATTGCAATGTTTCAACAAGTCACTAAACTGATGTGTTAGTGCATTCGGAGACCCTAAACAATCGAATTGAATAAAAGCATTTTTTTTAAGAAACTCTTCAAGGATATCCATTGACATGCTAATCTGCAACTAGCTACACTGAACAGTTGTTCAGACATTACACACACAGATGAACAAACAGATAAGCAACCCCCCACAGACACTCAGATAAAAGCTGTTCAAAGTCTAGTTTTTCACCTGTAGTTCCACACAGAAGACCAACAAACAAAACCAAAAAAAAAAAGAAAAAAAATACAAAAATCCGTTTAAACTACGAACTTTTCCAGAAAAGACACTCTTAATGCTGTCTTCTCTTAAATTGCAGGCCACATTGAACTCCTATTGGAACAGAGAGCTATTTCACACTCACATGGGTAAAAAAAAAAAAATATATATAAAAAAATATAAAATAAAAATATATATTCCCACTTTTCCTCAGTGCTGTGTGGTTTGTTCTGTCAATTTACCGATTATGTAATATAACCCGAGGGTGATCAATCCCTTTTACTCGCCAGTCGCAGTGACTGGTTACCGGCCAAAAACTTACAAACATTTAACATACATACATATATCAGCCACAGCTCTCACCAGGTTCTACGCGTCCGCTTCACCGATGAGATCTTTCACAGAATTTTCATGACCATCCAAGCGTGGTTTCAGAATTCGCGAGCCAGCGCCAATCTTGTCCACACTAGAGACGATTTTCCGTTCTGGATATTTGAGGATTTGTGCTTGAGACTCAAAACAAAGAAAAAATGCCTTAGGTTTGTGAATCCTATGCAGAAAAAAAACGATATTCTGTTTGTCCCATCTGGGGTGCCAAATGTGGAATTCGATAATAATTGTAGAAAACGATATACCACTACAATCTATTATCTCATCTCTATGCATCAACTTTGTCTAGTCTCTGTAGATTAGTCAGTCTGTTAAAGCTATGAGCGCATGCTACTGTTAGTATCACAATAATACATTTAGTTATGAAACCAAACACACGGCTAGGAATAATCAAATCTTATTTATTTCCCAAGGAAATAAGAAAGCTAACGTGTATTAAAAGGGGGTTACACAATTACATAACATACAGCAAGGCTACAATACAATGATATACTATACAGTTAAAATACAATATAATGATCTACTTATCACAAGTCCTTCCTGGCTGGTCTCCTGATGGATTAAGAGAATCAGTTGTGTGTGCAAACCCTTTTTGTCATTCACACCTCAATCACAGCACCTCCCACTGCCCGCCCACCTACCCCTTGGTAGACGCCTCCATGTATTCTGATCGTACTGCCACAAGTGGTCTCTGGGGGGCAGTGTCTGTCCAGAATTGCACTTAATCCGACTGCTGTCTTAATCTTGGAATTTTGATCTTTGGTAGCTCACACCTATTTAAATTAGCCTTTGTTTTGCAGAGACAGATTGGAGCCGCCATTCATCACATACAATAGCCTTAGACTCATGACAATATGAGGTATAACTGGCTACATTCCACAAGAGGGGGGGGTTATCTTGTAGATGTGTGGATCCCAGATTGAATCCAACAATGTCCATGCCCACCAGTGCCGCTTATTAGTGCCCATCAGTGCCGGCTATCAATGCTCATCAGTGCCACATATCAGTGCCACCTATCAGTGCCCATAAGTGCGGCATATTAGTGCCTCCTCATCAGTGCCACCTCATCAGTGGCCATAAGTGCCACCTCATCAATGCCCACCAGTTCAGCCTATCAGTGCCGCTTCATCAGCGCACATCAGTGAAGGTGAAAAATTACTTAGTTACAAATTTTACTGACAGAAAAAAAGTAAAAAACATTTTTTTTTCAAAATTATTATTTTTTTTTTTATGTAAAAAATAAAAAACCCAGCAGTGATTAAATACCACCAAAAGAAAGCTCTATTTGTGTGAAGAAAATTATAAAAAAAATTGTTTGGGTACAGTGTAGCACGACCGCGCAATTGTCATTCAAAGTGCGACAGCGCTGAAAGCTGAAAAATGTCTGGGGCAGGAAGGGTGTGTAAGTGTCTGGTAGGCAAGTGGTTAAAGATTTTTCCTGACAATTACTGGCTTGGCAGTTAATTTTTCCAAATGTGTAGCTTTACCTATTAATTTACCTCAATCTATGATCAATGGTATTCAGGATGGTTTCAGCTTCTGTTTGTGTGATGGATCACTCCCTTATTTGGGAATCTGTTAGGCCCTGTCTGTACATAATCTGTATCTTTCTAAATACCCACAGACAATCTCTCACATCTAGCAATGGCTAAGGCTATGGTCGATAGAGATGGCCTTGCCCGGCGGTCGGTTCGTGGCAAACTTTGCTTGTTCGCGATTTGCTAAACCGGCGGACTTATGGTGCTGTTCGCGGTGGCCATATTAGTTTACATTGTGAAGAACTTTGATCCATGACACATCCATCATGGGGTACAGGACAGCCAATTGAGACATTTCAGCACATGGACATACCCCCACCTTATAAATAGACCTGATCTGGCGGCCATTTTACATTCTGTCTTTTGTCAGTGTAGGGAAAAGAACGCTGTATGGAGCAGGGACAGTCAGTCTAATCACTAGCTATTACTATTAGGTCCACAAAAGTCCTTTTAAGGACTGGTATAGGTGTACAGTATATAGAGATGAAATACACTGATAATATACTTTCTTTCAAACATAGAAAGCATATTATAGTGCAGTGCTCAGCGATTGTGCAGCTGTCATTTCTCAGTGTAGGGAAAGGTTGGCGTTTGGAGCAGGGATAGTCTGTAATACTCTAGCTAGCTACTATTAGGTCCACAAAGGTCCTTTTAAGGACTGGTATAGGTGTACAGTATATAGAGGTGAAATACACTGATAATATACTAAATATAATAAAATACTTTCAAATATAGAAAGCATAGTATAGTGCATTTCTACTGAGCAGCATTGTGACTGCTGAGCGGTTCTGCAGCGATACTATAAAGAGTGACGAACGCAATTATAAAAAAGTATTATAACTGGTGTGATAGACCAGTGGCTCCCCAAAACGACAGATTGAAGTGGGGTGTTATATACCTTCTTCCACATATACTGCACTTCTCTAGAGACTTTTGTCACAGGGTCATTTAAAAAATGACAGGCAGAGGAAGAGGCAGGCCCTTCCGCAGGGGTGTTAGGGGTAGGACAGGAGCACAAGGCTTGAGCCAAAGTGGGAAGTTGCAGAAGGTGCGTTCGATTACGTCAAAGGACGCACCAGACTTGGTTGAATGGCTCACTCAGCTTTACTCTTCTGCACCCTCCTCATCCTCTCGATCTGCACCCTCTTCACTCTCTGCTGTGTGCACCCCTAAAGACACTACCATTAACACCACCACCACCATATACCCTCCAATTGAGTCACAGGAATTATTTTCCGATCCATCACCACAAGATATTTCTGATGCGCAGCCATTCTTGGCATTGGATCAGGAAGAGGAGGTAGCAACAACCGCCACTCAGCAGTCTGACGACAGTACCCAGATCAGCCCAAGAAGGTTGGTCCCCGCTGTTGCTGCCTACTCCGAGATCTCTAATTATATCGGTGGGGAAGGTGACGTAGATGATGACGTGTCTAGAGACGTCACGTGGGTGCCCACAAGAGAGGAAGAGGAGGGGAGTTCAGAGGGAGAGATGGACCAGCAGATAGGGAGGAGAAGCAGAGGGTACTTACATTGCACAGGAGGGACAAACCAGACTGCTAATGTATCAGGAGCGAGGCATCAACCATGTACAGTCACATCTGGCGCTCCCAGGACGCTGGCACATGGCTCCGTAGTGTGGGCTTTTTTTAACGTGTCCGCTGGTGACAATAAAGTGTTGCCATCTGCAGCCTTTGCATGCAACGCATAAGTCGCGGTAAGCCAAACACTCACCTAGGGACGACCGCCTTAAGAAGGCACATGAGCTGCCATCACCGAGCCCAGTGGGAGCAACGCTGTCAGAACCCACAAAGCCACACTCCACGCTCTCACCGTCCAGCCTCTTCTACTTCTCCTTCTCCTCTCTCCTCAGAATTGTCCTCCACTCCACCTTCCATCATGCTGTCCTCACGTTTTTCTGGAAAAAGGCAGGCTGCCAAATGTTCGAGCGTAAAAAAATGATGATGCCGGATAACCCTCTTGCCCAACGGTTGACCGCTGGCTTGTCAGAACTGATAGCCCACTAACTACTGCCATATAAACTGGTGGACTTGGAGGCCTTTCTAAAATTTGTGGCCATTGGAACACCACAATGGAAGGTCCCAGGAAGGAAGTATTTCTCACAGAAGGGCATCCCAGAGCTATATGACCATGTTCAGCGGCAAGTGAATGTATCTCTGGCACACAGTGTCGGTGCCAAGATACATCTGACCACAGACACGTGGTTTAGCAAACACGGGCAGGGAAGGTATATAACTATTACTGCCCACTGGGTGAACCTTATGATGGCCGTCAAGTATGTAGCCCGTGGCATCTGTGTATATTTGGTTTTACCGCCACGGATTGCATGCAGGCCTGCCTCTTCTTCTCCTCGTCCTACTCCATCCTCCCTCTCCTCCTCGGCTGACTCCTCCTTTTCCGCTGCTAGCGCCTCTTCCGCTGCGCCACCCAAGATCCCCAGAACCTATTCGACATGGCAGGTGAGACGTAGCCATGCTGTGCTGCGTCTGTTGTGCCTGGAAGCCATGAGCCACACTGGCCCTGCACTCCTTTCAGCTTTGCGTTCACAGGCAGATCAGTGGCTAACACCGCTCAATTTGACAGTTGGTAAAGTGGTGTGCAACAACGATGCCAATCTGCTTAGCACGTTGAAACAGGGCAAAATTACACATGTGCCATGCATGGCACACGTCTTAAACTTGGTCGTGCAGCGATTCGTTGTCAAATACCCTGAGGTCCAGGACATCTTGCGGCAGGCAAGGAAAATCTCGGCCCATTTCAGAAGATCTTACACGGCCATGGCTCGCCTTGCTGACATTCAGCGGCAACACAATCTGCCGGTCAGACGTCTTATTTGTAATTGCCCGACGCGATGGAACTCAACCTTCTATATGCTTGATAGGCTGCTCCAGCAGAAACGTGCAGTTAACGACTACCTGTACGAACTCTGTGGCAGAGCAGGTTCTGGGAGCTTGGTTTTTTTCACCGCGCCAGTGGCTGCTAATGCGCGACACATGCAGACTTCTGCGGCCATTTGATGAGATCACCAAACTGGTCAGTCGCAGCCATGGCGCCATCAGTGACATTGTACCTTATGCCTTCTTTATGGAGCGTGCATTGTGTCGTGTCATTGATCAAGCCGTGGAGGAGCAGGAGCAGGAAAATGAGGATTATGCAATGCTGGATGGATTCCCAGGCGGGGCTACTCTATCTGAGACAAGTAAACAACAGGAGTCTGAAGAAGAGTCAGAGGAGGATGGTGCCGGGGCGGATGAGGAGGAGCAAGAAGAGCATGCTTTAAACCTTTCTGGGATCCCTGTTGTTGTTCGCGGATGGGGGGAGGAGAATGAGGAGGACGACATTATCCTGGATGATGAGCAGGAGCCAGGCCACCACACCACTTCCAGTTTAGTGCAACTCCAGTGTTTTAACAGGGACCCGTATAAAAAGCATAAAGGTCAAGGACCAGTACTGGGTGGCAACGTATTTAGACCCCTGGTACAAACACAACAAGGCAGAAATTTTACCACCATCACAGAGGGCTGTCAGAATGGAGCACTTCCAGGCCTTGCTTAGAGAAATGCTGCATTCTGCTTTTGCGTGCGCTTTCAGAGGAATTCCCACTCCCAGAGAAAGAGTTGCGGGTACCAATCCAACAGCGCCTGCATGAAGAGGGCGGTTTGAAGATGTGTTGGTCACTTCTGATATGAGATCATTCTTTCAGCAGACCCATCGACAGGTGTCATCCGGATCCAGCATCAGGGAACGCCTAGACCGACAGGTATCCGACTACATCGGGTTAACGGCCGATGTGGACGCTCTGAGAAGTGATGAACCCCTGGACTACTGGGTGGGCAGGCTTGACCTCTGGCCAGAGCTTGCACAATTTGCAATGAAACTGTTGGTTTGCCCCTTGTCCAGTGTCCTGTCCGAAAGGACGTTCAGCGCAGCAGGCACTCGCCTAGCTCATGACAGTGTCGACTACCTCACATTTATAAAAATGAATGAGGCATTGATCTCGGAGGAATTCAACACATGTGACCAGTAGACTATGTATATGCATAACTCTAAAAACGATTTATATAATCTAGCACACGGACCTTTTTTCTACCTTTGGCTCACTTGTACAAAAAAAGCACACCGTACTATATGCCTGTACCCTCCTGTTTGAAGAGGTTGAGTGGTGTCATATTTTTGGGTCCCACAGCAAGTTGCTGGTGTCAGTGCTGGTGTCAGTGCTCTCTATCTCGGTGCTGGTGTCAGTTCTCTCTATCTCAGTGCTGGTGTCAGTGCTCTCTATCTCGGTGCTGGTGTCAGTTCTCTCTATCTCGGTGCTGGTGCCAGTGCTCTCCATCTTGGTGCTGGTGTCAGTGAGGGAGATAGCAGCGGAGAAGCCAATCAGGAGGCAGTGCCAGCATCATGGCTGAGGAATGGATCAGCACTGGACTGGCACCTCCTTAACACCGCGGAGGAGGTGGAGCCCTGCATAGGTGGGGTAAGGGCCAGGCAGAGGGAGGGGTCAGGGGCTCAAGCACAGGTTGGCACACTGGGACACTGGCACAGGACTGCGCTACCCTGACTGTGGCACTGATCAATCATCTCCTGCACCCCCTACATAGCCTGGCCTGACCTTGCCTCTCCTCCATGGCCTTGAATTGCCAAAATTTCACAGATAAAAAAAGAATGCTTGTTGTTGTCGACCCAAATTCACTTAATACTTCTGGTATGTCAGTGTCCATGTTGTGTGCACAGTCAATAGGGCCCGCCAGGAACCTGCGGTTCACGAACATTTGGGCACGTTCGCGGATCGCGTTCGCGAAACGTCCTGTCGGAAGTTCGTCCATCACTAATGGTCGACATATTATATCTCTTTCCTGAGCAGAGTGCTAACTATAAATATGTCTATTCTTTCAAAATGTCTCTTTTTTTTCCAAGCCCTTACCTATATATATCTAACGTCAAACGATTGAGATGGTTCATTCGGCAGTGAACAAGTTTATATGGCGTGATAAAAAAAAACATGCTTTGGGAAGTCTTTAGTGTACAGACCCCAATTTTATAGAGGTCTGGGATTACCAAATCTCTGGCAATATTATCTCGCGTTCAGATTTGCCCATTTGGCAAAATGGCACTCTTCTTCAGCCCAAATATACTAGCTTTACTTTGAATGCTCTTTGATCAACTTGTACTACCTCTTAGGACTACTGTGGTCAAATTCTGCAAGAAGTGCCAGTCCTAAGTCAAAGTTTAGCTTTTTTTAGTGCTATACAATGGGCAATAGCCATGAATTGGTGCTCCCCTATAGTTCCCTGTTCTCAGGTGCTACATAGAATGGAGGCCATAAAACATATGCAGAGAATTCATCACACTATCATGGATACCATGCATATTTATAAACGTACTGTAAATAGAATACTTGGTGTTCTTATTTAAATGTTAATAGGTCTGACTGATATACTTTTATAAATAGTTTATATAAATGTAACTTTTTGTACTTGGAACTTTATAACTATATTTGATGCTTTACTGAGAGATTTACATAGTTACATGGTTAGTCAGGTGATGGTTCTTATATATGCATTAGTATATCCCGGTTAGGATTAGGATACATTGAGTTCTTCACTGCTTGAACTATGTATACAGAGAGCTGTGATGATATTAGACCCAACTTTGTATACAACATTTTTTCTTGATGCATTTTTTATTGTATTGTTACCATAAGTGTCAATAAAAATTGTTGGTATTAAAAAAAAAAAAATAACAGTTGGCCAGGAACATATTAAAATGTGAAAGCTACAGGGTAATACTACTAGCAGATCAAAAAGATTTTATGAAGTTCATCTGAGCAATTTGATGCTACTTCACTGATCTCCAAAATTACTTCAAGGTTAATGACTGCAAGACATGCATACCTAACCACTGGCATGTACCATGAAAGGAAATATTGCATTGAAAGCCCCCGTACACACGGTCGGAAATTCCAATGGAAAATGTCCGATCGGACCATGTTGCCGGAAAATCCGCCCGTGTGTGGGCTCCATCTGACTTTTTCTGTCGGAATTTCCGACGGAAAAAATTTGAGATCCTGCTCTCAAATTTTCCGACAACAAAATCCGATCTGACTTTTTCCGATCGTGTGTAGAGAATTCCGACGGAAAAAGTGCCACGCATACTCAGATCAAATTACGAGACCAAAGCTATTGGCTAATAGCCTCTACGTAGTTCCGTCGTATGCAACGAATGTCACCACGTTCAGAATGATCGGATTTTCCGACAACTTTGTCCGACCGTGTGTATGCAACACCAGTGTCGGACAAAATCCGTCGGAAAAAATCTGACGGATTTTATGGTCGGAATTTCCGACCGTTTGTACGGGGCATAAGAGTTTAATGTTTCTTCGAAAAAAAATTGAGATTATTTCTGTTAGAAGCATTTTATAAATTATGTCAAATTAAGTTAACAACAGCTAAAATCTTCACAAAAGAATACAAATTTTTACCGACGAATAACCTATATACTAAATTTTATATTTTCATACAGGTTTAACCACTACAATTATGGATGATTTCCTGAATGCGATAGAGTAAGTAATTTTACTGAATTACATAGTCAATGTAAGCGTGTGTCACAAGGCATGTTTTTTATAAATGATCCAAAATCTGTTTCAGGCTAGGTTTCCACTGCTACAATTAGATTTTGGTTTAACTTTCAGTGCAAATATGTAGTGCAACTTGGATGTAAGTTGGATGTGGTTTGTATATTCTATGGGACCAAAATTGCCCTGAAATGCCACCAAAGTAGTGCAGGAACCTTTTCCAAGATTGCGCTGTGTTGAGTTGCATTGATGTGAACAGGCACCTTTGAAAACAATGTGATTTACATTGTCATGCTATTCTGTGCGACTCGGGGCCCTTCTGAAATCACACTCATTTGAACAGGGCCTTAATATTTTAAAGAATCTTTTAATATTTAAGTTTTGGCCTTCTTATTAATTGTGTGAATTATTTGCTAAATGTTTCCAAATAAAAATTGTATGGGTCTAAAATTAAGGATGAGACTCAGGTTTGAGTGTTTGCAGGAAGATAGTTAATGCTATACTTACTAGTCTTGAATGGTGCTATATACATTGCTTTACACAGAGCTATACACAATTAGGGGTCTATGTATAAAAAGGTTATCATAGCATTCACACTAAATATTCATAATGTTAGTAATGCATTTAAAATGTCAGATTCAATTGCCTTTTACAGTGAATGTATGATTTGATACTAAGAGAAAAAAAGTCTCAAGAACTTTTAACTAAAAGAGTTAACAATACAATTTTCCCCCCGAATTGAACAATGCTTTATATTTTTTTTTGCCTTTTGCCTTTCTCTCTATCAACTGTGGGTATAGGAAGGTGTATATGGAGGTTTTCTATTTGTTGATTTTTTCTATTTGTTTAACTAGATGGTTTTGTGTCTTTTTTCAATCTAGCTATGTAACAACGATAGTCATCCAGCGATGCTGATCCATGTCAATCACGATGAACAATGCTCATTATGTCCATATTTTGTCAATGGCATTACCAAAGAGACCCGCCCTTTTGTTTACTGTAGTGGTGCGGACCCAGAGATGTAATGTGGTGTGAGGGAATTGATGAAATCAGACATGGCAGTGTTCGTCATTCTTTTCTTCTTTTGCAGGGTCGGCAGTCATTGATTGACGTGGATTTGCATCACTGCAGGATGTGATTGATTGGAATTACATTGTGGGAATTTTTTTTCATGAAAGATGGCCAGATTTCCCTGTCTGCAGATTCCCACAATCACCAGGCCAGGATTTTGGGCAAGAGGCCTTGTCCTTGTGGGGGGTGGGGGAGGCCAGAGCATTTCTTTCATACTGTCTCCACCCATTTGTTTACAGCCAGGAGCCCTTTCTCAAAGCTTTCACATTTAGCAGTAGGGATGAGCCGAACACCCCCCCCCCCCCCCCCCCTGTTCGGTTCACAGCAGAACATGCGAACAGTCAAAAAATTTGTTTGAACACGCGAACACTGTTAAAGTCTATGGGACACGAACATGAAAAATCAAAAGTGCTCATTTTAAAGGCTTATATGCAAGTTATTGTCTTAAAAGGTGTTTGGGGACCTGGGTCCTGCCCCAGGGGACATGTTTCAATGCAAAAAAAAGTTTTGTCTATAGTATGCCTGTAAAGTGGCGCATGTTTCCCGTGTTTAGAACAGTCTGAGAGCAAAATGACATTTCTAAAGGAAAAAAAGTAATTTATAAGTACTCGCGGCTATAATGAATTGTCAGTCCCGGAAATACACATAAAAGTTCATTGATAAAAGCGGCATGGGATTCCCCCACAGGGTTCCCCCTAAATTCTATACCAGGCCCTTCAGGTCTGGTATGGCTATTAAGGGGAACACCGTGCCAAAATGTAAAAAATGGCGTGGGGCTCCCCCTCAAAATCCATACCAGACCCTGCAGGTCTGGTATGGATATTAAGGGGAACCCCTGCCAAAATGTAAAAAATGAAATGGCATGGGGTCCCCCCAAAGATCAATACCAGACCATTATCCAACCACGCAAACTGGCAGGCCGCAGGAAAAGAGGGGGGACGAGAGAGCGCCCCCCTCTTGAACCGTACCAGGCCACATGCACTCAACATTAGGAGGTTGCTTTGGGGTAGCCCCCAAAGCACCTGGTCCCCATGTTAATGGGGAGAAGGGCCTCATCCCCACAACCCTTGCCCGGTGGTTGTGGGGGTCTGCGGGCGGGGGGCTTATCGGAATCTGGAAGCCCCCTTTAACAAGGGGACCCCCAGATCCCGCCCCCCATGTGAAATGATAAAATAGTACAAATGTATTATTTCACAAAAAATGCCATTTCACAAAAAATGTGTGAAAATGGTAAAAAAAAGACAATACACGCCTTGGGACAAGTCCTTTATTAAAAAAAATAAAAAAATTAAAACTGTCCCACAAAGTTTTCTTCTTCTCTTGCTCCAACAGACCGAAAAAAAAAGCCGCAAGCGGCCTACGATCTGCCTCCATGGGAGGCACCCATCATAATGGCCGGCCTCTCAGGTGACAGTTGTTTTATAACTTAGGGCAGGGCCCCACGATGGCGTTTCCGGGAGACCCCGCCCCCTACAATGCTCGGGGACATCCCTATGGCTTTCACGTAGCGTCAGCGGGGGCGGGCCACTCGGTTGCGTAACCGAGTGACCCCGCCCCCTCTGACGCTATGGGAAAGCCATAGGGATGTCCCCGTGCATTAGAGGGGGCGGACCCGGTGGCGGGGTCACCTGGCAAAGTCATTGTGTGGCCCTGCCCTCAGTTATAAAAGAGTCGTCACCTGAGAGGCCGGTCATTACGGTGAGTCGTAGGCGGCGTGCAGCTTTTTTTTTCAGTCCGTCGGAGCGAGAGAAAAAGAAGACTTTGGGACAGTTTTATGTTTTTATTTTTTTAATAAAGGACCTGTATTTTCTTTTTTTACCTTTTTCACACATTTTTGTGAAATGGTAGGGGTACCCCGTTACCATTTCCCACAAGGGGGGGGCCAGGATCTGGGGGTCCCCTTGTTAAAGGGGGGTTCCAGTTTCCGATAAGCTGCCCACCCTCAGACCGTGGCAAGGGTTGAGGGGATGAGGCCCTTCTCCCCATTAATATGGGGACAAGGTGCTTTGGGGGGCATGTGGCCTGGTACGGTTCAGGAGGGGCCTCCTGAACCTGCGGCCTGCCAGGTTGTGTGCTCGGATAAGGGTCTAGTATGGATTTTTGGGGGGACTCCACTCCATTTTTTTAATTTTGGAACAGGGTTCCCCTTAATATCCATACCAGACCTGAAGGGCCTGATATGGAATTTGGGGGGACCCCCTTGCATTTTTTTTTAATTTTTGTTCGGGGTTCCCCTGTGGGGGAATCCCATGCTGTTTTATGTGTATTGCCAGAACCGACAATTCATTATAGCCTTTTTAGAGCACTTTTAAATTACTTTTTTTCCTTTAGAAATTGAATTTTGCTCTCGGACTGTTCTTAACACGGGAAACATGAGCCACTTTACAGGCATACTATAGACACACCCCCCCCCCCCCCCCCCCAGGTACGAATTTTAAAGGAATACTTCACTTTTATTGTTTCACTATTACTGCTCCCGAAAAAAATGTAGTTTTTAAAACTTTTTTTGCATTGATACATGTCCCCTGGGGCAGGACCCATAGTGATGTTGGCTTCACTCTGACAAACGTTCCTGTCTAAAATGTCTTTAAACACCTTTTTTCAGATTATACCTATACATTTTCTCCTAAATCACGCCTCTGAAGAAAGGAAGAAACATGTCAAGCTAATGGAGTAAATCTGTATAACTATGTATTCATACTTGAATCTGTAAAGAATGTATTATGCATCTATGTATTGATGCTTTGTATAGATCACTACCATGCTCTTCTACATGTTGTTTTAAAGATTTTTCTAATAAATTATATTTTTATAAAATTTGTTTGTTCGCTTTAAAAGTCCCACTGTACTGGGGGATACTGTTGTCCCTTTTTAGGGATTTTTCCTATGGGGCAGGACCCAGGTCCCCAAACACTTTTTATGACAATACCATGCATATAAGCCTTTAAAATTAGCACTTTTGATTTCTCCCATAGACTTTTAAAGGGTGTTCCGCGGCTTTTGAATTTGCTGCGAACACCCCAAATTGTTCGCTATTCAGCGAACAGGCGAACACCCGATGTTCGAGTCGAACTTACGGGCCCATCCCTATTTAGCGATGGTAGTAATACAGCTATTACATATTTTGATTCCCCCTGCAGCTGGAAGTTGATAAAAGTGGATAAACCTGTAGCTCATAAACTAAAGACACTTTCTCATTCTGTCTAAAGCCCCATACACACGGTCGGACTTTTTCATGGATTCTGTCCGATCGGACCATGTTGTCGAAAAATCCGACCGTGTGTATGCACCATCGGACAGTGTACGTCGAATTGTCCGACGGACAAAGTCTTATCTCCTGCTGGATAGATTTGCCTACAACCCGGTCCGATCACACAAAATTCGATCGTGTGTACGGTTGTCCGACCGGACAAAGTGCTACGCATGCTCAGATCACATTACAAGACCAAAGCTATTGGCTACTAGCCTCTACGTAGTCCCGTCGTAGGCAACAAACGTCACCACGTTCAGAATGATCGGATTTTTCGACAACTTTGTCCGACCGTGTGTACGCAAAACCAACATCGGACAAAGTACGACGGACATGATCCGACGGACCTGGTCCGCGGATTGTCCGACCGTGTGTATGGGGCTTAAGGCTCTTAGCCTATAGTATTATGCTATTTTCTCTATTGGTAGAATGTACTTTAACACTTCTGGTCAAATAATCTTAAGGCTTTTTTTCCATTGGGATCAAAGGTTAGGAAATGTTACATTTACCCTGTGAAAGACAATAGAATTTGACATTTCACACATTACAAACATTGCTGGTATTACTTGTGACTTTTGCAAAAAAATGTAGAGACCCGTTAGTGTGTGTTGGAGACTTGGAGTAGCTAGGGAGAGCTAACAGTGTGTTTGCAGGGAGAGATAGTTGCTGCTATATTATACAGTGCTATAGACATTGCTGTATTGTGCTACAGTACAATAAGTTAGTGTGTTGGACTACATAGGGATATATTTACTAAAACTGGAAAGTGCAAAATCTGATGCAGCTGTGCATGGTAGCCAATCAGCTTCTAATTTCAGCCCTTCAATTACACTTTGACAAAAAAAAACTTGAAGCTGATTGTTTATATGCAGAGCTTCATCAGATTTTGCACGCTCCAGTTTTAGTAAATCAACCCCATAATGCTGTATTGTGCTGCATTACTGTAAATAGAATTGTGGTTGGATATATAATGCCCCCATTGTGTGTACTGCATTGTATTGTGCTACATTAGCATGCACTGCAGTGGTGGTGGGCTACATCATAGTAGAGTTCACATTTTATAGACCCAACAATATTTTCTAGGTCTACCTTTTTGTATGTAAGCATTGTTTATTGCCTATCGCTGAAAGGAGGAGCAACAGTGGTGGTGGCTGCCTCAGTCATTTTTTTAACCACGATGTGCAGGCCTGGTTGAAGTCACATGCAGGGTTTGAACCATATTATTGCAGGCTACTTGGAGTTCAGTAATACAAGCTAAAATATATTTCAGGATAAAACCTGCCTGATTTCTCCATCTTAAACTGCTGCATCATACATATACTGTCCATCAAGTCTGTACAATTTTTTTGGCTAATGAAAGTAAATACACTAACTTTTGTTTCAAAGTAAAGCCTGCCTAGCCTTTTGCTCCTGAAATGCAGATTAGTAAACTGCTAACATAGTGTGCATCAAGTCTATAAATTTGTTCATGCTTCTTTCTGTGAAATAAAGGGATGGGCAAACAGTTTGGGCCGAGCATAAGTTTCGACCCAAACATTGCCTGTTTGGGTGTTTGCAGAGCACCAGAATTTTCTAACAACGTATAAGCTGTCATCAGCTGTCAGTGGGTAAATGTCAGTTTTGTTGTAACCGGTTTCATCGTACCCCTACCCATTCACAAAAAAGGGTCAAAAAGTAATAACCACACAAGACAGTTTTTGACCAATCCTTTATTAAAAAATAACATTTTTTTGTCAGAGTCTAGATACTGGAGGAGACGTAACCCCAACCATGGCGACCTGAGGTGTGCCATGATCACCCGTGAGAGTATGCTTAAAAGAGTGCAAAAAGAGACACCAAACAGGTACTGTGATGTGAATTTTGATCAAACATGACAAATAATTAATCCAGCAAAGTAGCAAAGGCACGTTTGACCTCCATATGGGTATGAGGAATGTACCGACTGTAACAAGATGATTGCCAGCCTCCCATGTATTTGATGACATGGGATGGGACCCCCTGTTTGGATGCTGCGGATGCTGCCCCAATCCTGATAGAATGACCTGAAAACTGTTTTGGGTTCAACCCTAAGTTAGCAATCGGAATCCTAACATGCAAGACAAAATGACTAGAAGTAAGAGCCTGTGTGGAGAAGGGAAGCAATGAGCTACTGAGAGGGGCTGCTGCAAACATGGAGGAGAGCTGATCCAAGATCTCGACTGAACACCAGACAGCGTTGGTTTTGTAGTAATTGATCACAAAACCCTGCCCTGTCTGCCGGTTCTTGTTGTTGGGGAGTTGAAGTGCAAAATGATCAGGTAACCTGGTAAGACTACCTTTGAGGAGTACCGTGTGCGTTAAGTCTAGCTCGGGACACCTCCCCAGGCTATGGGGAAACTAAAGAAACTGAGGAAGACAGCCGCTTTGAGGACCAGGCTAGGACACACCCCAAAGGGTGAAAGGGACAACAAGTCTGCTAGTTCACAGTACAATTGACCGGAGATAGGCAAACGTGTCACCCTTGGTTTCCCCTGCATTTTCTGGATACCTTTGAGCATGGCTTTGATAGGATGAGCTGTTAAAAAGGATGGTCTGTCAGGATGGAGAAGTGAGAAGAAGTGCTGAATACCTGAAAGGTATAGTTTAATGGTGTTACATGACAGTGACAACTTGTCATGACAATAGGCCATGAAAGCCATCATGTACTTAACATCCCCCACCCAGTTGCAGGGATAGAGGGACGTGAAGCCACAAAAACACCTCCACGCTGTCTTGTACACCCTGAGAGTGTTTCTTGACAGTGACGCATTTACCAAGATGGACGCCTGCATCCTGAGTGTGCCTAATCCAACCTCAACAGGGCCAAAGGTGGAACCGGCTTGCCCCCCAGATCTGCTTCTGGATGCTTTTGGAAGAAATGCCGGAAATCAAAACGAGATAAGGCATCGGCAGCCACATTATAGACCCCACTTATGAACTCCCCCTGGAAATGAAAATTATACCTGAGGCCTAACCATGTCAACCTGCAGATGAAAGACATTATCAGGAGAGACCTGGATCTACACTTATTGATAATCTCAGCAGTGACCGCGTTATCGGTGAAGAAAACCACTGTATGCCCAGACCAAGTGGGACCCCAGGTGACAGCTGTAGCCACTATTGGATACATTTCAAAAAGTCCGGACGTCTGGGCAAACCCGGGAATGTCTGACACCTCCAGGGGGCCAAGGGCCTGCTAACCACTGACACCCAAAAACAGCTGAAAAACCTACTGGGGCGGCGACATCTGAAAAAAAAACTCTGGGAGACAAGGTCGTAGGTGGATGAATGAACATAGGGATCCTGTTCCAATCGCACAAGAACTAATCCCACATCAGCAGATCTGCCCGAGTATCGGGCAATTGCACCGCCGAATCTGCGTCCTGGTAGAGAAGAAGGAGAGCCAAAAGGATAGACACAAATGAATAATGAATAATCCTCATGGCAAAGTAAAGCATGCCTAATAGTGACTGCAGGTCTTTCTTAGAGCACACCGGGGACCTGACCAGACTGTGTATGATACCTCGAATCCTGACCAACTTGTCCTGAGGCAGACTGGCGATCATGTGAACAGTGTCTAAGGTAATGCCTAAAAAGGTAATCAAAACGGAAGGCCCATCAATCTTGTGGGTAGCTAAGGGAACGTTCAGATCCAAGAACAAATCAGTGAGTGCTACGAAGTCTCTGGGAGGCTAAACCGGGCTTTCAAACAATAAAAAATCATGCAAGTAATGAATGACCTTGCCACAACCTATCTGAGAAGACAAGACCCAATTGAGAGCTGAGGCAAATGTATTAAAGAGCCAAGGACTGCTCTTGGGGCCAAATGTCAATTTTGTGGCAAAGTAATATTGCTCCCACCATTTGAACCCATGCTATTGCCAGAGAGATGGTTTGATGGGGAAAAGTTTGAAGGCATCCTGCTTTAGATAACCATGTGCCCTTACCCGCCTGTAAGATATGTTGAATGGCCAAGTCTACAGAAGAATATTGTAATGCAAATTCCTCTGATGGAATGAGCGAATTTAAACTAGGTATGGGTGATTAATGAGGAGCCGACGGATCATAGATTAAACTAAATTTATTGAAAAATTTACCTTTAACCACACCAATGGGGCTAACCCTCCACATGATAAATGGTGAAGACAAAAAAGGCCCTATGACGAAACCCTTGGCTAACTCGTCCTGCAATAATTAATCTACAGGCAGCAGATAACAAATTGGCACACTCAAACGACTCCAAAGGTAAGGTGATAAGGCCTGTGTGAAAACCCTCATAAAATCCTTCAACAAGAAACTGCCTAAGAACTGGGGAAGGGTGGTGGATCAACCAGAACTCTAACCTAGGGATATTAACCTGGCTCAGTCATGAGGAACTGGATGCCTTGATGGACAGGTGGACTTGGGGTGTGCCCTGAAACAATTGTCACAAATATGGAGGAGTCTGCACTGGTTGTAATTGCAGACCATGTAGTTAAATTTGTTACACAGCTGAGCCTTTCCTAACAAATGTATGGATCTGCCCAGTTTATCAAACTGACCAGAAGGCCCTGTGGAAGAACCACTGGGCCCCAACCTGTTGGATCCCATGGAAACAAGATGATCCAGGTTAGGACAGTTAGCGGTGTGGGCAGATGATTGACAGTTAGCACAAGTTGGAGATTTTTTGACTGGCAAAATGCCTACAGAACAGCTCAGTGTCAATGTTGCTCCAACATGTGACCAACTATAACTGCGCCCAAGTAGCAGCGCGTTTAGTCAAAAAAGACCGGTGTAATCGTAGAACGTTGAACCACCATATTTTTGGGCCAGATCTACCACCTTGTGGAAATAAAGGTCCAGCTCCTCTCTTCTACCGGGACTGACTGCACAAATAACATCCCTGTAGATACCAAAAGAGAGGACAAATTCAGCAATGCTCAGCTTGCGGTTAAGCCTAGGATCACGGGTTTTGAGGACCACGAGACTTCCCCGCAAGCATAAGTCTTGTTCTCAACAACGTCCTGTGGCGCTACGAGTAGGGATGTCAAATTGACGTCTTTCCCTTCCAAAATGTCTTTCTTCAGATTAGCAGGGATGAAATGGGCAGGAGATACAGATGGCAGTACAGTTAACGGAGAAGGAACAGCCAGAGGTAGTGGTACACTGGTGTTACCTATGGAGGATCTGGATGGCCCAGGGCCCAGCTACAGGAACTTCCACTCTGGCTGGCTGGGCCTCCATCACATCCATCCTGTCCTGTAATTGCTGAACAGAAGTAGAGAGTGTGTTTAACACTGCGTTGATCTGAGTCAGTGAAGTAACCAAAGACGCATGCTCCAGACTGGTAGATGGCTGTGGCTGAGATGGGTTTGAAAAGAGAAGTCTGAACAACTCCGCTTTCCTGGCCATGGCCGTTTCCCGGCCATGGCCAGGAAATGCCCCTGTGTTGGAGCTCAGCAATAAGTTTAGGAATAGTCCAGTTCCTTAGGGATGGAGTACTTCCGTGCTCTGAGCCCCGACCAGAGGGATGAAGGCAAATTTGGCACTCTCTTACACGTGTGACATGTTCCAATCTGTGGAAAAACCAACTAAATATAGTCAGCCCAACCACCAACCAAGCACTAACCCTAACCCTCGACTATGAAATAGTGAGTGGTGCTGACAAGAAATGAAACAGGGCATGAGTGACACTAATGACCGTGGCCCCCTGCGTGAGTATGAAGCGAGCTCGAGTAACCTGCCACGCTGAGACAGGCAATTAAAAACGAACACTCAGGGCTTGGTACCGTGGTACCGTGGTAGGCAGAAATAGGAATGTATGTGAAGTGCAACGTATATGGCGTATGATGTGCAAGCGAGAAGATTGTAAATTACAATCATTAAAAATGAAACCTCAGCCCGCACTGATTTGTAGACGTGACAGATCCTGGTATGTAATGCCTAGCTATGACTCCTGAACGAAAAGACACACAGAACCTTGCCATTCCTGAATGAAAAGCGTAGAATCCATCTGCAACAACACCATGACGTATGCACTGAATCAACTGATGGAAAATACAAGCCGAAAATTGCAACCTAACAATGACAATTTTTTTAAACAAGAGGGTAGATTTAACCAGGCTGTGCGATAGTGGTAGCCCAGAGGGCTAGCGTGGCCACCGAGTTGTGGAACTAAAAGACTCAGCAGTCTGCCTGAGCAACGCTGGCCCTGAACTAAGGACAGGTGAGGCTGGCAACTAACCCAGAGTAACCCCATGACATTCCTTAACCACACTGTAATTTGTAAGAAACATTAAGCAATAAAGGAGATTCATACAATGCTTACTAACTATGGTGACCTGATAAAAGAGTAAAAAACACCAACACTGAGCGTGCCTGACCAGGCTGTGACATACATAGTTACATAGTAGAAAAAATGTAGCTGGATAGCTGCACTCCAAATTATTCAACTTTATTTCAAAAAATGTAATAAAATCATAGCATCTAGGCTTGTGTACAGACTAACTGCACAGCAGCTGTGCAGTTAGTCTGTACACAAGCCTAGATGCTATGATTTTATTACATTTTTTGAAATAAAGTTGAATAATTTGGAGTGCGGCTATCCAGCTACATTTTTTCTACTTCAGTTCCTGTTGCAAACAGAGCCGGCACCCTGTGGGATTGTGGAGACAGCTGTTTTGGGAGAAGTCATTACCTTGGAGCGGTGATTTTTTGTATACATAGTTAGTAAAGTTGAATAAAGACACCAATCCATCCAGTTCAACCTGAGTGAGTGTGGATGCGTGACATGTGACATGGTGCTGAATATGCGTGATGTGGCAGCCCATGAGGCTGGAATGAGGCCACCAGCTGCAGAACTAAAAGCCTCAGCAGATAAAGCAGATAAAGATATGATGCCGCACATCCTGACAGAACCACCCTTGCAGATCCTGGCAACCCAGCGTTTGTGACCCCCTGATAGTAAGCACCTGCATGCCTCCTCCCCCTCCTCCTGCTACCTGGCCCCAAACCTACCTTAACCAGACTGCAATGACTGTTGCTGAAATACCCGTAGTGGAACTCGAGCGACCGAGCCGTGCCACCAGCTGAGGAGAGCAGGAGATGAGAGGAGTGTCCCCCCTGAAAAAATGCCCACACCTGTCAGACCTGAGCTCCCCTTGCTGACAGGCCACCAGGAAATATACAGACCCACAGACACACCCAATGAATGGTAGATCATTTGTGCTGCTGCCAGAGACGCCGTCCTAAGCCTGACCCGGAACAGGAAATGACACGCCGACTGCTATAATAACCCGGAAACGCTAGCTGATGAGTATGCAGGGGAGGAGGGGAGATTATAAGGCCCCGACTCCTCCTACAAATACAGGCTAGCCAATGGCCAGCCTTCTAAGGTGTCACTCGATGTAAATCCGTCGTCAATCACGATGTCCGCCGGAATTGAAAAATAGAAAAAAAAGCTCTGCCTTCTGGGAGGCTACTCGCCCCCCTGCCCGCTCTACGCTTTGACAGTTCTTATATAGGCAAGGGGCGGGACCACCCGGCTACATTAATCAGTGGCACCTCCCCCTTCTGACATCATGTGATTGCAAACGCAATGTGTTTTCCTGCACCGGATCACATGGTACATCATTACCATGCAATCTGGTGCAATGTGTTGAATGGGTGATTTCAGCCCATTCAAATAGGCTGAAATCCGCACTGCACTAACTCGCACTGGAATCACACAGCACCATGCATTGTGTTCCTGTGTGATTCAGGTGAGAACCAGCTTGCTAGTTGCTGGCCGCTGTATCCTCTGCAGTATCTTATTCTTTCTTAATTTTGAAACTATTTATACCATTACAAAATAGATGAAAGAAAATAATCAGTAACAGAGCAAGGCACATATGCAACTATTTGTAAAGCATTCATAAACCATTAGGTTTTTCTGTAGTTGCCTAAACACTCCAAAGCCTTAGACAATTAGTTGCATAAATAGATATTTTTGTTTCTTTCATTTTCATCAACCAAAAGATGATTCTGCCATGACTGGATTTTTTTTAAGTGTAGTCATGTGGTGCATTCTCATTTTCATCTTTTTATCGTTGTCAAGCAAGGGAGTAAGGGCTTTTCCACACTGCAGCGCAGGTGCAGCACAAGTGTACCCACTGTTTTCATGCAGTTTACCCATGGTTTCCCATAGACTTTCTATTATGTCCCATGTATTTTGGTGCCTTTTCTGAAAGTACACCAAGAGTTCTGCTTTTTAGAAAAAGCGCCAAAAATACAGGACATAACAAAGTCTATGAGAAACCGAGAGCTGACCACACAAAACCCACAAGTACACCTGCGCTGTGGCCAAACACTTATCAGAACCTATAGATCAGAACTTCATAAGGTCTTGGCAGAAGCTGCATACAAGGAAGATGGCAAAAAGGTATGGACGATGGTTAATAAGCACTCTTATGAAGTTGAGATCTATAGCATCAGGAAAACAACCTTCTTGACCCCTTATGTCATGTACACATGAGCGTTTTTTCCATCGGAATAAACTTTGAAGGTTTCTCAGACGGAATTCCGCTCAAGCTGTCTTGCATACATACGGTCACACCAAAGTCCGATTGTCAAGAACGCGGTGACGTACAACACATACGACGGGACTAGAAAAAGGAAGTTCAATAGCCAGTAGCCAATAGCTTCCGTCTTGTACTTGCTTCAGAGCATGCGTAGTTTTTGGTACGTCGGAACAGCATAAAGATGAGCGGTTTTCCCGATAGGAATTGGTTCAGTCGCAAAAATTTAGAACATGTTCTCTTTCTAAGTCCATCAGAATTTTTGACGTAAAAAGTCAGATGGGGCATACACATGATCGGAATATAGGATGAAAAGCTCCCGTCTGACTTATTCTGTCGGAAATTCCGCTTGTGTGTACACGGCATTACAGTTTGGCTTTTGCTCGCAGCACTCCACAGGAACTGCCCTACTAAAACTCACTAACGATTTACTAACTGCTAAAACAAATGACCACTACTCCGTGCTTTTTACCACTAGCCCTTTCTGCAGCCTTTGATACTATTGACCACCCACTCCTTCTCAATAAACTTCACTGCCTTGGCCTCCATAATTCTGCTCTATCCTGGTTCTCCTCCCACCTATCACAGCACTCCATATTAGATAATAAGCTCTTATGAGCAGGGCCCACTTAACCCTCTTGTATTTTATTGTATTTAACTGTACTGTCTCTCTTTATATAGTAAAGCGCTATGAATCTAGCTTTGTTCAAGCAACCAGAAATAAGGATGATGACACCTAACGGGTTGTCACATTCAATAAACAAGTGGCCAATACACTCAAAAGGAGTTATGCCGTATACACATGACCGGACTTTTCTTCAGACTGAACTCCGAAGGACTTTTCTATGGAGTTCCGACGTAACGGACTTGCCTACACACGATCACACCAAAGTCCGACTGTCTAGTACGCAGTGACGTACACCAGGTCCGACGAGACTATAAAACAGAAGTTCAATAGCTTGTGCGCCATCCTTTGGGCTCCTTTTGATAATTTTGTGTCTACCTCGTGTTAGTAGAAGTTTGGTGAGAGACGATTCGCGCTTTTCAGACTCGTGTTTTTCAGATCGTTAACTGTTGTTCAGTTTGTGCTTGTGAGGTTTGTATCTGCTTTTCAGTGCGTGTATTCAGTTTGCATTGGTTTATTCAGTGTGTTCTTGGCCGATCGTTGCTGATTTTCAGCTCGCTCTTCACAGGCCTTGCTGTTCTTCAGTGCGTTCTGTTAAGTTCGTTCTGACCAGCCGACCGGTTTGAAGCCATGTTGCGTGTACGTACTCTTCGTAGAGTTCGTGCTTTGCTTGGGCTTGGTGTTGTAGTTCATTCTTCAACCCAAGCCCAGTCCATGAACAGTGTGGGGAGGAGTTCATAGACGAAGAATTGGTTGTTCCAGCGTGACCAATTCTCTCACATGCCTTTGCTTCGTGAGATCCGTGAGAATAATCCTGACGATTTCAGGATTTTTCTCAGGATGACGGACCCCGTTTTTTCACCGTCTGTTGGCTTTGCTGACCCCTTATATCAGCAGGCAGGATACCTGCATGAGGCAAGCCATCACTCTGGAGCAGAGGCTAGTCGCCACGTTGCGGTACTTGGCGACTGGGAGAATTTTTCAGGACCTCAAGTTCTCGACAGGCATCTCCCCCCAGGCTCTGGGGATCATTATCCCAGAGACCTGTTCTGCTATCATTCAGGTCCTGCAGAAGGACTATATTAAGGTAAGATTTATCCTTTAATATCACATGTTATTGTATTTAATGTTTGCTAATGTATTGTATTTCTTTCCTCAATCCCTAATTACCATGATTGCAATATGCTGTGAATCCTCATGCATGCTGTCCTCATGCATGCTGTAATCTTTTAATGCTCCTTTTTTGTCCTTCATGCATATTTGCCTTTACTAACCTCCGCAACATGCTATACTGGGCCCATATCCACCTAGTCTAGTCACTTAACAATGTATTTTGCTCCATTGTAGCGCTTTAGCCTAAACACCCCCTAAAAATGTGTCCAAATGGTCTGTGTGTCCTTAAATTAATTTATCAGCCCCCCCCCCCCTTAAAATGTGTCCAAATGGTCTGTGTGTCCTTAAATTAATTTATACCCCCCCCCCCCCTAAAAATGTCTCCAAATGGTCTCCGTTTCCTTAAATTCATTTTTAAGCTCCCCAATTAAAATGTGTCCAAATGGTCTGTGTATCCTTAAATTAATTTATACCCCCCCTTAAAATGTGTTTAAATGGTCTGCGTGCCCTTAAATTAATTTTTATGCCCCCCCCCCCCCCCCCTTAAAATGTGTCCAAATGGTCTGTGTATCCTTAAATTAATTTATAAGCCCCCACCCCCTTAAATTTTATCAATGGGCCATCATATCATCCTAACATGCTGCATCCTGCACAATTTTTTAAGAAAAAATTCAAGAAATTATCTTGCATCAGTTGGACCTAAGGCCGGACTTCTTCAAGAGAATGCTCTGATGGGCCTGGATACTGGCCGTACTGGCTTGGCTCCCCAAAGTGCCCATGAAGTTCGGGATAAATATGGTAATTTTTTTTTACGGGTAGGGGGGCCATTGCAATGCCAGACAATGTCTAATTTTTATGAATTAAAAAAAATGATCAGATAAAATCTAGAAATGTACAGTGGTGTGAAAAAGTGTTTGCCCCCTTCCTCATTTCCTGTTCCTTTGCATGTTTGTCACACTTAAGTGTTTCGGAACATCAAACCAATTTAAACAATAGTCAAGGACAACACAAGTAAACACAAAATGCAATTTGTAAATGAAGGTGTTTATCATTAAAGGTGAAAAAAAATCCAAACCATCATGGCCCTGTGTGAAAAAGTGATTGCCCCCTAAACCTAATAACTGGTTGGGCCACCCTTAGCAGCAACAACTGCAACCAAGCGTTTGCGATAACGTGCAATGAGGCTTTTACAGCGTCCTGGAGGAATTTTGGCCCACTCATCTTTGCAGAATTGTCCTAATTCAGTTACATTAGAGGGTTTTCGAGCATGAACGGCCTTTTTAAGGTCATACCACAACATCTCAATAGGATTCAGGTCTGGACTTTGGCTAGGCCACTCCAAAGTCTTCATTTTGTTTTTCTTCAGCCATTCGGTGGTGGACTTGCTGGTGTGTTTAGGATCATTGTACTGCTGCAGAACCCAAGTTCGTTTCAGCTTGAGTACACGAACAGATGGTCGGACATTCTCCTTCAGGATCTCTTGGTAGACAGCAGAATTCATAGTTCCTTTTATCACGGCAAGTCTTCCAGGTCCTGAAGCAGCAAAACAGCCCCAGACCATCACACTACCACCACCATATTTTACTGTTGGTATAATGTTCTTTTTCTGAAATGCAGTGTTCCTTCTACGCCAGATATACTTGGACACACACCTTCCAAAGAGTTCCACTTTTGTCTCATCGGTCCACAGAATGTTGTCCCAAAAGTCTTGGGAACCATCAAGATGTGTTGTGGAGAAATTGAGACGAGCTTTGATGTTCTTTTTGCTCAGCAGTGGTTTTCTCCTTGGAACTCTGCCATGAAGGGCCATTTTTGCCCAGTCTTTTCCTGATGGTGGAGGCATGAACGCTGACCTTAACTGAGGCAAGTGAGGCCTGCAGTTCCTTGGACGTTGTTGTGGGGTCTTTTGTGACCTCTTGGATGAGTCGTCGCTGCGCTCTTGGGGTAATTTTGGGCGGCCGGCCACTCCTGGTAAGGTTCACCACTGTTCCATGTCTTCGCCATTTGTGGATAATGGCTCTCACTGTGGTTCGCTGGATTCCCAAAGCTTTGGAAATGGCTTTATAACCCTTTCCAGACTGATAGATCTCAATTACTTTCTTTCTCAATTGTTCCTGAATTTCTTTGGGTCTCGGCATGATGTGTAGCTTTTAAGGATCTTCTGGTGGACCTTACTGTGTCAAGCAGCTCCGCCTCCTATTTAAGTGATGCCTTGATTGTGAACAGGTGTGGCAATAATCAGGCCTGGGTGTGGCTAGAGAAATTGAACTCAGGTGTGGACAACCACAGTTATAGTATGTTTTAACAAGGGGGGCAATCACTTTTTCACACAGGGCCATGATGGTTTGGATTTTTTTTCACCTTTAATAATAAACATCTTCATTTACAAATTGCATTTTGTGTTTACTTGTGTTGTCCTTGACTATTGTTTAAATTGGTTTGATGTTCCGAAACACTTAAGTGTGACAAACATGCAAAGGAACAGGAAATGAGGAAGGGGGCAAACACTTTTTCACACCACTGTATTTATTGCTTCCTTTTCTTTTTGGCTGTCTCCTAGGTTCTCCTAGTGTACTTGTAGTGCCAAGTGAATTTTCCTTTAGTAAATAAGCCCCATTGTCACTGTAAACACCAAATAACTTACAAAACTGGTATTGAGCATTGAAAGAAGAAGCCACACATTGTTGATTAGCAAACTTTTTAATCTGTGCACATTCACATGTGCGTTTATCAACATTTTGGGGAAAATATATATTTATTTTAAAAAAATAATATTTTGGTTTTAAAAACCTTTTTTTTTTTTTTTTTTTTTTACAAACAGGCATTTTTCAAACATAACATATACATAACTCTGGAACTTACAAAGTTCAACATTGAAAAATTGAAGGCAATATCAGACATTATAGTGTCAAAAATGTGTTGATATTGCCTTCATCAGATGAAGTGATGTCACCCCTGTAAAAGACAAATTTTGAAGATGCACACAAATTGGGATTCCAAATGGGTAATGTCAACGTGTGCTATCTCCCATCATGGGGGATCAATGGAAGTGTTTTGTGGGTGCAATCCCTTCCTCTCACCTACTAGCGTTATGAGGAAGGGGTTGCACGCGTACATTGAGATCCCCTGATGGCAGATAGCACATATTGACACACCGTGTGCATCTTCAAAATTTGGCTTTTAAAATTTTTAAAAAGTAAAAGCACAGAATGTGCTCATCTAAAAAGGAAATGAAGAACATGATCAATTTTGTTTTAGGGAAAAAGGGATTAGATTCTCCCCAAATCATTGATTATGTTATTCATTTTCTGCTGCATATTGTCCAGCCGATTGCGCATGATGTCCAGGCTATTGCGCATGGCATCAATCTCCCCATTCCAGCCCAAGATCTGGCCAATCAGTCTTTGGGCACTGTCACTTGTAAATGGTTCTCCTTCCACAACCAGCACATCACCTAAAATTGATGAAAAAACATGTATTTATAAATATGCAGGCATACATAGATTACCTGAAGCTGGGGTGTCAGACATTCACCTGATGGGGTGCCCATCTCGCCTTCTTCCTCCACCTCTCCTTCATCCACATCCTCGGGGGCCGCTGGCGCTTGGAAATGGTTCCACCGTTTCCCCTTCCACAACCAGCACATCACCTACAATTGATGAAAAAACATGTATTTAGAAATATGCAGGCATACATAGATTACCTGAAGCTGGAGTGTCAGACACTCACCTGGTGGGGTGCAGATCTCGCCCACTTCCTCCACCTCTCCTTCCTCCACATCCTCGGGGGGTGGGGCTAACTTCCCATTCACGAGGAGGTCGGGGGTCCCTGGGATCCTGCTGTCTGAGTCTTTTCTCCCCTATGTGTCCCACACTAGTGCTCCTGAGTCCAGATGTGTAAACAGCTGCCAAGTGTCCTAATCAGAATAGGAACACACGACAAGTACTTACTTTTTTGAAGCACTTTCTTTATTCTTCTGTACTGATCTGGCTCCCTCAGTTTAAGGTCGGACCAGTGTTTCCTCAATTGGTCTTTGGAGCGTCGTACCCCAAAATTCTGCTGCAGGGTCTTCACAACTTTGGACATGATTTTGGCCTTGCGCAAATTCGGATGGGTGTACGGTCCATGCTTCCCAACATAATCCTTCCTCTGAAGATGTCCACCATCTCCACAATCTCTTCAAAGGCCATATTGGAGGCCTTAAATCTCTTCTTCCCGGGCTTTCCTCATTACTAGAAGAATTAAGACACACCTGCTGTGTCTCTGCCATGTTGCTCCTACTGCGCACTGTAGAGAGAAGGGGTGGGAAATATTTGTGAAAAAGAACGTCAGGGGCAGGCAACGCAGGTGGAGTTTAACACATGCGCAGTGTAAATAAAGCTAACATGCAAGTGTCGTATGTACGTACGTACGTTCTGTGCGTAGAGAGAAGGGCGGCAAATATTCGTGAAAAAGAACGTCAGGGGTGGGCGATGCAGGCGGAGTTTATATAGTGTATATAAAGCTAACATGCATGTGTCAAACGTGCGCGAAGGAAATAGGAATGGCAGTTGCGAGTGACCGAAACGAAGGTAATTTTTATACAAATTTTCGAACATCAGTGGCCTATACTGCTTATAGATTGAGGCCCTATATTGGGATTAGATTATGAGAGTTTGGGCTAACATTAGTGTTTTTGTCTTGTGTATTACAGAAAAAATGAATAATAAGTTTAAGGACCCTGAATTCATGTCACAATTTATTGACAAGTACAGGGAGATGAGAAATCTGTGGGAGGTCAAGCATAGTGCATATTATAACAAACCAGTAAGGAAGGCAACGCTGGAGAGACTTCTGGTATTTGTGCAGACTTTGATCCCAGAAGCAACCATGGAGATTTTGAAAAGGAAAATTGGGATCTTGAGGAATATGTATAGAAGGGAGCATAACAAGATCCAGAATTTCCTGAGATCAGGAGCATCAGCAGATGATGAGTATGTACCCAAGCTGTGGTACTTCGAAAAACTGCGTTTTCTTGATGACCAAACTGAAGCCAGGGAATCGCTTTCGACCCTTCCCTCCACCCCTACCTGCAGCCTTCCCTCCACCCTTCCCTCCACCCTTCCATCCCCTCTTCCCTGCAGCCTTCCCTCCACCCTTCCCTCCACCCCAGCAGAGGCTGATGAGGAACGACCTGGGCCTTCCATCCTGAAAGAATGGCGGATGCGCCCAGCTTGAGCCAGGTATATTATTTTTATACATATTTAGTGTCCTAATATTAATGATGTTAACTAGATGTTATAATTTATTAACTATTAATGATTTTATCCAAAAAATTATGTATACATATCAATTGACAGTAGTGGCCAAAAATGTTTGTCACCAGCTTGAAAAAATGCTGGGGTCAGAATGATACTCTTTTATATGTATTAACATTGAATTTGCAAGTCATGAGCTGAACATTGTGTGTGATTGATGAACCAAAAACTAAAACTATGTCCTTTTTTTATACACAGGATGAGCTCAGCCAGGAGGAAGTTCTGGAAAGTGGCAGGCAGGAGGAGGCAGGACCCAGTGTCAGCCAGGAGGTGGCAGGGCCCAGTTGGAGCCTCACTCAATCGCAGGTGCCTCCCCTACACCTTCATACAGAAAGGCCCAGGAAGGGACGTTGACAGAGGAGGCATCACTGCCCTCATTAGAGAGGCTAAAAATGTCCTAAGGAGCCCCCCCCCCCCCCAAAGCTGAAGAGGCCTATGGGTGCTATATAGCCAGCAGGTTGCTCAAATTTTAGAAGGGGCAAAGCCTCCTCTGTGAACAAATTATTTTTGATGCCCTTCACAAGGGGCTGAGAGGCGAGTTAACTGCCAACAGCCAAATATATGAGAAAGCCCCTTCTCCTCCTCCTGCCACAAGTCCACCACCAGAGCCACAGCCTCCAAGGAAGGCTGCAAGGAAGGCTGCAGGGAAGGGTGCAGGGAAGGGTGCAGCAAAGAGAAGAAAGTGATGACCTGGCTTCAGTCTGGTCTGACAAAAGACGCAGGCTGGTGTAGTATCACAGCCTGGGGACATATATGTCATCTGCTGCTGGTCTTGATCTCTGGGATTCCTGGACCAGGTTGTGCTCCCTATTATATGGACTCCTCAAGATCCCAAGTTTCTTTTCCACAGACTTGATGTGTGCCCTGGGGCCAAAAGGCTTCACAAATTCCTAAAGTTTCGCCAGCGTTGCCTTCATCTTTATTTTGTTAACCAGAATAAATGGATATTTTATTTTATGAAAATACTTGCCTATGTGTTTTTATTCAAATACATTTCTAAAAGACAATGTCAAATTAACAAGGGACACCAACCTCATTAAGGTTCCAAAAAAAACTAAAACATAATGTTATTGTGGTAACTTGACACCAAAAAAAAAACATTAAATAAAAGGTTATTGAGGTAACTTGACACACAAAAAAAATAAAACATTAATAATGTTATTGTGTTAACTTAACACACAACAAAATAAAACATTAATAATGTTATTGTGTTAACTTGACACACACAAAAAAATACATTATTAATGTTATTGGGTAACTTGACACAAAAAAAAAAAAATATGGAGATCACTAGAAAATTATTTTTAAATAATCATAAAAAAAGGACGTGATGAAATCCAAAATAATAAAAGATGACTACAAAAATATTTGAAAACATTATTATAGAGATCGGGCTTTTAAAAAATACAATATCATTCATGAGATCAGGAGAATCCAGAATTCTGTTTGTGAGAACTCTGTGTGAATATGAGCAGCAAAACAACTTTGTTCTTCTAGCATTATAAAGAAGACAATAATGCGCTGCATTTAAACGATCACAGAATTTGCAGCGTGAGGAATGTGCTAGCTCCAATACAAACTCTAGTTTTACCAGACCGAGCACTTCCGTCTCGTACTTCAGAGCATGCGTTGTTTTTGGTCCATCAAAACAGCATACAGACCAGCGGATTTCTCCATAGGAACTGGTTCCAGGGGAGTTCCGGCGGAAAGATTTGAAACATGTTCTATTTCTAAAGTCCATCTGATTTTTCGACAGCAAAAGGTCCAAAGAAGCCCACACACGATCGAATTGTCCGGCGGATTCGTTCCGTTGGACCTTTGCTGTCGAAAAATCCGGTCGTGTGTACACAGCATTATTTCCACTTACCCTGTGAAGGGGTTATATGTTCTGGCAATGAGTAGTTACATAACCTTCCCAGGCAAAACAGCCCTCTTCAGACTCTATAAAGAATAAGATGTGGATGAGCATGACTATATGTATCCTGCTGGTTAAAGCAGCCAGGGATAGAGATGATGACACCTAACAGGATGTCACATTCAATAAGCATGTTGTCAGTCCACTCTAAAGAAGTGGTTTCTGCTCACCCTTTGAAAGGGTTATCTGCTCTGGCAATGAGAAGTCGCCTAGCCATACCAGGCCAAACCGCCCCTTCAGAGTTTACAAAGAGGGCGATGCAGATGGACATGATGGAATGAATACTGCTTTGTTCAAGCAACCAAACAAAAAAAAAAAACAACAACAGATTGTCACATGAGGTTAATACACTCTAAAGGAGTGTTTCCACTCACCCTGTGAGGGGGTTATCTATTCTAACAGTGGCCAGTCTCCTAGCCTTCCAGGGAAACAATCTTCTTCAGACTTCTGCAGCCAGGGATAAAGATTTTGACACCTAACAGGTTGCCACATTCATTGAACACGTTATCAATACATTCTAAAGGAGTTGCATCCACTCACTCTGTGAAGGGGTCATATATTGTGCCAATAAGCAGTCTCAGAACCTTCTCAGGAAAATCAACCCTTGTCATATTCTTCCCAAGAAGATGTAGATGAACATGACTGTATGATTCCTAATTTGTTCAAGCAGACAGTGATTAAGATGATGGTCACCAAGTTGTCATAATTAATAAAGCGTGTGGTCAAGACATTCCGAAAGGAATTGGATAGGACTCTCTATACTTTGTTTGTTGGGAAATGTTTGGCTGCAATGTTTTGTTTTTTGTATTTGTAGTAATATATTTAGGTATAAGTTCGTTTTTGGGAGATCCATTTTATTGTTAAATGGTTCTCAGAATTGTATGCTAATTATTGGGAAAAATGTATTATGTGTACACCATGATATTTTTATATATAAGGCCACTTGGGAGGTGACTATTAAGGGGCCTATATGGGATTTGCACAAGTCTGGGGACTTTTTTTTCTATTCTTTGTTTTTTTCTTTATTAATAGATTTAATAGATTTAACATGTGCTTACCAGATAGTTAAAATGAATACAGAGAGTATCTCCTCACAAATAAGAATTATTCAACACAGGGCTATGATTCAAAAATCTGATACTGTAGTAATATGTCAACTTTAATGCAAGTACTGGTATCGTGGAATATTAGGGGGCTTAGTGACCCAGTAAAGAGACAAGCAATTATTACTACATTGAAACAATTTTCTCTGTCTATTACTTGCCTGCAGAAGACTCATTTAAACGCACATAAATTCAATTATTTAAAACGTGCACAATATATAGTAGGCAATATCAATTTATTTATACTACATATTCTAGAGGTGTATCTATATCGATAGCAAGCGGACACCAAGGTTGCTTAATGCTAGCCAGTGGCGTACCGGGGGGGGGGGGGGGGGTGGACCGCCCCGGATGACACACATGGGGAGGGGGGTGTCAGACACTGCCCAGGGACCCCAGGTGCATCTGGGGCCCCTGCACATTTCCTGTTATTACAGCTTTGTAAAAGGTTGTGGGTGAGGCTGTCTGTAACTCCCCCCTATCCTCTTATCAAGTTAGGCTGTCCCTCGGAGATTTTCACTATCTCCCGAGGCAGCCGGAGGTGGTGGGCGGGGTTGGGATGTGCTGCCTCCTCCACTCCTTCTACAGACTCCTCCCCTGAGGCTGACCCCCTACCGCAGCTAAAGTAGAAAGAGGAGGAGAGACCACACACCACAGCAGCCCGGGAATGTTCTGACATGCTGTAAGTGACTGAGCAATGCACACTATTACTACATGCAGACATAATCTGTCTCTATATACCACCCTGACCTTGCACTATATACCACCCTGACCTTGCACTATATACCACCCTGACCTGGCACTATATACCACCCTGACCTGGCACTATATCACCTAACCTGGCACTATATCACCTAACCTGCCAGTGTACTACCCTAACGTCACTTGACATCGACGTCATATAAATAGTTCATCTAACCCAATCCCCCCCCCCACAGTGCACAGAGCTTATAAATCTAATTTTTACATTAAAATACTGCCAATATATACCTTTTGGTTGATCTGTATACCACGGTTATATGATAAACTGCACAGTTTCTCCAGTGCTGAGAGATCAGGAAGGAGGAGATTTCCACTGCAGCCTGTATACACGCCCACATGTGTGATGTCAATATCATTTGACCTGGCTATCTCTGAGTAACTGTTCTCTCCAGCATAAAAGACACAACTGATCATGTGCTAGCTGGCCTTCCCCAGATAGACAGGAGGTGGAGGATCCGTGCATACAGGATAAAACCGCCTTTTTACACAATGCAGAGAATTAACCCCTTAAGTTCCACAGTGAGTATAACAAGCATGCTATGCTGCATATACGGACTGATTTTACTGTTGTGGGTTTAGTAACACTTTAAGTTAGGTTTAAATTCAACCCGGATTTGTACTTTATGGAAAGTTAACCCTTATTGGTTTGAACTTTTTCCTTCAAAACAGAAAATAATGCTTGATATTCAGGCCTATGGTACTGTTAATAAGCCCACTGTATCTTCACAGTTTAGATAGATACAACTTCTTTATGCTACTCCAGTGGCATGGGTACAGGTTAATGGACATATATCGGCACTCTTTGCATTGCAAAGAGCTTGCTTTGGCCCTTGAACCCTTAGCTACTTCTGTTCATCAATCATCGAATATTATTGGGTTTTGTAGATCTCTGGGAGAGGATAAGATTGCTTTAAGTGCTGATTATACACTTTTTTTTTTGGATGATACTCTGTCTTCTTTGGAGGCAGTGATGTCCTTAATTAATACTTATGGCTCTTTTTCAGGCTTCACGATAAATTGGGATAAATCAGTTCTTTTAGCTATGGATCCCCTGGTGACCATTCTGCCACTTTCTGCCTCTCAAATTGCTGTAGTCTCTACATTTAAATATCTAGGTGTATAAGCAACAGCACAAGTGAGAGGAATCTGGTCCCATTATTTAAGTGGTTTGGACAAGTGGTGAAAATCTGGAGTAATCTGCCTTTAACAATAATAGGTAGAGAACTAATCTGATAAAGACGATATAGATGCCACAATTGCTATATTTACTACATAACCATCCCATATGGATACCACGGAAATTTTTTAAACAAATAGATTTGGAGATGTAAGCATTACCGGAATAGATTGGAAACTTTGCAGTTACCTAAGGATAAAGGAGGCTTGGCTGTTCCAAATGCCAGGTCGTATTGTCTGGCATCCCAACTCCAGCAACTATATGGATTAAATAATATAGATTGTGAGGGTCCCATACAACAAATTATAGTTTCTCAATTGCCAATAGTTCCACTAGTGCAGTTAATAGTATCTTACCATTTTTATAATAAACATAGATATCCTACATTTTATCTGATACATAGGATTTAGACCACTGTTCAACAAGATACTCAGTATGAGGGATACACTCAATATATGCCTTTATGGAATAATCTACAGTTACCTGAAGTGGCAAAGCTTGAAAATTTAGATTTATGTGAAAAGTCTGGTATTTTGCTTCTTAACCAACTGTATGACAAAAACGTTATGCAATCATTTGATAAATTGACAGCGAAGTATCATTTGTCCAATAAATTATTTTTTCAATACTTACAGCTACGGCATGCCTTGCAGAGTCAAGCAATGACCTTTTTATTAAAATATAATCCTTCATCAATTTTAGCCCTGGCAGTAACTGTAAGGCATGCTAAACAGGGACTCATAGGAAATATATACTCTTCTATACAAATGATAGCTAGAACTAAGTCACAAGAGGGTAGTTTTGGACGGTGGTGTAGAGATATATAGACACTCAGCAATGAGGAGTGGAGGCAAGCTTTGAAAATTTTCTTTAAGGTATCCTTATTCCTCCTCCTCCTCATAGAGCCCATTATACTGCTTTAAAATTGCACTCTTGGGGTAAAGCAATTACATCAAATTGTCCAAGATGTACTACTGGTACAGGTACACTTATACATATGCTGTGGTGATGTCCTAAATTGCATCGCTACAGGGAGTGTGTATTTGATACTTTAAATTCCCTGTGTTCTATACAAATACAGCTTGACCCAAAAATAGCATTGCTAGGGATTATAGCGGAAGATACCCTCCCAGGTGAAATGCATGTGATGTGGTTGAGAACTATGTATATGGCTTGCAAACCTATACTACAAAAATGGATATCAAATTGCTTGCCACGATAAATCAATGGATCAAAGCAATTAATCTTAATACCAGACTTAGATGTGGAGGATTGGAGGGGTGTGTGGGGTAATCCTTTCCGATCTTTGATATCCTTAAGAGATCGTATGATCCAATATAAACTGGTACATAGAGCATATATTACGCCAAACAGACATAAAAAGATAAATCCTCTTGTTGGCGTTGTGGAGCAATACAGGGGGACTTTACACATATTTTTTGGACTTGCCCAAATATAGCTATTTTTTGGGCTGAAGTGGTGGATTTATTGAACTCTCTTACTTCCGCTCCTCTACCGGTTTCAATGTCTGTTTGTCTATTGGGTCTGGTAGAGACTATTTTTCCAATAGTGTCTGAGCGAGTGTTTGCTAATATAGCATTATTTTATGCAAGAAAACCTATTGCATTGCATTGGAAGAAACCTCGTCCCCCCACGCTCTCATTTTGGAAGCAATTAGTAAATAATAATCTTCCACTGTATAGAGATACCTGCATGAATAGGGGTTGCCCTAGTAAGTATGATAAAGTGTGGGCAAAGTGGCTGGATAAGCCGTATACAGTAAAGAACACCAATGGGGGCTAGGGTGTATAATGTGCATGCTCCTATGTGAGAAATGTTTGAGGCCATCGGTGAGAGAATTATTGCCTATTGTAATCTGTTTTTTTTTTATGTCGTCTCAAATTTTTTAGGGATTAATAATTCAAATATCAGATTTCGGAAAGTGTAATATTATATTTTTTTGGGATCAAAGTGTATGATGCTTTGTCGTGTCTTTGTATGTTTTGTTTGTAATTAAGAAATTTAATAAAAAGATTTATAAAAAAAAAAAAAAAGCAATTAATCTTAATTTAATACGGGAGGAATTTACATATAAACATAGGAGGTGTTCTAAAAAATTTGTGAAAATTTGTCAATGGTGGTTAGTCTCCAATTTTCTTGAGTATATCAATGATAATATGGAAAGTTAATAATGAGATAGAATCTTGGAGGTAAATAACTAAACAAGAATATATGCATTATTTAAGTGTAATAATATGTTGGAGGGGTCTGCGTAACGACTGAAATATAGTTTAGTGAGTGCAAATTTGGAATTATCTTTTTGTGTTTCTTTGTTATTGTATTGATGATGGGTGGGGATATGGGATGGATATGTTTTATGTGTTTTTCATTTTTTTTGCTGTATAATGAAAAAATTCAATAAAAACGTTTTGATTGAAAAAGAAATTGCTGAATTCACCTTTTTGGCAATGTCCATTCTTCATTTCGGGGGCATTAAAACTGGTCTCAGAACCTTCTCAAGCCAATCAATCCTCTTCAGTCTCTTCTGAACAAGAATATGAGGACGACCTTTATCCAGGTTTGTGTTCCTCTTTTTGTAAGGCTGGGAAAATGCTTTTAAAAAGAAGCGAAGCTGTGGAAGTATTTCAAGTGCCTCCAGAGGATGGCTTGACAATTCCCTTTTGATGACTGAATCAAGTGCTCGTTCTACAAGATTGGGAGCGTGTTCTCACAGCAGGATGTCAACGTTATGCCCTTTTGAACAGGAAGGTGTCCGTAGTTGGGAATCACTCCTTTGGTCAGTGTGTCCCTTGTGGAATTGGCCAGAAAAATGACCTTATCAGAAGATGCTGTGGCCTTCTAGGACATACTCAAACACTGCATTGTTCTTGATCTTAGAAGGTGAAGCCTAAATTAATAGTGGTCAGTTTGGCTTCCTGCCTCAAGATGAAGGTCTGTTGAATTAAAGGAGACTGAAGTTCAAGAGTCAGTTTCCAAGATCACTCCAGAGAGGTTAGCTTCTGCTTTTCTGTCTGGGCGTCCAGGAAAAAATGGTAAGCCAGCACATAATCCAAGAAGTCAGCGAAGAGCTCCATATCAGGATGCTTTCTGGTAGTCTAGGGATTGTGCCACCCATACACGTCTTATTGGCACTTTGTGGCTCCTCTTTGGACATAGGTACAGCTTTGGTGATGGACACATGGTCCCTTAAGGCAAGCATTTCAGGCCATATTTGGAGATCTTTCATCCTCCAGACTGAGCTGCAGGAATCGCCTCACTTCAGCAGGTCAGGTAGGTTCAGTTTAACTCACAACCCCTTTCAAGTCGGGTTTCTGGACCAGTGGCCTAAGCTTGTGGTTGGAGAAGTGAAAATCTTCTACAATGTCATTCCTTTCTGACGACCTAGTGGCTGTTGGTGCAGTCAGACACCAGCAAAGTAGCTGGGGAGCCCTAATTCAAGAGCAATGGGCTCAGGGCCAATGGTCTTTTTCAAGGGTCCACAATGGTGTCCAACATCCTGCATTTGAGAGCAGCATTTCAGGCTCTCCTAGCCTTCAGTCACCTCATCTGGGGTGGACCTGAACTGGTAAAGTTAAACAGCACCACCCCTGTGGCCTACTTCTGGAAAAAAGGGGGCACTCAATCTCTCCCTCCTGAAGGAGGCGTCTCCAATTCTAGAGTAGGCCCAAGTCAACCTTGTGAGTGGCAGCAGGCTGTCAGGTCACCTGAGACCAGGTGACAGATGCACTCTGTAGGAGTCGGAAGTGCACCGCTAAGATAGTGGACCCTAGGACTGACTGCTGCAGATTGTACCCAGGGAGTTTTAGGAAGCAGGTCTACTGGATCATTAACACAGATCCCAGTTGGAGCTAGAGCATAGATTCTCCAGGGTGCGGAGTCTAAGAGCCAGCAGGTGTTCACCAGAGCCTCTAGTGGTGAGGATGGACTGCGCTGCAGTCTGGCTCCAGGTCACGGCCCCTAGGATCTCACAGCTCACGGTAGACTACAGGAGAAGGAAACAGCAGGCTGGAACAACAAGGATAGTAAAGGGATAAGGCAGAGGTCAGGGCAACTAGCAGACAGGAACAACAGAGTACACGCCAAAGGTTCAGGGTCACAGACAGGGACAGTCGGAGATACGCCAAAAGGTCAAGGTCACAAGCAGACAGGAATAGTTGAGAACACGCCAAGGTCGGTAACAGAGACAAACGTAGAGCACACGGCAAGCAGGAAACAGGAAGCCAAACACACAGTGAATACACAATGGTTGATCAGCACCGCTGGCTTGCAGTGCACAGGTTAATATAGGGTTCCCTTATAGGGACTGGGGTGGAGCCATGCTTAGAGGAGAGGTTATAAAAAACCACCAGGTGGAAGTGGCTGGCCTCTTAGTCTGAACTAGGGATGAGCCGAACACCCCCGGGTTCGGTTCGAACCAGAACCTTCGAACGGACCGAAAGTTCGCGCGAATTTTCGAACCCTATACGTTATAATGGACGCGAATGTTCGAAATCAAAAGTGCTAATTACAACGGCCAATATGCATGTTAATGTCATAAAACAGGTTTGGGGACCCGGGTCCTGCCCCAGGGGACATATATCAATGCAAAAAGAACTTTTAAAAACTAACGTTTTTTCGGGAGCAGTCATTTTAATGATGCATAAAGTGAAAAAAAAAAAGTGAAATTTTCCTTTAAATATGGTACCTGGGGGGTGTCTAAAGTATGCCTGTGAAGTGGCATGTGTTTCCCGTGTTTAGAACTGTCCTTGCACAAAATGACATTTGTAAAGGAAAAAAAGAAGCCATTTAAAACCACTTGCGGCTTTAATGTCATGTCTTGTCCTGGCCGCCATATGGCTGAAAATCCTTGAGAAAAATGGCATGGCTACCCCCCACCCCAGCCCCTTTGGGTCTTGTATGGATATTAAGGGGGACCCCGCACCCAAAATAAAACCCTATACCTACAACCCTATATACTCTGAACAGCAGTATATAGGTGGTGCAAACAAGACACGGACTGTAGGTTTGTTCTTAAGTAGAATCTGAACAGGTACATTATGAAGTGTAGCTCCATCCCAAAAAAATCTATTTTTAAGCCTTTTGGAGAACATAGGGAGGGGTTATCACCCCTGTAACATTTGCTGTCTTTGCACATCTGTTCAGAACATGTCACCTCACTTTCTGTCCCAATGACAAATGTTTTTGGAAAAGTGGGGTTTTAATTGAAACAAGGATTGGTGATAAAGCATCAGTAGAGAGGAGATACCTTTTTCCCAAATTAAATCTAACATGATAGAATTTCCCTTCCTAGGGGTAGATTTCCTCTCACTTCCTGTTTCTCTTTCCGTTTGCAAGTAGGAGTCGTTTGTAAGTTGGATGTTTGAAAGTAGGGGCCTGCCGTATATACTCTGCAGAAATTTGCCCTATTAGATGTTGGTGTAGCCACAAGACTGGTGGGCACAGGAATGGGCCCTGCTGTGAGTTAATAGATCAAGATTTGTACTTGCATGCACCTGTTGAACCGGGCAGAAAAATTGGGCCTTTGGTGGTGGTGGTGGTGGTGGTGGTGGTGGACGACGGTGTTGCCACAAGACTGTAAGCTCTCACAGTTACTCTTGGTGGGCGCAGGAATGGGCCCTGTTGTGAGTTATTAGATCAAGATTTGTAATTGCATGCACCTGTTGAACAGGGCAGAAAAATTGGGCCTTTGGTGGTGGTGGTGGTGGTGGTGGACGGTGTTGCGACAAGACTGTAAGCTCTCACAGTTACTCTTGGTGGGCGCAGGAATGGGCCCTGTTGTGAGTTATTAGATCAAGATTTGTAATTGCAAGCACCTGATGAACAGGGCAGAAAAATTGGGCCTTTGGCGGTGGTGGTGGACGGTGTTGCCACAAGACTGTAGGCCCTCATAGTTACTCTTGGTGGGCGCAGGAATGGGCCCTGCTGTGAACTATTAGATCAAGATTTGTAATTACACGCCCCTGTTAAACAGGGGCTGAAAAATTGTGCCTTAGGCACTGGTGCTGGTGCCACAACACTGCAACCCCTCACAGATACTGTACTTGGAGCACAGCAGTCACACGTGTTGCGAAGCATTTTTTTAAAAAATTGTAATTACACGCCCCTGTTAAACAGGGGCTGAAAAATTGTGCCTTAGGCACTGGTGCTGGTGCCACAACACTGCAACCCCTCACAGATACTGTACTTGGAGCACAGCAGTCACACGTGTTGCGAAGCATTTTTTTAAAAAATTGTAATTACACGCCCCTGTTAAACAGGGGCTGAAAAATTGTGCCTTAGGCACTGGTGCTGGTGCCACAACACTGCAACCCCTCACAGATACTGTACTTGGAGCACAGCAGTCACACGTGTTGCGAAGCATTTTTAAAAAAAATTGTAAGTACACGCCCCTGTTATACAGGGGCTGAAAAATTGTGCCTTAGGCACTGGTGTGGTGGCATGGATCATTGAGGAGGAGGAAGAGGATAATCAGTGAACATAACAGGACAGTCACTCAGCATCAGCATAGGCAGTCTTGAAGGGATGTGACATTATAAATTATTCCGTTATATCCGCTTCAGGTGCCTGGTAGCTGGTGGTGATCCAAGACTGATTCATTTTGATGAAGGTCAGTCGATCAACCGAGTCGGTGGACAGGCGCACCCTATGATCGGTGACAAATCCTCCAGCAGCACTGAATGTGCGTTCGGAAAGAACGCTGGAGGCAGGACAGGCCAGTAGCTCAATTGCATACTGTGCAAGCTCTGGCCAGTGATCCATCCTCAGGACCCAGTAAGCCAGAGGATTTTCGGTGGGAAAGGTGTCCAAGTCTGACCTTGCCCCAAGGTATTCCTGCACCATGTATATCAGACGCTGGCGATGGTTGCTGGAACCGATCATACCTTGGGGCTGCGGACTAAAAAATTGTCTGAACGCATCGTTCAGATGTCCACCTTCCCCACCGCTCCTTCTGCTACTGACCGAAGCCTCAGCAACTCGTCGCCCAGGACCAGGAGTTTGTAACCTCCCAGTTTCTGGGAACGCGTTGCACAGACCTTTCTGCAAGGCCTCCCTGAGATGTCTCATCCTCTGCTCCCTCTGCGACGGCAAGATAAGGTCCGCAACCTTGCCCTTGTACCGTGGATCAAGGAGAGTGGCCAGCCAGTAATGGTCCCTCTCCTTGATCCGAAGAACACGAGGATCCTTCCGCAGGCTTTGCAGGATCAGGGAGGCCATGCAGCGTAGGTTAGCTGAGGCATTCGGTCCGGAGTCTTCTGGGTCACTGAGGATGACATGATCGCCAGCCACCTCCTCCCAGCCACGTACAAGTCCACTGGTTTGTTGGGACTGTACATCATCCCTAAAAGACTGCTGCTGCTGCTGCTGCTGATGCTGAGTGCCAGGCTCCACCTCCATGCTCACACAATCCTCCTCCTCCTCCCCCTCCTCCTCATCCTCCTCCTGTGTGATGGGTGGGACAGAAGGAACACTGTCTGGATAAAGGGGGCCTTGAGAGGCAAGGAAGTCCTCCTCTTCCTGCCTCTGTTCTGCCTCAAGTGCCCTGTCCATTATCCCACGCAGCGTATGCTCCAACAGGTGGACAAGAGGTACAGTGTCACTGATGCATGCACTGTCACTGCTCACCATCCTCGTGACCTCCTCAAATGGTGAGAGGACAGTGCATGCATCCCTGATCATGCTCCACTGACGTGGGGAAAAAAAACCAAGCTCCCCTGACCCTGTCCTGGTGCCGTAGTCGCAAAGGTACTCATTGATGGCCCTCTGCTGCGTGTGCAGTCGCTGCAGCATGGCCAACGTTGAGTTCCACCTGGTGGGCATGTCACATATTAGGCGGTTCTTGGGCAGGTTCAGCTCCTTTTGCAGCTCAGTCAGCCGAGCACTGGCATTATAAGATCGGCGGAAATGCACACAGACTTTCCTGGCCTGCCTCAGGACATCCTGTAAGCCTGGGAACCTGCCCAAGAACCGCTGCACCACCAGGTTGAGGACGTGAGCCATACAGGGCACATGGGTGAGCTGCCCCTGTCGCAGGGCGGAGAGGAGGTTGGTGCCATTGTCAGAAACGACCATTCCTGGCTTAAGCTGACGTGGCGTCAACCACCTCTCGGCCTGCCCCTGCAGAGCTGCCAGAACCTCTGGCCCAGTGTGGCTCCTGTCCCCCAAACACACCAGCGCAAGCACGGCATGGCATCTTTTTGCCTGCGTACTTGCGTAGCCCCTTGTACGCCTACGGAGCACCGCTGGTTCCGAGGACAGAGCACTGGAGGAAGAAGAAGAGGAGGGGGTGGAGGAGAGAGGTGTGTTACAACCAGTAGCAGTAGTAGCGTTTTGGAGGCGTGGTGGCGGAACAACCTCCAACACTACTGCACCTTGTCCTGCATCCCTCCCAGCTGCCAATAGAGTGACCCAATGGGCCGTGAAAGAAAGGTAACGTCCCTGTCCATGCCTGCTGGACCATGAGTCAGCGGTAATATGCACCTTACCGCTGACCGCCCTGTCCAGCGAGGCATGGACATTGCCTTCCACATGCCGGTAGAGAGACGGAATCGCCTTCCGTGAGAAAAAGTGGCGTTTGGGAAGCTCACAAACTCACGGAAGGGGGCAGAGTCTACCAACTGAAAATGCAGCAGTTGAAGTGCTAGCAATTTAGCCAAGCTAGCATTCAACCGCTGGGCATGTGGATGGGTGCTTCTGGGAAGAAAATATAGGAACTCTGTGTGATGGGACTAACACACTACAAGTCCTATAGGTGCTTCTGGGAAGAAAATATAGGAACTCTGTGTGATGCCACTAACACACTAGAAGTCCTGTGGGTGCTGCTGAGAAGAAAATATAGGAGCTCTGTGTGATGCCACTAACACACTAGAAGTCCTATGGGTGCTTCTGCAAAGAAAATATAGGAGCTCTGTGTGATGGGACTAACACACTACAAGTCCTATAGGTGCTTCTGGGAAGAAAATATAGCTCTGTGTGATGGGACTAACACACTACAAGTCCTATAGGTGCTTCTGGAAGAAAATATAGCTCTGTGTGATGCCACTAACACAGTACAAGTCCTATGGGTGCTTCTGGGAAGAAAATATAGGAGCTCTGTGTGATGGGACTAACACACTACAAGTCCTATAGGTGCTTCTGGGAAGAAAATATAGCTCTGTGTGATGGGACTAACACACTACAAGTCCTATAGGTGCTTCTGGGAAGAAAATGTAGCTCTGTGTGATGCCACTAACACAGTACAAGTCCTATGGGGGCTTCTGGGAAGAAAATATAGGAGCTCTGTGTGATGGGACTAACACACTACAAGTCCTATAGGTGCTTCTGGGAAGAAAATATAGCTCTGTGTGATGGGACTAACACACTACAAGTCCTATAGGTGCTTCTGGGAAGAAAATATAGCTCTGTGTGATGCCACTAACACAGTACAAGTCCTATGGGTGCTTCTGGGAAGAAAATATAGGAACTCTGTGTGAGTGGACTAACACACTACAAGTCCTATGGGTGCTTCTGGGAAGAAAATATAGGAGCTCTGTGTGATGGGACTAACACACTACAAGTCCTATGGGTGCTTCTGGGAAGAAAATATAGGAGCTCTGTGTGATGGGACTAACACACTACAAGTCCTATAGGTGCTTCTGGGAAGAAAATATAGCTCTGTGTGATGGGACTAACACACTACAAGTCCTATAGGTGCTTCAGGTGCCTGGTAGCTGGTGGTGATCCAAGACTGATTCATTTTGATGAAGGTCAGTCGATCAACCGAGTCGGTGGACAGGCGCACCCTATGATCGGTGACAAATCCTCCAGCAGCACTGAATGTGCGTTCGGAAAGAACGCTGGAGGCAGGACAGGCCAGTAGCTCAATTGCATACTGTGCAAGCTCTGGCCAGTGATCCATCCTCAGGACCCAGTAAGCCAGAGGATTTTCGGTGGGAAAGGTGTCCAAGTCTGACCTTGCCCCAAGGTATTCCTGCACCATGTATATCAGACGCTGGTGATGGTTGCTGGAACCGATCATACCTTGGGGCTGCGGACTAAAAAATTGTCTGAACGCATCGGTCAGATGTCCACCTTCCCCACCGCTCCTTCTGCTACTGACCGAAGCCTCAGCAACTCGTCGCCCAGGACCAGGAGTTTGTAACCTCCCAGTTTCTGGGAACGCGTTGCACAGACCTTTCTGCAAGGCCTCCCTGAGATGTCTCATCCTCTGCTCCCTCTGCGACGGCAAGATAAGGTCCGCAACCTTACCCTTGTACCGTGGATCAAGGAGAGTGGCCAGCCAGTAATGGTCCCTCTCCTTGATCCGAAGAACACGAGGATCCTTCCGCAGGCTTTGCAGGATCAGGGAGGCCATGCAGCGTAGGTTAGCTGAGGCATTCGGTCCGGAGTCTTCTGGGTCACTGAGGATGACATGATCGCCAGCCACCTCCTCCCAGCCACGTACAAGTCCACTGGTTTGTTGGGACTGTACATCATCACCAAAAAGACTGCTGCTGCTGCTGATGCTGAGTGCCAGGCTCCACCTCCATGCTCACACAATCCTCCTCCTCCTCCTCCTCATCCTCCTCCTGTGTGATGGGTGGGACAGAAGGAACACTGTCTGGATAAAGGGGGCCTTGAGAGGCAAGGAAGTCCTCCTCTTCCTGCCTCTGTTCTGCCTCAAGTGCCCTGTCCATTATCCCACGCAGCGTATGCTCCAACAGGTGGACAAGAGGTACAGTGTCACTGATGCATGCACTGTCACTGCTCACCATCCTCGTGACCTCCTCAAATGGTGAGAGGACAGTGCATGCATCCCTGATCATGCTCCACTGACGTGGGGAAAAAAAACCAAGCTCCCCTGACCCTGTCCTGGTGCCGTAGTCGCAAAGGTACTCATTGATGGCCCTCTGCTGCGTGTGCAGTCGCTGCAGCATGGCCAACGTTGAGTTCCACCTGGTGGGCATGTCACATATTAGGCGGTTCTTGGGCAGGTTCAGCTCCTTTTGCAGCTCAGTCAGCCGAGCACTGGCATTATAAGATCGGCGGAAATGCACACAGACTTTCCTGGCCTGCCTCAGGACATCCTGTAAGCCTGGGAACCTGCCCAAGAACCGCTGCACCACCAGGTTGAGGACGTGAGCCATACAGGGCACATGGGTGAGCTGCCCCTGTCGCAGGGCGGAGAGGAGGTTGGTGCCATTGTCAGAAACGACCATTCCTGGCTTAAGCTGACGTGGCGTCAACCACCTCTCGGCCTGCCCCTGCAGAGCTGCCAGAACCTCTGGCCCAGTGTGGCTCCTGTCCCCCAAACACACCAGCGCAAGCACGGCATGGCATCTTTTTGCCTGCGTACTTGCGTAGCCCCTTGTACGCCTACGGAGCACCGCTGGTTCCGAGGACAGAGCACTGGAGGAAGAAGACGAGGAGGGGGTGGAGGAGAGAGGTGTGTTACAACCAGTAGCAGTAGTAGCGTTTTGGAGGCGTGGTGGCGGAACAACCTCCAACACTACTGAACCTTGTCCTGCATCCCTCCCAGCTGCCAATAGAGTGACCCAATGGGCCGTGAAAGAAAGGTAACGTCCCTGTCCATGCCTGCTGGACCATGAGTCAGCGGTAATATGCACCTTACCGCTGACCGCCCTGTCCAGCGAGGCATGGACATTGCCTTCCACATGCCGGTAGAGAGACGGAATCGCCTTCCGTGAGAAAAAGTGGCGTTTGGGAAGCTCACAAACTCACGGTCAGAGGGGGCAGAGTCTACCAACTGAAAATGCAGCAGTTGAAGTGCTAGCAATTTAGCCAAGCTAGCATTCAACCGCTGGGCATGTGGATGGGTGCTTCTGGGAAGAAAATATAGGAACTCTGTGTGATGGGACAAACACACTACAAGTCCTATAGGTGCTTCTGGGAAGAAAATATAGGAACTCTGTGTGATGCCACTAACACACTAGAAGTCCTGTGGGTGCTGCTGAGAAGAAAATATAGGAGCTCTGTGTGATGCCACTAACACACTAGAAGTCCTATGGGTGCTTCTGCAAAGAAAATATAGGAGCTCTGTGTGATGGGACTAACACACTACAAGTCCTATAGGTGCTTCTGGGAAGAAAATATAGCTCTGTGTGATGGGACTAACACACTACAAGTCCTATAGGTGCTTCTGGGAAGAAAATATAGCTCTGTGTGATGCCACTAACACAGTACAAGTCCTATGGGTGCTTCTGGGAAGAAAATATAGGAGCTCTGTGTGATGGGACTAACACACTACAAGTCCTATAGGTGCTTCTGGGAAGAAAATATAGCTCTGTGTGATGGGACTAACACACTACAAGTCCTATAGGTGCTTCTGGGAAGAAAATGTAGCTCTGTGTGATGCCACTAACACAGTACAAGTCCTATGGGGGCTTCTGGGAAGAAAATATAGGAGCTCTGTGTGATGGGACTAACACACTACAAGTCCTATAGGTGCTTCTGGGAAGAAAATATAGCTCTGTGTGATGGGACTAACACACTACAAGTCCTATAGGTGCTTCTGGGAAGAAAATATAGCTCTGTGTGATGCCACTAACACAGTACAAGTCCTATGGGTGCTTCTGGGAAGAAAATATAGGAACTCTGTGTGAGTGGACTAACACACTACAAGTCCTATGGGTGCTTCTGGGAAGAAAATATAGGAGCTCTGTGTGATGGGACCAACACACTACAAGTCCTGTGGGTGCTTCTGGGAAGAAAATATAGGAGCTCTGTGTGATGGGACTAACACACTACAAGTCCTATAGGTGCTTCTGGGAAGAAAATATAGCTCTGTGTGATGGGACTAACACACTACAAGTCCTATAGGTGCTTCTGGGAAGAAAATATAGCTCTGTGTGATGGCACTAACACAGTACAAGTCCTATGGGTGCTTCTGGGAAGAAAATATAGGAGCTCTGTGTGATGGGACTAACACACTACAAGTCCTATAGGTGCTTCTGGGAAGAAAATATAGCTCTGTGTGATGGGACTAACACACTACAAGTCCTATAGGTGCTTCTGGGAAGAAAATATAGCTCTGTGTGATGCCACTAACACAGTACAAGTCCTATGGGTGCTTCTGGGAAGAAAATATAGGAACTCTGTGTGATGGGACTAACACACTACAAGTCCTATGGGTGCTTCTGGGAAGAAAATATAGGAGCTCTGTGTGATGGGACTAACACACTACAAGTCCTATAGGTGCTTCTGGGAAAAAATATAGCTCTGTGTGATGGGACTAGCACACTACAAGTCCTATAGGTGCTTCTGGGAAGAAAATATAGCTCTGTGTGATGGGACTAACACACTACAAGTCCTATAGGTGCTTCTGGGAAGAAAATATAGCTCTGTGTGATGCCACTAACACAGTACAAGTCCTATGGGTGCTTCTGGGAAGAAAATATAGGAGCTCTGTTTGCTGCCACTAACACACTACAAGTCCTGTGGGTGCTTTTGGGGTGCAGTGCTGTACTAACAGCACTGCGGTTGGTACTACTGAAATACTTTACTAACAGTAAGACACGCACCAGACTAACCCCCAGCAGCAGCTAAAAACACACTAACCAGCAGCAGCAATGGACGATCAATGACAGGTAGCAATGGTTTAGCAAATAAATAGCCAATGGTTTAGCAAAGTAGAGCAAATCTTTCTTTAGGAATCTAGCAAAGAGTGACACAGAATCAGCCTGCTCTCTCCTAAAGCCGGAACTCATGTGACCGGCGCCGACGGCGTGGCGGCCTTTTAAATGAGGGGGCGTGTACTAAAGCCCCTGAGCTGTAATTGGCTACATGCGTCCTGCCTGTAGCCAATTATGGCTCTCCGATTTTCCGGCGCTGTGATTGGCCAAGCATGCGGGGTCACAGTGCATGCTTGGCCAATCATCAGCCAGCAATGCACTGCGCCGGCCGCGCCGGCCGCAATGCATTGCGGGGCCGCTCGCATCACACGAATGTGATGCGAGCGGCCAAAATAGTTCTGGGCTCGCCGAGCGAGCGAACACCCGGTGCTCGATGCGAACATGGGTTTGCATCGAGCACCGGGCCCATCCCTAGTCTGAACACATGAGGAGAGGTAAGCAGACAGAGGAAGATTACTGCATAACCATGACACAGGCCGAGTGTTCCCAGAGATGATCTGCAAGATAGCTACGTGGGCATCAATATATATATGTTCATGGCTCATTACTGTAAAGAAGCTGCCTTAAAAATAGTTGAGTTTGGCAGAGGCATCTTGACTTCTGTTTTTAGACCGAATTAAGGAGTGTGTAGCATTATCTCTCCCCTGTATGGCTAGTTAGTTCCCAACTGTACTGACATGGAGCCACCAGGAAAATGGAAAACAATATGGTAGCTACTTATCGAAATTTCCCTCCATGGTAGCACAGATTCCACCCAGCCTGTTAGGACTAGTTACAGAACACGGAGGCTGCAGGTGGGCCCAAATTTATGAGTTAAGGTCCGGAAAGCATGGGGGGGGGGGGGGGGGGCTATACCCAGCTGTACTGCCATGGAGCTTGTATCTGTCATTCAATTTACTTTTTTGGTGCAGCTAGTTGTAACTGTTGCTATTTATTTTCTTACATGTATGTATATATTTTTTTATATATGATTTATGATTGTGATTAATGCACATATCATTACCATAGTGAAAACATAAATCAGTATTACATTAAATGTCAAATTCTTAACAGTACTGTCTTTTCAGAATAACTTTTCTTTTTTTTTTTCTCTATTTAGTGGAGTGCTAGCGCAGCATGGAGAACCTTCCAGTTCCAGCAATTTTGGCAGTAGACCAAGTGCTAAAAACATCTATGGTAGGAAATATTTCTACATTTACAAATGTTTTCTCAAGTTTTATTCTTTAATTGCGGTGGAGTACATCTTTTTTAAGCCACAGACATCGTGAGATAATAGCACTGAAATGCATTATTATACACAGTTACATTGTGCACACTAATTTGCATGTAGTGAGAATTTACTGGAGTCACTCATACTGTTAAAATATCAATTAATGCTTAAAGAGGAAGTAAACCCTGATGGGTTTTACTTCCTCTTTTGCTCCCTGTATAGCCTGCAAAAGAAAAGCATAATGCATACTAGCCCATTATGTACCACTTACCTGCAAAAGAATCTAGCGACGTCCCCTGTGTGGGCAGCGTCCATCTTCTTGCCCTCTTCCATTGAGGCCGCGGACTCCGGCTCTGTGATTTTCCGGAGCCGTGTGACGTCACTCCCACGCATGCGCACGGGAGCCGCGACCTGCGGCATATGCTAGGGAAGAAACGCCCTTTAGTTTCGTTTTTTCCCTGCACATGCGCTGTAGCCATTTCCGGCGGACTACAAGTGAAATATCTCCTAAACGGCGCACGTTTAGGAGATATTTCCACTACCTATAGGTAAGCCTTATTCTAGGCTTACCTATAGGTAAAAGTCCAACAAGTGGGTTTACAACCACTTTAAAGCTCAACTCCAGGATCCTGACCATGTTCCTGCTATAGCTCACTTTCCACATGCACAGTGAAACACTAATAAATGTTTAAAATAAATGTCTTGTTTTAAAAAAAAAAAAAAAAAAGTGATTTTCTGCATTTTCATGTCACTGTATATTCTATGAATTGCACCAGTGGGTGGCTCTTTGCAGGTGCTGCATGTCATATCTGACCGGCTTATAGAGACAACATTTCCCATGGTTCAGTGGGAAATGCACTGATGTCTGGTACAGTGGCGGCCCGCGCACTGTGGGCGCACGGGCGCCGCGCACCCATCCATGCACCTGGCCCCTTTCAGGATGCCAGACGCATGGATTCCTATGGCGGGAGGGGGTGGTATTTTTTGAAGGACCTGATTAGAGCCAGAGGCTCTAGTAGGCTTCAAAATAGGGTGGGCTCGGGGTGCAGAGAGTCCTGATAGCGAATAAATTTGCATTTGACGGGCACAAGTGGCTGAATTTGATGGGCACAGTGGCTGCATATGATGGACACAAGTGGTTGCATTTGACGGGCACAAGTGGCTGAATTTGATGGGCACAGTGGCTGCATATGATGGGCACAAGTGGCTGCATTTTATGGGCACAAGTGGCTGCATTTGACGGGCACAAGTGGCTGCATTTGACGGGCACACGTGGCTGCATATGATGGGCACAATGGTTTTCGTTTGGGCACAATGGCTGCAATTGATGGGCACAATGGCTGCATTTGATGGGCACAGCGAGGTATTTTTCAGTTTGTTTGCGCCCCCCAAAAATGTTGAACACCAGCCGCCACTGGTCTGGTCATGATCAAATGCTACAGAGATTGTGCCCACCTACAGAAGGAAACGGTGATGTGTGCAAGTCACTGCTCCTTTCTGTAAACGCCATGTTTTGCAACCAGGAACTCCTTCTCCTTATGCCCCGTACACATGGTCAGAAATTCCGATGGAAAATGTCCAATCGGACCATGTTGTCGGAAAATCCGGCCGTGTGTGGGCTCCATCTGACTTTTTCCGTCGGAATGTCCGACGGAAAAAATTTGAGATCCTGCTCTCAAATTTTCCCACAACAAAATCCGATCGGACGTTTGTAGAGAATTCCGACGGACAAAGTTCCACGCATGCTCAGATCAAATTACGAGACCAAAGCTATTGGCTACTAGCCTCTACGTAGTTCAGTCGTACGCAACAAACGTCACCACGTTCAGAATGATCGGATTTTCCGACAACTTTGTCCGACCGTGTGTATGCAACACCAGTGTCGGACAAAATCCGTCGGAAAAATTCCGACGGATTTTGTGGTCGGAATTTCCGACCGTGTGTACGGGGCATTAGAGAGAAAATATGTATAAATATATTTACTAATACAAATACTTAAAAGATTTGTTCTAAGAAATAATGAAGGATAAAAGAAAAAGTGTCATATCCTAGTGTCATATGTTGCCTCATATCCTTTCCAATTCCAGTAGAATAATTTTAGTTTTTGTTATGCATGCAATAAAATGAGTGCTCCAATATTTAAATAGAATAATTGCTGTATTATAAATTAGCTTACTTTACTTTGTTCTGATCATTCTGTAGAGCAAAGGAAACAGTATGCAAAGTCATTATCAAGAGAAGTCACCAACTTTCATCATAGAGTGGAGGTAAGGACATTTCAACATATATACAATATATTCTTATGCCGCGTACACACGTGCGGACTTTTGCCGGCGGACCTAGTCCAGCGGACAATCCGCCGGACTTTCCAGCTGGGTCCGCCGGACTTTCCGAGCGTGTGGACTTGCCCACACACGCGCGGACTTGCCCACACACGCACGGACTTCTCCGGCGGATAATCCGCCGGCCAAAGTCCGCGGGACTTTTGAAAATGAACGGACTTGCCCACACACGGAGCAGTCCGTTCATTTAGAACGTAACTTCAGGTTACGTAGCTAGCGTAGGCAGTAAATGCCGCCGCGATAGCTCCGTAACCTGGCATGGATTTAAAGGGACTCCCTATGCCGAAAAACGGCGTGGGGGTTCCCCCCAAATTCATGTCAGACCCTTATCCGAGCACGCAGCCTGGCCGGCCAGGAAAAGGGGTGGGGACGAACGAGCGCCCCCCCCCCTCCTGAGCCGTACCAGGCCGCGTGCCCCAACATGGGGGGTGCCCTGGGGAAAAGGGGGGCCGGGCCCCCCCACCCCAAAGCACCTTGTCCCCATGTTGATGAGGACAAGGGCCTCTTCCCGACAACCCTGGCCGTTGGTTGTCGGGGTCTGCGGGCGGGGGCTTATCGGAATCTGGGAGCCCCCTTTAATAAGGGGGCCCCCAGATACCGGCCACCCACCCTATGTGAATGAGTATGGGGTACGATGTACCCCTACCCATTCACCTAAGGTGTAAAATGTAAAGTACAAAAACACACACACTTTTGAAAAAATAGTTTATTGCACTGCTCCGGGGGTCTTCTTCCGTCTTGGGGGTCTTCTCGCCGGACTCCTCCGCTCTCTTCTGCTCTTTTACCTAGCTCTTTCACGAGCGGAGGAGGCCGGCTACCTTCTTCGTCGTTGTCGCCGCCGTCGTCTGGGGGTCTCGATCCGCCTTCGGGGGTCTTCCGGAGTCTCTTCTGTTCTTGCGGCGGTCGTCGTCTTCCGCGCCGCCGGCGCCTTCTTCTTCTTGTTCTTCTTCTTGTTCTTCTTGTTCTTCTTCCGATGTTGACCCGTCGCTGTCTCTGCCCGGAATGCCAGAGCCGCGCTGTGCTGGGACTTATATAGGGACATGGGTACAGGGTCACATGCTCATGTCACATGGTGACCCCGCCCCCCTGTGATGTCACAGTCCCGGAGGATGCTGGGACTGTGACATCACAAGGGGGCGGGGTCACCATGTGACATGAGCATGTGACCCTGTCCCCATGTCCCTATATAAATCCCAGCACAGCGCGGCTCTGGCATTCCGGGCAGAGACAGAGACGGGTCAACATCGGAAGAAGAACAAGAAGAAGAAGGCGCCGGCGGCGCGGAAGACGACGACCGCCGCAAGAACAGAAGAGACCCCGGAAGACCCCGAAGGCGGATCGAGACCCCCAGACGACGGCGGCGACGACGACGAAGAAGGTAGCCGGCCTCCTCCGCTCGTGAAAGAGCTAGGTAAAAGAGCAGAAGAGAGCGGAGGAGTCCGGCGAGAAGACCCCCAAGACGGAAGAAGACCCCCGGAGCAGTGCAATAAACTATTTTTTCAAAAGTGTGTGTGTGTTTTTGTACTTTACATTTTACACCTTAGGTGAATGGGTAGGGGTACATCGTACCCCATACTCATTTACATAGGGTGGGGGGCCGGTATCTGGGGGCCCCCTTATTAAAGGGGGCTCCCAGATTCCGATAAGCCCCCGCCCGCAAACCCCGACAACCAACGGCCAGGGTTGTCAGGAAGAGGCCCTTGTCCTCATCAACATGGGGACAAGGTGCTTTGGGGTGGGGGGGCCGCACGGCCCCCCTTTCCCCAGGGCACCCCCCATGTTGAGGGCACGCGGCCTGGTACGGCTCAGGAGGGGGGGGGGCGCTCGTTCGTCCCCACCCCTTTCCTGGCCTGCCAGGCTGCGTGCTCGGATAAGGGTCTGACATGGATTTGGGGGGAACCCCCACGCCGTTTTTCAGCGTGGGGAGTCCCTTTAAATCCATGCCAGCTTACGGAGCTAGCGCGGCGGCATTTACTGCCTACGCTAGCTACGTAACCTGAAGTCACGTGCTAAATGAACGGACTTGCCGACGAGCGGCAAGTCCGTTCATTTAAAAAGTCTGGCGGACTAGCCTACTAACGGCGGGATTGTCCGCCGGACTGCCAAGTCCAGCGGATAGTTTTAAAACAAAACTTAAAACTTTGGTCCGCCGGACTTTGGCGCCAAAAAGTCCGCCGGCGCCCACACACGAGGGGATTGTCCGCTGGACTTGAGTCCAGAGGATAATCCCGCGGGATTGTCCCTTCGTGTGTACGCGGCATTAGTCTAATTAGAGGATGTTAAGGAAAACCATAATATAGTTTCAATAAGTAAAAATTTAAAGGATAACTATCACTGTACATTTTATAAAGTTGTCCTTTATATTAACCCATTACTCCCTCCCCAGCATTCCCTTAAAGTATTATCCTGTCCATGCACCTGCTAGATCCAGAGGGAACCCTTCCCAGGTCAACCTCTCCCTTCTTGTGCGGATGCACAGAAAAAAATCCTATTATTTGCTATGAGGCCCTTGGGACACACACATCAAGGTCTGATAAGGCTGTATGTGTGTGTGTAGAAGAAATTGGTGAGGCCCCATTCACACTTGTGTGACTTGTCATACGACTTTGAACCCCAAAGCCACATGACAAATCACACCCCATGTTTCCCATTGAGTACCATTCATATCTGTGTGCCTTTAAAGTCGTTTCTGTACAACTTTGGTCCGACTTTCATGCGACTTAAGGGCAATAGACTTCAATGTAAACCCTCAAAAGTCACATTAAAGTCGCACCTGCATGATATATATGTGACTTGTGTGCGACTTGTGTGTGAAAAGAATGCCAGAAATGAAAAATAAATGAAAAAACAAAAAATGGTGTCCATACCAGACCCAGACCCTGAACCATACCAGGCCCCATGTCCTCAACATGGGGGGCTTTGGAGCAGGGGGGCTCTGCCCCCCCCAAAGCACCTTGTCCCCATGTTGATAGGGACAAGGGCCTCTTCCCCACAACCCTGGCCGGTGATTGTGGGGGTCTGCGGGTGGGGGGCTTATCAGAATCTGGAAGCCCCCAGATCCCACCCCCCATGTGAATAAGTATGGGGTACATTCACCAAAAAAAAAAAGTGTATTAATAAAAAAATTACAGTAGGCAGTTTTTGACAACTCCTCTATTTAAAAAAAAATAAAAAAATGTCCCCCAGTGTAGATACATTGTCAATCACGACACCCGCCGCCACCGATGGCTCTGACTAAGGCTTTTGCCATCTGACAGCTCTTAAATAACTAACATCACTGACATCACTGGGTGGCCCAGCACCTTTGTGACGTCACCAACCAGCATGCCCTCGGTCGATGACGTCACAATGGTGGCCCCTGCCCCTTAGTTATTTCTGAGCGATCAGACGGAAAGCCTTCATTCAGACCTGAGGGTTTGTTAAAGTGGTGGGCCACCCTGAAAAAAAAAACTTAAAAAAAATGTAAATAAAAATGTAAAATGAAAAAAAAAAAAAATTTTTTTTTTTACTTACCAGAAATGGCTGTTGCTAGGCAGATCTTCCTAATCTGCCTCTTCCTGCTCCGCGGTAATGTTCTCTCCTCTGCTCCAAGCGCCATCTTCTAGTGAATGGGGCGCGGTGTGTTATGGGAACTGTGTCCCACAACACATCGCGTTCCCCATTCACAAATTTAACTTGCGCATGCGCAGTAGGCCTCGCGCCGACTCGCGCATGCGCAGTAGGAAACGGGCAGCGCTCCTCCCTTACTGAGGATGGCGGCGCTGGAACCGGATCGCCGAGGGACATCTCGGCCTCCACGACCGTCAGCTCCCTGGGAGGGTAAGTGTACTTATTAAAAGTCAGCAGCTACTTTTTTTTTAGCTGCTGACTTTTAAAAATTATTTTTTTTCGGTGAAACACCGCTTTAATGTTTTTTTTTTGGGAGGGGGGGGGGTCAGCGTTGGTGGCAGGCATCTTGATTGATGATGGATATACATTATTATTTAATAAATTACTTCTCAAACTTGTGTTGTGTTTTTATTTACTTTTTACACTTTTTTGGTGAATGAGTAGGGGTACTATGCACCATATTCTCATTCACATTGGTTGGGTTGGAATCTGTGGGGCTTCTAAATTCCGATAAGCCCCCTGCCCACAGACTCCCACAACCACCTTGTCCCCATCAACATGCCCCAAAGCCCACTCCAATGTTGAGGCATGTGGCCTGGTATGGTTCGGGGGGGGGGGGGGCACTCGTTCATCCCCTCCCTTTCCTGACCTGCTGCACAGAGAAACACAGGATGTGGTAAAGGAGTTATTATTTATTATTGGTAATTATTCTGTCCTCCTCTCTGCTGATGACTGCAGAGACAAAGTGGGGGCAGAGACAAGGAGTGTGGTGCAGCTGCAGGAAATGTGCAAGGGAAACATGAATTCGGCCTGCAGGCCTTGTGTTTGACACATGTGCCCTAGAGAATAAAATGGTGGGTGTTGCAATTTTTTATGTCACAAGATTGGTGTGATCAGATGGTTTCCCAATTTAAAAATGCTGTTTATATTCTGTGAAACTGAAGTGATGCTTGTAGCTTCCGATTTTTTAAACCATAGAGATGATTGGCCGCCGTTCTGGTCTCTGATCAACTCTATGGTCAGCTGCCGGAACCGCTGGCTACATTGTCTGGTTCCCCGGTGGGATAGGAGAGCCAGAGAAAACCGTGGAAGGTGGCAGGGGGGTCAAGTTGGGAGCAGCAGCTGTGTCCATGCAGCCACTACATCCCAGTGGACATGGAATAGGACTGCATTCACACAGATGCATAGGACAACTGTGCATCCCTGTGTGGACAAACATGGCTTTCCCCAGCCATAGGCATAAGAACTCCTGTGTAAATGAAGCCCTAGACTGGTGTGTTCCTAAATTGTGCATCATTTTAAATGGCACCTTAAAGTGGTGTTTCCCCCTAAAAAAAAAAAAAAAAAAAAGCCTTAAACATCCTAAAAAAAATAAAATAAAATAATTGGAATTTTTTTTTTTTTTTTTTTTTACATACCTCTAACCTGCCTGTTGCTAGGGGGTACCTCGTAGTATGCCTCCTGTGTAGCCTCAGCTGGTGACATCACTTCCCCTCGGCGCAGGTAGGGCTCCCCAGTCATCTGGAACCTGTCACGTGTCCCAGATGACTGTGCGGCCAATCACGGCACGTGGCGCCGCTCGCGCATGCGCAGTGGGTGCCCGGCTGTGAAGCCACAGCCGGGTGCCCACAGTTGCACTGCCGGCGCCGCCGAGCAGATCGGGGGGCTAGTGGTACGTGTCCGATTATTAAAAGTCAGCAGCTGCAGTATTCGTAGCTGCTGACTTTAAAAAAAATTTTTTTTTTGGGGACACCTCTTTAACTGAAAAAAAGTTGAGAAACACTGATCTAAAGGATAGGGTGCCGCCCTTTCCTTGTTAAGACTCACTCTGCCAGGTCCCTTAGTTCTTCATGGGCTTTTAAGTATAAAGCATCTGTTTCTCAGACTTGTAAGGCTGGCCTTTTCGATGCAAGGTTCTGCAAGCTGCTGAGTTCTGTCAAGCCTCTTTTTGACTTATTTGTTCTTTGAGCCTTTTGGCAGTGTTTGCTGTCTACCATTCATTTAAACCGTTTTTGGATGTATCATGGTTACTTACTAGTAAATTCCTTTTCTTGGAGTACAGGACAGGACACAGGAACCTACCCTCTGTTCCTAATGATCTTCCTATTGCTTTCTATATAACTGAGGCTTGGTGGGAGTGGGAGATGTTATATAAGGGATATTGCCACAGCTTTTTTTGCCAGTGTTCAGTCACCTGAAAGTAATCTATGGTTAATGATAAGAACCTGTGTTCTGTACTAGATTCCAAGAAAATTATTTTATTTTAGTGATAATTCAAAAGGCCTTTTCATCCACCAAGTAGCATAAGACATCACAATAGGGAATAGCGGTGTCTGGGTATGCAGCATAACAAAGATGAGTAAATAACAAAAACAGTAACATAAAATTGCAAAGAAAGGTGAAGCAAACCAGTCAATGGTATATTGTTTCGAAATATGAAAACTTTTTTTTCCACTTGCATCTGATTTGTAAAACTATTTTTTTATGTCAGCATTTGCTAACATGTGAATTGGATAATAATCTGAGATATGTAGAGGACTGTCTGAAACGCCTCAACTTGCTAAAAGCAGAGGGAAAAGTATGGGGCCAGGAAATGATACTTCAGGTACAAAATGGAGAACTGGTCTTAACTGACCTGGAATCGAGGGTAAGATATTATTTTTTGCTTCATATTATTTTACAGATGAAGTTTATATTTTGGCTTCTCTTCACCGTACTTCTCTCTCCCCTCATTAACATGCTAATGATATTTTTAAATAAAACCTTTTTGTTTTCATTACCTACCTTGTTTTTGACCCAGTGATGTCCATGAGTCTTAAAAGGCACTATGCAAATATCCAAGTGCCACCAAAGGGGAAAAAAAACTCAAAGGGCTCTTTCACATGGGCGGTCTGTCCGATGGACCTCGCTTTGCTAAGCGGGGGAATCGATCTGCTGATCCCCGCTGAACAGGCCGATGACAGGTCTGTCTCCGCTCACTGTGTTGAGACGGACATGTCGGAGCCCTCTATGGGGAGAGCGGATGAAAATGGACTGCCTGTCCATTTTCATCTGATCCCAACCGATCCGATCCGCCAGACAGATGAAAAATAGGCTCACCATCCATCTGGATTTCACGAACAGGACCGGATCGTATATCAGCGGACATGTCACTGCTGACATCCACCGCTCCATAGAGGTGAATGGAGTGTCCGATCAGGTCTGCCTGAAAAACTGACAGGCGGACCTGATCGAAAAACGAGTGTGAAAGGAGCCAAAGTCTGAAAAACGCACAAAAAACAGAAACAAAAAGACAACAAGAAAGCCAAAGCTGCAGCCAAAAAACACTGAAAAACGCTACTGCAAAAACACTGAAAAACTCATTCTACAGCTGACGCTACTGGCTTTTTTATAATGTCCAGTGTGTGTGTGAGGACTAAAAGTGAATGACAGAAGGGTGTGTCCTGTGATGAGAAGTGAAGAACATGTTCTCCACTCCTCTTCTCAGCTTCATAAACTGTCACACCTGAGAGATCAGCTGTGATCATCAGGATCTTGGCTTTTCTCTGTTTCGTAAATGGACACCTTACTGCAGATAAGCCAATCAAATCATGTTTTAGAGGGGCAATAGACAATATCACAAAAAGTAATTTGCTTCAGAAGAGAAGTCAATCAGAGTTAGAAGGAAGGCTGCAAGAGTAACAGTGCTGTGACAATGGGAAGGAGAAGGTGTCAGGTGCGGGAGGTAGTGATAAGGTACTGTAGAGACATGGTTCAAAAAAAGTGGTCAGAGTGTGAGTAGGTGCAGCGGGGTACGGCGGCAGTAAACAGCCTGAGCTGGCCGCTCCCACCTACTCCACAGCCCAGTGATCCAGAGAGCGAGAGGGAGCAGAGAAGGCAGCAGTGACTGACACAGTTACCAGTTCTCTGCTCAAGGAGCTCTGAGTGATTAACAGTGTTTGATCGCTCGGTTTTCAGGCTTAGAGCTGGCGGGGGGGACAAATGCAGAATCCACCTAGGTAAATAGGATGCTACAATAAAGAATATTCCCATGCTTCTCTTTTAAAAGGGTTGTAAACATTTTTTTTTCTTATTTCCTTTTAAATAACAAAAATGCATGTACTTACCAGCTCTGTGCAATGCTTTTGAACAGAGCAGCCCTGATCCCCACTGGCACTCCAGGTCCCTCCTCTTCATCAGATGCCCTCACGGAAATTTACTTTCAGTGGAGTCATCAGTGCAGGCTCGCTCCCGAGTCCCGCTGCTGCATCCATTGACACATTCAACGGGACTCAGCCCCGCCCCCCGCTTCTGTGTCACAACTTTTAATTGACATCAGTGGGAGCCAATGGCTCCTGCTGCTATCAATCTGTCCAATGAGGAGCTGGAGAGAGGAGCTGGAGCTGCTGCGCCCGTGTACGTGTACATCGCTGGTCTGGGGGGGGGGGGGGGAGATGCAGCTCAGAAAACAATCTTAAGGCTTTACAACCACTTTAAGTTCAGTTATAAACAAAAACAGCAGAAGGAGGGCGCCTGGGTCAGTCACTTACATAAAAGTATCTTGCAAGCTGCACACAGGGTGGATGTGGATCACCAACCAAGCAGTCGGAAACACGTTGCGGCCCGCCCCATCCTGATTTGGTCTCTTGTGAGCTCTGTGAGAGCAGGTGTGAGAGCTGAAGATGCTGCCGGTTATATACCTCCATACAGCGGATCTGAGCTTATCCCCACATCGGTCTTATCATCCCTTGTGACGGCTGACTGCTTGATTGGTTATCCACATCCACCCTGTGTGCAACTTGCAAGATACTTTTAGGTAAGTGTATCTGAATAAAGTGTTACTTGCTTAGTAAAAGTAAATCACATTGACCCAGGCGCCCTCTTTCTGCTGTTTTTGTTTGTGTCTGAGGAAACTCTGATTTCCTGCTGTGGCTTGATATTCCTTACTACTATGGACTGTATGGACTAATTCTTATTAATTCATTTTGGGTATATCTTGTTGTCACCCCCCCCCCCCCCCCCCGTTATTGCTCCCTTATGGTCCACCTTATAGCTTTCAGTGAGCGTTGACTCACACACTACCTGACAGTTCTGTGTGATATATTGCTTAAGTTCAGTAATCAGGGCCGGACTGGCCTACCGGGATACCGGGATATTTCCCGGTAGGCTGCCTGCCCTGGGGCCGCTTTGCGGCTGCTGTGCTCCCCTGTTATGCTCCTGTGAACACGGAGCTGGCCGGGTCTGTGTTCGGCGGCCGCTCCGTAACACGGCCCCGCCCCCCTAGACCGGCTCATGTGATAGTAGATAGAATCCACCAATCATACAGGCCGGTCTAGGGGGGCGGGGCCGTGTTACGGAGCGGCCACCGAACACAGACCCGGACAGCTCCGTGTTCACAGGAGAGATGCCTGTGAGCAGGGCCGGACTGGCCTACCGGGATACCGGGATATTTCCCGGTAGGCTGCCTGCCCTGGGGCCGCTTTGCGGCTGCTGTGCTCCCCTGTTATGCTCCTGTGAACACGGAGCTGGCCGGGTCTGTGTTCGGCGGCCGCTCCGTAACACGGCCCCGCCCCCCTAGACCGGCTCATGTGATAGTAGATAGAATCCACCAATCATACAGGCCGGTCTAGGGGGGCGGGGCCGTGTTACGGAGCGGCCGCCGAACACAGACCCGGACAGCTCCGTGTTCACAGGAGAGATGCCTGTGAGGCTGTGAGTACAGCCGCCATGTGTGCTGAATAGGGGGATCAGCAGGGGGGGCCGGGCTGCATATAGAGGATATGAGCTTTCTATATTCCTCTATGCACCCGCTGAATGCTTGGAGGAGGGAGAGGAGGAGAACCAAGCATTCAGCGGCTGTATGGAGGAATATAGAAAGCTCATATCCTCTATATGCAGCCGGGCCCCCCCTGCTGATCCCTCCTATCCAACTTCTGTTACTGCCCCCCCCCTTCTCATTGTGCTTCCCCCCCAGTGCTCTCCTCCCCCACCAGACTCTCCAGCCCCCCCCCCCCCACATTTCCCTCAACCCCTGTTCTTTCTGCCCCCCCTGCTCTCCCCATCCTTCTCTAGCCCCCCCCCCCCCCCACAGTACTCTCCAGCCCCTAGCAGTGCTCCCCACCCCCCACAGTGCTCTCCATCCCCCCGCAGTGCTCTCCAGCTCCCCGCAGTGCTCTCCAGCCCCCCACAGTACTCTCCAGCCCCCCGCACTGCTCCCCACCCCCCACAGTACTCTCCAGCCCCCCGCACTGCTCCCCACCCCCCACAGTACTCTCCAGCCCCCCGCACTGCTCCCCACCCCCCACAGTACTCTCCAGCTCCCCACAGTGCTCTCCAGCCCCCCACAGTACTCTCCAGCTCCCCGCAGTGCTCTCCAGCCCCCCACAGTACTCTCCAGCCCCCCGCAGTGCTCCCAACCCCCCACAGTACTCTCCAGCCCCCCACAGTGCTCTCCAGCCCCCCACAGTACTCTCCAGCCCCCCGCACTGCTCCCCACCCCCACAGTACTCTCCAGCTCCCCACAGTGCTCTCCAGCCCCCCACAGTACTCTCCAGCTCCCCGCAGTGCTCTCCAGCCCCCCACAGTACTCTCCAGCCCCCCGCAGTGCTCCCAACCCCCCACAGTACTCTCCAGCCCCCCACAGTGCTCTCCAGCCCCCCACAGTGCTCTCCAGCCCCCCACAGTACTCTCCAGCCCCCCGCACTGCTCCCCACCCCCCACAGTACTCTCCAGCCCCCGTGCCCCCCCCCACAGTGCTCCCCACCCCCCACAGTGCTCTCCACCCCCGCAGTGCTCCCCACCCCCCACAGTACTCTCCAGCCCCCCCACCCCCCGCAGTGCTCCCCACCCCCCACAGTACTCTCCAGCCCCCTGTGCTCACCCCTGTTCTTTCTGCCCCCCCTGCTCTCCAGCTCTCCCCATCCTTCTCTAGCCCCCACCCTAGTGCTCTCCAGCCCCCCCCCGTGCTCTCCACCCCTGTTCTTTTTGTCTCCCCCACCAGTGCTCTCGCAAACTCCCCCCAGTACTCTCCACTCCCCCCTGACTTTTGACCCCACCCATGTGCTCTCCAACCCCACCAGTGCTCTCCAGTCCCCCGTGCTTTCCACCCCTGTTCTTTCTGGCCCCCATGGGTGCTCTCAAGCTCCCCCCATTGCTCTCCACTCCCCCCTGCTCTTTGTACCCCCCAGTGCTCTCCAGTCCTGTTTTTCTGCCCCCCCCCCCAGTGCTCTCAAGCTCCCGTCCAGTGCTCTTCGCCACCCCACACTCTTACCCCCCCCCCAGTGCTCTCAGCCTCCCGTGCTCTCCACCCTGTTATTTTTGCCCCCCCCCAGTGCTCTGCACTCCCCACCCCTGTGATCTCCACTCCCCCCTGCTCTTTGCCCCCACCCATGTGCTCTCCAACCCCGCCAGTACTCTCTGCTCCCCCTTCTCTCCAGCTCCCACCCAGTGCTCTCCACTCCCCAGGACCAGGGGACAGGCTGACTGGGGCCGGAAAGTGAGGACGGCTGAAGGTGCAGGTGGCCAGGGACCACTCCATCTCACAGCAAACAGGTCCTCTGGAAGGAGCACTGTCCCCATCCAAAACGAGAACAGCCCCTGCCTGCTGCTGGCCATCATGGATATCCTGCTGGCATGCAAGGTACTGTACCCGAGCATCAACAACACACCTTCCCACAGACAGGGACTGCAGACTGGGACATGGGGCACAGGAGGGGCTGCAATGATGGGCACAGTGAGGCTGCATTCATGGGCACAGTAAGGCTGCATTCATGGGCACAGTGAGACTGCTTTCACGGCACAGTAAAGCTGCATTTGATGGGCACGGTGAGGCCGCAATGGTGGACACGGTGAGGCCGCAATGGTGGGCACGGTGAGGCCGCAATGGTGGGCACGGTGAGGCCGCAATGGTGGGCACGGTGAGGCCGCAATGGTGGGTGCGGTGAGGCCGCAATGGTGGGCACGGTGAGGCCGCAATGGTGGGCACAGTGAGGCCGCATTCACGGGCAGAGTAAAGCTGCATTTGATGGGCACAGTGAGGCTGCATTTGATGGGCACAGTGAGGCTGCATTTGATGGGCACAGTGAGGCTGCATTTGATGGGCACTGGTGAGGCTGCATTGACCTCTTGTATCATGTTTGCAGTCTCTGACCGTCTCCTCTCCTGTATCATGTCTGCAGTCTCTGAGGGAGTCTGCAGAGGAGTCAAGAGTGGGAGCGCCGTCATAATAGGGGACATGGGAGAAGTCAGACGTGTGGGGACTGTGGAGAGGAGACTATAGGATAAAACCAGAGCCACCAAGCTGGAGCCGACTGACTGAGCCCTGCTTGGTGCACCTGAGAGGAGGCCAGTGACAGCACCGCCAGGCCAGTCTGAAGGGGGGTCACTGATGTAAGGGGGGAGAGAGTACAATAATGTAAGGGGGGCACTGATATAAAGGGTTTCCCCCTTATATCAGTAACCCCCCCCCTTACCTTAGTGTATTCTTTCTGCGGAATGTGGTCCCCCCCACGTTCTGAGTTCCTGGGGTCCCCCTTGATGATTGACCACTTTTAACTGGAATTTGCTTATATATATATATATATATATATCCCTATGTGATTTCATATCTGTCTTTTTTATATATAATACACTCTTCAAATGTGCTTTAAAATGTATGGTTTTCCCTTTCTTGAACCAGAAAATAATGACGTTATGCTGTTGCGCTGGTATAATAATGCTGTGGGGCTGGTATGAAATTTTTTCCAGGGCTGAATTTTATTCCCAGTCCGGCCCTGCCTGTGAGGCTGTGAGTACAGCCGCCATGTGTGCTGAATAGGGGGATCAGCAGGGGGGGCCGGGCTGCATATAGAGGATATGAGCTTTCTATATTCCTCTATGCACCCGCTGAATGCTTGGAGGAGGGAGAGGAGGAGAACCAAGCATTCAGCGGCTGTATGGAGGAATATAGAAAGCTCATATCCTCTATATGCAGCCGGGCCCCCCCTGCTGATCCCTCCTATCCAACTTCTGTTACTGCCCCCCCCTTCTCATTGTGCTTCCCCCCCAGTGCTCTCCTCCCCCACCAGACTCTCCAGCCCCCCCCCCCACATTTCCCTCAACCCCTGTTCTTTCTGCCCCCCCTGCTCTCCCCATCCTTCTCTAGCCCCCCCCCCCCCCACAGTACTCTCCAGCCCCTAGCAGTGCTCCCCACCCCCCACAGTGCTCTCCAGCCCCCCGCAGTGCTCTCCAGCTCCCCGCAGTGCTCTCCAGCCCCCCACAGTACTCTCCAGTACTCTCCAGCCCCCCGCACTGCTCCCCACCCCCACAGTACTCTCCAGCCCCCCGCACTGCTCCCCACCCCCCACAGTACTCTCCAGCCCCCCGCACTGCTCCCCACCCCCCACAGTACTCTCCAGCTCCCCACAGTGCTCTCCAGCCCCCCACAGTACTCTCCAGCTCCCCGCAGTGCTCTCCAGCCCCCCACAGTACTCTCCAGCCCCCCGCAGTGCTCCCAACCCCCCACAGTGCTCTCCAGCCCCCCACAGTACTCTCCAGCCCCCCGCACTGCTCCCCACCCCCCACAGTACTCTCCAGCTCCCCACAGTGCTCTCCAGCCCCCCACAGTACTCTCCAGCTCCCCGCAGTGCTCTCCAGCCCCCCACAGTACTCTCCAGCCCCCCGCAGTGCTCCCAACCCCCCACAGTGCTCTCCAGCCCCCCACAGTGCTCTCCAGCCCCCCACAGTACTCTCCAGCCCCCCGCACTGCTCCCCACCCCCCACAGTACTCTCCAGCCCCCGTGCTCCCCCCCCACAGTGCTCCCCACCCCCCACAGTGCTCTCCACCCCCGCAGTGCTCCCCACCCCCCACAGTACTCTCCAGCCCCCCACCCCCCGCAGTGCTCCCCACCCCCCACAGTACTCTCCAGCCCCCTGTGCTCCCCACCCCTGTTCTTTCTGCCCCCCCTGCTCTCCAGCTCTCCCCATCCTTCTCTAGCCCCCACCCTAGTGCTCTCCAGCCCCCCCCGTGCTCTCCACCCCTGTTCTTTTTGTCTCCCCCACCAGTGCTCTCGCAAACTCCCCCCAGTACTCTCCACTCCCCCCTGACTTTTGACCCCACCCATGTGCTCTCCAACCCCACCAGTGCTCTCCAGTCCCCCGTGCTTTCCACCCCTGTTCTTTCTGGCCCCCATGGGTGCTCTCAAGCTCCCCCCATTGCTCTCCACTCCCCCCTGCTCTTTGTACCCCCCAGTGCTCTCCAGTCCTGTTTTTCTGCCCCCCCCCCAGTGCTCTCAAGCTCCCGTCCAGTGCTCTTCGCCACCCCACACTCTTACCCCCCCCCCAGTGCTCTCAGCCTCCCGTGCTCTCCACCCTGTTATTTTTGCCCCCCCCAGTGCTCTGCACTCCCCACCCCTGTGATCTCCACTCCCCCCTGCTCTTTGCCCCCACCCATGTGCTCTCCAACCCCGCCAGTACTCTCTGCTCCCCCTTCTCTCCAGCTCCCACCCAGTGCTCTCCACTCCCCAGGACCAGGGGACAGGCTGACTGGGGCCGGAAAGTGAGGACGGCTGAAGGTGCAGGTGGCCAGGGACCACTCCATCTCACAGCAAACAGGTCCTCTGGAAGGAGCACTGTCCCCATCCAAAACGAGAACAGCCCCTGCCTGCTGCTGGCCATCATGGATATCCTGCTGGCATGCAAGGTACTGTACCCGAGCATCAACAACACACCTTCCCACAGACAGGGACTGCAGACTGGGACATGGGGCACAGGAGGGGCTGCAATGATGGGCACAGTGAGGCTGCATTCATGGGCACAGTAAGGCTGCATTCATGGGCACAGTGAGACTGCTTTCACGGCACAGTAAAGCTGCATTTGATGGGCACGGTGAGGCCGCAATGGTGGACACGGTGAGGCCGCAATGGTGGGCACGGTGAGGCCGCAATGGTGGGCACGGTGAGGCCGCAATGGTGGGCACGGTGAGGCCGGAATGGTGGGTGCGGTGAGGCCGCAATGGTGGGCACGGTGAGGCCGCAATGGTGGGCACAGTGAGGCCGCATTCACGGGCAGAGTAAAGCTGCATTTGATGGGCACAGTGAGGCTGCATTTGATGGGCACAGTGAGGCTGCATTTGATGGGCACAGTGAGGCTGCATTTGATGGGCACTGGTGAGGCTGCATTGACCTCTTGTATCATGTTTGCAGTCTCTGACCGTCTCCTCTCCTGTATCATGTCTGCAGTCTCTGAGGGAGTCTGCAGAGGAGTCAAGAGTGGGAGCGCCGTCATAATAGGGGACATGGGAGAAGTCAGACGTGTGGGGACTGTGGAGAGGAGACTATAGGATAAAACCAGAGCCACCAAGCTGGAGCCGACTGACTGAGCCCTGCTTGGTGCACCTGAGAGGAGGCCAGTGACAGCACCGCCAGGCCAGTCTGAAGGGGGGTCACTGATGTAAGGGGGGAGAGAGTACAATAATGTAAGGGGGCACTGATATAAAGGGTTTCCCCCTTATATCAGTAACCCCCCCCCCCTTACCTTAGTGTATTCTTTCTGCGGAATGTGGTCCCCCCCACGTTCTGAGTTCCTGGGGTCCCCCTTGATGATTGACCACTTTTAACTGGAATTTGCTTATATATATATATATATATATATATATATATATCCCTATGTGATTTCATATCTGTCTTTTTTATATATAATACACTCTTCAAATGTGCTTTAAAAATGTATGGTTTTCCCTTTCTTGAACCAGAAAATAATGACGTTATGCTGTTGCGCTGGTATAATAATGCTGTGGGGCTGGTATGAAATTTTTTTCCAGGGCTGAATTTTATTCCCAGTCCGGCCCTGTCAGTAATGCACAACAAGCCAGGTGGGAAGAAAATCCCAGGTAGTAGCAGTAGGTCTCAGGTGTGCCAACAGCATCTCTCTCAAGGGGTGGAATATGGCCTGGCCGGTCCGAACCCAAGTGGAGAGGCTTTCAGGGAGGATGGCATGTCACCTGCACTTTCCATAGGTGTCTGGAGCCAGGGTCAGAAAATAGACTCTGCCTGACCCAAGATTACTGCCGGAGTCACATGGGACACCAGCAGGTCCATTCTTTGAACCTGATATAACAGTATGTTCTTAATAACGTACTGATACTATTGACCCACCTTCTTGGCAGGTTTGAATCTGATGGTAACTGAGGAAAAATTCTTAGTAAGAACACTTTAATGGACTGGACCGTAAATGGCTACCATCCAGAGAAATCACAGAAAAGAAAAATAGGAAAAGAAAAATAGTGAAGCCACGAGAAAGAGAGCAACATGCTTATTACTAGAGTGGACTCTGCAACAGGCTTACAGGCAATGGCAGCCCATAATGCAGGACGCAGGGGCGCCCCTTCCTTGTCCATGTGCCCGCCCCCCTAATCTACATGCGGGGTGCCGGACGCGTGGATTCCAATGTTTTTTTGTTTTTTTTAGAAGCATGTGATTAGAGATAGAGACTCTAATAGGCTTAAAAAAAGGGTGGGCTCAGGGCACAGAGCACCAAGCCCCAAGCCCACCAAGTTGTGTAAAAATAGTGAATTGATATTCACTATTGTCTTCCTGATTCTCCTCAGGAAGCAGGTTGTCACCCCATTGGCCGAGAGGAGAATTGTTTCTATTGGCTGCTGAGCAGGAGGGAGGAGACGCAGGGGAAGCTACTGTGAGAAGCACCATGGGGGGAGGCGCCGCCCGGAGAAAGAGATGCCTGACCGACCGGGGGGTGCCTGGTGGATTGTTTGCCATCCTCCCAAAAAATATACCACAAGCCGCCACTGTTTACAGGCATCATTTACAATACAAGACCTTCACATAACATTTATCATACTGTGAATGAACCAGTATGTATTTTTTTGCACAGAATTCATGTATATGTGTAGCACCCTGGTGTTTAGGCAGGGTTACCCCTAAATTTACCTGCCAAGTATAGCTATCTTGGCTAATTGTTGAGGATCAATTGATTTCACTCTAAGTCTGTAATTGCAGCACTTCTCTCTTTTGCCGCTAGGTGGCTGGGTACCTGGTGGCATCAGATATGAGAAGGGCAATGCAAGGTCAGATTATGGGTATATGGGGTATCCCAGCCAATGGGCAGGGGTTTTCTTAAATCCCTTGGCCTGCTGGGAGAACCTATATATTTGGGTGGAGTCAGGTGATCAGTGTTCTGTGCCACCTGGACGGCTGTCTGGGTGGATGTGTGTTGTACTGCCCGGGCTGCTAAGCCGGAGTTTGGGCCTATCCTGGGCATATCTGGCTAGTAGGCTGTCTGAGGGCCCATCTAGAAGCAAGGGAGCAGCGCAGGATAGGGATTACGGATTGCAGTCCAACCAAAAGTCAAAAGTGACGGTTCTGCCGGCTGGAGAACCAGTCGTAGTCGGAGGTAGAGGGGAAGCTGTGGCCACTAAGGGACCAACCACTTTATTACCAGGGACCACAGTGAGTAGCTGAAGCAAGTACCGAAGCAGTATTCTCACAAACCGGGGGCGGTGAAGAATTGGGAAACTTCAGCGGGTATCAAGCCAGGGACCCAGCCAGCGGAGGTGATGCTTGCAGAGCAGCCTTGTGTGTCAAGCCAGGGACCAACAAGGACAGTGGGGTGAAGCTTGAGAAGTATCTTGAGTGCCAAGCTAGGGACCCAGCAGAGAGGTGGGGGTGAAGCTTGAGGAAGATACTACTGTGAAGATTGGAAGAGCTCAAGGGATTCAGTGGCAGTCAGCGGCGGTGCATCCATAAAGGGCGCAGGAGCGCTGCCCCCCTTCTCCTGTCACTCTCTACACCATACACCATAGATAGATTCATGCAATGCATGAATCTATCTATGGTCGCTGCTGACACGCCCTATTCAGGTGTCCGGCCCCTTTTCTGTCACCGGGCACCTGTATTACAGCGGTGGGGGTGTTTTTTGGAAACACCTGATTAGCGCCCTAGGCGCTAATAGGCGTCCAAAAAAGTGAGAAGCGGGCGCAACGCTGTGCGTTCCTTGTCACTCAGCAGTATGTTAGCAAACCGAAGGAATTCGGTTTGCTAACATTGTACGGCCCCTTAGCCAATCAGGAGCACAGGTCTGTGTTACCTGTGCCCTGATTGGCTAAAAACGACAGGGGCTGTGATTGGGCGCCTATCAGGCCTATCAGGCATATCGAGACAAGGTAAGTGCAGGGCAGGTGGGGGGGGGGGGGGCACAGTGGCAGCTTCTTTGCAGAAGCCTTTTTTGCATGGACAGCTTTATTTTGAAGTGACTGCGTTTGATGGCAAATGGGTTTTGTTTGGTGGCAAAGTAGCTGTGTTTGGTGGCAAAGTGGCTGTGTTTGATGGCAAAGTAGCTGTGTTTAATGGCAAAGTGGCAAAGTGGCTGTGTTTGATGGCAAAGTGGCAAAGTGGCTGTGTTTGATGGCAAAGTGGCTGCGTTTGATGGGCACAGTGGCAAAGTGGCTGCGTTTGATGGGCACAGTGGCTGTGTTTAATGGGCACAGTGGCTGCGTTTTAATGGGCACAGTGGCTGCGTTTTAATGGGCACAGTGGCTGTGTTTTAATGGGCACAGTGGCTGTGTTTTAATGGGCACAGTGGCTGTGTTTTAATGGCACAGTGGCTGTGTTTTAATGGGCACAGTGGCTGCGTTTTGATGGGCACAGTGGCTGCATTTTTATGGGCACAGTAGCTTCATTTTAATGGGCACAGTGGCTGCGTTTTAATGGGCACAGTGGCTGCGTTTTAATGGGCACAGTGGCTGCGTTTGGTACAGTGGCTGCGTTTTGATGGGCTTTTTTTTCTGAATTTTTCAGTTTTCAATTTTGAGCACCAGCCGCCACTGGTGGCAGTGGATCATCTAGTCTAGTGAGAGACTGGGAGTTCAGTGGACTGAAGAACTACAAGAAGTGATTGTAGTGGAAGTGAAGGAACTGTTACACTGTTTGTTAGGAACTGTTAAAGACTGTTGCCATAGGAGACAGCATTCCTACACATGCAGATGTGGCATCTTTCTGGATGCCTTTCCCTGCATCCTGTTGAAGTCTCAGAGTCTGCTAATTAATCTTGCAACTACCTAAGGGTGTCCTGACCCTAACCCTCTCTCCCAAAGCTCTTTCAAGAGAAATAAAATCTCTTTTGCATTCTAAAAGTGTCTGGCGTCCAATGAATCTTATTGCTTTGCACCCACTATGCCTCACAACCCACTATATACAGAAGGATGTCAGCTATCTCTTGCCCTGGAGGTTCTCATTAGACCAAAGGAGGCCTGGGACCTTGCTACATATGCAAATCATTTGACTGTATGCCACTTATTCATTACAGGACAGTCTTGAAAATATTCCCCTGCAAAATATAGAAAGCTGCTGTTCAAAGATCGGGTATGCCTCCTATAATTCTATTCTTGCAGTTACTGTCCAGAACCAGGGAAAATCAAGCATACTGCTGTTCCATTGTGAGGAACAACCGGTAAGTCAGTTCAGATAATAACATTTTTTTTATTGTCAACTGGTTGTACACATCAGTGTAATGAATCTCTTTTCAGGCTTCCATTGTGCAAAAAAATTTGGAGAGAGCTTTGTCACAATTCAAAGGAAACCAACAGTACAAAGATAACACAAGGTATTCCTTTCATCTTTCTGAGCAACGCGGCATTCTGCACTCTGCACAATAACTTTGACTCTTCATTTCAATTTATAACTCCATACTTCAAGTGATTGTAAAGTTTATTTATTTCTTATTAATATAATAAACATGTTATACTTATCTACTCTGTGCAATGGTTTTGCAAATAGCGCCCCGAACCCCCTCTTCTGGGGTCCTCTGCTGGCACTCTGTGTTCCCCCATTCTTTCAGAGTACCCCCATTGCAAGCCATTTGCTATGGGGACACTTGTGTTGGCTCAATCCTGAGCTGGGATGTGTGCATCTATCAGCGGTGGCCCATCCATATTGGGCGCAGGGGCGCCACCCTCTTAATCCATGCGCCCGGCCTCTAATTTACATGCAGGACCATAGACACATGGATTCCAGTGGGTGATTTTTTTTTCTTTTTTTTAGAAGCACATGATTGGAGCCTGAGGCTCTAGTTGGCTTAAAAAAAACAGTGGGCTCGGGCCACAGAGCACTGCGCCCTGAGCCCATCCACTTCTGTGACAATAGCAAATTAATATTCGCTATTGTCTTCCTGCTTCTCCTCCTGGCCAATATTGGCTCAGGAAGCGGGTCTTGAGATCCGATTAGATGAGAGGAGAAGTGATCATATTGGCCACCAAGGAGGAGGAGGAGGGAGGAGACACAGGGGAAGCTGCGCCGCCAGGAAGGAGGAGATGCAGAGGCTCACAGCCCGGAGGAAGCCCACAACCTTGATCGATCGTCGAACCAGGGCGATTGCTGCCCCCCCAAAAAAATACACCACCAGCTGCCACTGGTGTCACAGAAGGGAGTTTATTAAGACACATAGCCACTCACTAAGATTAGAGGAAAAGAGGTTCAACCTTAAACTGCGTAGAGGGTTCTTTACTGTTATGCCCCGTACACACGGTCGGACATTCCGACCACAAAATCCGTCGGATATTTTCCAACGGATTTTGTCCGAAATTGGTGTTGCCCACACACGGTCAGACAAAGTTGTCGGAAAATCCAATTATTCCGAATGAGGTGACGTACGATGGGACTACATAGAGGCCAGTAGCCAATAGCTTTTGTCTCCAAATTTCTTCTGAGCATGCGTGGCACTTTGTTCGTCGGACTAGGCTACACAAGATCGGAATTGACACGATCAGACCATGTTGTCGGAAAATTTGAGATCCAGCTCTCAAACTTTGTGCGTCGGAAATTCCGACAGAAAAGGTCCGATGGAGCCCACACACGGTCGGATTTTCCGACAACATGTTCCGATCGAACATTTTCTGTCGGAAAATCCGACCGTGTGTACGGGGCATAAGAGCAGCAAGGATGTGGAAGCACCTGAATGACCGCAACATACAGGGATATACAATGTAATACTGACATATAATCACACACATAGGATGGACTTGCCAGGCTCAACTACCCCCCCCCCCCCCCACCCCCTCACAGGATTTGACTGCTGTCTCTGAGCCTGTGAGAAGAGAGAGGGCAGCTCTGGATCAGGATCATACTCAGGCAAGTATTTAGGGGGGCTGGGAGAGCGGAAATGTTATCTTCCCTCCAGGGTGGATTTGATTTAAATCAAGTCGATTTAAATCACAATTTAAATCATGATTTAAATCACTAGTAAAAAGGCTTGATTTAAAACAACTCGATTTAAATCATAATTTTTAAACAGCAAGCTCCTCCTCTGACCCGCTGTTGACTCACTGACAGTCCTATTCACTTTAATGGAATGGCTGGTGATGCGGCAGTGACACAACAAGGTGAGAGACGTGGTGGCAGCAGATGAGTGGATGCACGCTAACAGGCGCTGCCATGATGAATCTAAAATGACAGGTGCTTTTTAAATGTAAACACCTATTCTCGCTGGTAGTTAAAATCCTTAATATTTAATATAATAAGCTGTCAGGTTAGCAAAACAGCGATATTATACAGTTTGTAGTGTACATAATTTTGCAAAACAATGGGATAAGGGAATATTCCTGAACTTTGTTTTATCTCATGGTTACTGTGAAATTGTGTGACTGCATCAATGCAGTGCATGTTATCTCAGCTTGCAGAACTTGGATTCAGTGAAGAATATACAGCCTCATGCTCCATTTCATGCTGAATAAACTAAGTTATTAATGTGCCTTAAATAGAAAACTATCTTTAGATAGATTTTTACTCAAAAAACATTTTATTAAAATTAATAAAAATCCAAAAAAATTATTTAATTCAAAAAAAATCTGATTTGTTTGATCTTTTTAAAAAAAATCATTGATTTTTTTTTTATCCACCCTGCTTCCTTCAAAGATATAAACCATATGCCTGATTTAGGCATGTGTTGTGATAACTAAATAGGTTATGGTGTGCAGCAAAATTGGTTCTTACTGCAGGATTGATTGAGATTTGCACCATGCCAAAATACTTTTTTTTTTACTTTAGTGAAGCTGCTTAATATAAATAGGTTAAGAAAATTAAAAAAAATTTAGTTCAATTTTCTAATCACATGTTCTTTTGTCAGAAATAGACCCTTGCTTCACAGTGACGTAAATGAACGTGGTTACTCCTCCCAATCCAGTTTAGGTGCGGATAGCCCTAGATTAGCACGCAGTGGCAGAGAAGTCGCACAAGGTAGGTATTGCTTTTATAAGATTACAATTTGAAGCATTTCATTTGTATGCTTTACATGTAGGTAAAAATTCAAATGAGTAAATGTATTTATATTATATCTCACGCTACACAAAGAATGTTTAAAAATATACTGCTGCACTTTTTATGAATACAGGAAATAAACCAGAAAGTGCCAAAAAATATAAGAAATTGCGCTGTCTGTGATAAAAGTGTCAAATTAAAAAATTGTATCTAAATATATTGTGACCAAACACTATATAATTCCATCAAATAAATAAACATCAATAGTAATCAGGTGTCCATATTCCAGATGTGTGTTAATATCGTATTCCAACAGGAAAAAGCACAGTGCACCACTCCCAGTGACAATTATAGATGAAAATAAATCCGTGTTCCACCAGTGTAATAAATAAATGTGCCTCTTACCAGATCCACATGATCTCTACGTTATAGAAGATCATATTATATATAATATATCATATATAATCACACACATAGGTGGACTTGATGGACTTGTGTCTTTTTTCAACCTCACCTACTATGTAACTATATTAAGCCTGAGATAAAAGGGTAAGCCTGAGGTATCTTGTGTGTAGCTTCATCCGTTGGATATCATGACCTGCGTGACAGATGGATCAGAAGCCAGAAGATTGGCGTCTCAGCTCCACATCCAATTTTAAAGACCCACTATACACCACACACATGATCCATGTTATGGATTAAGGCAAAGGAAAGTCTAATCGTGTAATGTGTAAAACGTAGGGGTTTATTGAGCTCAGTATTGCATCTCCAACGAAGTAAAAGAAATCAAGCAGTAGAGAGAGGATAATCCGACCACGGAATCAGCAACAGACCCGGACAATAATAACGTCACAGCTGCTTTCTTCTTCCGCTGCGTTTCCCCGTAAAAGGTTTCCCCAGACGTAGGCTTTTATGGGGAAACGCGTCGGAAGGATAAAGGAGCTGTGACGTGATTATTGTCCGGGTCTGCTGTTGATTCCGCAGAACTCAGGAGTGTGCTATGTACATGGTTCAAGCTTCAGGAGTGTGCTACATACAGGGTGCAGGTTTCAGGAGTGCGTTACATAAAGAGTACAGGGTTCAGCAGTGCACTATATGTATGTATATACAGTCAGGTCCATAAATATTGGGACATTGGCACTATACAACAAAAAAATTCATAGTTTCATAGTTAGTAAGGTTGAATAAAGACACCAGTCCATCCAGTTCAACCTGAGCGAGTGTCTACAACTGTCCCTATCCCTGTACATTGCACACTCACATCGGTCCCTACCCTCAAGGAGCCCACAATCCAAGGTCCCCATTCATATACTAGGGCCAATTTTTGGACAGAAGACAATTAACCTACCTGCATGTCTTTGGATTGTGGGAGGAAACCGGAGGACCCGGAGGAAACCCACGCAGGCACAGGGAGAACATGCAAATTCCAGGCAGGTAGTGTCGTGGTTGGGATTCAAACCAGTGACCCTTCTTACTGCTAGGTGAGAGTGCTAACCACTACACCACTGTGCAAGGCCAACTACACCACTGTGCAAGGCCACTACACCACTGTGCAAGGCCACTACACCACTGTGCAAGGCATTTCAAATGTATTTGAAATGAAACAAGATGTGCTTTAAGTGCAGACTTTCAGCTTTAATTTGAGGGTATTTACATCCAAATCAGGTGAATGGTGTAGGAATTACAACAGTTTGTATATGTGCCTTTTTTTTCAAAATTTCAGTCTTTTTTTGTTTATATCGCATTAAAATAAAAACCACAGAGGTGATCAAATACCACCAAAAGAAAGCTCTATTTCTGGGGAAAAAAGGACATCAATTTTGTTTGGGTACAGCGTCGCACGACTGCGCAATTGTACTGCGCAAAAAATGGCCTTGTCATTAAGGGGACAAATCCTTAAGTGGTTAAAGCATGTTATACAGCACAGTGCTTGTGCTGTGTAATTTGGCCCCCTGAAACACCTAAAATACCTGGGTGATCCTGCCAGTTTCTGCCCTCCCCCTGTACGCTGACCACGATAATCAGGGCAGCCTCCATGACACCATGGTCAGAGTACGTGCCTCTGTCATCCGCAGCCCTGCTCTCTTGTGTCTGTGTCTTTTTTGTTCTGTTTCTTTTTCTGTTTTGTTATTCTATAGTTCCCTCTGATATATAACAGTAAGCTCCCCAGTGGATGTCATTTATAAAAATATGCAGTACAATAGCTTAGTTCAGAGTGCCGTTCGGTGCTCACGTGACTGCTCGCTGATCTCCTCCTCTCCTCTGCTCGTCTCGGTTGACATCAGCGGGGGTTTCCCAGCATCTCCCCCTGCAGCTATCGCATTGGGAGAGGAGACCAGCGGGCAGTCAGCTGAGTGCTGAAAGGTGCTCTGAAGTAAGCTATTATACCGCATATTTTTATAAATGACATCCACTAAGGAGCTTACTGTTATATATCAGAAGGAACTATAGAAGAAAATGTTTTACCTTAACAAACACATTAATGTGAACAAATCACCAGGGCCAGATGGCTTGCACCCAAGAGATCTCAAGGAACTTAGTCAAGTTATAGCCAGACCATTGTTCCTAATTTGTAAGTAACGCTTACTGACTGGAATGGTACCGACTGATTCACAGAAAGCAAATGTGGTGCCAACATTCAGAAAAATGACAGTATACTATATACTGTGCAAAAGTTTTAGGCAGGTGTGAAAAATGGTGTAAATTTGGAATGCTTTTAGAAATAGTGTTAGTAGTGTATTTTTATCAATTAACAAAATAGAAGTAAATGAACAGAGGATAAATCCAAATCAAATCAATATTTGGAGTGACCACCCTTTTTGCCTTTAACCACGTCAGCCCTGGAAGATTTGGCTGCTCAATGACCAGGCCATTTTTTGCGATTCGGCTCTGCGTCGCTTTAACTGACAATTGCACGGTCGTGCGATGCTGTACCCAAACAAAATTGACGTCCTTTTTTTTTCCCCACAGAGAGCTTTCTTTTGGTGGTATGTCATCATCTCTGCGGTTTACATTTTTTGCGCTATAAAAAAAAAATTGCGAAATTTTGAAAAAAAAAACACAATACTAAATATCCCCATTTTTTTTAAAAAAAGCTAATTTTTTCCTCAGTTTAGGTCAATGTGTATTCTTTTAGATATTTTTGGTAATAAAAATCGCAATAAGCGTATATATTGATTGGTTTGCGCAAAAAGTTATAGCGTCTACAATATAGGGGATAGATTTATGCCATTTTTTTTTTTTTTACTAGTAATGGTGGTGATCTGCAATTTTTATAAGGACTGCGACATTATGGTGGACACATCGGACACTTTTGACACATTTTTTAAACCATTGACAACTATACAGCGATCAGTGCTATAAAAATGCACTGATTACTGTGTAAATGTCACTGGCAGGGAAGGGGTTAACACTAGGGGGTGATCAAGGGGTTAACTGTGTTCCCTGACTCTGTGTTCTAACTGTGGGGGGAAGGGACTGACTATAGGAGATGACAGATCGTGGTTCCTAGCTATTAGGAACTCACAATCTCCTCACAGAACAGGGATTTGTGTGTTTACACACACACACACACACGTCCCTGTTCTGCCATTCGTGCCCGCGATCATGCACAACCAGCATTCATCGCGACCGCCGGCCACGAGTATCGGCACCCCTGCAATGCAGCGCGCACGCGCCTGCTATGCCGCTTAATGCAGCTACAACGGTTCGCGGGATCGTGCCGACCTGCCACAGTATAATGATGGCGGCTGGTCGGCAAGTGGTTAAAACAGCATCACTTTTTCTACTGTAGGTAGACTTGCACACAGTTGTTGAAGGAACGCGACAGGTAGATTGTTCCAAACATCTTAGAGAACTATACAAAACTTATCTTCTGTGGATTTAGGCTGCCTCATATCCATCTGTCTTTTCATGTAATCCCAGAAACAAACTCAGTGATGTTGAAGTCAGGGCTCTGTGAGGGCAAAACCATCACTTCCAGGACTCTTTGTGGTTCTTTACACTGAAGATAGTTCTTAATGACATTGTCTGTATGTTTGGGGTTGTTGTCCTGCCTGGGCCAATCATACACCTCCCTGATGATATGGCATGATAAGTATCTGCTCGATTTCTCAGCATTGAGGTACCGGAGGTACGGCTTTTTCGCTGCAATTGGGTCCCACTGGTTTCCACCAGTTATGTGCTGATGCCACTGCTGGACATCTTTCGATGTTGAAGGGAAGTAGGCATAATGTGTCTTATCTGCCGTATTATGTTTCCTTGGCTGACCACTGCATCTCTGGTCCTCAACATTGCCTGTTTCTTCAAAAGAGCTTGAAGAGCACATCATGAAACCCCAGTCTGCTTTGAAATCTTGGGTCTAGCAGAGCTTTCCTTAGCTCTGTGCTGCTCTGATCTGAGAGCATATTGCTACTATGTGGGTAGAGCTGCAGAGCTGTATGGCCAGCCATAGTTTTTCAGGGTGACAGATAACAGTAATTTGTGGGAAGGACAGAGGATGCTATCCTAACCCATACAGGGAATGGACCTCCCCATGACCACACTGCACTCGGGACAGCCTACACACAGCTGAGACCACTGTTTACTATTCCTATTTTCTTTTCACTTTTCCCGCTCATGAACTCTGCATAAAAACATTAATTAATTTATTTTTTTTTCTTTTACATTCGGTCTTCATGGGGGCTGGATAGGGTCAGTAGATGCCTGATCAAGCTGGCACTCATGCAACAGCTCACTGCCAATATTTATCTATAGCTGGTTGATTTGCCTGAGCCCCAGTACTGTTAGAAAGTTCTGTTACAAAAGTTGTCTTCCTATGTAAACATAATGCAAAACCATTTGTGTTTACATTCTTTGACACAGTGTGCTGTTATGGAGTGATGTGTAGACTGTCCTCAACCTAGGCGTGAGAAGGAACACTTGGGCCCACTAGAGAAAGTTAGGTCTTGGGGTTCATTTGGGCAACCCATCAAATTCTATAATACAACACAACTGCCCATCCAACAATATTGCCTTTGTTCCTGATGCCACAACATGACACAAGACAAAATATACTGACCCCCGAAGGAGCTGCTGGTTTTATTGGGCTTACCGTTACCTTCTTCACCTCGTCTCCGTCTAGGGGTTCCCGTGGTAGATGGCCCAAAGAAATGTAGACACTGACACTTGATCTTCCTTTTGGGTTTTTTATTTAAAAGATAACACAGTCTCTGAACGTAGGGTAGAGGGTTAGGAACTTAAGAAAGTTCAGGTACCTTTGGAACTGCAAGAATAAAAAGTCTCTTATTGTAGGAATTCAGAGAATAACTGTTTCACAGCTGGATTCTCGCCACCCCCGGATAGACCTCCTCTCACTAGGCCTAGCAGCCGGCAAGGTGCTAAGTAAATAAAAAGTCTCTGCCACAGACTTGGATGTAGAACACTTGAGAAAAAGTCTCTGCCACAGACTTGGATGTAGAAAACTTGAACAAAGTCTCTGCCACAGACTTGGATGTAACTGAGGGACTTAGACAAATTTAGAGAGCTATCATATGGTACCAGTATCTTGCAGCGGGTCCAGCGAGACCGTATGAGTGTAGATCCATTTAGTGTCCTTTCAACTGAGCCTCCAGGCTTCTTCAGAGAAACCAGCTTTGTGCATGGCCTTCTCCCGAAGAGTCCTCCCCTGGATGCTTCTCCAGTTGCTGTGCCTCTCCTTAGACAAGACGGCACCGGACCACTTTTGGATGATTAGCGCCTGATATCCATTCAGGCCTGTCCCTGCAGTTGTTTCGCCTCGGGCTATCCAGCCCTGAGACTCTGAATTGCATGGATCCGCACCCCAGGAGGGCCATGGGGGCTGGTCAGGAGGACCAGGACCAAACAGACAGAAAATATCTTCTGGACTGGACAGGAACCCAGAAGCACGTGATCCCCGTACCTTAAGTACCCCTTCCCAGAATGCACAGCAGGAAGACACTCCCACTGGGCTGGTTCTGAGGAAGAATGGTACACAATACGCCCAGCCAAACTGTGTTCTCATACCTGCCCGCGGTGACAGTGACACGGCCAAGGAGAACTCAGTGCAATTCCAGCTAGACTGGTACTGAAACCATAATTTGGCATAATTAGGCCTAAAACCCAACTGTGGTTTCAGGAATATTAACTTTTGAAAAATACATAGCGCATGCTCGTCAGGAGCCAGCGCTACATACTTTTCATTGTATTTATCACATATTGGTGCAAAAATACAGAACATTTGCATAAAGAGGAGTAGTAAAGTTTGTTCTTTTAAAATATTAATGTTATCACAGGTATCCAACACAAGCTATTTGTATCTTACAGTTGTTTGCTTTATCTTAAAGATAATTCATGAAACTTTAACCTGTAACTGAGCTCTCATTTCCCTTATCACCATACAGCTAGCATATGACACTGGTAATCCAGCTGCCCATGATTTAGGATGGGTTCACACCTTTGCCAATTGGATGCGGGTTTCCCTGATTTCCAATTCGCATGACAGGAGATTGTAACCTGCTCTCTATGGAGTCCGTTTACAAATCTCTGTTGCGGCTGCGTAGCGGATTGCACAGAAACACTGTGCGTCTTTGGCTCCATTTCAGGGCCGAATTCAGACAAAAATACGAAACGGAGTACAGGGATGCACCAGTCCCCTGCTGCGAGCCGCATCCGTCAGAGGTGTGAACCCAGCCTCACTGTCTACAACTCACTTACCATTCAGCTGATGAGAACCACAACTCAAACCTTGCTCTTAGTTTAGTACCCTACCCTCTCCCAGCTGGGTCCTTGAGTGACCAATCACCAAAAAGCAACACTGTCTCCATTATCTGAATGGTCAGGTGTTTTTCTTTGGCAAAAGGTGCTGAACCCAAGGGGCAGGGGATGTAAAAAAGGGGTGGGAGCATGAGCATGTGGGGAGGTAGTCAAGTGAGTAAGTACCGTTATCCTAAAACAAAAAAAAAAAAACAAATATCATTGCACTGAGTTTAAGCCAACAGTGTCCCACTCTCAGTGAAGTCCAAAAGTCACATATGTGTTTTTGACGACTAAAATATAACATCTCTGCAGCTTCCTTTTGGGCAAGAGATGGCAAAAAAAAAAGGAAGACAAAAGGAAAGGGCAAACACTAGCACAGTGAATTTGTTTATTATGAATACTAAAATAAGATAAAATCAATGCATTCATATTTAACAAAAAGAAGCAGGCACTTCAATGTTGTAGGGGAATCCAATGAGGGTAGGCAGTCATCTGTAGGCTGATGAATACCAATCCAGATGCACCCAGCTGTGGATGAATACAAGCGAACGGCGCTCTCATGCTTGTCATCTAAAAGGCCTTTAGCAATACAAGCACTTTAAATACAGCTTGATGTGCTGAGAACAGCAGAGCCAAGCAGCTTCACTTAGCTGAAGGGAAGCAAAACCTGTGTAAACCGAGGGAATAGACACAGGCCACCTAGAGAAGCGCTGCAAGTCATATGATTGTCATAACAATGCGTTTTGAGGTTGCGTCCCCCTTTTTCAAGCCTATGGCACCACAGCTACAGACTCCTCTATATAGCTATTCAAATCATTTGCATATTCACTTATTATAAGCTAGATAAATACATCTCTCTCCTGAACTAAGGGGGCTAATCCAGGGGTGCTCACCCTGTGGCCCGTGTGCCACATTTGATGTGGCCCCTAACCTCAAACCAGGAAGGCACATGCCCATACTCTGGGGTGACGGGTCGGCATGCCCAAATTGTAATCAATGGGTGTCTGACCCACCATCTCAGAACATCAGAATGCATAGAGCCAGCACCGGAATAGGAGTAGGCAGGCGGCCAGGGAGAGAGCAAAAGCTGCATAAGCCAGGGTTTATTAGGATGCTTTCACACTGCTTTCTTGTGGGTTATCTGCACTGAGCCATAGACTTCTATTATATCCTGCGGGTTTGGTGCGCTTTCTGAAAGTTCACCAAAACTCCTTAATGCAGGAATTTTGGTGCTCTTTCAGAAAGTGCACCCCAGGAACCAGCTGACATTCGGACGGTGTGTACAGCTGCCTGTCTGACAGAAGCTGGTCTCCCTGGAAACCAGTATGCAGCCATTAGTCAATCAGCACTCACAGCCACTGGATTCAAGAGCTGATCAGTGTGTTCTGGCAGGGGGACAAGCAAAAAAAAAAAATCCTTACCCAGGACCTTCCTGTATACCCAGCCTTACAACGGTAATCTTTATGCACTTTCCTAAAAATATAGTCTGATCTGATCCCCATCTGTCTACACAATAACAACATGAAAAGGAAAAGAATAGAGAGAAATACTGTACTTTGTATGTAGTGGTACCCCCTTGAGGGCTGCTGATTGACTCTATACCCCACTGGCTACCCCGACTCTGCAGATCCTCTCTTACCTCTGACACCTTGGGTTCCATGCTGTAACAGGATGTTATCAAAGAGAAACTCACACAATGTCACTGAACCATTCAAAGAGTTTACTAGAGTGAATAATAAACACAGATGGACAATATGAATGAACATAAACAATGTATGACAGTTGATAACCACTAGCTTACATATGAAACTGTGAACATAATAATCACCGTAAGAAGCGTATGCAGACAGGTGCACAATGGGACAAGCGTTCAATATGCTCTGAAGCCTATATTAAACACCTTCCCACTGAGGCCTCAATACACACACCAAATTGCAATATAATATCACTTACATTCAATCATACAATGCAATATTCAACCTGTACTCAAGGGCTCCCCCTAGGTTGTTATTCAGTGTTCAAACTACAAGGTAAAACTGTGATGCTTTGCAAAAAGATGATAAAAGTTCCTTGACTCCGGATATCTTCAGCTAGCCTGTAGTTTAAACTACAGTATTTGTAATGCAAAAAGGCAAAAGAAAGAATAAATGGTATGTTGGTAACTATGTGACTGAAGAAATATGACATTTGTAACTTTCTTTTTATGTTTGAGTGCAATACAGTACTGACTTTACAGCACAGGGAATAACCAGCCCCAGAGTTCCACTGTATGTGGCCTGGGAATAAGTAGAATTACCATATTTATCGGCGTATAACACGCACCGGCGTATAACACGCACCCCAAATTTAGGAGGGCATTTTAAGGAAAATACGTTTTAGGAGGGAAGTTAAGGGAAAAAAAAAAACTTACATTTAAGCGTCATTTGCAGCTTGCCCAGCGTCATTGCAGCCTTGCCCAGCGTCATTGCAGCTTGTCCAGCGTCATTGCAGCCATGCCCAGCGTCATTGCAGCATGCCCAGCGTCATTGCAGCCATGCCCAGCGTCATTGCAGCCATGCCCAGCATCATTGCAGCCTTGCCCAGGGTCATTGCAGCCTTGCCCAGCGTCATTGCAGCCTTGCCCAGGGTCATTGCAGCCCTGCCCTGGGTCATTGCAGCCATGCCCAGCGACATTGTACCTTGCCAGCGTCATTGCAGCCATGCCCAGCGACATTAGAAGTCCGGTCCGGGTTTAAATTTCCCGCCGCCGAGACTCTGTCGCGCGCGCCGCCGAAAAAGTCCGAGGCGCGGCCGAAAAAGACCGAAGCGGCCCCGGAAAAGGCCGAGCCGACTGTTCAGCTCCGATCGCGGTCCCGCCTCCCTGCTGTTTCCGGAGCGAGCGCAGGGAGGCGGGACTCCGAGCAGAGCAGTCTGCTCGGTCTATTCCGGCGCGGCTTCGGGTTTTTTCGGCCGCGCCTCGGTCTTTTTCGGCGGCGCTCGCTATTTTTCGGCGGCGCTTGCCATTTTTGAATTTTTTTTTGGGGTATCGGCGTATAACACGCACCCACGACTTTCCCCCCATTTTTAGGGGGAAAAAGTGCGTGTTATACGCCGATAAATACGGTACTTCTGTGGAACTACAAGTCTCACCAGCAGTCTGTAAATAACTCACTCAGCAAACAGTGCGCTCTACTGAAATGGGCTGGTGCCCTCTCACCACAATAGACTCAGAGGCTGTGAGGCTCCATTCAAACTCCCCTCCTTATGTCTCAGTCTCATGAAAAGATGGAGCCGCCATGCTGTACCACTCCTCCGGATGGCTGAGTTGCAGGAAACTTCCAGATGTCCTGGCACTGCACACCAATCCACTCACTAAACTGGCAGATCTCTACTCTGAAGTCCCTCAGAGGCTGGCGATCCTGCTGTATAGGCCGCAGTCTTCTGGTCACACACACAGACCTCTTGCTGGCAGGTATTGAATGGTGTCCAGAGAGACTGAAACATGGGCGCCCTGGTCCTTTTATTACTGCTCCCAGCATGCAGTACTGCACGCTTGGCATTGTCTGTATTGTAGTTCCAAGCTGATCCAGCTAACAGAGTTACTTCCCCCTCCAGACTATATCGCCCACAATGCCTTGCAGTGCTGCTCATTTGCAAACCATAACAATTGTAATGCCTTATGTTAGCAAACCCTTGGCTAAATGTATTTATTTCAGCCACTAGACAGATGAAAATGGGGCAATGGACAGTGTTGGGCCTCATGCACACTGGGCGTTTTTACAGCTGCAGTTTTGGGCATCAGGTGTTTTTTTTTTTTTTAACTGCCTCTAAACTCCCCTTTATGAGTCATGCACACATAGAGGTTTATTTACTAAAGGCAAATCCACTTTGCACTACAAGTGCACTTGGAAGTGCAGTCGCTGTAGATCTTAGGGGGTCATGTAAGGAAAATAAAAAAAAAACAGCATTTTAACTTGCACATGATTGGATGATAAAATACGCAGAGCTTCCCCTTATTTCAGATCTTTCCCTTAGATCTACAGCGACTGCACTTTCAAGTGCACTTATAGTGCAAAGTGGAGTTGCCTTTAGTAAATAAACCCCATAGGCTTTTAGCAGCGTTTTTTTTGCAGGATAATTTATAGTGGCAGAAAAAAATCTCTCTGCCAGCACATTTTGGCAGGAAAACATGCTGACAGCTCCTTTTCTTTTGGAAGCGGAGGTCACCGACATTCTTATCAACCACTTCAGACCCGGAAGGTTTTATCCCCTTCCTGACCAGAGCACTTTTTATAATTTTTCACTGCGTCCCTTTAACTGGTAATTGCGCAGTCATGCAATGTTGTACCCAAATTAAATTTGCATATTTTTTTCCCCACAAATAGAGCTTTCTTTTGGTGCTATTTGATCACCTCTGCAGTTTTTATTTTTTACGCTATACAGAGCGACAATTTTGCAAAAAAAAAAAAACTTTTTGCTATAATAAATATCCCCAAAAAACTGAAAATTGTATACTTACCTTTCCGTAATTCTCCTTTCGCATCTTCATGGCAGCATACACTCTGAGTTGTGACTCTGCCTCCACAACCTGATAGGACCACATAGCTATAAGATGACGATATGGCCCCCACCCCAGTATTCTCTGTATATATGAATCACCTTCAACGGGTGGGTCGTTGTATGCTGCCATGAAGATGCGACAGGAAAGGAAAATTACGGAAAGGCAAGTATACAATTTTTCGGTCTCCTGTCGCATCATGGCAGCATACACTCTGGGGAGTAACTCGCAGACTGGGTGGGAATGCAAGAAAAATGTATTTATTAACAAGAAACAGAGGAGTTGGCCTGAATGACGGCCCTTCCAAAATCCACTGTTGAAAGTCACACAGAATCCACCCTATAATGCGATATAAAGCTGTTTCTGGAAGACCAGGTGGCCGCCTTACAGAAAGTTTCTGCCGAGACCCTACAATAGGCTGCCCAAGAAGTTGCCACTGCCCAGGTGGAATGTGCCTTTAAGCCCTCCGGAATTTGTATTTTACTCAGTGAGTAGGCCTTTTTGATAGTCTTTACCAGCCATGAGGCGATGGTGCGAGCCGATGCCGCCTGACCTTTCCTACGGCCATATGGAACAATTAAAAGGTTCTCCGACCTCCTGATCGACTCGGTTACTGAGAGATACTTTAGGATGTTGCCCCTGACATCCAGAGGATGAGGGTCACCTTGATCTGTGATAAGGGCTGGAAGGTTGATCTCTTGATTAAAGTGGAAGGAGGAAGACACCTTAGGTACAAAACGGTCTGAAGGCCTCAGTACTATTCTGTCCGGGTAGACGACCAGGTATGGCTCCTTGGCCATCAAGGCTTGCATCTCCGAGACTCTCTTTGCTGAAGTAATAGCAATCAAGAATGAAACTTTGAGTGTCAGGTCCCAAAGGGAGATGTTGAGTGGAGAGAATTGTTCATTATACAGGATTTCCAGGACAACTGAGAGGTCCCATGCCGGGAATAAAGATTTCCTAGGTGGCCTTAGTTTAAGGCAGGCCCTCTGAAACTGGATGACTAGAAGATCATGTGCCCATTTGACCCCGGTCAGAGCGGATAAGGCTGATACCTGGACTTTCAGGGTACTGGATCGAAGTCCTTTGTCTAGGCCTGACTGCAGAAATTCTAGGATTTGAGAGGCTGCCAGAGAAGATATGTCCCAACCTTGTTGTTGAGAAAAGGTGCTAAACTTCTCCCAGATCCTTCGGCAGGTGTTGTTGGTAGTCAGCTTCCTAGCCTGGAGCAATGTCTCCACTACCCTCTGAGAACAGCCCTGTTCTAGATACCTAATCCTCTCAGCCTCCAGGCCATCAGATGTAGCCTCTCCGGGTTTGGATGTAGAAGCTGGCCCTGAGAGAGCAGGTCTGCTGACAGCGGGAGTGGAAGAGGATCCGCTGTGTTCAGTTGAAGGAGAGCAGTGAACCATGGCCTCCTCGACCAAAAGGGGATCATCGCCACTACTAGTGCTGCTGACTTCTTGAGCCTCAGAAGGAACCTTGCTATAAGGGGAGTCGGAGGGAAGATGTAGCCGAGGTTAAAGTTCCAGGGATGTTGAAGACAATCTACTCCCTCCGCTGAGGGAAAGGGGATTCTTGATAGGACCCTCTGACATTTTGCATTTGTTGGTGTAGCCGCCAGATCTATGTCCGGTGGGCCCCAGGTCTGAGTTATGAGCGTAAATGCTTGGGGACTCAGAGACCACTTGTTGGAAACAAAGCTTCTGCTGAGTGAGGCGGCCAGGAGATTCTCGACCCCTGGGATATAGGCCGCTCTCAGATCCAGTAGGTTCAGTTGCGCCCACTCCATCACAGGACAAACTTCCTGCATCAGGAAGGAGCTTCTGGTGCACCCCTGCCTGTTGATGTAGGCAACGGCCACTCTGTTTTCCATCCTCAGGAGGACTCGTTTTCCCCTCAGGTAAGCACTGAATGCCAGGAGGGCCTGAAAGGCTGCCTTCATTTCCAGCACGTTTGAGACTGCATCCAGGATCCTGAATGGCCAGCGCCCCTGGGCTGCATGATGTTGGTAGTGTGCCCCCCATCCCTCCAGACTGGCAGACCGTTTCCTGAGGAGGGGGAACTATATGCTTGCATCTCCTCAGGTAGCAGGGACGGGTCCACCACTGCAAGGATTGTTTGACCTCCTCCGAGATGTAGATTGGTTGGGTCACGGATGAGCCGTCCCATAGGAGCAGAAAGGAAACTTGACGAGGTCTTGCGTTCCAATGGGCCCATTGGACCATAGGAATGGTCGCAGACAGAAAGCCTAGGAAACTGAGACATGCTCTGGCTGGTAGGGATGCTGCCGAGATTGCTCTTATCACCCTCTGAATTAGTGGGGAAATCTTCTCTACCGGTAGTTCCACCGTGTTTGTCCGGGTATCCAACTCCGCACCCAGGAAGATCATCCTCTGGGTGGGATGAGCATTGCTTTTTTTCCAGTTTATTAACCAGCCCAACCAGGTCCTTGTAGTGTGGCAACTAGGACCTCTCGATGTTGGATGTTGGACAAGGGACTCCTGGCTGCTTGAAAGGAGGAGGATGTCATCCAGGTAGTGATGGACTCTCAATCCTCTCTCCCTTAAGGACGCTATCACCGGTAGCAGGACCTTTGTGAAAGTTCTGGGGGCAGTAGAGATCCCGAATGGGAGACTCTGAAACTGGAAGTGGCCCTGATTTACCGAGAACCGAAGGAACTTCTGAAAGGCGGCATGGATCGGGACGTGAAGATAGGCGTCCTGGAGGTCTATGGAAAGCATCCAATCTCCCAGATTTATGGCTTGGAGGATCGATTGTAAACTTTCCATCTTGATAGACTCCACTCGAATGGAGCGATTGAGGTTTTTCAAATCTAAGACTGGACGAAGGTCCCCTGAGTAGAATCCCCGTCCCCTCTGTGATGTAGGTACTTCTATTATTGCTTTCTTCTGGAGAAGCTCTTGAACGTAACTGGTCAGCATTAGCCGTTTTTCCCCTGATGGTGGAAGCCTGGTCGGACAAAAATTATCCCCTGGGGGACGTCTTCTGAAAGACCATCTGTGCCCGAAACGGACAGTGGCCACTGTCCATTGGTCCTTTATTGCTTCCGCCCAAGCCAGCTTGAATTTTGAAAGCCTTGCCCCCAATACCGCTGGCTAGTAGCGGAAGCAGGAGTTTTGGGTTTCTGGAATTTCATAAAAGATGTTTGGGGGTTCTTCCAGCTCCTCCTGTATTCTTTCCCCAGCCTATAGGCTTTGGCATCCCTGTATCTGTCTGGCAGATTACGTCTAAAGGAAGGAAGCCTCTGCTGCTTTGGTTTCCTGTCTGATGGTATCAGTCCTGACTTCCCGCCGGTCACTTTTGAAGTTGCTGAATCCAGCTTTGCACCAAAGACATTTTTGCCATCATACGGGTTGCAGCACCAATTAGATTTAGAGACAGGGTCCACCGACCAGGGTTTCAACCACAGTGCCCGTCTGGCCATTACAGAGGCCAACATGGCCCTTGATGCCCATTTAATCGCATCCACCGAGGCCTCTGCCACAAAGTCCCCCGTGAGACTCAGCTCCTGTAGAGTTTTTACTATGCTCTACTGTTCCGCGCCTTCTGAGACCAACTTCTCGGTGTTCGTCGACCAGCTGAAGATGGCCCTGCCTACGGCTGCAAGTGCCACTGCCGGTCTGCAAGCGCCTCCTGCCGCTAGGTAGGCCCTTTTCATATCTGTGTCGATCCTTCTATCGCGAACATCCCTGAATGTCACAGCGTCTTCAATCGGCAGTGTTACATGCCTGGCTAACCGCATGAGAGATGCGTCTACAATAGGAGGAGACGAGAGAACTCACTTTAGGCCCCTTGAGGGGAAATCATTTGGAAAGCCTGTATTTCAGACTCGATTTCTTCTCGGGTCCTTGCCATTCTTCCTTAATTAAATCGTCCAATTCTTCAATGAACGGAAAGGCCTCTGAGTCCCTTTTGAGGTTCGGGAAGTATTTCTTCTGTTTCTGTTGGGCCTCCTGGGGTTCCTCCCAACCAATCGCTTCTTTAACCGATTTGACAAATGGTTCTATTAGCGCAAAGTCAAAACCCGCAGATTCTTCCAACCCCTCATTGTCGGACGGGGAATCCTGCTCTCTTGATGTACTGGGAGGAGCAGATGAGGCACTTTGCTTCGACAATTCTGTTTCCGGAGTAAGAATCTGTGGAGCTACAGGCTTTTTAGACTGTGGTTGTCTTTCCTTAGTAGCCTCCTCGAAGCACCTACGGCAGGCCAGTTTGTCGGGGAGAGCTGCGGCCCCACATATCCAGCATGCGTTTCCGGAGGGTCGCACTGGGGATCGCTGTCTATGCACAGGAGATCTTCTATGGTAGGAGCGGCTGTGTCTAGAATATGATCTGGAATGACTTCTCCTGTGACTTGAGCGGCTCCGTCTGTGGCCGGAATTGCTTCTCCTGCGTGAGGTCTCTCTGTGTCTTGATTCGGATGATTTTGAGGACCTGGTAGCAGCGTTGCCAACCTACCAGATTGAAATTTACTGGCACTACACCCAAAATTTACTGGCACAGCCACGTTTTTACTGGCATTTCACAAAAGTAACAAAATTACATTTTTAGGTGCAAATGTGAGTATCTAGGCTACAAACAAGTACGCTAGGCAAATAGCAATGTGATTTAAGGTAGATATTAAGGTAAAAAAACATATTTTTGTTATTTTCGATATAAGGGCGGATTATTTAGTCCAAAAACCTCCTGCCACCATCACCCCCTGCGGCCTGCCTCCATTATCCCCTGCGGCCTGCCACCAACACCCCCTGCCACCATCACCCCCTGCGGCCTGCCACCATCACCCCCTGCGGCCTGCCTCCATCACCCCCTGCGGCCTGCCACCATCACCCCCTGCAGCCTGCCTCCATCACCCCCTGCGGCCTGCGTCCATCACCCCCTGCGGCCTGCGTCCATCACCCCTTGCGGCCTGCCTCCATCACCCCTTGCGGCCTGCCTCCAACACCCCCTGCCTCCAACACCCCCTGCAGCCTGCCTCCATCACCCCCTGCGGCCTGCCTCCATCACCCCTTGCGGCCTGCGGCCTGCCTCCAACACCCCCTGCAGCCTGCCTCCATCACCCCCCCTGCGGCCTGCCTCCATCACCCCTTGCGGCCTGCCTCCAACACCCCCTCCCCCTCTGTCTCCATCTTCCCCCTCTGTCTCCATCTTCCCCCTCTGCCACCATCACCCCCCTCTGCCACCATCATCCCCCCTCTGCCCCCATCATCCCCCTCTGCCTCCATCTTCCCCCTCTGCCACCATCACCCCCCTCTGCCACCATCTTCCCCCTCTGCCTCCATCTTCCCCCTCTGCCCCCATCATCCCCCTCTGCCTCCATCTTCCCCCTCTGCCACCATCACCCCCCTCTGCCACCATCACCCCCCTCTGCCACCATCATCCCCCTCTGCCTCCATCTCCCCCCTCTGCCTCCATCTCCCCCTCTGCCTCCATCTTCCCCCTCTGCCTCCATCTTCCCCCTCTGCCTCCATCTTCCCCCTCTGCCTCCATCTTCCCCCTCTGCCTCCATCTTCCCCCTCTGCCTCCATCTTCCCCCTCTGCCTCCATCTTCCCCCTCTGCCCCCATCCCCCTCTGCCTCCATCTTCCCCCTCTGCCTCCATCTTCCCCCTCTGCCTCCATCTTCCCCCTCTGCCTCCATCTTCCCCCTCTGCCTCCATCTTCCCCCTCTGCCACCATCACCCCCCTCTGCCACCATCATCCCCCTCTGCCACCATCATCCCCCTCTGCCACCATCATCCCCCTCTGCCTCCATCTCCCCCTCTGCCTCCATCTTCCCCCTCTGCCTCCATCTTCCCCCTCTGCCTCCATCTTCCCCCTCTGCCTCCATCTTCCCCCTCTGCCTCCATCTTCCCCCTCTGCCTCCATCCATCCCCTGCGCCAGCAGCCTGCCATCGTCACCTTCTGTCATCGTCGTCGGCTCACACTGTGCTCAGCCGCTCAGCTGTCATTTCGTCCATGCCCGGCCTCAGAAATACTCTGGGTGGAGTGGACTTAGGATTCGGAATATGGATGCAGGGCTCCGTTCCGAATCCACATGCTGCTCAACCTCCTCCTGGACTGGTTACAGAGAGTTTTAAAAACTGGCGCTCCTGGCGGTGGCGGGATGTTCTATTTCATCACTCGCCTCGCCACTCGTCAGCATAGCGCGCTGCACAGCCTCTGAGACCCGCCCCTTCCGCCGGCCGAATACAGGAGGATCTGCTCGGCTCGGCAAGCTCCGGAACTGAGCATGCGCAGTTCCATGCCGGAACGGTCACCGCTATTTTTACTGGCACGTTCCCGTAACTACGGACATTTACGGGCGCCTGAAAAAGTGCCCGTTTTAACGGGCTGCCCGTAAAAATACGGGCGGTTGGCAACACTGCCTGGTAGGGCTAACCATTTAGGCAGCGTTAGGATTGCTCTCTTTTTTAATCTTCACTACTTACCAATGTAAATCCTCCCCCCTTACCTAATGGGCTGACAGTGATCTGCTAGGGCAGTGGTCTCCATGGAAAGGAAATGAGGCAAGCCTAAGGAGATACACAGTGTCAAAAATGGGTATAGGGAATACAGGAAGAAAAGAACACAGCAGACATGCAGCAAACATTAGTATAGTAAAAGGTATCCACTCACCTAAGCATGATGGATAAAAGTTTTGTAAGGAAGGTCAGAATACTGGCAATCCAGAGTCCAAGTACACAGACAAATTCACTGAAATCCGTTTTTAAAACTGCAGCCGGAGCCACGCCCAGGAAGACTGCCAGAGGAAACGCACAAGGTACACAGGGAAAGACAGAGATGGAGACCACTGCAATTTAGCCAAGCCTGTTTAAGGCTTATGTGCTGAGTGTATCGCTAAGCCTGTTTAAGGCTTATGTGCCAAAGACATTGCCAAGCCTGTTTAAGGCTTATAACAGGAGTCGGACAATACTACTAGAGCCTGTTTAAAGCTCCAACCATAGGCAGATAAAAATGCAAGCCTGTTTAAGGCTTATTCAAGGACACAGAGAGAATGCAACATACCCCTGAGATCACCAGTGGGTCTCCTTCCATTTAGCTTCGTTTAGAGGCTGTACCAGTAAGGACTTCCATCCAGGAGAGGCTAGAACCTGGCTGGGGCGAAGCGGTAAGGGGGTGATGATCCGTGCAGTCCCAACAGGTGAGGAAAAGTAAGAGAATACTGGGGTGGGGGCCGTATTGTCATCTTATAGCTATGTGGTTCTATCAGGTTGTGGAGGTGGAGTCACAACCTAGAGTGTATGCTGCCATGATGCGACAGGAAATGTTTTTAAAAAACTAACTTCTTCATCAGTTTAGGCCAATATATATTCTTCTACATATTTTTGGAAGAAAAAAAAATCGCAATAAACGTACATTGATTGGTTTGCGCAAAAGTTATAGCGTCTACAAACTATGGGAAAGATTAATGGCATTTTTATTATTTTTTTTTTTACTAGTAATGGCGGTGATCTGCGATTTTAGCGGTATTGCGACAGACAGAGCGGACACTTTTGACACATTTTTGATTACTGTGTAAATGTCACTGGTAGGGAAGAGGTTAACACTAGGGGGCGATCAAGGGGTTAAATGTGTGTTCCCTCGGTGTGTTCTAACTGTATGTTCTAACTGTATGTTTCGCTGTTCCTACATTGGTAGAAACAAACGACATGTCTCCTCTCCTCGCCGGCAGCAGGAGCATGCGACGCCTCCGGCTGGGCGCGCCCACTCTCTGGCAGCTCTTAAAGGAACCCCGTATATATACACAGGGGTTTTGCGCAGCGGTGCCATTGTGCCGCAGTATATATATATGCTAGTCAGTCGGGAACCGGTTAAGGAGCAGGATGGGAAGCCGGCGGCCACGTCCTTAACAGATGAGGAGTCAGCTGTCCGTGGAGCTGTCAGATGGTGCAACTGTCAGACGACAGGAGCCTTCTTCAGGAGGGGAGGTTTTTTTTTTTTTCTTTCTTTTTTTGAGTCAGCGGTGGCGGGTGTCGTGATTGACAATGGATCTACTCCGGGGGACACTTTTTTTATTTTTGTTTTTTAAATAAAGGAATAAAACTGGCTACTGGCTTTTTTACACTACACTTTTTAGTTTGGTCAATGAGTAAGGGGTACTATGTACCCCATACTCATCCACATGGGGGTGGGGGTGGGAACTAGGGAACCCTTGTTTAAGGGAGCTTCCATTTTCCCATAAGGTCCCTGCCTGCAGACCCCCACAACCACCGGCCAGGCTTGTGGGAAAGAGGCCTTTCTCACAAAACAATTCTCCTGCGCTTGAGTGCTGGGTCTAGGGATGTCTGATGTAATCAACTCTTATAGTAGGGAATGTCAATGGCCTTGCTGCCCTCCTTAGAACAATGGATGGCCTTGGAACTGAAACATATGAAGATAAAAGGAGGGCGCACTGACCTTGTGCATTACCAAAAATAGTTTAATAAAAAGGTAAAAACAGCAATGGTTATTGTAGAATTCGATAATAATTGTAGAAAACGATATACCACTACAGCCTATATATTATCGCATCTATATCTCAATCATTTTGTTTAGTCCCTGTAGAGTAGTTAATCTGTTAAAACTATGAGCGCATGCTACTGTTAGTATCACAATAATACAAGTTAACTATGCAACCAAACACACGGTTTAAGATCAATCAACTCTCATTTATTCCCCAAGGAAATAAGAAAGCTTATATAAGCTCATTATTATAAGTTACAAGATTACACAGCATATTACATAGCATACAATCACAATACAATACAATCTTATACTTAGCACATATAGTAGCTGAGATGGAATGGGAGAAATGTCCACGTGGCTAGGCCTCAAAATCATCATCCAAAGTAGGCCTCAAAGATGGCCGCTTAGCAGAGAGCAGCCTCATGTAGATGTTTCCCAGCAAACAGACAGAATGACACAGAGAAAGAGCCCTCTGCTACAATCCCTTTTACCACACTCACTCATTCAAATCTCCCCCCTCCCCCTTGCCAATCCCATTTGCTTTGCATCCAATAAGCACCAAAAGAGGTAGTCCAGGAAGTATGCTGTATTCTCCATTAGGGGCAGTGTCTCTACTAGCCTGGAGCCGTCTTCACCGCAGGTGGGCCTGAGCCAAGCCATTGTTCCTCTGAATACAAAGCTTGATATGCTTCATTCCAACTTTGGCAATCTGGCTTACAGCAAACAGGAAGTGAATTGCAGCAATATTACATGAGTTTATATTGAATCCAACAGTTATACTCGCATACAAACGTGGTATACAGGCATTCAAGGCAACAGCAATAACAAACTGTTCCTCTTAGGTCAATAGTGGGAACCAAAGATGCCGGAGGACCAGACGGTATTACAGGGTGGCTAACACGTTTTGAGGGAGAATCCTCTACCTCAGAGCCAAAGCGATGAATGACTGGCCTCTTATAACTGTCTGTATAAATACACACCCATATACATGCCCGCAAAAGAAGATCCTACCACATCCATTCATATTGACATCACTACTCCTGTGAACAAGGGGGCGGAGGATACGTGTCACTGTCAGACATCCCAGATCTATCTTTCCCGCATAGGCATTACACATACAATCGTGCAGCATTGCGGCCCCACAGCACATACAACCATACATAGTTACATAGTAGGTGAGGTTGAAAAAAGACACAAGTCCATCAAGTCCAACCTATGTGTGTGATTATATGTCAGTATTACATTGTATATCCCTGTATGTTGCGGTCGTCCAGTTGCTTATCTAATAGTTTTTTGAAATATGGAATTCCACATCCTTGCCACACTTATGCCCTGTACACACGATAGGATTTTCTGACAGAAAATGTTTGATAGGAGCTTGTTGGAAATTTCGACCGTGTGTAGGCTCCATCGGACATTTTCCATAGGTATTTCCAACAACAAAATCCGTTGTCGGAAATTCCGATCGTGTGTACACAGTTCCGACGCACAAAGTTCCACGCATGCTCGGAATCAAGCAGAAGAGCCGGACCAGAGTCTTGTAGAATGGGAGAATTATCTTTTTATCTCTGGAGTTGATCCCCTTTTTAATGCATGCCAATATTCTGTTTCCTTTGTTAGCAGCAGCTTGGAATTGCATGCCATTGCTGAGCCTATCATCTACTAGGAGCCCCAGGTCCTTTTCCATCCTAGATTCCCCCAGAGGTTCTCCCCCCAGTGTATAAATTGCATTCATATTTTTGCCACCTAAATGCATTATTTTTAATTTTTCTACATTAAACCTCATTTGCCATGTAGTTGCCCACCCCATTCATTTGTCAGATCTTTTTGCAAGGTTTCCACATCCTGCGGAGAAGTTATTGCCTTGCTTAGCTTAGTATAGTCCACAAATACAGAGATTGAACTGTTTACCCCATCCTCCAGGTCGTTTATGAATAAAATAAAGAGGATTGGTCCCAGCACAGAACCCTGGGGGACCCCACTGCCCACCTCTGACCATTACTATTATGAGTACTCCCCATTTATCACCACCCTCTGAACTCGCCCTTGTAGCCAGTTTTCAATCCATGTACTCTCCCTATGGTCCATGCCAACTGACCTTATTTTGTACAGTAAATGTTTATGGGGGAACCGTGTCAAATGCAAAATCCAGATACACCACGTCTACGGGCCTTCCTTTATCTAGATGGCAACTCACCTCCTCATAGAAGGTTAATAGATTGGTTTGGCAAGAACGATTCTTCATGAATCCATGCTGATTACTGCTAATGATACCGTTTTCATTATTAAAATCTTGTATACAATCCCTTATCATCCCCTCCAAGAGCTTGCATACTATTGATGTTAGGCTATATGGTCTGTAATTACCAGGGATGTATTTTGGGCCCTTGGTGCATATTGGTGCTACATTGGCTTTTCTCCAATCACCTGGTACCCTTTCAGTCAGTAGACTGTCAGTAAAAAGTAGGATCAACCCATGCAAACAAAGCCTTATATAGTGTGTGATCAGCAAAGCGGTCACAAATAGTGAATCTAACCCGTGGGGATGTTCATAACCTCTGATGTGTCCTTCTGGCATCCATCTGTGAAATTTGGTGTGTTCTATGCCATCTAGGCTCTGGTGGAATAGGCCTAGCGATGTTCCTAAAACATTGATATGTGTGGAATGCACGCCATATCGATGCAATACGGAAGTACGGGTGGATTTGCGTTCCACCCGCCACTTCCGGTTTCAGTTGCGTCACATCTGGTTAGGCGGATCAGCAGGGACCAGGATGTATCAAGCAGGCACTGGTGTGTGTGGGGGAGACACAACTCCCTCATGCCAATGTATCACATGGCCATATCCCCTCATTCTAGCCCCTGCTACAATGCAGTGGATGACAGACAGTGATTGTAGTCCATGCCATTAGAATAAACCCCACTAGAGAAGGTCTATAGAACTTCACAGATGATGGTTTGACATAGATTAAATACATTGCAATACAATAAAACAAATGGGTAATGTCCATTGGGATCTTGTTGACACACCTATGGGCTGACACTGCCGTGTGTACAAAGGATGCCATGTCCCCCTAAATGTCCATGATGCATGCGCAGCAGAATGCATACGCACCTGACAGCACGCCAGTGAAACGTGCACATGCAGATGTAAGCCACATGGGATACAGTGTGACCACACATATACATAAAAATACATGCAGTAGCACACACACATACATGCATACACATGTACATGTGCACACGCACCCACAGGCATGTGTCAACTTCATGTTGGAGGGAAAACTTCTCTCCCACTGACGATGTTCCATTTTGATAATAGGACCAGACATCTTGGGAAAGGAGACCTTAAATTCACAATGGAACCTATATAAAGATTGTTAGAAACATTAAACATTTTAAATGTTAGACAGGATATGTCTTCTGCCACCAATCATGATGTGATTGATATACCCAAACTATCACGTTTGTTCGTTCATTCATGCAGCCAAGAGCAGGTGTAATCATACCAATTCCTCTTATTTGCATTAAAGGTGTTGAAAATCAATCAGTGTAGTGTATATAGTGTATAGTTCATGTTTTCTACGATATAACAGAATGTATCATCTATCTCAGTGCATGTACTTGTATGCTCCTTCTTCCAGTTTTCATGTTTCCAATGTTGTAAGACATGCTTTTATATCCTCCATAAAAGTAAAGGTATACTCTGCATATAACAAGCTTCCAGCTCATAATGATTTCAATACTCAGCTAAAAACCCTTCCTCATGTGAATGAGTAAGGAGTACATGAAACCCCTATTCATTCACAAAATAAATGTGTAAAATGGCTCCTGCTGTTATCAATCTGCTCAATACCACAGCGCCACCTGTTGCATAGATAGGTATAATGCATAACCTATTGTGAGTTTATATGCAATCATGCTGTTGTTCTTTCAACACCCAACACAGCATGTCCTTTGTCACATTACATTCAGCTTCTTCTGGAAATAACTATGACGTTCCTTCAACAAAGGCTTGGTGAACACACTTAACCCCTTGATCGGCCCCTAGTGTTTACCCCTTCCCTGCCAGTGACATTTATACTGTAATCAGTGGCTATTTTTAGCTCTGTTCGCTGTATACATGTCAATTGTCCCAAAAAAGTGTCAAAAGTGTTCGATCTGTCTGCCGCAATGTCGCAGTCCTGCTAAAAATCGCTGATCACCGCCATTACTAGTAAAATAAAATGTATTAATTAAAATGCCGTAAATATATCTCCCATTTTGTAGACGCTATAACTTTTTTGTGTAAACCCATCAATATATGCTTATTGCAATTTTTTTTACCAAAAATATGTAGAAGAATACGTATTGGTTTAAACTGATGAAAAAAAGTTTTTTTTTTATTTTATTTGGGCTATCTATTATAGCAAAAAGTAAAAAATATGAAAAAAAAAATTAAAATTGTCACATTTTTGTTTATAGCGCAAACAATAAAACCGCAGAGGTAATCAAATACCACTAAAAGAAAGCTCTATTTGTGGGAAAAAAAGGACGTCAATTTTATTTGGGTACAGCGTCGCATGACTGCACAATTGTCAGTTAAATCGATGCAGTGTTGTATCGCAAAAAATGGCCTGGTCATTAAGGGGGCAAATCCTTACAGTCCTTAAGTGGTTAATTGCTGCACACATTTCTTCTGCTGATATCTGGGCATCCATCATAGAGTGGTGGGTTGTTAATAATTTGGGAAGTTTAAACCTTGATGGGTTTACTTCCTCTTTGTTTTCCTGCAAAGGTAAAGCATAATGGGCTACTATGAATCGCATAGTAGCCCATTATGTGTCACTTACCTGACACAGGATCCAGCGATGTCACCGCTGTCCCTTGTTGCACGAAGCGTCCATCTTTCTTCTGGGTATCGCTGCTCCGGCGCTGTGAGTGTCTGGAGCAACGATGACGTCACTCTGGCGCATGCGCCATCAGTGACGGCATGTTAGCCTTCACTGACGGCATGCTCAGTGCACTTGCGCCGTTGTCTACAGCGTGCATGCGCCGTAGACATTGGTGCCCCTTTTTAGGAAAATATCTTCTTAAGAGTGTAGGTTAAGGAGATATTTCTTGCACCTACAGGTAAGCCTTAATCTAGGCTTACCTGTAGGTTAAAGTGGTATGTAAGGGTTTACAACCACTTTAAAGCCTGCAAAAAAGGAAAAAACTGTTCCCCTTTGGGACAACATATAGGGTCGAGTAACATTTCTGAAAGACCTCCAAGACCTTTTGAGGTTTATGTTTAGGAACAGCATATAGTCTAGTTTTAGGCATTAGCTTGTTGGCCAGCATAGTGCTGAATTTGTCCCTATGGAAATAGAATTTAGTGGCATTCCAGCGAATGCTTTTTTTCAGCTTTTGTAGTAAGAGCTAAGTTGAGATCTAGTCTGGCCATTTCAATTCAGTGAAGAAGCATCGGATCAGGTTTACGCTTGTGTCCTTTGATGAGGTCTTGGAAGGTGCGGTCAAGTCTATTAATATCGACTTGGTGTTTACGTTTATTCTGGGTGGAGATTTGAATAAATTTGCACCATATAGTGGCCTTGTGTGCCTCCAAAACTGTAACAGGGCAGATGTCCTCACTCTTGCTGTCCCTGAAATATTCTGAGATACTCTGCTCGATCTACAACTGTATAAAATAATGTAAATATTTGAATATACTATAATATCTAAGTACAGTACATATAAGAATTAACCAAGAAAAAGTTCAGGTGCTGCTATGAATATAAAGTAAAACTCCAGCCTAATTTGTTTTCAATAGAGTGAGGAAGAAGTGTTGGAATTTCCCAGGCTTTTATTGTCTGTGTTCACATCGCAGACAAGGACAAAATGAGCAGAACTGTGCAGTGTTACTGCACAGAAGGACACAGGTCGGAATAATAAAAGCTACCAGGGGTTCTGGTATTTACCCACTGTGCTGATCTAAATTGGAGTTTTGTATTAACCATAACATCCTTTTCTCCAGTAGTTTTTGGGGTACACAAAACTTATTTATTCTATGAATACGGTATAGCTACAACCTCTAGGAAGTCTGCAGCAGAATGGGCACAGCACCATCTAGTGGCTAGTACAAGCTCAGGAGTAACATGCAGTCAGCAAAAACATTGAAAGGAATGATCACAAAAAAGTAACTGTGGAAACAGGCCAACAATTTAAAAAGATAAAAGGATTTTTTTATAATGAGTACTAAGAAAATATTTTCTCCCAGCATTCATTTGTGCAAACAGGATATCATTGGAGATGTGACATATAGTAGGTGAGGTTGAAAAAAGACACAAGTCCATCAAGTCCAACCTGTGCAAAAAAAGCCCCAGAGAAGGGGAGCAGGCAAGACACAGGAAAGGTACAATGGCAAATCTCAAGAACAATAGTTTGATTGAATCACACTTCAGTGCCTTAAGTCCAAAGCTAGCTTTCACAGATGACATCACATCCACACACTAAAACTTTGCGAGGAATAGAAAATCTATTGGCAGATGTGCATACCTTGGAGATGGATGCCTGGTGCTGGAATAATCCATCTAGAGATGATTGCACTGGAAGCCTGAAATCCCTCCAGAAACCAACCAGGTTGACAAATAAGAAGTCTGTCTTTCGAAGGGAGGCTGTGGATGGCAAACAAGCAGCCCTTACTACATTAGTCAATGCAAGACAATCCTCTATAGAATAGAAGGTGATGAACAAAATGGAAGAAGCACTATCTGTGGCGATCTTATGTTAAAGGAAGTTTGCTCTAACAGTTAACATTTTCCTCAGGGAAGGGAAAGAATTAGAACAAGATGCACGTGCACTAACAAAAATCAAAGTGTAAATCAGGAGAGCCAGGGACTGTTTCAACCTTTAAGGCACACTGGGCCATTAAGACTCAAAGCCCTCTAGTATCAGTGAAAAACAGGAAGGATGAAATGCTAGCCACAGTCACACTGGAGGGAACCAGAGAAACATCAGCTGGGGTAGCAGAAGTGGATATGTTAGAGCAGGACTTGCATGTTTTTGGGTACTAGGCAGGCAGGAAACAGGGTCTCAAGTGAAGGTCTGCAAGCTTAATCATAATAACTGATCCTGTTTTTGATAGCAGACTGGTTACCAAAGTAACTAAAAGTGTGGGTGAGTGTCTCTGACCAGAGCTTAATTACAAATTCAATACACAGCAAGGAATACAAAGTTCAGTACCTGTAGTAAAGGTAAAAAAAGTGGCAGACATTTGACTGTGGGAGAAGTACTAGGCTACTTGGCTGCAAGTACTCACTGAGGTTGGCAGTACACCACTGCACAGGAACAGGGCTTTGCTTCACCCCCTGCTTAGAGAAGTCATGTAGGAAAGGCAGAGTAGGGCAAAGGGAGAGAGATGAATTCACAATTCTCCAGGCAGCAATCCCATGAAACACTTACCCTGCTGTTAGACGTACAGGTGCTGGCTCTGCAGGTAATTGATGGACAAAGAAAATGCTGGACGGCCGCACTCTGATGCAACACCTTTATTGTGTCAGTAGGACAATAGGTGATGCATTTCACACCACTGGTGGGTGCTTAGTCATAGCTAATAGAACACAATTTGATTGTTCATGTATATAGGGATAAAAAAACAATCAAAAAAAAAATTCATTAAGGCCACCCCCAAGCACAATCAAATGTAAAAGAAAAACACATGAGGGAAAACACGAGGAGATGCAGGTGTGTGGGACACCAAATTTCAAATTTCAGGACAGGTAAATACACCACTACCTCTGCATCAACATCAGGGATTTCTAACACTGAACAAAGTCTCATAAAAGTAAAAATAGAAATGAAAATAAACACCAATATATAAAAACTTGTATATCAATAAAAATAAACCATATACACTGTATGTACTGAAAAAAATTGTTAAATTCAGGTTCCATACAATTTCAGACCACCGGAGAGCAATTACAAATATATATCTATATCAAAAGTATCAAATCACCTCCGGTGCACCTGTAAAGAAGAACCCTTTGTTGCATCTAAAGAGAAAGAATATTATGCCAAACAAATGTAAAGAGATTGATTGATAGAACCTAAACGGACGTAGAAAAGAAATATGGAAACTACCGTAAATAGCAATACCTATACCTTTTATATTGATTTAAAAATCTATAGTTAGAAAAACTCATTTTTGAGCATGTATGTATACAAAAAAAAGTCAGTTTATGGGTCCAATTATTGAAACCCCCCCAAGGAATAACTAACAAAGACATATATATATATATATATATATATATATATATATATATATATATATATATATATATGGAAAACAAATAATAATCACTGTATAGGTCTTATTATTAAACATGCCTAAGAAGTGGCAGACAGTAAAAAAACACATAAAAGGCAATGTCACAAAAATGTGTGTTTTGTTAGAAGAACTCAGGTTAAGGCCCATGACATCATACTAAGATATACTTTAGATCACAGAGGAAAAAAAACACAAACCATGTGCTATGTATACCACATATCATGAAAAATAGCATACAAGTAGGTTAGTTCTTGAGGTTAAAACAAATATGCAGCAGGGATGTGGACTGCAATAAAGAGGTCATAGAAATGGCCTCTAGATTTGAAGAAAGACCCAAGTCAACTATTTGTAGGGCATTTAATATTGCAGAAAACGTTCCATGAGCTGAATTATTAATAGAAAAGTCCTCAAATAGAGGCAAACGTAGTGGTAAACAATGGTCAGCATTCAAATGTTCCTGTTTTTTTCAACACCATATAGCATGGAATTTGAGAATATTCGGAAAGTTATCATCAAATACCTTCCCATATTATCCAATGATACTGTTTATGCACAGATCCTACCGGGTAGGATACGGACTGTTTCTAGAAGGGCACCTACTCTGGGCAGATGACTGTCCCCCAGTTTGTACACTAGTAATCGACCAACCACACATTGGTTGCAATTCAAAGGCACATTTAGATAGTTTCATAGTTTCATAGTTAGTAAGGTTGAATAAAGACACCAGTCCAACCTAAGTGAGTGTTTACAATTGTCCCTATCCCTGTACATTGCACACTCACATCGGTCCCTACCCTCAAGGAGCCCACAATCCAAGGTCCCCATTCATATTCTAGGCCAATTTTTGGACAGAAGCCAATTAACCTACCTGCATGTCTTTGGATTGTGGGAGGAAACCGGAGTACCCGGAGGAAACCCACGCAGGCACAGGGAGAACATGCAAACTCCAGGCATGTAGTGTCGTGGTTGGGATTTGAACCAGCGACCCTTCTTACTGCTAGGTGAGAGTGCTAACCACTACACCACTGTGCCGCCCCAGATGTGGTATGAATAGTTGTGCATACTGCTCATTCATTATGCCCCGTACACACGGTTGGAAATTCCGACCACAAAATCCGTCGGAATTTTTCCGACTAATTTTGTCCGACACTGGTGTCGCATACACACGGTCGGACAAAGTTGTCGGAAAATCCGATTATTCTGAACGTGGTGACATTCGTTGCGTACGACGGAACTACGTAGAGGTTAGTAGCCAATAGCTTTGGTCTCGTTATTTGATCTGAGCATGCATGGCACTTTGTCCGTCGGAATTCTCTACACACAATCGGAAAAAGTCAGATTGGATTTTGTTGTTGGAAAATTTGAGAGCAGGATCTCAAATTTTTTCCGTCGGAAAGTCCGATGGAGCCCGCACACGGCCGGATTTTCCGGCAACATGGTCCGATTGGACATTTTCCATCAGAATTTCCAACCGTGTGTACATGGCATTAGAAGGGGGGACAAAGTCCATTCAGTAACCATGGGCAGATCCTTTAGAATCACATCCTTCATTAATTCCAATACACGATTTATGTTATTATGTGCTTATCATGCCAAATTCAATATGTAGGTTGGATGACCCGTAGACTAAAGGATCGCCTTCATGACCTTCTATACAACATAGAGGAAAAGCACTCAACCAATGTGGCTTGGAATGAACATCATGACAAAGATGTATCCAGCCTGGTGACTCAAGGCATAGAGACAATTTACTTGCCACCTAGGAGGGGTGATAAATTCAGAATATTATGCAAAAAATAGGTTTTCTGGATATTTCATTTAAAATAGAACAGAAAGCCGAAAGAAACAGAAAGCCAGCAGATTTGAATTTTGAGTGGGATGTGTCCCACTTTTAGGAGTGATCTGGGCCTCCTTAAGCACCATACACACGCACGGATTATCCGCGGACCAGGTCCGTCGGATCATGTCTGTCATACTTTGTCCGATGTTGGTTTTGCGTACACACGGTCGGACAAAGTTGTCGGAAAATCCGATCATTCTGAACGTGGTGACGTTTGTTGCCTACGACGGGACTACGTAGAGGCTAGTAGCCAATAGCTTTGGTCTTGTAATGTGATCTGAGCATGCGTAGCACTTTGTCCGTTGGAATTCGCTACACACGATCGGATTTGGTGTGATCGGACTTTGTTGTCAAAAAATCTATCCAGCAGGAGATAGGATTTTGTCCGTCGGACAATCCGATGGAAACTGTCTGATGGAGCATACACACGGTCGGAATTTCCGACAACATTGTCTGATAGGACAGAATGCATCGGAAAATCCGACCGTGTGTATGGGGCTTTAGATGGTGATGGTTTTTCGTTTTTTGTTTTTTGTTTTTTTTTCATGATATGCAAAGCACATGGTTTGTGATTTCTCTGTGATCTAAAGTATATCCTAGTATGATGTCATGGGCCTAATCATGAGGTCTAACATAACACAAGTTTTTGTGACATTGTCTATTATGTGTTTTTTATGTGTTCAGCTATATGTCAGTCTTATTAGCTTCTGTCTGCCCCTCCTTAGGGATGTTTAAGAATATTACCTATAAAACCATATATATTATTTGTTTGGCATAATATTCTTTCTCTTTAGACGCAACATAGGGTCTTTCTTTTACAGGCGCACCGAAGGTGATTTGATACTTTTGATATAGATATATATTCGTAATTGCTCTCTGGCGGCCAGAAATTATATGGAACATGAATTCAACAATTTGTTTTAGTACATATATGGTTTATTTTTATTGATATATCATTTTTTATATATTGGTGTTTATTTTCATTTCTATTGTTATTTTTATGAGACTTTGTTCAGGGTTGGAAATCCCTGATGTTGATGTAGAGGTAGTGGTGTATTTACCTGTCCTGAACTTTGAAATTTGGTGTTCCGCACACCTGCATCTCCTCGGGATTTTCCTCATGTGTTTTTCATTTACATTTGATTGTGCTTGGGGGTGGCCTTAATGAATTTCTTTATTGATTGTTTTTTATCCCTATATACATGCACAATCAAATCGTGTTTCATTAGCTATGACTAAGCACCCACTAGTTGAGTGAAACACGTCAACTATTGTCCCTGTACCTCGGTGATGGTATGGATTGACTTTATGGATTTTGACACAATAAAGGTGATGCATCGGAGTGCGGCTGTCCAGCATTTTCTTTGTCCATTGTTCACAGGGAGAGATGTTTTACAAATATTGCGACCTGAGGCAGGGCCCACCCATTACCTATCAGTGCGCACCAAAAAATGATGTCAGCACTCAGCAGATGCTTGATAGATGAAATTTCAACTATAAAGTCAGAGCTGGGGAGAGGTGTCCTTCCTCCTCAGGACACAAAGGTAGACTGAGCTTATCCAAATGAAACTTGCAGGGCCTCTCTAAACTAAGACAGAGATCTCCCCGCTGGTTGCAGTGAAGAGAGCTGGTGTCAGTCAATCATTCAGGTGTAAAAGCATTATCAAAGAGAAGAAAAAGTGACACTCACCAAGCCCTGGTGAGCAGGGCGAAACATGTCAAAGGGTTGTGGCTTTGACATTCATCTACATACTAATGCACTGGAAAGAAGAAGAAATGGTCGCACACGAGAGCCAACAGGATACTTGCTGAAAAGTCTTTGTTTTCATAAGCCAGACAATCATGCAGGGTTACAGTTGACGGGTTTCACATGAGCGTACTGTGCTTGTTCGTGAACAAGCACATTACACTTGTGTGAAACGCGTTAACTGTAACCCTGCACGATTGTCTGGCTTATGACAATAAAGACTTTTCAGCAAGTATCCTGTTGGCTCTTGTGTGTGACCATTTCTTCTTTCTTTTGCTATGGGACGGTGGTGAGCCGGGGTCTGCACCTGAAGCTGGATACACCTGAACGTTGCCTGAAGTGGTGTGTGTGTTTCTTGTTTGGTTTCCGAATACTAATGCAAATGGTTGGTGAGAGGCGCTCTTTCTTCTCTTTAACCACTTTGCATCCGGCCGTAGCCGCATGACGGCCACAGCACGGATGTGAAATCCCGGGAGGCCGTCATATGACGGCCTCCCCTTTCCTTCATCCCTGTGCGCGCTCACGAGCGCGCAGTCCCACATATGTGGTATCGTAATACTCAGGAGGAGTAGCAGAATTTATTTTGGGGTGTCATTTGGTGTATACACATGCCATGTGAGAGAAATAACCTATTACAATGACAATTTTGTAGAAAAAAAAATAAAAAATAAAAAAATAATTAATTTTGCAAAGAATTGTGGTAAAAAATGACAACATCAAAAAGCTCACCATGCCTCTTACTAAATACCTTGGAATGTCTACTTTCAAAAAAGGGGTCATTTGGGGGGTATTTGTACTTTCCTGGCTTGTTCGGGTCACAAGAAATGAGATCGGCCACCAGTACATCAGGTGTGATCAATTTTGTATAATTCGCACCACAGTTTGTAGAGTTTGTAACTTTCACAAAGGCCAAATAATTTCCACTAATTTGGGTTATTTTTACCAAAGATATGTGGCAGTATAAATTGTGGCTAAAATTTATGAAGAAAAATTAATAATTTCCTAAATTGTATCACAGAAACAAATGAAAATGCGTTTTTTTTCAAAATTTTCGGTCTTTTTTCAATTATAGCGCAAAAAATAAAAAACCCAGAGGTGATCAAATACCACCAAAAGAAAGCTCTATTTGTGGGAAAAAAAAGACAAAAAATTCATTTGGGTACAGTGTTGCATGACTGAGTAATTGTCAGTCAAAGCGTGAGAGCACCGAAAGCTGAAAATTGGTCTGGATGGGAGGGGGGTGTTGGTGCCTGGTAGGCAAGTGGTTAATAATAGACTGAGCTTTTACTGCATCTGCAAGTATATAGTTACCATATAGGACCGTGCCCTTTCTGCTTTGCATAGTGCCAAAACCTCCAAAAAGTGACGGCTATACTTCATAGAAGAATGTCTCCCAATAAAAGCTGGGATAGAAAGTGTTTTTTTGTTTGTTTCTATTTTAGTAATTCACTTCTATGGGGACTATAGTGACTAAAATATTCTGTGTAGCTGTAATTTTTTTGTGTTATTGTAGATTCACCTATTTCACAGAGAAAGTTTGAACCAGGACCTGTACATTTCCAGCCACCATCTCGAACTCAGTCACCAGACTTCAATCAAGGAGACGAGATAACACGTGATATTGTAGGTTTATTTATTTTGATACTATTGCAACTTTCATTGCTATCAGAAGAATATCTCCTGCTTGGATATAATATATATATATATATATATATAGTAGATCGCTGTAGATCTGAGGGAAAGCTCTGAAATGAGGTGAAGCTCTGCTGATTTTAATCATCCAATCATGTGCGAGCTAAAATTGCTGTTTTTTATTTTCCTTGCATGTCCCCCTCGGATCTACAGTGACTTTACTTCCAAGTGCACTTTCAGTGCACTTTCAAGTGCAAAGTGGATTTGCCTTTAGTAAATAATCCCCCAGGTGTTCTGAAACTGATTGATTTTGAGAGGTATGGGATGCAAAGTTCATACTGTGCTCCCTGAATGACCCTGGAATACGTCTTTTTAGATAAAATGTATGTTGGGCAGTGACATCATCACGCTTTCACCATTTTTTATTTCTTTATTGTCAATTTCTGATTGTTATTTACATAATTACGTGTTTAAAAAGATAGTGTAACACATTTATTTGATTCAAATCGTTTGCATTGTTGGTACTCAAACAATAGTGAGAGCTGCTGTCTTACATTTATATTTGTACTAAGCACTTTAGCACAGTTATTTGACTTTGTATATTGCTTACAATGCTATGCTAGTTTTTTTTTTAAGTTTTTTTATTTGTCCACATTAGGAAGTGTTAAATCATGTTCTCGGGGATATTGAAATATTTGTTGGATTATTGGATTCAAATAAAAAGAAAAGAAAGGGTAAGTAAAGTAAATATGAATGCATGGCTATTTTAATGTGTTTAGATAAACATGTGAAATAGATCAGCTTGATATACATCATCCTACCCAAATGAGTTATTGTGTTATACAATAATTTGCAATTATATGCATACTGTACATGGGGTTAACCATATTTACCCATTGTGTATGCAAGTACTGCTTCCTGCTTTTTCAGAACCACCCAAATATCCCTGTAATCTGTAAAAATATGAAATCCATACATACATTGTAAACAATATTACCACAAATAATGCACTCACTGAAAAAAACACCAGTTTACCTGTAAGCAGATACCACACAAAGGTAAGTAATTTTGCTAAATAGTGAAACCACAATCAGCCTAATGCACATCTAAGGATTTGAAAATTGCAGTAAAATACATTTTTGGCTTTGGGTTTAATGCCTCTTTAACCACTTCAGCCTTGGAAGAATTTACTCCCTTCCTGACCAGAGCACTTTTTGCGATTCGGCACTGCGTCGCTTTAACTGACAATTGGGTGGTCGTGCGACGTGACTCCCAAACAAAATTGATGTCCTTTTTTTCCCATAAATAGAGCTTTCTTTTGGTGGTATTTGATTACCCCTGCAGTTTTTATTTTTTGCACTATAAACAAAAAAAGAGCGACAATTTTGAAAAAAAAAACGCATTATTTTATACATTTTGCTATAATAAATTTTCCACAAAAATATGTAAAAACATTTTTTTTTCCTCAGTTTAGGCCGCTACGTATTTTCTACATATTTTTGGTAAAAAAAAAAAATCGCAAAAAGCGATTATTGATTGGTTTGCGCACAAGTTATAGCATTTACAAAATAGGGGATAGTTTTATGGCATTTTTATAAATTTTTTTTTTTTACTAGTAATGGCGGCGATCAGCGATTTTTATCGTGACTGCGGCATTATGACGGACACATCAGACATTTTTGACATATTTTTGGGACCGTTGTCATTTATACAGCAATCAGTGCTATACAAATGCACTGATTCCTGTGTAAATGACGCTGGCAGTGAAGGGGTTAACCGCTAGGGGCAGTGTAGGGGTTAAGTGTGTCCTGGGGAGTGTTTCTAACTGTGGGGGGGGGGGTGGCTATGTGTGACACGTCCCTGATCTCTGCTCCCGATCACAGGGAGCAGAGATCAGTGACACTGTCACTAGGCAAAACGGGGAGATGCTTGTTTACATTAGCATCTCCCCATTCTTCCTCTCCCATTCTTGCGACCCGACTCACGGAGCTTGCTGGCGGCGCGCGCACGCCCGCAGGCCGCCTCTTAAAGGGCAATGTAGAGGTACATGATTCTGCCTGTACGTGCCCTTCTGCCACAGTATATGTGCGTGAGGCGGTCGGCAAGCGGTTAAAGGTTCAAAGTCTAGATCTTTAGGTGCTCTTTAAAGTAGAATTACACCCAAAAACAAAAATGTAATATATTATAAATTCTTAGATGTGGTGGAGCATTAGGTTTCTTCTTTAGGCTTTTTCCTTTATTTTCACCTGGTGATCCGGTCTGTGAGTCTGTTATTTTTCAACATCCTTTAACAAACCAAGCTGTGCATCAAAAGTGGCAGTTAGAAGGTTGAAAATAAAACATTTAACATTGACAGGGATGTTTACATCGGTCAACTTTTACAGCTTTTACTCTGACATTCATGCCTGACATTCTAGGCATGATGGGAATTGTAGTTCCTGAACAACTGGAGGGCCGTAGTTTGAAGACCCCTGCATTTATGTAAAACCCCCAGGAAAAAATAAACTGTTGCTGTAACTACTTAAAATGTAATAGTCCATCTAAATCTGCTAACTAGATTAAAATAGAGGGAAAAAAGCTTAAACATTAAAAACAAACACAGCCACCATATTTAAGGTTTAGTAAGCTGTACTAAAGTTTGTTTTTTGGAATTAATACCGCTTTATTGTGACCTTACTATTTGTTTTCAGCTTTTGACAGTAAGTTTTAGTAGATGTCTTCTTCTTTTCTTTATTAGCTGGAAACACTGTTTAGCTGCTCCAAATATGTTCTAATTAATAAAGGTGATTAGCTCTATTTAGACACTGTTATGCCTCATACACACGATCGCACATTCCGACAACAAAATTTTTTTTCCGACGGATGTTGGCTCAAACTTGTCTTGCATACATACGGTCACACAAAGTTGGTCGGAATTTGCGAACGTCAAGAACACAGTGACGTACAACACGTACGACGGCACTAGAAAGAGGAAGTTCAATAAAAAGTATGCCACCCTTTGGGCTCCTTCCGTTAATCTTGTGTTAGTAGAAGTTTGGTGACAGGCGATTCACGCTTTTCAGCCTCATGCTTTTCCGATCGTTACTGCTCTTCAGTTTGTGCTTGTGGGTTCGTATTGCTATTACGTATTTGATTCTAAGTGCGTTCTTGTCCGCTAGTATCTGATTTTCAGCTCCGGCCTTTGTTTTTCAGTGCTTTCTGTTAGTTTGTTCTGACCAGCCGACCGTTTTGAAGCCATGAGGACCCTTACCCAGGACCAGAGGGTATAACTACCGTCTGGCCAGAGCCAGAAGAGTGTCTAGAATGCTTTTGGGATAATGGCCAGCCGGTTCTGCCTATTCCTTACGCCAATGAACATGGCGGAATATAAACCTAACCATATAATCCTTGCATGCTGCATTCTACACAAATCTTTAAGGAGAAATTCAATGAACTATGTGGCCTCAGTTGAGCCTGAGGCTGGACTTCAACAAGTAACCCTGACGGCGCTTGAAGCTGGCCGTCCTGGCTTGCCCCCCCAAAGCACCCGCAAAGTAAGACAGAAGTATGTTGGGTACTTTGCAGGTGCGGGGCCATTGACATGCCAGAAAATGTTTAAGAAACATTTTATCCTACATTTTTTAACTTAAACTGAAAGAAGATTTCCTTTGATTTATTGCCTGGTTTCTTTTAGCTGTCTCCTAGGTTATCCAATGGGCTTTTCTTTTTGGACATTTCTTCAATAGTGCAAATGTAATTTATTTGATACATGAGGTGACAATCTCTTCTTTAGCAAACTATTATTATGTTGTGGGTCTGCTACACACACACCTTGTATTTGTTGTTAATGTATGTAATGCATTACTGAGAAAAATATTCATCATTTTCAGCACCATAATTGAATTTTGTGGAGTCATGAGAATGGCCTGATTGTGGCAAATTAGAAAGCATTGTAGGAGTTATTTACTAAAGGAAATTCAACTTTGCACTCCAAGTGCACTTAAAAGTGCACATGAAACTGCAAAGTGGATTTGCCTTTAGTAACTAACCCTCATTGTGACTGTAAACACCAACTTACTACAACAATTGCTATTGAGCATTGAAAGAAGAAGCCACACATTGTTAAGTAGAAAACATTTTACTCAAAGCACATTAACATGTGCATTAGAAAAGGGTTTTTGAACAAACCAACATTTTTGGTGTATATTTTTTTTTTCACATTGTAAATATCCTTTTTTTGGTTAAACTGGCATGTTTCAAAGCATAACATACACAACTCAGGAACTTACAAAGTTCAACTTTGACAAAGTGATGGCAATATCAGATGATGTCCAAACTGTGTTGATATTGCCTTCATCAGATGGGGTGCTGTCACTCCTGTAAAAGCCAAAATTTGAAGATGCACACAAATTTGGATTCAAACTGGGGATTTCCCTCCTGATCCCATGCCTAATGTCAACATGTGCTAGCTCCCATCATGGGGGATCAATGGACGTGTTTTGGGGGTGCAACCCCTTTCTCTCACCTAATTGAGTTGGGAGGAAGGGGTTGTACCCACACAACGCATACATTGATATCCCGTGATGGCAGATAGCACATGTTGACACACTGTGTGCATCTTCAAAATTTGGCTTTTAAAATACTTTAAAACTTAAAAACCTAACCTAAACCTAACACATCAATGATGTTCTTCATTTTTTTTTAACATCATTGATGTTTTCCTTTATATTTTCGAAATCACGATTGCACCCCATTCTCTCCCCGATAAGGATGTGGGCACTTTTACTGTTGAAATGAGATTCTTTTTCCACAACATCCACATCATCTAAAATAAAAAAAAACACACCATGTATTATAAATATGAAGGAATAGATCTCTTACCTGAAACTGTGGTCTCAGACACTCACCTGTTGTGGTGACAATTCCGCCCACTTCATAAACCTCTCACTCCTCATCCTCTGCTTGTGGTGTGGGGATTTCCCCTTCTCTAAGAGGTGGGGGGTCCCTGGTGTCCGCAGAGTCTTTTCTCCCCTATGTGAATAAAAAATAGGTATACTTAGCACAAAGATATTGGAGGGCAGAAATAGGAATATGAAACATTGCTTGGAAGTGTCATACAATTGTCTGTTTTGGCAGAGTTCCAAGCTGAAGAACATTTTTTTTTCCTTTCCAAACCTGGAATACTTACCTTTTTAGTTAAAGTATTACACATGTAGACACCCATATAGTATCCACTGGAGCACCTGTGTGGGACACCCTAAAAAGTTTGATTCTGGTGTCCCACACTAATGCTCCTGCTTCCAGATGTGTAAACAGCTGCTGAGTGTCCTTTCCTTACACTGAATCAAGTTAGCATTTCATTCTAGTTATTTTAAAACAAATAGGCATGAACAAACCTGTATCTGCCAAAAACATCTTATAGTGGTCAAACGAACGATGTTTTCTACGACTGATTAATGTGCCTATGAACATGAAAGTTGCCATTTTAAAATGTACAACAGTAAAGAAAAGCACATGGAGCAGCACAAACGTTAAGAAGAAGAATAGGGACACACGACAAAATACTTTTTTGCAGCACTCTCTTGATTCTTCTGTACTGATCGTGCTCCCTCAATTTGAGGTTTGACCATCGTTTCCTCAGTTGATCCTTGGAACGCTGTACCCCAAAATTCCTGTGCAGACTCTTCACAACTTTAAGCATGATCTTGGCCCTTCTTACATTTGGGTTTGGGTACAGTCCATTGTCTGCCCTGTTCAAGATGTCCACCATCTCCACTATCTCTATAAAGGCCATAATTGAGGCCTTCAATCTCCTCTGGGATCGGGAGGTTCGGGGGTCCGGCCTTTTGTCTTTGCACCCATTGTCTCTTCGCCATGTGCTCTCCCACTGTGCCGAAAGACAAGGGCCGGGGAATAAACTAGAAAGAACATCAGGGGTGTGCAGAGTTTCACGCATGCGCAGTGTATAATAAAGCATAACATGCATGCGTCCTACGTACGATCTGTGAGTGGAGGACGAAGTAATGGAAGCGACGATCGTTATACCGAAGGTACAATTTTAAGTTGGTGCATCAGTGGCCTTTACTGCTTATAGATTGAGGCCTTTATTGGGTCAAGATTAGGAGAGTTTCGCCTGGCATTAGGGTTTGTCTTGTGTTGTGTCTTGCAGAGAAAATGGATTTATTCAATGATGAGGACTTTATCCCCATATTCATTGATATGTACAGGGAGCTGCCCTGTCTGTGGTAGGTAAACCATTTTATAACAATAAACCAAGGAGGAAAGCGGCGCTGGATCAATTTCTGGAATTTGTGAAGCTGGTGATCCCCACGGCAGACATCCCCTATTTGAAGGCCCTAATTGGTGGCATGAGGAGCATTTATAATAGGGAGCGCAAGAAGGTACAGGATTCCCAGAGATCAGGAGCTGCAGTGGATGACATTTATGTACCCAGGCTGTGGTACTATGACAGACTGCATTTTCTGCCAGGCCAGACTGAACCCAGGCCAGCACTCTCCAGTCTTCCTTCAAGGCTTCCTTCCCCCCCAGCTGAGGCTTCCGACGACTAACCTGGGCCTTCCAGGTAGCAACATGTGGAGGAGCGCAGCTTGAATCAGGTATAGCATTCTTTAAAATATTTCTGTTTGTCAAACTAATGATGTTAAATATATGTTAGTTTGGATCACTAATTTCTGATTTCAGAAAGTGTTTTACATATCAATAGACAGTAGTGGCCACAATAGATTGGGACAAGAATGAAAAATGCTGGGGTCAGAATGATTGTCTTTTCTATTTATTAACATTCAATTTGCAACAGTCATGAGCTGAAAATTGGGTGTGATTGATGAACCAAAAACTAAAACTATGTCCCTTTTTCAGACACAGCAAAGCCTCAGCCAGGATGTGGAAAGTGGCAGCCAGGAGGTGGCCAGGCCCAGTAGCCTGCCCGAATACCAAGTCCCTCCCCTCAGCCTTCCACAAAAAAATGCCAGGAAGAGGAGTAACCTGAAGGAGGCAGCACTTGGCATATTTCTGAAGGCTACTGTGGCCCTCAGAAACCCCCCCAGTCTTCAAGAGGACTAGGCCTACATGGCAGCCTGCAAAATGCTGGAAATGGAGGAGGGCCAACGCCTCTTATTTGAGGAAGTTATGTTACAAGCCCTAAATAAGGGGTTTGAGGGGCAAACTCACAAGCCAAAGCCACCTTTGTGAGTTGAACCTTGGTCCTCCTCCTCCACCTCCTGTCACAACTCCAACACCAGAGCCACAGCCTGCAAGGAAGCGTCTAAGGAAGACAAGAGAGTGATGGCCTGGGTTCCGTCTGGTCTGGCAAAATACGCAGGCTGTTGTATGACCACAGCCTGGGGACAGATATGTCATCTGCTGCTGTTCCTGATCTCTTGTAGTCCTGGACCGGATTGTGCTCACTATTATAAGGACTCCTCAGGTTACCAATTTTGACTGTAAAATAATTGATGGGGTACAAATGCTTCGCAAATTTCACCAGTTTCTCCAGCGTTGCCTTCCTCTTTATTTTGTTATGACCCAGAATAAATGGTAATTTCTTTTTCACAAATACTTGGCTATGTGTTTTAGTTAGGCTAAAAAATAAAAGATAATAATGGTGTTGTGGTAACTTGACACACAAGATGAGAAATAATATTATGGAGAGCACTAGAAAAAAAATGCAGATCTTGATAAAAAAAAGAAAAAAAAAAAAGAAAAAAAAAAAAACATTTTTATGGAGATCTGACAAAAAAACAAAATTAATATTATTCATGAGATCACGAGAAATAATAAAGAAATCAGTTTGTGAGAACTCTGTGTGAATATGAACAGCAAAACAACTTCATTCTTCTAGCATTCTAAAGGAGAAGAGAATGTGCTGCATTAAACGATTTAAAAAATTGCAGCATAATAAATGTGCGATCTCCATTATGAATGCTAGTTTTACCAGACCGTCTGCTTCCATCTCACAATTTATTCTGAGCATGCGTGGCACTTTGTGTGTCGGAATTGTGCACACACGATCGGAATTTACGCAAACGGATTTTGTTGGCGGAAAATTTGAGAACCAGATCTCAAATTTTGTGCGACGGAAATTCCAATGGAAAATGTCTGTTGGAGCCTACACATGGTCGGAAATTTCCAACAAAAGGCTCCCATCAAACATTTTCCATCGGAAAATCTGACCGTGTGTACGAGGCATTAAAGTCCTTTTTGTTATATTATATAACTTGAGAACCCATTCACATCTTCAAAGTGCACGCATTTAATGTGTGTTGTGCTGCGTTTTTTTACTTGTGTTGCGTTAGGGCAGCCCATTTATTTGAATGAACTTCGTTATGCATCAAAATGCAACAAAATAGTAAATAGCATGCGCAATGCAGTGCACCACAGCACATACCACTGCAATGCAACTGTGTGAATCTGACCAAAGAGTTTAAAAGAGGTACCCTCTCTCATAAATAAATAGAACAGTGTATATTATTATGCAAACAAATACTAGAGTATAAATAGTGCGCAATATCAACCTTAGTCTATTTAGATCAGCAGGTGAGGTTAAAAGACAAATGTCATGGTATAATAAAATATATAAGTGCTTGCGTGACAATCCCAGGTGCACAAAAATATATATAAACTTCAAGTTACAATGAGGTTGTAACCAATTTAATAAATAAATAAATACACAATGTGTTAAAAATAAATACAATGTGTTTTAAATAAATAAAGTGCTTCAAAATGTGAGTAAAAACAAGTATGTGTTATAATGTGTCAAAGGAAGGAAATATCCAGTTTATGCCAGTGATGCATATGGGGATATATAAATTCCAAAAGCCAATACGGGCTTGACCTGATGGATTAGCTAATTATTTGATGAATTAATGGGTAAACGGCCGCCAGTTAACCACTTCCCGACCGCCCCATGTACATATACGTCGGCAGAATGGCACGTACAGGCAGAATCACGTACCTGTACGTGCCATTCTTCAGGCGCGTGGGGGGTCCGATCGGACCCCCCCCGGCCGGCGGGGACGGTCGGGATCGCTTCAGGAGCGATCCGGGATGAGGGGACGGCCAGTGGTTTCTGGCCACCCCCTCGCGATCGCTCCTGGCGAATCAGATGCTTCCTCTGTCTGTGTCAATCAAAACACAGGCAGAGGAAGTGATGTCACGCTCGGTGCGCCGGTCTATGTGACCGGAACGCCGAGCTGTCAACATGTACAGGTTAGTGCACCAACAGTACACTGACACCAGTACACATAGGCACACAAAACACCCCCCTGTCACCCCCAGATCACCCCCCAGATCACCCCCTCCCCCCCCAGTCACAGTGTCACTAATTGCAGTGATCATTTTTTTACTGATCACTGCATTTAGTGTCAGTGTGACTGTAATAACTGTCAGTGCAGTTAGTTTTAGGTCCAAGGTAGCCCCCTACCCCCCCTAATAAAGGTTTAACCCCTTGATTGCCCCCCAGGTAACCCTTTCACCCCCTTTTGCCAGTGTCACTAAGCGATCGTTTTTCTGATCGCTGTATTAGTGTCACTGCTGTCGCTAGGTAACCATTTTTTTTTTTTAGGTAACCGCCATGTTTATATAGGTTCATAAATAGGTTTATAGGTCAGGTACCCCCATATTACAACCTAAATAAAGGTTTTAAACCCCTTGATTGCCCCTAGAGTTAACCCTTTCACCAGTGATCACTGTATAACTGTCACTGGTGACGCTGGTTAGCCAGTTAGTTATTTCGTTATTTAGGTTCCCCGTCAGGTTTTTATATAGCGTCAGGTACCCCCATATATTACCTAATAAAGGTTTTAACCCCCTGATTGCCCCTAGTTAACCCTTTCACCCCCTTTTGCCAGTGTCACTAAGCGATCGTTTTTCTGATCGCTGCATTAGTGTCGCTAGGTAACCATTTTTTTTTTTTAGGTAACCGCCATGTTTATATAGGTTCATAAATAGGTTTATAGGTCAGGTACCCCCATATTACAACCTAAATAAAGGTTTTAAACCCCCTGATTGCCCCTAGAGTTAACCCTTTCACCAGTGATCACTGTATAACTGTCACTGGTGACGCTGGTTAGCCAGTTAGTTATTTCGTTATTTAGGTTCCCCGTCAGGTTTTTATATAGCGTCAGGTACCCCCATATATTACCTAATAAAAGTTTTAACCCCCTGATTGCCCCTAGTTAACCCTTTCACCCCCTTTTGCCAGTGTCACTAAGCGATCGTTTTTCTGATCGCTGCATTAGTGTCGCTAGGTAACCAGTTTTTTTTTTGTATTACTGTTACGGGTGACGCTGGTTAGTTAGCTTGTTTTTTATACTGTCAGGGCACCCGCCATTTATTACCCAATAACGGTTTAACCCCCTGATCGCCCGGCGGGTGATATCAATTAGGTTTTAGGGTCAAATAAGGTCTGCGTCGCCCCAGGTTAGTGCCAGTACCGCAAACACCCACGCGCAAAGCATACACCTCCCTTAGTGGCACAGTATCTGAACAGATCAATATCTGATCTGATCAGATCTATACTAGCGTCCCAGCAGTTTAGGGTTCCAAAAAAAAACGCATTGTTAGCGGGATCAGCCCAGATACCTGCTAGCACCTGCGTTTTCCCCCTCCGCCCAGCCCAGCCCACCCAAGTGCAGTATCGATCGATCACTGTCACTTACAAAACACTAAGCACACATAACTGCAGCGTTCGCAGAGTCAGGCCTGATCCCTGCGATCGCTAACATTTTTTTTGTGGTAGCGTTTTGATTCAGTCGCTTCAGTCAGGAGCTTTTTTACCTGTGAATCTCAAAAAATAAAAAAAAATAAAATAGTTGTCGTTTTATTGTTCTCTCTCTCACTCTATTCTCTCTCTATTGTTGCTCTTTTTTTACTCCATTCTATTCTGCAATGTTTTATTATGTTTTATCATGTTTTATCATGCTTGCTTTTCAGGTATGTAATTTTGTTTACTGTGTTTTAGTGTTAAGCATTTTTTTGTTTTCAGGTGCGCCATTCAGTTGCAACGCGGATTTATTTATCTTGACAGCAACAGCGTTTGCTCCCACGATACATAAAGCCGCGACTCCAACGCTGTAGGAGGTGATTTCACCACCACAGTTAAAAAAAAGAGCATATATGCCGAAGCATGGGGGCAGCAGGGGGGGGGGAGGAGCGATTGGCTCCTAATGCCACGTACATACGGTCGAAATTCCGACCGTGTGTACACGGCATAACTTTTGCGGGAGGATGCCCCCATGCATCGGCATATATAAATGGTGCATGTATGCCCATCATTAGAAGTGGGTGGATGAAGGGAGGTATTCTAATGGTGGGCATACCCACCAATCAATCTCTTTTTTTCGTTCAGCCAAGAGGCTGCATGAAAAAAAAAAGATTACAATATATGTCCAGTATGTTGCTGGACTTTGAATGGTTATACCAGAATGATGCCTGCAGGTTTAGGTATCATCTTGGTATCATTCTTTTCAGCCAGTGATCGGCTTTCATGTAAAAGCAATTCTAGCGGGTAATTAGCCTCTAGACTGCTTTTACAAGCAGTGGGAGGGAATGTCCCCCCTCCCGGATATAAACCGCGCCATTGGGAAATTGGGAAAGCATTTTATCACACCAATCTTGGTGTGGTCAGATGCTTTGAGGGCAGAGGAAAGATCTAGGGTCTAATAGACCCCAATTTTTTCAAAAAAAGAGTACCTGTCACTGCCTATTGCTATCATAGGGGATATTTACATTCCCTGAGATAACAATAAAAATCATAACAAAGAAAAAAAATGGAAGGAACAGTTTAAAAATAAAATAAAAAGCTAAATAAATAAAAAAAAAAAAACAAAAAAAAAAACAAAAAAAAGCACCCCTGCCCCCCCTTCTCTTGCGCAAAGGCGTACACAAGCGTTGGTCTGGCGTCATATGTAAACAGCAATTGCACCATGCATGTGAGGTATCACCGCAAAGGTCAGATCGAGGGCAGTAATTTTAGCAGTAGACCTCCTCCGTGAATCTAATGTGGTATCATGTAAAGTATATATAGTGTTTGGGGGTTCTGAGTAATTTTCTAGCAAAAAAAAACAAAGTTACTTACGGTAACGTTCTTTCCAGGAGTCTTTCAGGACAGCCACCTGAGAGACCTTGGCTCCTCCCCTCTGTAGGAAACACCTGCGCCAGCTTGCTATAAATTTCCTCCTCCCCTGCTGCTCCTCAGTTCTTTGAAGAGCACCTCCAGTTTGCTGGGGAGACACAAGAACATATGATACACATATAATAATTTATATCACATTTCCTGTAAGGAAACCTATGCTTTGATATACATCTGGGTGGGTACCCGGCTGTCCTGAAAGACTCCTGGAAAGAACGTTACCGTAAGTAACTTCGTTTTTCCCTTATCGTCTTTCAGGACAGCCACCTGAGAGGATAACCGAGCACTTACCCTTAGGGCGGGACCACAGCTTGTAAGACCTTACGTCCAAAGGTCTGATCTTTAGCTGACCATAGATCCACTCTATAGTGTCTTACAAAAGTGGCAAAGCTGGACCATGTTGCCGCTTTACAAATCTGTTCCGGCGTTGCTCCAGCTCGCTCTGCCTGTGACGCTGCCATAGCCCTCGTGGAGTGTGCCCTGATTCCTTCTGGGATCTGCATACCCCTTAGTTTGTAAGCCTGTACTATGGCTTCCCTTAGCCATCTGGCTATTGTACTCCTTGAAGCCTTGTGCCCTTGCCTGGCTCCTGTGTATAAAATAAATAAAGACTCCGTCTTTCTAATTGTCTTGGTTGCCTCTAAATAATGCAAGATGCATCTTCTGACATCTAAATTGTGAAATTTCGCTTCCTTCTCATGAGAAGGATTTGGGCAAAATGATGGTAATACGATTTCTTGACCCCTGTGAAACTTTGAGGCCACTTTAGGTAGAAACCCCGGGTCCATTTTGAAGATTATACGGTCCGGGAAGATTTGGCAAAAGGGGGGTCTGATAGATAGGGCTTCCATCTCACAGACCCTCTTTGCTGTAGTAATTGCTACCAAGAAGATTGCTTTAAGCGTCAGCATCTTTAGGCTGCAATCCTTTAATGGTTCAAAGGGTTCTTCTGTCATAGTCTGTAACACTAATGACAGATCCCATTTTGGAAAGGCTGTACTCTGTAGCGGCCTTTGTCTGCTCACAGATCTAAAGAGTCTGATTATCCAGGGGTTTGAGGCTAAACTCCTCTCCTGGTAAACTGACAGTGCTGACACTTGACTCTTTAGCGTGCTGAGGCTTAGCCCTTTGTCTACACCACACTGTAGAAACTCTAGGACTGCTACTGAGCTTTGCGTTTTAAAGTTGTTCTCTGTACACCATCGATTAAAACATCTCCATACCCTCTGGTAGATATTACGTGTCTCAACCTTCCTGCTTTTCAGCAGTGTGTCTATCAGACGGCTTGAGAACCCTTTCGCCTTTAGTAGCTGTTCCTCAGATACCAGGCGGCTAGTTTCCACCTTTCCACCTGTGGACAGTGCACTGGGCCCTGGGCTAGCAGATCCTCTTGGATTGGTAGCAACCAAGGGGGCTCTATGGCTAGTTCTTTGAGCATAGAGAACCACGGTCTCCTGGGCCAGTGAGGTGCTATGAGGATCAATGACGTGTTTTCTGTACGTAATTTCCTTATTACTGCGGGTAGTAGCACTGGTGGGGGGAAGGCATAACATCTGCTGAATTCCCACTTCTGCGCTAATGCGTCTACTCCGAGTGCTCCCTCCTCCCTTTTTAGGGAGAAAAAGGCTTGGACTTTCCTGCTTTCTCTGGAAGCAAATAAGTCTACCTGAGGTATTCCCCATTTCTCTGTAATCTGGTCGAATACCTCCTGTTTCAGCACCCAGTCTCCTTCTCTTACTTTCTTTCTGCTGAGAAAGTCTGCCACTTTGTTTAGGTCTCCTTTTAGATGTACTGCTGAAAAGGAGAGTATGTTTTTCTCTCCCCACTTCAGGATCTCTTCTGCCAGGGCCCACAGAACTCCGCTTCTGGTTCCCCCTTGTTTGCTTATGTAAGCTATAACTGACGAGTTGTCTGATCTGATCTGAACATGATGTCCTTTCAACTCTTTCTGGAAGGACTGGAGTGCAAACCATACTGCTTTCAACTCCTTCCAGTTGGACGATCTCGTCCACTCTCCCCTCCCCCAAGCACCTTGTGCTATCTGGGAGTCTAAGTGTGCTCCCCACCCTACACCGCTTGCGTCTGTGGTTAGGATTCGGGAGATAGGTAGGATCCACAGCCGTCCTACGGCTATATTTTCTGTCCTTCTCCACCACCATAAGGACTTCTTTACTTTTGCTGGTATTGATACCTGCAAATCCAGAGACTCCTGCTTGTGGTCCCACACTTTTAGTAGGAACATTTGCAGTGGTCGGAAATGCAGGTTTGCCCACTGAACTGCTGGGATTGCAGATGTTAGCAACCCCAATGTTGACATTATTTTTCTTATGGAACAGGGTACATTGGTCTGTATTGTTCTTATTTCTTTTTGCATTTTTTCTATCTTCTCTTTGGGTAGAAAAACTTTTTGCTGGACTGAGTCTATTATATACCCCAGGTATTTTATCTGTTGTGTGGGTTGTAGACTTGACTTCTCCACATTCACCAACCAACCTAGACTCTCTAGGAATGCCCGAGTATACTTGAGGTTCTCTAATAGCCTTTCGGGTGTTTTTGCAAAAAGGAGAAGGTCGTCTAAATAGGCAATAATGGATATGCCTTTTAGTCGCAATGGTGCCAGAGCTTCTGCCAGAACCTTGGTAAAGATTCTTGGCGAAGCTGATAGGCCAAAGGGTAGAGCCTGAAACTGAAGGTGTACGGTTCCTTTTCCTGTTTCTATAGCTAGCCTTAGAAACTTCTGGTGATTTAGGTGTATGGGTATGTGCAGGTACGCATCCTTTAAATCTAGCGACGCCATATAACAGTTTGGGGGCAACAGGGCCTTCACTGAGTATATGGAGTCCATCCTGAACCTTTTGTAGGTTATGGATAGATTTAGTGGTTTGAGGTTGAGGATTGGTCTGACCTTTCCTGAGGGTTTCTGTACTCCGAATATGTGGGAGTAGAAGCCCTGTCCTCTCTCTGCCTTTGGTACCGTGATGATTACACCTTGTTTCCTGAGGTCCTTTATGGATCTCATTAACCCTCTGGCTTTTTCCTTGCTGTTTGGCAGCTTGGTGATGTACAGTCTGTTTGGGGGGAATTTTGAGAATTCTAGGGAATACCCGTCTCTTATCGTCCTTAGAATGAATTGACTGGAGGATATTTCTTCCCATTGTGAAATGAAGGCCCCCAGTCTTCCTCCCACTGGGAGTGCTTCATTCTTTATTGCGGGTCTGCTCAGGAGGGCGAAAAATTGCTCCTCCTTTGCTATTCCCTCGCTGACCCCAAGGTTTCTTTTGATTAGTTGCCTTGGGTATTGAAAAACGGGACTTAGTATCCCTCCTTTGCCTCTTTCTGTTTTGTTGAGGCTGGGACCACGGTGCTTTCCGTTTCAGCGGAAACGCTTTCTTTTTGTCCGCTGTACGGTCTAACACTTTCTCTAATCCTGGCCCAAACAGGAGGTCCCCTGTAAACGGGATCCCGCATAACTTGGCTTTGGACGCAGCATCCCCTTGCCAAGTCTTTAGCCATAGGGCCCGCCTGGTAGAATTGGCTAGAGCCGAGGATCTGGCTGCCATGCGTACCAGTTCTGCTGATGCGTCTGCGATATACGCGATGCCTTTGAGCAGAGTGGGAAAAGAGGACAAAATTTGCTCCTTTGCAGTTCCTTCCTCAATATGTGCCTGTATACGGTTGAGCCAGAACTCTACATTTCTGGCTACCACCGTGACCGCCATGGCTGGCTTTAGGCTTCCCACTGTGGCGTCCCATGACTTTTTTAATAGGGCATCCATTCTTTTGTCCATTGCTTCAGAAAGGACCCCCATATCCTCAAAAGCTAGATCGGTGTGCCTGGAGACTTGTGAGAAGGCAGCGTCTAGTCTTGGGATTTTGTTCCACACTGATGACTCATCATCTGAAAATGGGAACCGTCTCTTTAAGGCTTTAGAAAAGAATGGTTTCCTTTCAGGTTCCTGCCATTCTTTCTTGATTGCCTCTATTAAGACCTCATGAACAGGAAAATTCTTCTTTTCCCGTTCTCCTAAACCCTCATACATCTGATCATGCAGGGATAAAGGTTTCTTTTCAGTCTGTATACCCAGCGTGGTATGAATGGCTCCCAACAGCTGGTCTACCTCTTCTAAAGAGAGTTTGTATCTAGAGGGTCTTCTGGAATCCCCTTCCAGTGTTTCACCCTCAGATTCTTGGGAGCCGGACGCTGCGCTGTCAGGCTCGTCCTCTGCCTCCTCTCTAGGAGTTACTAAAGGACCGGCACTAGTGGAGGGTAGTGCCTGTGCGTTTGCTAGCACCGGTGGTACTGGTGGGGGAGCAGTCTGCAGTTGAGGGATCTGAAATCCTTCAAAAAAGGTTTTGAAAGATACAAAGGTACTAGATAGTTCCTTAACAGATGCCGCTAAATCACTGCCCTGCTCTGTGGAATGTTCTTGCACTAACTTGTGAATACATTCCTTACATAATGCTTTCCCCCAGGAATCTTTAAGTGTGTTTTTACAAGAAGGGTACCTCCTCTTTGAATTATGAGAGGGCTTAGACTTGTCAGGTTTCTGAAAAGACATAAAGAAAAAACCCACACACATTAATACTGACATAAGCTTCCTGCAACTTGCAGGTGCGCAGCGTCTTCCATATGGGCTTACCACACTAGGGGCCCAATGAAAATAACCCTCTGACACAGGAGGGACCTGCCCACCCCCCCCTTTGCTGAACCCTTGAGGGGGAGGGGGATGGGTGGTGGTTATAGGCCAGGGGAGGTCCTCCCCAGGTTCCCCTTACCTTTACATGGCTGGAGCTGGTCTCTGTCGTAGCAGTCTGGTCCCTCCCTTCTGCGTCCGACATGCTTGTGTCACCACTGGAGCTTTTGCTGTCTCCACAGCAATTGTAGCTCCTCTCCTAGCCCATGCCTGGTCCCTTTTCATGGTTCGCGGCCGGAACCGGAAGCCGCGAACCCGGAAGTACACGCCCCCTCATGCCGGACGTGACGTCACCCGTCGCCGACATCGCCGGTCCCTATACCCAGCGTGTTCCGCGCTGCGAGCGCTACACGCCGCTGGAGGTATGGGACGGCAGGGCCTGTATCCGTGCTCCGCACTCGGAGCTGAGAAGGAACCCCCCTGACCTCCGCTGCGCTCAGGGATGCAGGGGTGGCAGTCTCTCCCAGGTTAGTTACCTGGTCTGTTGTCCAAAAAAAGGAGCCTCTGCTGCTTTGTTTGTGGACCTTTTCCTTTGCCTGAGCCTTACATACCCCCTGGTAATCCTGACTCTCCTGGCTGGTTCCAAAAAAGGTGTCTCCCCACCTGGAGGAAACACAAATAACTGAGGAGCAGCAGGGGAGGAGGAAATTTATAGCAAGCTGGCGCAGGTGTTTCCTACAGAGGGGAGGAGCCAAGGTCTCTCAGGTGGCTGTCCTGAAAGACGATAAGGGAAAAAAATATAGCAATGTTGAGCCCATTAAATATTTTTTTTTTTTGTCCCAAGAGATTGAATAATGAAAAAAAATATATATATATATTTTTTTTACAAAAAGTTGTCACTAAATGATATATTGCTCAAACATGTCATGGGCATATGTGGAAATACACCCCAAAATACATTCTGTTGCTTCTCCTGAGTACGGGGATACCACATGTGTGGGACTTTTTGGGAGCCTAGCTGCGTACGGAACCCCAAAAACCAATCACCGCCTTCAGGCTTTCTAAGGGTGTAATTTTTTTATTTCACTTCTCACTGCCAATCACAGTTTCGGAGGCCATGGAATGCCCAGATGGCATAAAACCCTCCAAAATGACCCCATTTTGGAAAGTAGACACCCCAAGCTATTTGCTGAGAGGTATGGTGAGTATTTTGCAGATCTCGCTTTTTGTCACAAAGTTTTGAAAATTGAAAAAAAGAAAAAAAAAAAGTTTTTTTCTTTACTTTCTTCATTTTCAAAAACAAATGAGAGCTGTAAAATACTCACCATGCCTCTCAACAAATAGCTTGGGGTGTCTACTTTCCAAAATGGGGTCATTTGGGGGGGTTTTGTGCTATTTTGGCATTTTATGGCCTTCGAAACGGTGATAGGTAGTGAGGAGTGAAATCAAAAATTTGCACCCTTAGAAATCCTGAAGGCGGTGCTTGGGTTTCGGGCCCCGTACGCGGCTAGGCTCCCAAAAAGTCCCACACATGTGGTATCCCCATACTCAGGAGAAGCAGCAAAATGTATTTTGGGGTGCAATTCCACATATAACTATGGCATGTGTGAGCAATATATCATTTAGTGACAACTTTTTGAAAAAAAAAAATCTTTTTTATTTTTGTCTTTATTCAATCACTTGGGACTAAAAAAAAAATATTCAATGGGCTCAACATGCCTCTAAGCAAATAGCTTGGGGTGTCTACTTTCCAAAATGGGGTCATTTGGGGGGTTTTGTACTTCTCTGCCATTTTAGCACCTCAAGAAATGAAATAGGCAGTCATAAATTAAAAGCGGTGTAAATTCCAGAAAATGTACTCTAGTTTGTAGACGCTATAACTTTTGCGCAAACCAATAAATATACGCTTATTGGCATTTTTTTTTACTAAAGACATGTGGCTGAATACATTTTGGCCCAAATGTTTGACTAAAATTGAGTTTATTAGATTTTTTTTATAACAAAAAGTAGAAAATCTCTTTTTTTTTCAAAATTTTCGCTCTTTTTCCGTTTATATCGCAAAAAATAAAAATCACAGAGGCAATCAAATACCATCAAAAGAAAGCTCTATTTGTGGGAAGAAAAGGACGCAAATTTCGTTTGGTTACAAAATTGCATGACCGCGCAATTACCAGTTAAAGTAGTGCAGTGCGAAATTGAAAAAAGACCTCTGGTCCTTTGGCTGCCAAATGGTCCGGGGCTGAAGTGGTTAAATATTATATTAATCCCATAGGTGATAGCAGTCCATTAAATGAGTTAGATAATTAATGAAATAACTCTTCACATCCACTAATGATATCCAGGACACAATTAGAAATGCTAGAGAGAAAAAAAAAAGGAGAGAGAAAAAAAGAAACTTCCCTTTTATGCTGGGAATGTGGGGCTTTTTTCCTTTTGGTTCCTCCTGATATCTTGCTCCGGTATGATATAAAAGAGAAAAAGAAACAAACAAAAAACCATTGCGCAGCGCTCTATTCAACCATCAAACAAAGAAGATCTTTTAGGTGGTTGCCTACAGCTATACAACTCACATGTACCCAGTAGGTGTTTGTGCGTTCAAATCCTGCTAATGGTCAGGCTCAGATAGGGGGCTGTCAGCCCTTTCCTCCTCACTGTGCTGTGCTGTGCTTAGCACTGTCACTTGGGCTCGTCCTCCCGACGCGTATCATCACAGGTCACGTGACTTTCTCAGCACAGCACAGCACAGTGAGGAGGAAAGGGCTGACAGCCCCCTATCTGAGCCTGACCATTAGCAGGATTTGAACGCACAAACACCTACTGGGTACATGTGAGTTGTATAGCTGTAGGCAACCACCTAAAAGATCTTCTTTGTTTGATGGTTGAATAGAGCGCTGCGCAATGGTTTTTTGTTTGTTTCTTTTTCTCTTTTATATCATACCGGAGCAAGATATCAGGAGGAACCAAAAGGAAAAAAGCCCCACATTCCCAGCATAAAAGGGAAGTTTCTTTTTTTCTCTCTTTTTTTTTTTTTTTCTCTCTAGCATTTCTAATTGTGTCCTGGATATCATTAGTGGATGTGAAGAGTTATTTCATTAATTATCTAACTCATTTAATGGACTGCTATCACCTATGGGATTAATATAATATTTAACTGGCGGCCGTTTACCCATTAATTCATCAAATAATTAGCTAATCCATCAGGTCAAGCCTGTATTGGCTTTTGGAATTTATATATCCCCATATGCATCACTGGCATAAACTGGATATTTCCTTCCTTTGACACATTATAACACATACTTGTTTTTACTCACATTTTGAAGCACTTTATTTATTTAAAACACATTGTATTTATTTTTAACACATTGTGTATTTATTTATTTATTAAATTGGTTACAACCTCATTGTAACTTGAAGTTTACAGTGGTGTGAAAAAGTGTTTGCCCCCTTCCTCATTTCCTGTTCCTTTGCATGTTTGTCACACTTAAGTGTTTCGGAACATCAAACCAATTTAAACAATAGTCAAGGACAACACAAGTAAACACAAAATGCAATTTGTAAATGAAGGTGTTTATTATTAAAGGTGAAAAAAAATCCAAACCATCATGGCCCTGTGTGAAAAAGTGATTGCCCCCCTTGTTAAAACATACTATAACTGTGGTTGTCCACACCGGAGTTCAATTTCTCTAGCCACACCCAGGCTGATTATTGCCACACCTGTTCACAATCAAGGCATCACTTAAATAGGAGCTGCTTGACACAGTAAGGTCCACCAGAAGATCCTTAAAAGCTACACATCATGCGAGACCCAAAGAAATTCAGGAACAATTGAGAAAGAAAGTAATTGAGATCTATCAGTCTGGAAAGGGTTATAAAGCCATTTCCAAAGCTTTGGGAATCCAGCGAACCACAGTGAGAGCCATTATCCACAAATGCTGAAGACATGGAACAGTGGTGAACCTTCCCAGGAGTGGCCGGCCGCCCCAAATTACCCCAAGAGCGCAGCGACGACTCATCCAAGAGGTCACAAAAGACCCCACAACAACGTCCAAGGAACTGCAGGCCTCACTTGCCTCAGTTAAGGTCAGCGTTCATGCCTCCACCATCAGGAAAAGACTGGCAAAAATGGCCTGCATGGCAGAGTTCCAAGGAGAAAACCACTGCTGAGCAAAAAGAACATCAAAGCTCGTCTCAATTTCTCCACAACACATCTTGATGATCCCCAAGACTTTTGGGACAACATTCTGTGGACCGATGAGACAAAAGTGGAACTCTTTGGAAGGTGTGTGTCCAAGTATATCTGGCGTAGAAGGAACACTGCATTTCAGAAAAAGAACATTATACCAACAGTAAAATATGGTGGTGGTAGTGTGATGGTCTGGGGCTGTTTTGCTGCTTCAGGACCTGGAAGACTTGCCGTGATAAAAGGAACTATGAATTCTGCTGTCTACCAAGAGATCCTGAAGGAGAATGTCTGACCATCTGTTCGTGTACTCAAGCTGAAACGAACTTGGGTTCTGCAGCAGGACAATGATCCTAAACACACCAGCAAGTCCACCACCGAATGGCTGAAGAAAAACAAAATGAAGACTTTGGAGTGGCCTAGCCAAAGTCCTGACCTGAATCCTATTGAGATGTTGTGGTATGACCTTAAAAAGGCCGTTCATGCTCAAACCCTCTAATGTAACTGAATTAGGACAATTCTGCAAAGATGAGTGGGCCAAAATTCCTCCAGGACGCTGTAAAAGCCTCATTGCACGTTATCGCAAACGCTTGGTTGCAGTTGTTGCTGCTAAGGGTGGCCAACCAGTTATTAGGTTTAGGGGGCAATCACTTTTTCACACAGGGCCATGATGGTTTGGATTTTTTTTCACCTTTAATAATAAACACCTTCATTTACAAATTGCATTTTTGTGTTTACTTGTGTTGTCCTTGACTATTGTTTAAATTGGTTTGATGTTCCGAAACACTTAAGTGTGACAAACATGCAAAGGAACAGGAAATGAGGAAGGGGGCAAACACTTTTTCACACCACTGTATATATATTTTTGTGCACCTGGGATTGTCACGCAAGCACTTATATATTTTATTATACCATGACATTTGTCTTTTAACCTCACCTGCTGATCTAAATAGACTAAGGTTGATATTGCGCACTATTTATACTCTAGTATTTATTTGCATATTCTTTTAAGTGTAGGACACACTTCAATGGTGCAGCATATCATTTGGTCATCTTATCTATTTTATTTGGTTTTCTAACACATTTTTAATATTTTTAATTCTCCTATCAGCGCTTTAGTACTCACTTTGCACAGTGTATATTATTATTTTACAGGATCTATATAGCACCAACTGTTTGCGCAGCGCTTACCAAAATGAAGGCAGACATTACAGTTACATTGCAATTTGGTATAAGAGGAATCAGAGGGCCCTGCTCATTAGAGCTTATAATCTAGGAGGGAGGGTCAATTGATACAAAAGGTAATAGCTGTGGAGGATGAGCTGATGGAGAAAATAAGTGTATTAGTTAGAAACAGAATAAGCTTCTTTAAAGAGAAAGGTTTTCAGGGATCGTCTAAAGATGGACAGATTAGGGGACAGTCGGACAGAATGGGGAGTTTCAAAGATTGGAAGAAACAGGATGGGAGAAACTCTGGAGAAATCCTGTAGGCGAGCATGGGAGGAGGTGACGAGAGCTAGAGAGCAGGAGGTCTAGGGAGGACCGAAGAGAGCGGCTTGGTTGGTATTTTGAGACTAGGTTAGTGATGTAACTGGGGGCAGAGTTGTGGATGGCTTTGTAAATTATTGTTAGTACTTTTAATTTTATTCGTTGGGTGAGTGGAAGCCAGTGCAGGGATTGGCAGAGAGGGGTGGAGCACACTGAACAGTTAGTAAGGTGGATGAGTTTTGCAGCAGCATTCATTATGAACTGAAGGGGTTGATAGTGTATGCAAAGGTAATCCAATGAGGAGGGAGTTGCAGTAGTCGAGGCGAGAGATAACCAGGGAGTGAATTAGACGCTTAGTGGTGTCATTGGTTCAAAAGGGGCGTATTCTAGAGATGTTGCAGAGGCTAAGGCAGCATATTTTGGACAGGGATTGGATGTGGGCCTGAAAGGACAGTTCAGAGTCTAGGGTTACCCCTAGCACCCTGGCATGTGGGGACAGACTGATAATATATGACATAATCTCTTGTATTTCTCCCTCTTGTTTCTGTATCAAAAGGAAAATCTGCTATTCCAGAATCAGATTTTTTTGACTGTCTTCAGAAGATAAAATACGCTTTTAATTTATTGGTGAGTATACATATATAACAACTCACCAGCATACAAACATTAGTGGATGACAATTAAGGTACTAAGCAACAACAAAAAATAATATTACCAGCAAAACTAATAAAAAACTTGATATGCATACAGACAGTACAGCATGCCAGATCGGCGCTTCGGTTTTTATAAATCACCATCCATATTCTTGTTGGTAATCTGGTGATCTAAGAATCCCAGCCTGTGATTATTATTGAGTGAACGGAGTGCGGTTTGCTGGACATTCGCCATATGAAAAAAATCCACAAACTATCAATTCAATTGAAGTTTTTGGGAGCCGAGTCTTGTTTTTTCTTTTAAGGGATTTTCATGGCCAATATGCAAGCTTTTGGCTAAAAAGAGCGTTGTTTACATGCTGAAAAAAAGATACAGGTGTATCTACTTCAACCAATATAAAAAATAAACAAATCGAAATAAAGCATGGTCCAATTTGCTCAAATGGGAGAAAGCAATTCCTTCCTGATCCCTGGCAGGCAATGGGATATTCCCTGGATCAACAATCCTTGGTGTTATTAACTATAAATGTTAGTATTTAGTTATATTTTGTAACAGTCTACTGAGCTGGGCAAAATTAGTTCCATATGTGTAAAATGTATTGGAGCGATTTGTTTTAACTGTTGCTCCAAAAAATTTTACAATGGATAAGAAAAGAAATGTAAGATATAAAAGGGTCCGCAGAGAAATTACTGATCTCTTGCCAGAGACAATTTTTTTTTTTTAGGGTTTATTATATGTAAGAGAAGTGAGTGAGCAATTCCCATTCCACCACCTGAATTCTGTTCACATGGCCCGCACTCTATGCTATCCTTAAATTTGCTTGCAATAAAATGACATGCTACCAGCTATCTTTAGTTCCTAGCATGCATGGGAAATCTATAGACCCTGGTGCATAGCTGACCATTGATGCCAATCATTAATATGAGCGGCATATAGCTCTGGTGAGTTAGGCTGGGTTCAAACTGCAGACGGATGCAGCTCGCAGCAGGGGTCCAGTGTCTTGATAAAGTGTTTTATGTTATTAGGTAAATTGCAATTACTTTCACACAACCTACATCTCTTATATCTACAGGGAAAAGTACAAGATGATATGTTCCAACCAGCTCCTACAGACCTGGTCCATATGCTGTTTAATATACTGCCCAAGGTGAGACGCATAAGCTAAGTTTACTTGCGCAAAATTGTGTTTTTTCCATTCAAAATGTAACTCTATGGAACTTTCTTCCAGATTCTGTCCAACTGCCCCAGGAAGGACATGTCTAGTTCTGTAGTGTCTCCTTTTCCAACGCAAAAGGCTTTGCTGTTGTTGAGCTCATGTGTGACGGATAAAGAAAGAAAACTATGGGAAAGCTTAGGGGATGCTTGGTTAAGAACAAGGTACTGAAACCAGAGTGGAACTAGAGGTCAATTTGAGGACAATGACAATTAAAGCCGCTGAAATGGTACCTAAAATGTATTTTAAGCAGAAACTCTTTTGGATAGAATAGGGAGGGATTGTTATGTCTGTCAGATTGTAGGGGTCCTGGATTGAACAGTCATTGACAAAGATGTCCCAGGTCCTGCCCTGCTTCTTCTTGGATAGTAACCCCACATACCTGCCTTTATAATGTATATCCACCATCTTGGATATGTTCCTGCCAAACTGTCAAATTCTTTGGTGCAGAACATCATTGACAATTATATTCATCTTACAGTAATCTCATTTCAGCCATCATCCCTTTAACACTCTTCTAGGAAGCACCACAGAGAAGGGACAGGTCCCCAATAGTATGCTAGTTTGCTCCAGTTCTGCCTAGGTGGGCATTCTCTCTGATGTTGCTTGCTATCAGGATTTCTGTTCCCACACACAAAAGAAGATACTTACATAGGCCCAGAGGCAATACGCACCAAGCTACAGTACCCGCAGCTGAGGGTAAGAGGTAGACAAGGCAACTCCATCTGTTCCCCTAGGTGCTCTGACTGGGAGTTCAGTCCTGCCCAGGGCCCTTTGTGGCAGCTACAGCTCAAAATTGCATCTTGCCTAAGGGTTGTCCTGTTCCCATACCCTGCTCTTACTGGGACCCACCCACAGCTGGTACTATATGGGCACTAACTCCACCCATGACATCACGACAGGAGGGGCAGAATTTAAAAGGGCCCTAACACCTGCCAAGAAGTTAACAAAAAAAGACAAGGAGAACCAACCAGATGGATTATACCGGTACCTGAACAAGACATGCAGACAAAAAATAATAATAGATTTCTAAAAAATGTTTTGATACAAAATACAGTCTTATATACATTTGAATTAAAAGTAGTAACACATGTATTGAAATACTCAGGATCATATTGTGTGTCATAAATACTGGTTTACACGTTTCGCCAAAAGCTTCCTCAGAACCAAGTATGACCATGAAACCTTACGTGTTGCTCTACTTAAAAAAAATGTCCTTAGTCCTCATTCTTAAGGCTAGTGTAGTGGCCCAGTTTTATTACTGGTGCAAGTGAGACCAGTCTCTGTAAAGCCTGCAGACAGCAATGAGGCTACTAGATGGTTGCATGGTTGTATCCCCACAGCAAAAGCTCACCAGTCCTAGTGATATTTCAGCTCACCATCCAATCACTTACAGTGATTAGTCCAGTCTCTGCTCTGCACCCAAGGGACTCTGGCTGTCAGCACACCCAAACGCAGGGCTTCAGATCCCGCTTAGGCTGCTGGCAATTGTGATGGTGCACACTCGACAGCTATGTGCACTCTCCAATCACCCTCATGACAAGAGGAAGCTGAGTCCTTCTCCTAGCAATTACATATTTACATAGTAGGAGGTTGAAAAAAGACACAAGTCCATCAAGTCCAACCTATGTGTGTGATTATATGTCAGTAAATTAGATATGTGCAGAACAAAAAAAATCCTTTAATTTCATTTTGTATCAATTTGTTATTTACATAAATTAGTTTAGTTAAATTAGTTTCATTAGTTTTCGGAATTAAATTTGTTTATTTGTTTTCGGATCGATTCGAAAAGTTTTTGAATCAAATTTTCCAACTTCCAAAGAGAATAAAATAGAAAATAAAGGAATAGAATAGAAAAGAATATAACAGAAAATAAAAGAATATAATATAATAGAGTAAAACGGAACAAAATAGGATAGAAAAAAAAGAACAGAATAGAATGGAATGGAATAGAACAAAAAAAGAATAGAATAAAATAGATTATAACCATGTTCTGAAATTTGAATAGAATAGAAAAGAATAGAATTTAAAAAAAATAGAACAGAATATAACCATTTTCCAAAAGTCAAATAGAATCAATTTGAATTTGAATAGAATAAAAAAAGAATAGAATAGAATAGAATAGAAAATAACACAATAGTATAGAAAAAAACAACAGAAAAGAATAGAAGGAATATAACCATCTTCCTATTCTAATCTATTCTATTCAAATTGATTCTATTTTCATTTTGGGAAATTGTTATATTCTTTCTATACTAATCTATTCAATTTTTTTTTATTTATTCTATTCTTTCTTATTTGCTTATTCTATTCTATTTTCTATTCAAATGTATTCTATTCGAATTTTGGAAGATGGCTATATTCTTTCTATTCTGTTCTATGCTATTCTATTCTATTCAGTTTTTTTTTCTATACTATTCTGTTAATTTCTATTCTATTCTAATCTATTCTTTTCAAATTTGAATTGATTCTATTTGAATTTTGGGAAATGCTTATATTCTTTCTATTCTAATCTATTCTATTGTTTTTTAAATTCTATTTTCTATTCTATTATAGTCTATTCTATTATAGCCTATTCTATTTTTCTATTCTTTTCTATTCTATTATTTTCTTATATATTCAAATGTATTCTATTTGAAATTCGAATTTCAGAAGATGGTTATAGTCTGTTATTCTATTCTATTCTATTTGTTTCTATTATATTATATTCTGTTCTTTTTTTTTCTATTCTATTTTGTTCTGTTTTACTCAATTGTATTCTATTCTTTTATTTTCTGTTATATTCTTTTCTAGTCTATTTTTTTTTCGTTTCTATTCCTTAATTTTCTATTCTATTTTATTCTCTTTGGAAATAGGAAAGCTATTCGAATTTGAAAAAAATTTTGAATACGAAAAGTATTCGAAAAATTATTCAAAAACGGTTCAAATTTTAATTTTGTCCGAATTTTTTTTTAGTGTTTTCGGATTTGTTTACCGTATTTATCGGCGTATAACACGCACTTTTTCCCCCTTAAAATCGGGGGAAAGTCGTGGGTGCGTGTTATACGCCGATACCCAAAAAAAAAAAAATGACAAAAATCGGTTGCGGCGCCGAAAAATGGCGACCGCGGCCGAAAAAAGGCCGAACCGCGGCCGAAAAAGGCCGGAAAAAGCCGAAGCGCGGCCGAAAAAGGCCGGAAAAAGCCGAAGCGCGGCCGAAAAAGACCGAAGCCGGCTGTTCAGCTCCGCTCGTAGTCCCGCCTCCCTGCGCTCGCTTCCGAAACAGCAGGGAGGCGGGACTCCGAGCGGAGCTGAACAGTCGGCTCGGTCTTTTTCGGCCGCACTTCGGCCTTTTTCGGCCGCGGTTCGGTCTTTTTCGGCCGCGCATGCGCGGTATTTCTCGCGGCGGGAAATTTAAATGATGGCGAACTGCAAATGACACTAGGAAGCTGCAAATGACACTAGCAAGCTGCAAATGACGCCGGGCAAGCTACAAATGACGCTGGGCAGGTTGCAAATAACGCTGGGCAGGTTGCAAATGACGCTGGGCAGGTTGCAAATGACGCTGGGCAGGTTGCAAATGACGCTGGGCAGGTTGCAAATGACGCTGGGCAGGCTGCAAATGACGCTGGGAAAGGCTGCAAATGACGCTGGGAAAGGCTGCAAATGACGCTGGGAAAGGCTGCAAATGACGCTGGGAAAGGCTGCAAATGACGCTGGGAAAGGCTGCAAATGACGCTGGGAAAGGCTGCAAATGACGCTGGGAAAGGCTGCAAATGACGCTGGGGCAAGCTGCAAATGACGCTGGGCAAGCTGCAAATGACGCTTAAATGTAAGTTTTTTTTTTTCCCTAAACTTCTCTCCTAAAACTTTTTTTCCTTAAAATTCCCTCCTAAACTTGGGGTGCGTGTTATACGCCGGTGCGTGTTATACGCCGATAAATACGGTACATTCGGTAGTATTGTAATTCAGAAATTTGGATACATCAGAATTATTGAAAAACAAAAATTTGTCAGAATTTTAATTCGGAACAAAACTAACCGCACATGTCTACTATCAATCTCCCTGTGGGAAATGCTATTTCAAAAGCTCTTGATTATAGTAGGGTTTCTCTTGTCTGGACTACAATTTCCACAGTGCAATGCTACCTGACTCAGTCTATTGAACTCTTCCTGCTCAGCAGCTCCCTCCTCTTGCTGATATAGCTGCTAACCAGTTCAGTACTGCAGGGGAGCAGCTACAGAGAGCAACTGTAACCAGTGTTTCTCTCACTATCCATTCTTAGCCAAGCACCTGGCTACATACAAATTGCTCACATCCATAAAGGGTTATAGGTGCAAAACCTAAAGTGCCTAATGATGTGAAATATTCGTAACAAAAGCCTAAATGAACAGATGGAGGTTTTTTTGTTAAGGATTATGTATTTATTTAAAATAATAATGTGATTTGGTAATGCACTGTTCATATTATGTATGGATTTCAATGATAGCTCTACTTTAAAAAAATAAATACAATTTTGCACTCAAAACCTAAAAACATAAAAAGTTTAACCTCATTTAATTTGTGTAAACTACTGACTGTAGGCTACATAGAAGGTCAATTGTCTGTTGGAAGATGGCATTTTCTAGGACCATAAAAATTGTGTATTTTTTTCAACTTCATATATGTATATCAGATTGTATTTTATGGTTATAAGCCTTTAAATTTATATAAAAGTTACTAGTTAGCAGCTTTATCTTTTCAAATGTTACTTTCTTTATAGAGCTGATTGGCCTAATTCTAAGATGATCCCACCATATATACCAGTATTCTATGATGGATGGATTCTTCCAAATGTAAACTCAGTAAATGGACAGCCAAAGGTAAACAGAGATATCAAAATGTTAGCTCATATACATGGTAAATCGGACTCATATAGGGTCCGATTTACTACAAGCAATTAGGCTGTTCACTTTGTAAGGGAAGTTGCACTTGACAAGAAAAATTGCCCCAGAGCTCAATGATTGTGGTGAAGTCTCACTTTTAAAGATTACCCAATCATGTGCAAAGAAAAAAATATAAATAATTTTGTTCATGGTTGGAAGATGGAAGTCAGCAGAGCTTTACCTTATTCACTAAGCTCTGGCGCAAGTTCCCTTGCAAAGTCAACAGCCACCTTGCCTTTAGTACATGGATTAAATGCGCACATCCACATCAGAATATTGTGCGCTGGTAATATAAAATACCTTCACTACAGTTTAAAAAAAACACAAGGCAAGTCCCCTAGCCATGTACAGGGGCCCAAAATCCAATGAGCACCTTCAGGCTTTCAAGGGGTGTTAATTACGCATTGGATTTCCTGACTACCTATCACAATTTCAGACACCTTAAAATGCCAGGACAATATAAACACCACCCAAAAAAACACTTTTTGGAAATACACTCCAAGGTATTTGACAAGAGGCATGGGGAGTATTTTGCAGATGTAATTATTTGTCACAAGGTTTTAAAAAATGAAAAAAAATGTTTTTTTCATTTTCTTTCTTCATTTAACAAAAAACTTGTGGGCAGGTTGGTCAGGACAGAAGGGACAATAAAAAACAGGTGTCACACCTTATTCCACATTTACCACAGACACAAGATCTTTTTTGGAGTGACTTTTGTGTTGGGGTAGGTTGGAACACATCTGGAAAATGCCTCTCATGCAGCTGGCTAACTGCATCTGGATATGGGCTTTGGCCACAGCTCCTTCTGGAAACAAAATGGCTGAGATGATCGCTTCCTGAAATCTAGGAAGGATCCAGTTTCTCCAGTAGCTTTGTAAAAAGCAAATGCATTGTATGGAGCCAATTAAAATAAATATATAGGCATTTTTTTTGTACTATTGTCTAGCGCTACAGGAGGCTAAATACAGCTTCTTCATTTGATCATTGCAGCCTGCACCTCCCATATTTAGATTATTTAGATTACACTTAAAAAATGATAAAGGGGCGTTGTTTTAGTTGTCTGTTACCACCTGAACCCTGGGCTGTGAATGGGGGAGTAACAGGCGCTGCTAAAACTGGGGACAGCCTAGGGTTTGCAATCACCTCTGAAAGGCTACTATGGGCTCTACTGACCTGTGCTCAAATTCTTGGTGGCTGCGGTTGCATTGTGCTACTAGTTCTAGCCACCTCACTAGCTTGTACTGCACCGCTGGGAAGTAATACACTGCTGGTGCTTGCCAGATCACCAAAACGTAATGCAGCACTAGTACTAGCACTCTGCTGCATCTGAGCAGAATTATGTGTTTCTAGCACTTCAGCAACATGAGGTGGGGTATGCCTGATTTTAGCAGGGATCTCGTCACCATTGTCCGAGCTATATGTCAGGGTGCTGCCGCTTTCTACAGGTTCATATTCTGACCCTGATTCTGTCATGCTCAGAATCCTGTACACCTCCTCACTAGTGTACCTTTTTTTGGGCAGTAACTTTACAGGTAACTAGTGGCGACTATGGGAAAAAGAGCTCCTGGCTAGCAATCAGGGACTGCTTGCACACTAGAGATAAAATTAATTGCTAGTGCTAGCAGCGATCAGGCACGATCTTGCTAACACTGGGGTTTTGCAGACAATGTATCAGAGGTGGCAGTGATCAGAAAAAATATACTGACACTGTTCTTGGTGGGGGGGGGGGGGGGGTAAATGCAAGTGCTGGCAGTGATCGGGACTGATCCTGCTAATACAGCATTTTGGGGGACACCAGTATAGTTCTGATTGTGATCGGGTTACTGATCCGTACAGACAATATACTAGTAATGGTAGTTATAGTGTGACCTATCTTGTTTGTAACACGGGGACTGCCTGTACTAGAGAAGGTGGTACTGTGACACTTCTAAAATAGGCACCCTACTTTCATGGGCGTCCGCAGAACTTTTTTCAGGGGGGGGGGGTGTAATTTTAAGGTCACCCATTCTCCGCCCCCTTTTGACAATTTCATGAAGGGGAGGGGCTTTATAACATAAAGCGTGATAACCCTCCCCCTTCCACTGCCACATTTGGCAAATTTTTTGGGGGGAGAATGTACCTGGTTTTGCCATGGCAATCTGAGCCACATACAAAACCATGTAAAATATGCTGCGACCACAGCAAGTGAAGGTATAAATAAACATACAATTAGGCAATCGATCAATTACAAAAAAAACTACACCTGCATGGTGCAACATTGGCTTAAGCCAGTGGAGATCTTAAATTCTGTATGGGCACAATAGCATCTTTATGGGCACAACAGCAGCTTTATGGGCACAACAACATCTTTATGCTATGTTGCTGTGCTTAACCACTTGCCTACTGTCAGGGAATTCCTGTGAGACGCTTTGTGCATAGATGTGCTCAAGTGCATAGTCTTTGCCATAGAATGGCGAACAGGCGCGCACGGGCCTAATTCCCCTTGTCGCCAGACGGCCTATTTAAAGGGAGTCTTGTGTCCAACATCTTACTGACTGATCTTCAGCTGTCCTGTGCCCGTACACTGTGATGCCTGCTTTTGCCTGATTGATACCAGTTGCTGAACCCCTGGCTTTCCTTGAACTTGCTCCTGGACCTCCCCATAGCTCTGACTACTGGTTCCTGATTCCGGCTTCCTATTTGACCCTGCTACTGTCTGATGATTTGGTGCCGCACTGCCCACCTGCTGACAAACCTGGCTATTCCTGAGACCCTGCTCCTGTCTAAGTCCCTGGCTTCAGTTAACCCCCGGTTACCTGCCTGACTGCCTTTTGTTCCTGCTCTGCACACCGCAGCTTGTTCTAGACTGCTGGATCCTGGCAAGCAGTCCATCCGGGACCATCCTATTCAAGCACTCGTGTCCCTCTTGTCCTTCGGCTTCCTCCGTTTCACCTTCAGCGGAGCCGGGACAGGAGATATAAGAGAGGCCGACCTCGTCATCTCAGTCTCCAATCTGATCCCTGACACCTACAGGCACTTTCACCCCTGTCCTGCCTAGGCCAATTGTTAGCTTTCAGCGCTGTTGCCCTTTGAATGACAATTGCGCGGTCATACAACACTACCCAAATAGCATTTTTATAATTTTTTCACACAGATAGATCTTTATTTTGGTGTTATTTAATCACCACTGATGTTTTTATTTTTTGCTAAACAAACAAAAAAGACTGACAATTAAAAAAAAGTTTTGCTTAGCGCCTATTAAATTTTGCAAATAAGTAGTTTTTTTCCTTCACTGATGGTGACTGATAGGGGGCACTAATAGGTGGCACTGATTGGTAGCACTGATAGAATTGGTTAAACAGCATGTTGCTTTTAGTGGGTGGTGCTATTAAAAAGAATAATTTAGTTCAATGTGGCCACCATATGGCAATTATTGGGTTAAATCAGGTGGTGAGGAGGCAACATATTGCCAGGTATCAGACTGACCATAAATAAGGCTGAGCTCCAGTGAAGTGAACATTCTCTGATCATGTTTGACTTTACTTTTCTGCACTTTCCTCCCTAGTGTGTGGATACCCTGCTGATTCCAGGGAGGGGGCACTTGACCCCCCTTGTCCCCTCCTGCGGATGCCCATGCCTACTTTGTATATAATGGTCCCACACTCATATAAAAGAGGAATATGAGATAAATATACACCTAAGTATGGCAGCCACAGAACAGCTACCAACTTGTGCCCCTTACAGCTAATGTTCAAACTATTTCACAATTATCCTGTGCATCTACAATTATTATTAGGATCATGGCTCTCTGGTGCAGCAATTGTGCTTCTCAGATACTCAGATTCTAAAATTTTTCTAACAAAGAAATGTAATGTGCTGTTCCAAAAGAGGGACATGGTATAAGGTAACATACCACATAACATATATTCATTCAGTTAGCTGTATAGATACTCCTTCCACTATGAATCAACTCTACATCTTAGGATCAAATAGCACAAATGCACCAAATATGTATAGCCCCAGAGGCAATAGATCATAAGGTGTGCTCGGTCCAATCCCTGAACTAATATCTGCAATATGCTTGCAACTATAGCCTTCCATAAGGTATCAGTGATTCAAATATATTAGAATCATTCCCATTTAATAAAGTGTACAAGTGTTAAGTACATATCATCCCCAATGCTTACTTCAAAACAGATTCAAGAGCCACGTAACACCCATGCAGGGGGTGTGGAGTAAGCCTTTTACTGGAAGTCAAATGCCCAAGTGTTTATACAATGTAGTGAAAACCCCCATCCAACAAGTCCCTAAAAATCAGCCCAAATACATGCTAAAACAAGTAGACCACTGGTTGATATGGGTCCTCTGAACGATATAGCAGAAAATAATGTGTCCTGCAGTGTAAATATCAACCACCTCTATGTACACAGGCATAAGGAGCAAAAAACACACAGGGTACTTATCAATCTTTATATGATCCCAGGTGGTCTCAGATGCCATCACCAAAGGAGGAAAACAGGACTAAGCAAGCCCACACCAGACTGGTATTAAATAGATCATTCTCCTCAGTTTATACGAAGGAAAAGTAGGGGTATAAAAAAAACAAGACAGTAATGTTAATAACATTGTATTTAAGGTACCCATGTGGCTGACAGAAATTAGTATTTAAAAAAAAAAAAAAAAAAAAAAAAAAGGACAGACTTAATGTGAATAAATCACCAGGACCAGATGGCTTACATCCAAAAGTTCTTAAGGAACTTACTGAGTGGAATGGTGTCAGCTGATATGGCAAGATGGCAAAAAGCAATTGTAGTACCAATATCGAAAATATTCAAAAAAGGGAGGCAATATATACAGTACCTGGAAACTACAGACCAGTCAGCCTATCATCAATAGTATATAAACTATTGGAAGGAATGATATGGTACCATATTCAAGAATTTGCTAATGAAAATAATAGCATTGAAAGGTAACCACATGGATTTATGGAAGACTGTTCTTGCCAGACCAACATTTTAACATTCAAGGAGGCGGTAAGCTGTTATTTGGATAGAGGAAGTTCTGTGAACTTAGTGTATCTGAATTTCGCTAAGGCATTTGATACATTACCCCATAAACTCTTAATTTACAAATTAAGATCCTTTGGCATTAAAGATATTGTATTAACTTGGACGGAATGCTGGCTGTAGGAGCACATTAAGAGGATAGTGGTTAATGGCATATATTCAGAATGGTCTAGAGTTGTGAGTGGGGTACCCCAGGGCTCTGTCCTGGGACCAATTCTGTTTAACTTGTTCATAAACTTTATAGAGGTTGGAATCAATAGTTCAATCTCAGTGTTTACTGATGATACAAAACTAAGCAAGGCTATAACCTCACAACAGGATATAGAAATTTTACAAGAGGATGAAAACTATATGTTCGGCAACTAAAACGGCCAACTTTCGGCCTGTGTGTACAGCTTACGACCAGCTTCTGACGAACAGGCATGTTGGTAAACCAGCATCTGACCATCATAATCTGATGGTGCTGGAAGTCATTTGCCATCTTGTGGGCAAAAAGAGTTCTGCATTCCCAGTAACAATGCCCAGTGTTACATAAGCTTTTTCAGGCCTTCTGATTATGTTTTAAAAGGAACCTACATCCATTTGAAATGTGTTTTGGGAGTATTAAATGATACCAAGGACATGTAGTTGATGTTTTTACAAAGTAAATAATTTGTTGAATAAATATTGAATATGTTTATGTTAGGTGAATCAGGTGTTTTAAAAGTTGTGAAGGAATTTCCAATACATTCTATTATTACAGTGTTTGCTTGTTTTTTTTTAAATGGTTTAAGTTAAAGTAACCAGTAATTGAGATAATGTTACTATTCATGCAGAGCCTGATTGCTCTTGATGATAACTCTCAAATGTAAATGAATATCTTACAAAATATAAACACTTTTACTGGTTAAGCTGAAATACAAACTTGTCTTGGTCCTGAAAGGTGTTAAATAAATAGGAGATATATACACACCTTCCACTAACATCCTTCTTTTCTGCTTCTACTTCACTAGTCCTACTAGTTATATAAACTATATGTAAATTAATATTAGTAATGATCAAAAGGAATAGCTGAATTTATTTTTCATCAATCTATAGGTACAAGAAAACCTGCAGACTCCGTCCACCAATCAGTAAGTGTATAAATATAGAAAGCAAAGTCTTTAACTCTTGCTAATTATTTAAGAAAGGACCCTTTCATACCTGCATGTTCAATTTTGGTGCATTAATACTTACATCAATTTGCACATACAATTACGTTTTTGTGTATCATACTTTGTTCATATAGGATGATTTGTTCTTTGCACATTGCACTTTATATGGCATAATTGGTTCATGAAATACAGTGAGATTTATTTTTAAATCTTTTTTCACATTTCATTTGCACCATATACTAGTGTATGTTGGATACAATTAGAGGTGTTTTATATCCCCAATACATTGAGACTTTTATATATATTCTTTAGTGCTTATGTAGCACAGTATTCAGCTACTTTTTTGTGCAGCAGTCTCGCTATTCACAGCCAAGTCCCAACAATTTTTGGAATACATTTTAGCTGTAATGGCTTACTGGAAACCTTCTGCCTTATTTCTCACATTTGTCCCGTGACAGTACATATGTGTACAGCACTTTGGCAGGACTACGGAACTGTCTTGTGAGAAGCAGTTGATTCACATAGCCTTTAAAGGGATGGTGCCTCTTCATACCAGCTCTAGATGTTTTTTTCCAGGATGTTAATAGGGACAATATTACCTCTCCTCACAGCTGAACAAGCCTGAAGAGAAGGCTGGGAAGTTGTCTCCATCTATCACGTACCTGGTAGCAGAGCCTTATACGATGAGGAAGGCCTCTCTTACACCTCTGACTCAGGGCCCCTGATAGTGTAGACAAGAGGTGCAGGAGTGCAGAGTGGCACAATTGCCTGTAAGTCTTGCTAGCAGCAGGGCAGGATAAGTCATCAGATGGCTCCAACAAGCAGGTTAGCAGGTGGGCAGCTGGAGAATAACAGAAAGAAGCACGATGGTACTGGAGACAGCAGGCAGGTGAGGCATGCACTGGTAGCAGACTGAAGAACAGCAGGTCAGCAGGATGTGTCCAGAAGTAGCATCAGGCAAGCTGGGTCATACACTGGCAGGACAGATCAGGTACAGAGGAGCAGGCAATAGCATGGTCTGGGTACAAGCCAGGTCAGGAGCCAATCGGTGCAATAGAAGCCAAAGGAGCAGACAGGAGTGGAGGTCAAGGACAAGCCAGGGTAGGTGCAGATGGAGTTCAGAGAGTGGTCAGACAAGCCGGGTCAGTAACTGGATACAGGATAACAAGAACACAGGATACACAGGAGGCTGAAAGACAAAGCAGCACTGAACCTGAGCACTGGCTGAATCTAAATAGCCTGGTTGGCACCAACATCTGTCACGTGTGCACCGCTGCGCACAAGAATGCACAATGGCTCGTGTGCGCACAAATGTGTGCGCATGAACATATGTATTAGCCAATGCCCAATTCTCGCAAGTGCAAAAAGGAATCTGTTTTAGCCTGTGCACAGAATGCCTTTCATTACACCATCTCTGAGCATTAAGAAGCATCCCTTTCATTTTCCACACCCTCAATGCTTGGTTCTTCAGTCACCTGCAAAGTCTGGCACTCAAAATCTTCCAAATCCTCAGACAGGACTTCCTTTGCATGAAGGTGTGTCACCACTTTTTAAAGTTTGGGGGAGGTCTGTTGACCTTTGCAGACACTTGAACAGCTTGCATTCTATATGCAGAGTGCAAGAGGTGGTGTCCCGGGACGCAAGTTTCGTTCATGCCATTTTTTTTTTTTCTTCAGACTTTCCTGTATGTCCATTGTTCTCTCTCAAGACTTCTGTACCAGGATGTTATAGTCATAGTCCCTGCTGAAGAATGATTTCTGGGGTTTTACTCCAACCACTTTACAACAAACGTCAGAAAAAGGCATTTGCCCAATATTGGATTTGAATGTTTATATTCCTCCCCCAAATTTCAACATAAAATTAGCCAGATCTGCCATTGCCTCCCTTCCCCTGGAAAGTGTTCTTGCTTCAGATTACAAAAAGATGCTTAACATGTGCCCTTCTTTCCAGCTCACCAAGGCTTTCTGTAGTTTACCATAGCACGCCTACATGGCCCTGACATTCAGCCTGTTTGGCACCTTGGATGTTCACCATGGTGCTGAATATTATGCATACCCTGTTGCATACCCTGTTGTGTTTTTGGGGTATCCCTAGCATAGGATACTTGACCAACCTGCTCTTTTTGAGGGAACGCTCAGGCAATTCATAGGCAATTCTCAGCCTACTTAACAAAGGCACTAGTCTTTTAAGCAATTAAAGGGTAGCTGTTTAATAGCAAATACACCTGACTAGCTTTGCTGTTGAACAACAGAACAAGGACTGTTTAGTAGCCTTTTGATTTCACTTAGCAGAGTGAAATGACAGAAAAGTTAATCTCCATGAAAGGAATGTGTAGCTGGTCTATGATAAAAGCAGATCTACCTGAGTGTGATCTGATTAACCTTTGTTGTAGATTGCTAATACCAGCATTATCTACATTGTCCACATGCCCTGTTTCATTTATTTATATTCAAAATATTTAAACATTCTGGACATTTGAGGGATAAGTTGTATCCCCATGTTTTAAGTGTTTTAATATGCAGGGGTTATTCAGTGCCAGCTGATTTGGGTGTTTTTTGTAAAAATAACATGTATCTTTGTTCTTATATGCATTTTGTATTGTTGATGTTAAATATGGAGGAAACATAATTTACATAAGGTTTTCTGCTTAATTCTAATCTTTCTAGTGTACATTATACAGAAACAATACTGTATATCACAAAATGCAGCTACTTTATATGAGATACAATGTAAACTCAGTCTGGTTATCTTATCTGCCAGTTTTACAACAGATTGCCGATTGTTTAAATTGAGACCACTGACAATTTTGTAATTGAATCATATACAGCAATTTTCAAAAAATACCTGTAAGAGTTCTTCACGACTTTGAAGCCAGAAATGAACGCGAACTGTCAGTAAGAAAAGAAGACAGTGTAAAGGTAACAGATTACATCTTGCATCTTGCATTTTACCTTTGGAATGTGGCCCTTTTTGTCCCTGAATGAATCTTTCTCTGCTCCTTAAATGCATCTTGCTTTGCCGCAGAATTATTGTGCCCATTTTTCACACCCTTTTCTAATAAATTTAATGAATGTGCTACTTTTTGCCTTTGAGACCTGCATAGAAATGTGCTATAGTCTTGGTTAAAGAGTAGAGAAATTGCTGAGATCACATATCACAATAAGGAATCTCTACTTGTGTGGTAGGAATTCGGCTTTCTCTGAATTTCAATATGAAATAAGAGAAAGGTTCAGGTGCAAATTTTTGCCTGAATTCACACCTGAACCGCACCCAAAAACACACGGGACCCTTTTCCAAACCGCACCGCAGCCGCCCCGGACATGTGTGAACCGGCTTTATTGGGAGCAGGTCACATTTACATGTTATGCGAATTGGAATGCGTTTAAAAACCCAGCCTTAAGCCTTAAGGTGTCACATCATTTACCACAGGAACATTTGTGTCCCAAATCTGGAAAAGTATAATTTTTGTTTATTTAAACCTGATAAAACTATACCGAAATATTATAAAAAATACATAAAATAGAATATTGTATTCACTAGTAGTACCACAAATATATACAGTACATAGCATGATATCCCCATTCATTTATCATTTAACCTCAAACAGTGGTGGAACTACCAGGTTCCCAGAAGTCGCCATTGCGACTGGGCCCTGGCGCTCTGCCACCTTGGGGGGGGGGCCCTTGGCCACTCCCCCAGCAAAATTCAGTTTAGACACTGTGCTAATTCACGGAGTCCAGTGCCGGGGAGCAAGCTCTGGCACTAAGTTCTGGTTCCCTGACTAACGGGGTTTGCCAGAGCGGGCACTCAGGACACCTGCCCTGCATCTCTTGCAGGGTGCTGGTGTCCCACACGCGGAGATCGTCCCCTCTATGGCCGCCGGTAAGTTCTACTTGCCGACTGCCTGCACACATTACGCACACCTCACTGAAGATGGCTCCTCCCTCTTGGCTACTATATTCTCCTGTACACAGAAAGGAGGAGGCGAGGGAGGAGGAGTATGAAACAGGAAGAGCCGCGCTGCTGAGGTCTGTGTATTTTGCTTTGGGGGGGGGGGGGTGAAAATACACCTGGAGTAGAGATATATAGGTGGTAAGAGGAGATGCTGTGCTGGGGAGTGCTTTGGGGGGGGGGGGGTCGGATGTGACACCACACCTTGTAGCACAAGTCCTGTCCCCTCCCAAAATACCCCCCAGCACATATGTACTTACCCAATCAAAGAGATGCCACCTGCCTCATGGGTTCTCACTCTGAAACATTGACAAGGATTTGTACTGGGAAGGAGGGGTGTTGCGCTTGGAAGGGGGATTTTGGAGGGTTAAGAGAATTTGTGCTGCAGAGGATTTGTTCCAGGATGGAGGGGACAGGGGGTATGTACAGGGGTCACAATTTGAGAATATAGAGGAGGAGCAGTGGGGGTGGCATATAAAGCAACCAATCCCCTCCAAAATGGAGGTGATTGGTTCCACTCCATGCCATCCTGATGCCCCTCCTATCTACCCCCTGCTGCCTCCAGGCCCCTGTGTACTTCCCTGGCTCCCTCATCTCCCGCAGCACTGCTGGGTTCCCCCTCTCCCACCAACTACTGCAGGGTATCTGGCAGAATGGAGAGCGGGCAAGGGGCCAGTTAATGTGTCATTCACTAACCCCTTCCTTGTCTTGATGATTAGAGTCAGTGATCTGTACTGATTACTGACTCTGTTTATTGATAACTGAGACATTATAAACTGTGTTTACTATGTTTCAAATGAACAGGAGGTATTCCTGTCTATTCATTCTGTGCAGGTGAGACCGCAGAGATTGGAGATTAAGGGCTGTGTCCTCAATCTCCTTTCTCTGTCTCAAAGGTGAGACATCAGAGGTCTGTTTAGACCCCTGATATCACACCAAAGCCCCCTCGACAGGGCTCCTAAATAAAAATTGTAAAAATTTATAAAAAATACCATTCTAAGAATAAATAAAATGAAATGGTCAAAAGGAATAAACAAAGAAAATAACAAAAATACAACTACTGACACCAGTGGTGAAACTACCAGGGTCACAAAGGTCACACTAGCAATCAGGCCCGGGTGTTTCGCCATCGGTTGGGGGTCAGGGTGGCCCTTTATGATTTCTTGCACTGGGGCCTTGAAGGTTCTAGTTACGCCTCTGACCTCAAAATATGTCACTGTAACATGCCAATCAAACAGACTTTTATCCTGCAGATTATATTAATGTTTTGATTATGAGATGGTTATGCATTTTGCAGAACTTGTCTGCTTCCTCAAACCATATGGAAATATCTATAATCATGCAAGGACACTGTTAATCATGAGATGATGATATTACACATACTGTATTCTTCTTGTGATATTACTCCCAAACTTAATTTACATACATATACTTGCAAAATTTACATAATTTAGTGTACATATGTGGTACTCTATATATTTTGTATTTACTGTACAAAATACAGTATAGTTGCAATGAAATCCACAATGCAGCTTCCTCCTTTCTAAGAGAATTAATGCATCTCCAAAGTGGAATTTACCTACATATATTCCATTCACTAAAACTGACCTAAAGGAACCCAGGTCACAGTGGTGGCTGGTGCAAACTACCTGAAAAATTCTGAAAAATACTTAAAAAAAATTAAATTGCAGCCTCACGGTGCCTATCAAATTCAGCCACGTTGCCTATCAAATGCAGCCACTGTGCCATCAATTGCATCCACTGTGCCCAGAAAATGCAGCCACTGTGCCCAGCAAATACAGCCACTGTGTCCATCAAATACAGCCACTGTGTCCATCAAATACAGCCACTGTGTCCATCAAATACAGCCACTGTGCCCATCAAATACAGCCACTGTGCCCATCAAATGCAGCCACTGTGCCATCAAATGCAGCCACTGTGCCCAGAAAATACAGCCACTGGGAACAGCAAATACAGCCAATGTGCCCATCATATGCAGCGACTGTGTCCAACAAATACAGCCACGGTGTCCATCAAATACAGCCACTGTGCCCATCATATGCAGCCACTGTGCCCATCATATGCAGCCACTGTGCCCATCATATGCAGCCACTGTGCCCATCATATGCAGCGACTGTGTCCAACAAATACAGCCACTGTGTCCATCAAATACAGCCACTGTGCCCATCATATGCAGTCACTGTGCCCATCAAATGCAGCCACTGTGCCATAAAATGCAGTCACTCTGCCCATCAAATACAGCCACTGTGCCCGTCATATGCAGGCACTGTGCCCAGCAAATACAGCCACTGTGCCCATCATATGCAGCCACTGTGCCCATCATATGCAGCCACTGTGCCCATCAAATGCAGCCCCTGTGCCCATCAAATGCAGCCCCTGTGCCCATCAAATGCAGCCCCTGTGCCCATCAAATGCAGCCCCTGTGCCCATCATATGCAGCCACTGTGCCCATCATATGCAGCCACTGTGCCCACCAAATACAGCCACTGTGCCCACCAAATCTAGTTACTGTGCCCATCATATGCAGCCACTGTGCCCAGCATATGCAGCCATTATGCCCACCAAATACAGCCACTGTGCCCACCAAATACAGCCTCTGTGCCCATCATGTGCAGCCACTGTGCCCACCAAATACAGTCACTGTGCCCATCATATGCGGCCACTGTGCCCACGACCCCCTCACTCATGGGACTCGCAGCTCTGACAGCACACTTGCCCCCCGTCTCTGACAGCAGCACCCCTGTGAAGGAGCTTGCAGCTCTAGGCTCTGACAGCACCCCTGTCTTTGGGCTTGTGGCTCTTAGCTCTGACAGACCCCCTGGCACTTACCGCCTGGCTCCTCTCCAAGTGCATCAGAGCGGCGGCGGAGGTATCCTTCCTCCAGTCCAGCGTGTGTCTCCTCCACTCCTCTTCCTAAGTGGCAAGCATCCAATAGGGTGGCCTGGCGCTTTGGGAAATCAGGAAACAGGTCTGACGCCCTGCTTCCTGATTGGCGGGGAGGAAGGTTAGCGCGAAAATAGCGAAAATGTATTCGCTATCGTCACACAATTGGGTGGGATGAGGGCACACTCTCTGTGCCCCAAGCCCACCCTATTTTGAAGCCTATTAGAGGCTCTGGCTCTAATCAGGTGTTTTAAAAAAAAACACCCCCTCCCACCCCCGCCATAGGAGTCCATGCGTCCGGTGTCCTGAAAGGGGCTGGGCGCATAACTGCCAGATTATATGTAAAGGTAGTGGTTGCATTTGGATCATTCACTAGGATTTTACATTGGAGGAAGCGACGTTGATGGATCAGTGTTTTTTTTCTTTAACCCTCACTTCTCCTTCTAGGTTATCTTTGCTGCCTAAAATCTTACCTGAGCGTAGCAGAAATGCATGTTCCCGCTTATGATATTTTGTGCTTTTTTAAGCATAAATGCAGGCCTGGATTTACTCCCTTTGCCGCCCCAAGGCCGGGTCCTTCAATGCGCACCCCCCGCCCCCCACACACACACACACCACCATTCTCGTCCTTTATGCAATCATAGTACAGGAGATGATCAGAGACTGCAGACATGATACAAGAGACTGTCAAAGACTGCAGACATAGTACAGGAGATGGTCAGAGACTGCAGTTCCTATGGACATTAGTAGATAATGGCCGATCGACCCTCTCACCTGACCCAGCGATACAGCAACTTTTCCTCTGATCAGGAGTCACCTCACGCTAAATTTCCCGTGGTGACTACGCTGGGTAGCACCCAGATCTGTATTCCTGCAATGACTCCGCTCCATTCTCCGCCAGGGATGGCGCTAGGCTGTGTGGCTTTTGCCTCTGGTGGCGCAGGGCAGCGGGGTTCTCTCTCTCCCTCTATTAGTACAGACCCCCAGGACAGACCCCCTCCATTAGTACAGACCCCCGGAAAAACCCCCTTCCATTAGTACAGACCCCCCCAGGAACCCCCCCTCCATTAGTACAGACACCCCCCAGGACAAACCACCCCCCTCCAATAGTACAGACCCCCCAGGACAAAACCACCCCCCTCCAATAGTACAGACCCCCCCAGGACAAACCACCCCCCTCCAATAGTACCGCCCCCCCATGACAAACCACCCCCCTCCAATAGTACAGACCCCCCAGGACAAACCACCCCCCTCCATTAGTACAGACCCCCCCAGGACAAACCATCCCCCTCCAATAGTACAGACCCCCCCCCAGGACAAACCATCCCCCTCCAATAGTACAGACCCCCCCCAGGACAAACCATCCCCCTCCAATAGTACAGACCCCCCCAGGACAAACCACCCCCTCCAATAGTACAGACCCCCCCAGGACAAACCACCCCCTCCATTAGTACAGACCCCCCAGGACAAACCACCCCCTCCATTAGTACAGACCCCCCCAGGACAGACCACCCCCTCCAATAGTACTGACCCCCCCCAGGACAAACCACCCACCCTCCAATAGTACAGACCCCCCCCAGGACAAACCACCCCCTCCAATAGTACAGACCCCCCGGGACAAACCACCCCCTCCAATAGTACAGACCCCCCAGGACAAACCACCCCCTCCATTAGTACAGACCCCCCCAGGACAAACCACCCCCCTCCAATAGTACAGACCCCCCCCAGGACAAACCAGCCCCTCCAATAGTACAGACCCCCCCAGGACAAACCACCCCCCTCCAATAGTACTGACCCCCCAGGACAAACCACCCCCTCCATTAGTACAGACCCCCCAGGACAAACCACCCCCTCCATTAGTACAGACCCCCCCAGGACAAACCACCCCCCTCCAATAGTACAGACCCCCCAGGATAGACGCCCCTCCATTAATACAGATCCCCCCTCCATTAGTACAGACCCCCCAAGACAGACCCTCCCCCTCCATAAGTACAGACCCCCTCAGGACAGACCCCCCCTCCATTAGTACAGACCCCCCAGGACAAACCACCCCCTCCATTAGTACAAACCCCCCCATCCAATAGTACAGACCCCCCAGGATAGACGCCCCTCTATTAATACAGACCCCCCCCTCCATTAGTACAGACCCCCCAAGACAGACCCTCCCCCTCCATTAGTACAGACCCCCTCAGGACAGACCCCCCCTCCATTAGTACAGACCCCCCAGGAGAGACCCCCCCTCCATTAGTACAGACCCCCCCTCCAATATGGTACATAAAAACACCCGGGCGGCAGCTGGAGAGAAGAGGACAATGTGCAGGCGCGCCACCCGGGTGGAGAGCAGTTGTTCAAGGCATGCAGGAGAGAGACACAGAGAGGAGGAATAGTGAAAGGCACGGACCGCTCCGCGACGGCACTCCGCAGCTGCCGCTGGTCACGCTCCACACTCCAGCCGCTCCGCCACTGATCTCATCCCCGGCTGCTCTCCTTCTCTGACAGGAGGAGGGAGCGGGGAGGATCTTGACCAGAGAGACCGCCTCTGCAAACAAACAAGAGGAGGAGGGAAGGGAGCACTCTGGCGCTTCAGCGCCCCCACCTCTCTGGTGCTCGGGAGCACTGCACCCCCGAGCAGCCTAGGATCAGCCCTGCATGCGGCGCCGCCCCTGCACCACTGCCGCCCCGAGGCCTGGCCTCGTGGCCTTGTGGGAAATCCGGCCCTGCATAAATGCGCGTCACACATACGGCAGCTCATTCACTTGAATGGGCTGCCCTGTGTGTGAGAAATGCCCCAAAGTAGCAATAGAGCGTCACATGTTTTTTTATTGCTTGTTTTGGCGCCCTTGTAGCGTGTTTTGTCGTGCAGGAAAACGTGCATCTACTAACTTTATTTGGGATGTCATTAACAATTAGGCTGCATTTACATCTGCATGGTTTCAGAAATACGCTGCAAACGTACATCATACTTGCGTCGCCATAATGTGCGATGCACGTTCCCAAAATGAGGAAATCAGGAAACAGGTCTGACGCCCTGCCTCCTGATTGGCGGGGAGGAAGGTTAGCGCGAAAATAGCGAAAATGTATTCGCTATCGTCACACAATTGGGTGGGATCAGGGCACACTCTCTGTGCCCCAAGCCCATCCTATTTTGAAGCCTATTGGAGGCTCTAATCAGGTGTTTAAAAAAAAACACCCCCTCCCACCCCCGCCATAGGAGTCCATGCGTCCGGTGTCCTAAAAGGGGCTGGGCGCATAACTGCCAGATTATATGTAAAGGTAGTGGTTGCATTTGGATCATTCACTAGGATTTTACATTGGAGGAAGCATTCCTATGCGACGTTGATGGATCAGTGTTTTTTTTCTTTAACCCTCACTTCTCCTTCTAGGTTATCTTTGCAGCCTAAAATCTTACCTGAGCGTAGCAGAAATGCATGTTCCCGCTTATGATATTTTGTGCTTTTTTAAGCATAAATGCAGGCCTGGATTTACTCCCTTTGCCGCCCCAAGGCCGGTTCCTTCAATGAAAACCCCCCCCCCCCCCCCCACACACCACCATTCTCGTCCTTTATGCAATCATAGTACAGGAGATGGTCAGAGACTGCAGACATGATACAAGAGACTGTCAAAGACTGCAGACATAGTACAGGAGATGGTCAGAGACTGCAGTTCCTATGGACATTAGTAGATAATGGCTGATCGACCCTCTCACCTGACCCAGCGATACAGCAACTTTTCCTCTGATCAGGAGTCACCTCACGCTAAATTTCCCGTGGTGACTACGCTGGGTAGCACCCAGATCTGTATTCCTGCAATGACTCCGCTCCATTCTCCGCCGGGGATGGCGCTAGGCTGTGTGGCTTTTGCCTCTGGTTGCGCAGGGCAGCGGGGTTCTCTCTCTCCCTCTATTAGTACAGACCCCCAGGACAGACCCCCCTCCATTAGTACAGACCCCCCCCGGAAAACCCCCCTTCCATTAGTACAGACCCCCCCAGGAACCCCCCCTCCATTAGTACAGACACCCCCCAGGACAAACCACCCCCCTCCAATAGTACAGACCCCCAGGACAAACCACCCCCTCCAATAGTACAGACCCCCCCCAGGACAAACCACCCCCTCCAATAGTACAGCCCCCCCCAGGACAAACCACCCCCCTCCAATAGTACAGCCCCCCCCCAGGACAAACCACCCCCCTCCAATAGTACAGCCCCCCCAGGACAAACCACCCCCCTCCAATAGTACAGCCCCCCCCAGGACAAACCACCCCCCCCTCCAATAGTACAGACCCCCCAGGACAAACCACCCCCCTCCATTAGTACAGACCCCCCCAGGACAAACCATCCCCCTCCAATAGTACAGACCCCCCCAGGACAAACCACCCCTCCAATAATACAGACCCCCCCCAGGACAAACCACCCCCTCCATTAGTACAGACCCCCCCCAGGACAAACCACCCCCTCCATTAGTACAGACCCCCCCAGGACAAACCACCCCCTCCATTAGTACAGACCCCCCCAGGACAGACCACCCCCTCCAATAGTACTGACCCCCCCCAGGACAAACCACCCCCTCCAATAGTACAGACCCCCCCAGGACAAACCACCCCCTCCAATAGTACAGACCCCCCCAAGACAAACCACCCCCTCCAATAGTACAGACCCCCTAGGACAAACCACCCCCTCCATTAGTACAGACCCCCCCAGGACAAACCACCCCCCTCCAATAGTACAGACCCCCCCAGGACAAACCAGCCCCTCCAATAGTGCAGACCCCCCAGGACAAACCACCCCCCTCCAATAGTACTGACCCCCCCAAGACAAACCACCCCCTCCAATAGTGTACTGACCCCCCCAGGACAAACCACCCCCTCCATTAGTACAGACCCCCCAGGACAAACCACCCCCTCCATTAGTACAGACCCCCCCCAGGACAAACCACCCCCTCCAATAGTACAGACCCCCCAGGACAAACCAGCCCCTCCAATAGTGCAGACCCCCCAGGACAAACCACCCCCTCCAATAGTACTGACCCCCCCAAGACAAACCACCCCCTCCAATAGTGTACTGACCCCCCAGGACAAACCACCCCCTCCATTAGTACAGACCCCCCAGGACAAACCACCCCCTCCATTAGTACAGACCCCCCCAGGACAAACCACCCCCCTCCAATAGTACAGACCCCCAGGATAGACGCCCCTCCATTAATACAGACCCCCCCTCCATTAGTACAGACCCCCCAAGACAGACCCTCCCCCTCCATTAGTACAGACCCCCTCAGGACATACCCCCCTCCATTAGTACAGACCCCCCAGGAGAGACCCCCCTCCATTAGTACAGACCCCCCCTCCAATATGGTACATAAAAACACCCGGGCGGCAGCTGGAGAGAAGAGGACAATGTGCAGCCGCGCCGCCCGGGTGGAGAGCAGTTGTTCAAGGCATGCAGGAGAGAGACACAGAGAGGAGGAATAGTGAAAGGCACGGACCGCTCCGCGACGTCACTCCGCAGCTGCTGCTGGTCACGCTCCACACTCCAGCCGCTCCGCCACTGATCTCATCCCCGGCTGCTCTCCTTCTCTGACAGGAGGAGGGAGCGGGGAGGATCTTGACCAGAGAGAGCTGCCTCTGCAAACAAACAAGAGGAGGAGGGAAGGGAGCACTCTGGCGCTTCAGCGCCCCCACCTCTCTGGTGCTCGGGAGCACTGCACCCCCGAGCAGCCTAGGATCAGCCCTGCATGCGGCGCCGCCCCTGCACCACTGCCGCCCCGAGGCCTGGCCTCGTGGCCTTGTGGGAAATCCGGCCCTGCATAAATGAGCGTCACACATACGGCAGCTCATTCACTTGAATGGGCTGCCCTGTGCGTGAGAAATGCCCCAAAGTAGCAATAGAGCGTCACATGTTTTTTTATTGCTTGTTTTGGCGCCCTTGTAGCGTGTTTTGTCGTGCAGGAAAACGTGCATCTACTAACTTTATTTGGGATGTCATTAACAATTAGGCTGCATTTACATCTGCATGGTTTCAGAAATACGCTGCAAACGTACATCATACTTGCGTCGCCATAATGTGCGATGCACGTTCCCAAAATGAGGAGCATTGTTGCGCTTTTTCGAAACACACCGCAAAGCGTACATTTTCTTGCTGTGCTTTTGGAAACATGCAGATATGAACAAATGGTAACGCAAGCAAGATGTGCATTGCCACGCATTTTCAGAACACACGGCAAAGAGTGCATTTTCTTGTGGGTTGCTGTGCTTTTGTAAACACACAGATGCGAACAAATGGTAACACAAGCCTGATGTGCATTTTCAAACAATGCATTGCAAAGCGTGCATTTTCTTGTGGGTTACCATGCATGGGCAAAAATGCAGATACGTACGAATATGAACACAAGCGCGTTGCCACGTGTTTTTGAAATGAACACCAAAGAGTGCATTTCTTGCGGGTTGTCATGCATTCGGAAATGCGCAGATGCAAATGAATGGTAATGCAAGTGCGACACACGTTCCCACAGAAAATCATGCACTTTTCTCTGCAGGTTGCTGGCAACAGAAGCGCGATGTGCGTTTGTCACGTGTTTCCAAAACGCGTGTTTGCTAGGTGATTCGCAAACACACAGATGCGAATACAGGCTAATTGTTAATGAGACCCCCGTCGCAATATCGTGTAAATAAAAATATGCAATGCTCCATGACAGAAAAGGTTCTTTAGCTACTTTGGGTCGTTTTTCATACATAGGGCAGCCCATTCAAGTGAATGGACTGCACTATACATGATGTGTGTTCACAGATAAAAAGCATGCAAGTTTCAACGCACAACAACCATCATGCCAATTCTGCGCACAATTCCAAATCCCTAGGTGTGGATGCATTCTAATATTTACTGCAAAAATAAATAAATTTATGGGGTTCCCCCTAATATTCATACCAGACCCCCATCCAGGATTAATGTCTGCTATGATTATAAAGGGTAACTCTGTGACAAAAAAGAGTAACTAAAGAGTGGGCTTCCCCTTTATTATCCATACTAGATCCTCATCCAGAATTAGTGTGCTATGATTATTAAAGGACACTCTGACAAAAATTAACAGCTGTGTGGAGTTCCCCTTGAAACAAGGATCATAGGTGTATTTTAAATTATAGAGACAGAATATCAACCAAAAATCCAGAAAAAAACACATGATACAAATGTTATAAATTGAGTTGCAGTTCAGTGAGAAAATTAGTATTTGATCTCCAAGCAAAACATTACTTGGTACTTGGTGGAGAAACCCATGCTGGCAAGCACTGACGTAAGACGTTTCTTGTAGTTGGTTACCATGTTTGCACACATCTCAGGAGGTATTTTGGTCCCCTCTTTTTTACAGATCTTCTCTAAATCCTTAAGGTTATTTGGCTGTTGCTTGGCAACTCAAAGTGTCAGCTCCCTCCATAAGTTTTCTATAGTATTAAGGTATGGAGACTGTGCGATAAAGGCAGCAGTCTACATAGGATAATAAAAGATGAGTGATAATAATACTAATAAATAATAATAGTCCCAGCAATAGATGAAAGGAGCCAGTTCTTTGCACCAGCGGCTGCTCCCTTGGGAGTTGAAGCAAACTCTCAAAAATAGATAAAGGAAGAACAAGGCGCGTCAAACTAAATGCAGCATGCGGTGAACAATTTTTTTGAAGTAAAACAAGCCAAATTGCTACTCACATAATATTAGTGAGAACCAGGTGAACAAAGTAATGGTAGTGGTGGAGTCCATGATCACAGTATGGTGCGGGGTATCATTGGTGGAGGCGTCCCAGCGGCGTCCTGGTAAACTGCCAAGGATAAGACTGCAGAGCGGCCTGGATAACCAGCCTGATGGCTCAGCTGGTCGGCTTACATTCTTGGAGATGGCTGGAAACCGGAAGAGTGTACCAGTGTGAAAGGCAAACATGATGAGGTCCGTGAACCCAGAAGTGACGTATGGATGTGTCAGATGATGCGTTTCAAAGCTTCTGCTTTTTCCTCAGATCTAATTAGCAATTCAGAGTATCCATCATTTATATGCTGACGTCGACACCATGACATCCGAAGATAGTAAACAAACTTTAAACTGGAAGTTTTACATGTATACCAGGAAGTAGATGTAATAATGATAAAAATAAAGACACAGCAATACTGCTAAATAGTACTCATTGAAATAAACAAACTATGTATGTATATATAAGAGTGGGCCAGAAGAAGGATAAGGATTAGGTATGTATATAAGGAAATCATATCAAATCAATAAAAAAAGGGAGAATTCATTCTATACAAAAATCTACATGACTATATGAATTGGTTATATATGAACAACATAATTGGAGAAAATATTTATGCATGATCAAACACAGAGAGAGAGTCGATTGATATATATATATATAATAATAATAATAATGATAGTAATCAATAATTATAGGGAAAATAGTAATGACTGTAACTGATAAAATTAATTAGTAAAATTGATTGGTAAATACCCAATTCCAAGAATTCGATATCTATACATACATATATGAAAAGAGATCATACATTAAAAATACATATAAACAAACATATATATATATATATATATATATATATATATATATATATATATATATATATATATACAGTATATCACATGCACATAAAGTGCAAAGTATGGGTCATCTATACAAAAGTCTACATGTACATGTGTAACAAAAAGGATTAGTATCATCATACCTGTGTCAGGGGACATATAGTTCAAGGACCGGAATGTACACATGCACATATATATCCCCACATACAGCCAGAAAAGGTATGCGCAAACATTCTTGGTCAGCTGTATGTAGTTGGATCTAAGCTTATTACTTACCCCCAACAGGACAATAAGTAGCCTCAAGGGAAGAGGAAAAGTGCACAAGGAAAACAGTGAGAGTGAGGAGGTAGGAAAAGAGTCACTGAGCCTGAAAATGATGCAAATATATCCATTAGAAATTATTTTAATTGATAAATTACTACTATAATTATTTATATGTATTAAAAAAATAATAGTAAATAAATTGACCAATAAGGATAAATAGTTTTTATATAACTGTATCGATTCATATTTCCTCGTTTAGGCCGTGGGGTGCCATAGTATTTAAAGTATAAATCAGAAGGTCTCTTGTCTGCACAAGCCTTGGAACCTCTCTGCTGGTGTAAATTTCCCCAGTATGGATTCAATGATCCAAACCTGAAGATGGCTTTCTGATGATGAACAGCAAAAGTGACGAGAAAAACTATATTGCGGGTTGCCAGCTTGGACAGCTCGTCAGTGCTCCCCAAACCTGGCGCATAGGGTCCTAATAGTTTTTCTGACATATAGCAGCCCACACGGATAAGATATACAATAGACAACATAAATCATAGAGCAATTGAAAAAAGAGCTTAAAGTGAAGGTCTTACCATCAGCCATAAAAGTTTTTTTACCGTGGATAACATGGGAGCAAGTGAGGCTTAAAGCTTTTTTACAACAGAACATCCCTAGTAATGGGATTAATGTAAGTTGCCTAAGCATGGTAGGTTTAGTCTGAGGTTTAATTTTGCTCTGGGCAATTTTACTTTTGATGTTTAGGGCCCTCCGATATGCAAATTTTGGTACAGTGGATAGGGATGAAGATAGGTGGGGGTCCTGGGTGAGGATAGACCAATGTTTCTTAAAAATATTTTCCTTTCTCCTGTAGCTCGCATGGTATTGTGTGATATATCTTGTTATTGGTTCTGAACTCTGTTTCCGACTAATATTATGTGAGTAGCCATTTGCCTTGTTTTACTTCAAATAAATTGTTCACCAAATGCTGCACTTAGTTTGGCACACCTTGATCTTCCTTTAAACTTACAAAATCTGCAGGGGATCAAAAAAAAAAATTCCCCACTGTATAATACTGTAGTACACTACAGATCCCAATATGTACCGTGCAAAAGGAGGAGTGAAGAGAGGATTTTTATTACAGAAAGTTCTTCCTCTTGGTTTCGGGGGAGTTAGAGGAAGAGCCCCTCTGTCTGGACATTCACCTGCCAGCCGAAGACCATACCAGTGGAGATCTGAGCTTTAGACTGGGAGTAAGGACATCTGAGGGCTTAGCAGCCCACATCGCAGCACCTGCACCACTGCAGCAGGGAGACTGCTTTGCTTCCCATCGCTGATCACTGGAGGCTTTTTGGGAGAGACAGTGGGGGCCCCTTTCCACAGCAAGAGATCACGCCGCATCCTAAGGACTGGTGAGAGGGCTATTGCAGATACTGCTAGCATGGAATGGGCCACTGAGAGCAGGACACCAAGTCTACCCAATCCATACTGCACTCTATACCACACTTATTCCAAACCTAAACTGCACCTATACCAACCCTAAATACCCAATTATACCAAACATTTACCGCATCTGAACCATATCTGCCTTGCACCAAGTAACACACACACAGTAACAATACAATTCCATAGAGTAAGAAGGACCCAACTCATGAGAACTTACAGACATAACCCTCCACCATTTTTTACCCTTTTTTTATAATTTTTTTTATTATTTATCCATGGGCTGATTGGCTGTGACTGTAGTGATTGGAAGTGACTGTAGGGTATTTTGTGGTTGATTTAGAGTTATTATTTTGCACATTTCCTTTAACACCAGTTTTTTTGCTGTGGTGTCAGCCACCCACCCAATGGAAGGCACTTTAAGATTGTACCCATGAGTGTGTATATATAAGAGGAGGTAAGTCTCTGTTTGTCATAGCTGTGGAAAAGGGGGTGTGACCTCCGAAATTAGTCAGCCTGCCAACCGAGTGATGCATGGAATTAAGTATTGCTCCATTACCACTGGTCTTTGTTTGGTCTGATACACTGCCTGTTTATCACTTTTGTGAGTAGCCAATTGGTATTTGTATTTTAGTTCAATAAAAGCTTATGGTAATGCGCTAGGCATTTGCACTCTCCTGTTTGTTCTATTTATAGTAAATCAAATATATACAGTCACGGAGCAAAGAATCATAGGAACGGAGCCACAGGAGTAACTAGGAATAAAATGAAACAAGAAATGGTGGCAAATAAAGATGTAAAAAGTACAGTAATCAACAGCATCCAATAAAAAATCACCCTTATCTGACCTTACTACAAAAACTATAACCTATTTCTCAAATGTTTCTTCACTTTGCAATGCTTTGCTGAATATGCCAGGATAGGTCACTGTCTTATAGCATTGATGTTTCCTTTGCTTAGGAGAATGTAACGCACTTTTGTATTGTTATTTTATTTGTATTGCAGGTTCTAGATCAGAGCAGACAGTGGTGGCTTGTTGAGAATTCCCAGGGGAACAGGGGTTTCATCCCAAGCAACATACTAGAGAGCACAGATGATGGACAGGTATATAGATGACTAAATGTGTTTTGCTGTATATGACTCAACAAATGAATTTGGTAGTTTGCTACAGAAAACCATGTCTATGTTTTGCTGCACTACAGTTTCCGGAACAATCCGTGACATCGTTAAAACCAAGTTCAGCCCCAGAAGAAGTGTCAGCATGGTTAAAAAATAGGGGATTCTCAAGGATGTAAGTATTGGTATTTACTAACCAGACTTGGCCCAGTACATTAATAGTCATAAAAGAAAGATGCTAGGGCAAACGAATGGGAGCTATCTTAGCTGACTTATTTTTCAAGGGACATACTAAAGTACTGTTATTCTTTTTTGTCCCCACAAATTTGTGAATATTTAATAGAATGGGTAGTCGGCCAAATGATTAGGCAGGGAGTAACTGTAACTTGTAGTTTACCAAACAGGTGAAATTTTTTAAATAATACTGCAAAACAGTTTTGGGGTGGCAAAAAACATGCATATTCTGCAGAATAATGTAAGCTGCACAAACACATGAAAGCTGCACAAACATGGACTCTTCACAGCATTGTCTCTGACCCATTCACGGTAAAATGACTGCATAGCATAGTCTGTAAAACCCTCTAGCAACGGAGAACCACTACTTCAGTAACACAATACACAAAACAGCTACTTTTGATAATCCTTAAAGATAGTGTCTCTAACAGTAAAGTCTAGAATAGCTCTGGTAACAGGTGAACAGCTGGAGGTATACAAGGCCTATAGACAAAGCCACACCCTACTGGAAAAGGAATACTTTGGAAGCAGTTGGGGAGGAGCTCTTCACAGCAGTTGGGTCTTTTGGATAAGCGGCATGCAAATAGGCTTTGGCCCAGCAGCCTATATGCCAGTTTTGACTGTGGAAGGCCTTTCAGATCACTTGCCCCAGCTACCTCTGACCTTTTTAGGTGTTGCCCTAGAAGAACAAGCATGTTTAAAATTAAGTTAGCAATGTCAGCTCCCTTATTGCAGCCCTCAAAGAATTCCTTTGAACAAATGATGGAAAAAAACAAACAATTACATTTTAATGTTAAGACATTTTGTAAAAATAAGTGTTCAACCTTTCCTAAAATGCTATCACAAGGACATCCTTTTACATCCTCCTTTAAAATAACCTTCATGTTTCCTATTTTACAGCACTGTCAAGTCCTTAGGAATTCTGAATGGTAGTCAGTTGCTGGAACTGTCCCGTGAGGACCTAAAGAGAGTTTGTCCTGAAGAAGGTGGCCGTGTATTTTCTCAGCTCAATGAAGTTCGATCATCTCCAGGAGTAAGCTGTTCATTAAATATTTGTGCACTAGAAATACATTGTACTTATGCTTTACATCAAGATTCTATTTTTAATATTGGGAGACATACTCCTAAGGATTGTTTTGCAAGATGGCAATGGCATGTTATAAAATTGGCTTCTTGTTACATTTGTTCTTTATCTAGTCTACTATTTAAAATACAGAGGGCTGTATGCACACAGTAGTCAATGATACACATGTTCTAAGCTAGCCTGCAAGAGCAATTAAGAAGATTAATTAGTTCAATCAGCCTGGCATTTTCAGCCGCATGGCCTGGGAACCCTCCTAATTTTCTTCTCCAGTCCATCACCATGTCACATTCTTCTGGCCGCAGATATAAGTCTAAAACCAAGCTGATAGAAGGAGCATTGGCATGTGCTTAATTCAAGATGGTGGCTGCAAGCAGTGAGGCAGAAGCTCATTGAGAACAGCCAGAGTCTCACGAGGAAAAACCTACAGCCAACACCAGCCGTGAAAAAGACTTACTGCCTAAATCTGATACACTCCAGAAAGTGCCACAAACAACATCCAAATAAATCACAGAAAAGCTTTTGAAGGAGATCAAGGAACTGGGACATTGGATAGCATAGACCGTATGACAATGGACATAAAGGGCTACAAGTGTGATCTGGGGGCCTTCAGAAAGGTGAACTTATTATTCCATTCTGAGATTAAAGGCACAGAAACAGATCCTGCAGGGCCAATCTCCAAATTTAGAGATTGTGAGTCTTTGCCTACCACTTGGAGACCCAGTAATTTATTCTGTTTTGGATGCATAGCAGCTTCAGAGCATGCCAAATATAGTAATGGACCTATTTTTCACCTCCATTGCTCTCTTCCAGGAGTTAGCCCCAGTAATCCCAGCTGAACGCTTAAAGGGTTCATTGGGCCCTGACAGGAAAATCAACATCTGGAACCCCCAGGTATTATCATTAAAAAAAAAAACACTATTGCAAGCAGCACACGAGAAATCAATACTTGTCTTTCAAGTATTTTCCTATGTCCTGACATCGCACCTAGTGTGATTGTGAAGATGAGAGTCACAAAGCTTCAAAACTTTAAAACACCACCATCTCCCTACAGATTGGGGTCACCTTTTTGCCTACTGTTTACCTTCTAGGGCCCCCACCAGATTGCAGATTTGCATAGGAGCTCCAAACCTACTCCACTACACTATAGCTCAGCCAAGAGCATGCTGCACCGACCAAGAGTGCACCAACATGAGTTTGAGCCCATGCTCATTTCTCACTACCTTCAATAGGCTGACTACCTGATGAGACAATCCTCTGTTTGCCACCTATCTCATCCTCTTCAGTCAACTTTTCCCATTAATGTCATCACCAGTTGACTTTTCTGCACTTTTTACACACATAATATTGCCTTCTTCCCTAGGACCCCTAAACCAATATCAATCCCCTCCATCCAACTTTAATCATCCAGCTACCATTGGAGACACACAGTGGATAGATGGCTAACCACCGTACACTTTCATTCTCTCCCAGCCTTGAGTCGTATCTTACTTTATAAACCCCCCCCCCCCCTCGTAATTTTCCAGATTTATTCCACCCCATTCCAAATAAGGGATATCTGCTGCCTCCCCCTCTGGCCATAGAACTCATAGCTTAGATGACCAGAAACAATCTTGGCATCCACAGCATAGAACTCACAGGCATACAATATAAATTGAGCCTTTTTGTGTATGATGCATTACATCTCATTACACTTCAAACACTCCATAATTTTGATAAACTCTTAGGGCAATAAATCAATAGTAGCACTTTCAAAACTCTGAACATCTCATTACCAGGTCCCACTATAGACCTCTTGAAACAATCATTTGATTTTCACTGTGAATCCTGTAAATTCCCAAATTTGGGAGTCTTACCCCTTGGAGACCTATTAATTTGTCCTGGTTTGGATGCATAGCAGCTGTCAAAACAACACTTTTTCTAAAATAGCTTTATCCCTTTAAGATATTCCTGGACAATGTCCTTTCTTATGTCCTCAGAATCATACAAAGTGATATCAATAAATTAGCTAACCCCTATATGAGCTAACCCCCTATATTAAGAGGGGATAGAGCATAGAGGGGCTATGCTCTATCCCCTCTTAATATAGGCAGAACATCATCAACCACTTTACAGCCCATTACCCTAAACCCAAGGTTAATATTAAATACACGAAGGCCCTTATATCCCCTCACTTACAATCTATTCTTTACAACCTGAACCTATACTTTAGGCTTGGAGAGCCCACAAAGTTTCAAGGACTGGTTCTCACTGAGCCTCTCTCACTTACACCAACTGTGAACTGGATCTGCAATTAAAAGCTTTGCCATCCATCAGCAATTGACACTCTCTACTGTGAGCTCTTCTGCTACTTACAGGTAAATCTGTGACCCTCCATGCTACCAACATACACCTTCAAATGGGTAGAGGAACTGGGAACATTTCTGGAAGTGAAAGACTGGTCCCAAGTGTCAAGGTGGCAACTATCCCAATGTGTACTCTCCAGCTAAAGTGGATGGGATAGCCAATGAAAGGATACCTCCTTTCATATGACTACCGGCATACCAAAAAAGTGTAGGCCAACCTCCAGTTTTCAGTAGTGCAAAGCACCACGGGAAAAGTTACACCTGGGAGCTCGATCTGTAGATGAAAACCACACTAGATCACACTGGAAAAGGTAAGACCTGTCAACTGAAGTGGGATCACCTTCGAACAGATAATGACTTGCTACAGTACACAAGAGAAAGGGATGCAGGATTCCCAGGATGCAGAGTCTAAGAACCAGATGGTATTCACCAGGGACACCCTCACAGGGGCTGTGTGCTGACCCCAGGTCCCAACCCCTGAGTTCATCCTGCTCTAAGCACCACAAACTATGAGTTGAAAGACACCAGAAAGTAGGTCTGGAGCAGGTATGAGAACTGTGGACAACCGTGAAACGGAATAGGTAATGGAAACATAGAGCAGATGGCATAAAAAAGACTAGGTGGTCCATCAAGTTTTCCCCATTTATATATATATATATATATATATATATATATATATATATATATATATATATATATATACTGTATTTATTTTTTAAATTCATGCCCTTAATGTATTTCAAGGTTCAACTCTTTTATCCTGCTTTCCTTCTTTCCTCCAAACTTTACATTCAAAGTTCCTGAAGTGTCTCCTGTTATGTTTTATCCCTCAGACATTACATAATTTTTGTTACCCCTCTCTGGAATCATTCTATCTTACCTACACCTTCTTGTAACTGAGGTTACTGGATTATAGTCCAGGGGCCAGGACTGGCAGGAAGCAGATACAGATAACCAGAAACATGCCAAACAAAAGGGCAGGTAGTGGACTCAAATAAACAGGAACCAGCCAGAGGTCAAGGCAGGTAGTGGACTCAGATAACCAAGGACAAGCCAGAGGTCATGACAGGCAGCAGACATAGATAACCAGGAACAAGCTAGAGGTCGGGACAGGAAACAGACTCAAATAAACAGGAACACGCCAGAAGTGAAAATGATAAGTTGGTTTCCAAATGGTACTTGGTGCCATCACATATAGCAAAAATCACTCTGAACTAATCACCAGTGGGCTTTAAGTGGTGCAATGGAGTTGGATTTTTCCGTCAAATGAGGTTGACTCATCTGGTGGTGATCAACCTATGGTGAAACACTTACCGAATACTGAATACCATCTTACAACATCCCCTTGTCAAAGATCAAACTGAAGCTCTGCTATTTATAAAACACAGAAAGACAAAGACATTCCACATTCTAATTAATGATCTATAGCCTCACAGAAAACAAACAGACCATAGCAAAGACAAGGAAGTCCATTGATCTTCAGGAGGTCAAAACAGGAGTATACTGGATGACCGTCATAAAAAGTTGACCACTATATGGAACAATAGAATAGTTTCCTATAAAACAAAACATGGTCTCCATGGATCAAGCACTACTTACCTCCAACCTTTGAGTGGTACCTAATGGCTCTTTGACTGAGACCATATAGGTGCACATGTTTGCCCTCTAGGCCTGGCATGTTCCACAGCCATGGACCCCTTGAACCCTGCATCTCCCTTTTCTCTCCTGTGTTTACCTCTTATTTCTTTTCTCTTGCACCCAACAATGTCAAGCCATGTGACGAGCCAGCTAGAACACCCTGTTTATAGAAAGAAATATACATCTCTCAATGTTGTGTTATATATGTAAATGATTTGACTGTACTTCTACTATTGATAGAAAAGCAGTGTTTTCAGAAGATAATGACGTTATGGTCTGTATGGCTGTATTGCCGCTAATAGGAACATGAGTTCCCATTTAGGCAAATACCTTAGTCCTTTTTTGTGAGGCTCTTTGAGCCTATTTACAAGGTTTTTGACAAATCACTGCAAAATTATGGAATATATTGCTTGCTACTTTGCAGTGACCCCTGCCTACAAGACCAACGTTCTTTCTGCCTGGCTTTTCACTACCCATCGCAATGGTTGGGCAATTGAAGTTGAAATTGAAATGCCAATTCATAGTTAGTCAAGAAAAAAAAAAGTTCAAGTTACACCAAAAATAAATTAATAATAAAAAAATAAATAAATAATGGCACACTGCGCAAAAGACAATGACGTTTATATGAAAACACATAAGAGAAGGTATCCCTCCCAGTGAACATATATATAAAAAAGTGTTGCACTACAACCAAGCAAATCATAAGTATCAGTGAAATGTGACAAAATTGATGTATTAAATATATAATAAATAAAAACTATAAATAGTAATAGAGTCCGCAAAGAATCCAATAATTAGGTCCAATTGGATTGTGATAAAGTGCTCCTTTAATTTCTACAATGGGTCTATTTAGTCAACAATAACCTAGTCGTTACTTGAGCCCTAACTGCCAGCTCAATTGGCTCACTTAACACTGAAGACATTTCCTGGGCTGCCACAGTGATCACCCATCCTACTGGCTCCCCATTGGAAACAGTGCTGGGGGCTCCTGAGTGAACATGCTCCCAGCACCAAGCAGCATCTCTGGATGTATGAATAGATGTAGCTTTGTGCTGTTAAAGCCCACTACCTTTGTGCCACATACTGTATATGCTTATGGTCAGTTTGGGGGTCAAACCAGAAAAAATAAAAATTCTATGTAATCTGCAGACAAATAAATAAAATGTGTTTTGTTTCTATGTTTACCAGTGTTGGTTTAAAAAGTCTTACTGTAAATAAAATACATACATATCATTTTATAATCAGTTTAATTTAAGACACTAAAATTATATTTCTGGTACAAGACATGGCAAAGTTTTTGCACATTTTTTTTATGTTACACTAAATAAAATTGCAAAAAAAATAATAAAAATTAAAAAATGTAATATAAACATAATAAAGGGTTAATAAGGAGAGGATCTGAACATAGGAGATATGTCCTTGAAACGTCCTTGCTGTTTTTTTTAGCAACCTTAAACTCTCCCTTACTTCAGCTATAAACTTGATTCCAATGCATTTAGTCAAAACAGCAAATGTTGCAGATTATTGCTTTGTACATGGTGCTACTTATATTGCAGCCCCTTTAGGCTCGATTCACACTGGGGCGGCTTCAAACTCGCCCGGCTCTGAAGCCGCCCCGTACAGCGCAACTTCAGCCCTGCTTGCAAATTACTTCTGTAATAGAAGTCAATGCAAGCCACTCTGATATCGCTCCAAAGTAGTGAAGCTACCTTTTCTAAGTTGGAGTAACCCGAGTCGCTCTGATTAGAACGGTTCCATTGCACTGAATGGAGCACGACTTGTCAGGCGACTGAGTCACCTGACAAGTCGCCCCAGTATGAACAGAGTCTAAGTATATGTAGTTGTTTGTTACAAGTTTACATTAATACCAAACATTTGGCTACAGAACATTTGGTTCCACTTTAAGCTGTTTATGTGTTTAGAAACAACACTACCTGCCTGGAGTTTGCATGTTCTCCCTGTGCCTGCGTGGGTTTCCTCCGGGTACTCCGGTTTCCTCCCACAATCCAAAGACATGCAGGTAGGTTAATTGGTTTCTGTCCATAAATTGGCCCTAGTATATGAAAGACCTTGGATTGTGGGCTCCTTGAGGGTAGGGATCGATGTGAGTGTGCAATATACAGGGATAAGGACAATTGTAGACACTCGCTCAGGTTGAACTGGATGGACTGATGTCTTTATTCAACCTTACTAACTATGAAACTATGAAGAGTATACATTTCTCCACTGCTGACCATTGCAGGTATCTACAGTTGGTTAGATGTTAGGTTTCAATAACAATGCAATTTTTTTTTTTTAAATAAGCTTCAGTGGTGGATATTCAAAAGGCCTTTTCTTCACAAAATTATTGTGCCTAAGAATAGATTCACACTAATTATGCTGCATTTTTCAGTGCATTTTGTAGTGTGACTTTGTGCACTTTTGGCACATTTTTTACATGTTTTTCATGCTTAATGCGCTTTTTTGTAGGAGAAAGAGACTGGATTGTATACACAAAAGAAAACATGCTAAAAACACACATACATGCATTTTACATGCATTTTTGGTGCATTCCCACTGAAGTCTATAGGGAAAAAATTGCGCTGCACTGCACCAAAAAAAGCACCTGCACCTTTTCAAAAAATGCAGTGCAGTGCAGTGCAGCTCAACAACAAAGGCAGAAGAAAATGCACTAGTGTGAATGGGGACTTAACTGCTCCTGTGGGTAAGACCTGATATGTGTCAGGTACATATTGGTTAAAAGAAAATGATATTTGTGTATATACACTATATTGTCAAAAGTATTGGGACAACTGCTTTTACACGCACAGAGTCTGGACCTCAACCCAACAGAATACCTCTGGGATGAATTAGAGCAGAGACTGCGAGCCAGGCCTTGTCGTCCACATCAGTGCCTGACCTCACAAATGCGCTTCTGAAAGAATGGTCAAACATTCTCATAGACACACTCCTAAACCTTGTGGACAGCCTTCCCAACTCAATATTGAACCCTACAGACTAAGACTGAGATGCCATTAAAGTTTGCGTGCGTGTAAAGGCAGCCATCCCAATACTTTTGACAATATATTATATATACGTATACTGCAATCAATCATTAACCTCTTTCTCTTTTGCTTTTTTCAGATATAAGTACTTCATCCAGGAATTTAGGACCTGATATTTCTATTGGAAGATACTTTTAAGACCTAAAACAATATATTCATCCTCCTAATTAATACTTAAATTGTTGTGATGTGCTGTTGTTTATCAATATTTCTATCTCTGTTTATTGAACTCAAACAGTTGCATATAAGTATAGAAATATGTGAATAGAAACCACAAAAATCAGTATGTGGAATCACCTGGATACAAAAATGAAGCATAAAGAAATAAAAAAAAAGAAATGGAAACGGTAACAGTTTTTTATGAGTCTTTATTACATGTGAAAATCTAAGTATACCCTATGAGGGTTGTTGACCTAATTAACATATTTGAACATTAGATCTTAAGTGCCTAGAGATAAAGGTAATATCATTGACATGGTCTATTCATTTCCATGATCAATTACAAAATTGCAATTTCTCATTTTGTAACTTTGCTTTAGGGCCGGTTCAGACTGCTGCGATGTCCGAGATCGGATATGATTCGCACCGCACTGCAGTGCAAATCATATGCGATCTCTGTGCGATGCGATTTCAGCCAGATAGTATGGCTGAATTCGCATCGCATTCGGTCCAAACTCGCACAGGACCCTTTTTTTGGTCCGCAGCAGAATAGGATCGCATGGGTGTTCTCACCATGCGATCCGATTCCTGTCCGAGTTTGCAGATCGCACTGTGATATGCGAACTGATTTGGGGGTGTTATTAACATTTAACTGACACTCCCAGCAGCTTGCATAGGGCAGTGTGAACTGCCGCCGGGAGACATGCGATGCGGGAAGCCGCAGTAGATTTGCAGCGTTACCGCATCGCAGCAGTCTGAACCGGCCCTTAAACCCATGAAATTAGAATTCTGTATTCTAAATCAGGTGCTGGTGTTCGATTTGCAATTGACATGTGTGGTGCCATCACGGCAAGGGCCCTCGTTTACACCGGCCGATTGCAATCCTAGTGATTAAACAGAAGTGTAGTCGGTAAACAAGCCAAGGGTCGGTAACAAGTGGTTGCAGGTTGGGATCGGGCAGAAGCATAGTCGAGGAACAAACCAAAGGTCCTTAACGAGTGGTAGCAAAAATATGGACGGCAACAGGGAATACAAGAGCAAGATATTGGCTGGAGAGAGCACAAAAATCTGGCAAACAGGAAGTGCAGAGACATGGCTAAAATCTGAAATTTCATGGGAGGAGCAAAGAGTTCAAGGTTCAGCAGATGTCAATGCACATGGCAGGATTTTCCAATGGATCAGACAGGGTACTATCCAGCATTCCAGGTAGCTAAGTGAGAAGAGTCATTGCCAGACACAGCAGAATTCCCAGGTTCAATTCCAGGTAGGGCTGCCACCTCATCCCTTTAAAACCAAACACATATTAATTACACAGGTTCTGTGGCTGATTAAGGTGTTAATTAAACTTACTTGGTGCCTTTCCGTGGACAAATGTTGGATAGCATGTTTTACAATTTTCCGCGAACAAATGTCTGTTGTCGTATTTTCCGAGCGTGTGTACACAAGTCCGTCAGACAAAAGTCCAAAGTACAAATACGCATGCTCGGAAGCAAGGACGAGCCAGAAGCAGTCGGTCTTGTAAACTAGCGTTCGTAATGGAGAATTAACATTCGTGACGTGGTAAATTATGAAATCTCGAAATGCAGCGCACAATTTTCTTCTTCTTTAACCACTTCCTGCCCGCGCATGCCGATGTACGTCCCTAATTTGGCTAGCTGCCATAACCCCAGTATCCCCGTGTTCGGCCAGCGGTTGGCTACAAGATAAAAGTGGTCTCTGTGGCGGATTCGCCGCGAGATCACTTTTATCGGTGGCGGGAAAGGGGCCCCCCGCCGCAATCCGGTGCCCTCCGCCGCTTACCGGAGCGGTCGGCAGCGGCGGAGGCGATCGGGTCTGTCCCCTGGGCTGACATGGAGTGGAAGATGGCCCCCACCCATCTCCATGACACTGCAGGGCGGAAGCGGCGTCAAAACGTCACTTCCCCCCTTAGCTCTTAAAGGGCCAATTTATTTTGTTTATTTTTTTAAATGACAATTTTTATTTTATTTTTTTATTACATTTTAGTGTAAATATGACATCTGAGGTCTTTTTGACCCCAGATCATATTTAAGAGGTCCTGTCATGCTTTTTTTCTATTACAAGGGATGTTTACATAAAAATAAAAATAAAAAGTAAAAGGTAAAAACGTGCCCCGTGCAGAAGCGAACGCATACTTGAGTAGCGCCCGCATAGGAAAATAGTGTTCAAACCACACATGTGAGGCATCGCCGCAATCGGTAGAGTAAGAGCAATAATTATAGCCCTAGACTTCCTCTGTAACGCAAAACATGCAACCACTGGAATTTATTTAAATGTCGCCTATGGAGATTTTTAAGGGTAAAAGTTTGTTGCCATTCCACGAGCGGGCGCAATTTTGAAGCGTGACATGTTGGGTATCAATTTACTCGGCGTAACATAATCTTTCACAATATAAGAAAAAATTGGGCTAACTTTACTGTTGTCTTATTTTTAATTCAAAAATTAGATTTTTTTCAAATAAAAGTATGCTTGTAAGGCCACTGTGCAAATACGGTGTGACAGAAAGTATTGCAACGACCGCCATTTTATTCTCTAGGATGTTAGAAGTAATTTTCTAGCAAAAGAAAATGTTTTTAGGTTGTTGTAAATACCACATCTAAAAAAGAGGTTTGGTCCTTAAGTGGTTAATGTGATAATAATGAACCTGCTTTCCTGTTGATACTGATGGAGTTATTGCAAAATAAATTTTCCAAGGCTTTTTTTTTCTAGTGCTATCAAGTTGATATAGGGAGATCAGGAATAAAAACTGGATGATACCCAGTGTTTAATAAAAATGGCTTTGAGAAGTGGAGCCATGTTTAGAATTGTTATAAGCAAACTCTGCAGTAGAAAGATAATCCACCCAGTCATCCTGAAGATAACTGACAAAACATTGAAGGTACTGCTCCAAGGTTTGTTTGGGCCAGTCGAACTGACCATTTGACTGAGGATGAAAAGCAGAGGACAGGTTCACCCAACGGTCCTATAATAAGTGGACAGAAATCGAAAAAATTTGGCTGGCCCCGACCCACCCAAATAACTTAATTTGGAGTGCGAATGCGGAGGTAGCTCCCAAAGGTTTACTGGGATCCATGTCCCAATTTCGACGTCTCTGGCGCAAACTGTCGTCTCCACACGGGCTGTCTTCAGAAAGATCACTTCTGACCTCATTTATCGGCAATCCCAAGGTGCCAGATAGCCTCACTTACCAAATGTCATATCCGTGGTCATCACTGAATTTATTTCACTATGGGAACCTAGTGGACCCTAGATCACGCAAGTTATTAGGGCATAATCGCCGACATTTACAAAATACTAAATGCTTACCAACTAGAAGCAAAAGGTAAACACACCTATATGATTAAGTGGGAGAAAGCCCTCAATGAGTAAATCCCTATAGAACAATGGCAGGTGATATGGTCTCAGGCGGAAAAGAGCTCACTCTGCACACTATATAAAGAAAACGCGTATAAAATCATCCTTTTCTGGTACATGACTCCAGATGTGCTCCACATCATCTATCCCACTAGTTTGGATCGATGCTGGCGATGCCAGGGAGATAATGGCACCCTCCTCCGCATTTATTGGCGCTGCCAACTAATTATCCCCTTCCGGAATGTGGTCCAGCAGTTGCTGACCCCGTCTTCTAGAAATACCAGTCCCCATGACCCCGAAATTTTTCCTATTGGGCTTATCACCACTTACCAAAACTAGCACGCCACATACTCACAGCTGCATGCTGTCTTATCGCCCTAAACTGGAAAAAAATTGAAAAACCGTCCCCCTACTCCTGATGCCTTATACACCAGAATTAAAGATGTGGAGTTGATAGAGAAGATGACAGCCATAATGCAGGACAGGCAAGAACGCCAACAAATTCCCTGTCTCTTCTTCCTCCTCTCTGTAAGTCTCCGATCAATTTGGTTACATTGTTGGATGGCTTCGAGATCATTAGGAGGCTCTGGCAAACTCATCTTTTTCCTGTTCCGAAAACCCTTGGCGGAACTGACTTTTTTGCACTGGATGACAGGGTTCCAAGTGGTATCTGTGATTCAATGTCTGAACTCAGCTGCGTACTCAACAGGGCATTTACCCTGCCATAAATTATGCAACTTTGCTTTAGCAGTAGCGCAACGGTTGGGATCATCAAAAACCTGATTTATCTCAGTCATGAAAGTCTCAAAATTATTCAGAGTGGCACTATCTTGTTCAATATAAGGGGAGCCCAAGCTGGAGCTTACTCAGTCAGGAGGTTGATAACAAACATTACCTTCTGTTTTTCAGAAGTGAATGCAGGGGGTCGCATTTGGAAATATATGCGACACTGGTTAAGGAAACTTCTGTAATGGCGGCGTTCTCCATTGAACTTGGGTGGGTGAGGCATATGTACATTAGCATAATTTTGGGAACATAGGTCCAACAGGGGCGGCACAGTGGTGTAGCGGGTAGCACTCTCACCTAGCAGTAAAAAGGGATGCTGCTTCGCATCCCAACTATGACACTACCTGCCTGGAGTTTGGAGTTCGCAGTGCCTGCATGGGTTTCCTCTGGGTACTCCAGTTTCCTCCCACACTCCAAAGACATGCTGGTAGGTTAATTGGCTACTGTCCAAAATTGGTTCTAGTATATGAATGTGAGTTGGGGATGCGCTCCTTGAGGGTAGGGACCAATGTGAGTGTGCAATGTATGTGTGGAGTGCTGCGTAAAATTGTCAGCACTATATGGATACCTTAAATAAATAATAATATAATAGATGAACATCTTAAATGAGACACAATGTACAGGGATAGGGACAATTGTAGACACACACCCACACTCACTCAGGTTGAACTGGATGGGCTGGTGTCTTTATTCAAACTTACTAACTATGTAACAATTGTTTCTGCAGAGCACTGCACATTTTTCTTGGTAGGTAACACCCAACTCCTACAGCTTTGCAATATGCTTCCTGAAAGGAGCCACAGCATTTGCTATAGTGGCCTCCATGTTTTGGGCTAGGGGTCAGGCTTGGAGAGCAATAGCTATAGCAGTAGGGGGACTCCCACCGACCAGCAGGATAGGTATACAAGCAGGTCACCCTAGCAAATGATGCAGGCTCACCTGAGGTGCAGAGTCTAAGTACTAACTGGTATTCACCAGAGCTCCTGATGGTGGAAATGGGTTTTGCTGTGTGCTATTACCAGGTCATGGTTCTCACGATCATCCCACCAGGAGGTGAGCAAGCAAGGGTCCAGTAACAGATATAGCAGGTAAGGATCAAAAGGAAAAGTAGTCCGTAAACAAGCCAGGGGTTGGTAACATAGTGGTAGCAAAAATATGAATGGCAGCAGGGAATACAAGAGCAAGAATTTGGCTGGAGAGAGCACAATACTCTGGCAAACAGGAAGTGCAGGGACATGGCTAAAATCAGGAAGTTTATGGGAGGAGCAAAGAGTTTAAGGTTCAGCAGAAGTCAAGGCACATGGCAGGATTGTCCACTGGATCAGACGGGGTGTTGTCCAGCATCTCAGGTAACTCAGCGAGGAAAGTCATTGCCAGACACAGCAGAGATCCCAGGTTCAAGTCCAGGCCCTGACATCAATCCTTTACAAGTTACATTGTAATTATATATATATTTTTTTTGTAATTACACTCACCAGCCACTAGTAAGTACACCTTGCTAGTACCGGGTTGGACCCCCTTTTGCCTTTCAGAAATACCTTAGATCTTCGTGGCATAGGTTCAACAAGGTGTTGGAAATATTCCTCAGAAATTTTGATCCATTATGACATGATAGCATCATGAAGTTGCTGCAGATTTGTCAGCTGCACATCCATGATGCAAATCTCCCATTCCACCACATCCCAAATGTGCTCTATTGGATTGAGATCTAATGACTGTGGTGGCCATTGGAGTACAGTGAACTCATTGTCATGTTCAAGAAACCAGCTCTTGAACCTTCTAGAGGTACTCTTGATGAAAGCAAGCATTGGCCTTGCTGTAAAAAAAAAAAAAAAAAAAAATTGACACCCCTGTCAAACAGTTGTGGAAAAATTTGTCTTTGGGTGTTGTTGGTGCCTTCACCCCAAAACCTTCTAGAGGTAGAAAGCACTGCTGCTATTCACTGCTGCTAAACACTGTGTTTGCAAAATCACATGAAAGTTGACATCAAAATAAAAAGTACAAAAAAATAAAATATAACACTCACTTTAGGGCATGAGGCATGAAAAGGCCATATAAATTCTGCCAAACACTTTGCAAAAGATGCATTCTGAATCTGAATGCATTATGTGCAGGGGCATAACTAGAAATCACAAGTCCCCATAGCAAAATGTTGTATGGGCCCCCCGCCCCCTGCAAACAGCCCCCCCCCCCCCACACAAAAAAAATTAACTAATGCCATTGAACAACAGATTACCATACTCATGTGGCACAGTACCCAGGCAACAGTGTATATTAATTTTAAACAACAAAGTATGCTGTTTGCAGCCCCTGAACACACATTGCTGACCTCCATGCCTTCTAACTAGGGATGGGCCCGGTGTTCGTTTCAAACCCATGTTCGAATCAAACATCGGCCGTTCGTCCGCTCGTCGAGGGCAGAACTCTGAGGGCCGTTCGCATCAAATTCGTGTGATGCGAACGGTCCACAATGCACTGCGCCAGTCGCAGTGCATTGCTGGCTGATGATTGGCCAAGCATGCACTGTGACCCCGCATGCTTGGCCAATCATAGAGTGACCAATTATAGCTCAGGGGGTTTGTACACGCCCCACACTATATAAGGACGCTGCGCCGGCGGCCTCGTATAGTGTGTTCCGGATTGAGGAACAGTGTACTGTACATGTACACACTATATGTGAATCATTTCTGTGTGGGGAAAGTGTAGGGAAAGAGGAAAAATAGGCAGGGATAGTGTATTCTTCTCAGCCTTTGCTTGTGGGGATAGTGTAGGGATATAGGAAAAATAGGCAGGGATAGTGTGTTCTTCTCAGTGCTGTTCTCTACCAATCCAGCCATCTGCAGGAGTTAGTGTGTGTGTGTGCTGTGTGAGTATAGCACAGCAGTAGCACACTAAACCACCTTACACTGCATCTACCCTGTTGTCACCTAAGACAGCCATCTGCAGGAGTTAGTGTGTTTTGTGTGCCTCCAGCACAGCACAGTATACACCAACAGTCCATACATACATACATACATACATACAGTATATACCTACAGTGGGGGGGGGGGGGTAGCCATGCCATTTTTCTCAAAGATTTTCATCCATATTGCCTGGACAAGACATGACATTAAAGCCGCAAGCAGTTTTAAATGGCTTCTTTTTTTCCTTTACAAATGTCATTTTGTGCAGGGACAGTTCTAAACACGGGAAACACATGCCACTTCACAGGCATACTTTAGACACCCACACTTTATCATTGCATCATTAAAATCACTGCTCTAGAAAAAACGTCCGTTTTTAAAACTTGATTTTGCACTGATACATGTCCCCTGGGGCAGGACCCAGGTCCCCAAACCTTTTTTATAACAATAACATGCATATTGGCCGTTAGAATTAGCACTTTAGATTTCGAACGTTCGCGTCCGGTGTAACTAATAGGGTTCTAACGTTAGTGCTAACTTTCGGTCCGTTCGCAGGTTCTGGTTTCTGTTCTGTTATATAAAATGAAATAGTTCAACTCACCATAATGCTGAATCAGTGGGAGCCCAGAGAGTGTGACTTGCCACCCTCGCCTGCCACCAGATGCAGATTGTCACTTGTCACACGTTGCAGAATGTCACCTGCCACATGTTGCAGATTGTCCACTTGCCACGTCCTGGATTGTCACTTGCCACGTCACCTGCCACCAGATGCAGATTGTCACTTGTCACACGTTGCAGAATGCCACGTCACCTGCCACACATTATGGATTGTCACTTGCCACATCCCAGCTTGTCACTTGCCACGTCACCTGCCACACATTATGGATTGTCACCTGCCACGTCACGGATTTTCACTTGCCACGTCACCTGCCACACATTACGGATTGTCACTTGCCACATCACCTGCCACACATTACGGATTGTCACTTGCCACGTCCCGGGTTGTCACTTGCCACGTCATTTGCCACACATTATGGATTATCACTTGCCACGTCCTGGGTTGTCACTTGCCACGTCACTTGCCACACATTATGGATTGTCACTTGCCATGTCCCGGGTTGTCACTTGCCACGTCACTTGCCACACATTACGGATTGTCACTTGCCACGTCCCGGGTTGTCACTTGCCACACATTGTGGATTGTCACTTGCCACACATTACGGATTGTCACTTGCCACATCACCTGCCACACGTTGTGGATTGTCCACTTGCCACATCACCTGCCACACGTTGTGGATTGTCCACTTGTCCCATGTTGAGGAATGTCACCTGCCACATGTTGCGTACGGTGCCATGTTGCCTGCCACCAGATGCAGATTGTCACTTGTCACATGTTGAGGAATGTCACCTGCCACATGTTGCGTACGGTCCACTTGCCACATCCCGGATTGTCACTTGCACGTCACCTGCCACACATTATGGATTGTCACTTGCCAGGTCCTGGGTTGTCACTTGCCAAGTCACCTGCCACATTACAGATTGTCACGTCACGGATTGTCACTTGCCACGTCGCCTGCCACACATTACGGATTGTCACTTGCCACGTCCCAGGTTGTCACTTGCCACATTACAGATTGTCCCGTCACGGATTGTCACTTGCCACGTCGCCTGCCACACATTACGGATTGTCACTTGCTGTGCCACTGAGTCAGTGACAGCTGATTATCAGTCAGCAGCAGAGAGATAATGTCATCTCTCTGCTTCCCGGCTGCCTGCACAATGAGGGGGAATAGCACTGCAGGGATGCAGGGCGGGCACCGGTCAGTGAGAGATGATCCCTGCTCCCCCGCCCCAGCTCCCTAATTGGCCAGCCCGCTCACGCCCCTGGAGCCGCCTGCTATCACCCGCGGAGCCAACCGCGAACACCCGCGGAGCCGCCCGCGGGGCCACCCACGGACACCCGCAGAGACACCCGCGGAGCCGCCCGTGGACCCGCAGCGCCTGTCCTCAACAGGCCCCACTTGGCTGAGGGCCCCATAGCGCCTGCATGTGCCGCTATGGCGGTAGTTCCGCCACTGATTATGTGTAACCTTACTACTTTATTTAAACCACACAATGCCTTCAGATTCAGAATGCAATGTTAGGCAGAATTTATATGACATTATGCCTCATGCCCTAAAGTGTTGTTTATAAAGCAACACCACAAAAATGCTGGTCAACATACAATAACACTATGTAAATCATTACATGGTGTTATTGTAGAGTTCAGTGTTGAGCAGAGCAGTATTTTTGTGGTGGGTTACTTGTAATTGTAATATAAAACATACCTGTAAGGTAACAGTTTTCAAGGAGCCAAGTCCAACAAAAGCACTGCTCAACACTAGTAATGTCCAATAAAGTCACATTGCAGGAAGTAAGTCAGGCCCTCAACCTTTCGCACTGTTGGGCTGTATTTATGTTGAGATGGATGCCTTCAGGTAATCTTTGCAGTTTGCACTGTACAGTGACAGTCACAGTGCAAACTGCAAAGATTACCTGAAGGCAGCCATCTCAACATAAATACAGCCCAACATGAACAGTGCAAAATGTTGGGGACCTGTGTTACTTACTCCATTGCAATGCTATATTATAGAATTGCAATGGAGGAAGGTTAGCATATCAACATGCTCTGAAGTTAGGCTTGCTCTTTTTTTAGTCACAATGTTGCCAGCAACTGAGAAAAGCCTTTCAGATGGGGTTGATGTTGCAGGCACAGACAAGTAACTCTTTGCCAGCATGGCCAAGATGGGAAACCTCTTTTCATTTTCCTTCCACCATTTCAGCGGATTGTCTTCCTTTGGAATAGCCTGCTCACTAAAATACATGTGTATCTCATTTCTCACAACTTCACTGTGGGTTTTTTGATCTTGGATGTGACCAGTCATGTCATCTTCACCATTATTGTGGTGGTCATCTGAATCTGAACCGAGCAAAGTGTCCAACAGAGACACTTGCCTCTTCTCTGAAAACTTGATGTCTGCCAGTGCTGACTGTTGTTCCTCACATTGATGTTTTGTTTGCTCTTCCTCATATGTTCTTTTCACTTCAAGAGCAAGAGCTTGGACCTTGAGGTGAACTTTTAAACTGTCTCGGCGGAATCTGGGGTCCAGAGCTGCTGCAATATAACATTTGTAGTCAGAGTCTTCAAGCGGGAAATGCGATATTCCTAAGAACCAAGGCCTGAGGTGTGCCTTGGCCTGGCTGGTCGGTATGCCTGAGAAGAGGGCATACCCCGAATGTAAGAATGGAAGTACTACGAGTATGTATGAAAGGCTGGGGGAACGGGTGGGTGGGAACCCAGAAAGCCGACGACCCTTGCCCCGATGGAGGAGGAGGCTTAAATAGCCCTCTCAGGCTCCTCCTCCTCCGGCCAGCCTTCATACTTGTAGTCAGAGTCTTCAAGCGGGAAATGCGATATTCCTAAGAACCAAGGCCTGAGGTGTGCCTTGGCCTGGCTGGTCGGTATGCCTGAGAAGAGGGCAAAAAGATGCAAGTTTAGGTGAAGAAGAGAAGGTAATGATCCAAGGCAACAGTGAGTATCCGCGGTGACAGGAGAAACCCACTGACACCTGACTTGGTGATGAGAAAGGAACCCCCTATGGAACCTGCAAGCTACCCAGAACCAACAGATTGTCCCGTGCAAGATTGGATTGGGCCTGATGCCTGAGACAACTTAGACATGAGAATAACTGCTTGCGAATGAGAGGATACGTGGGGGAAGGGAGCAAGGCCTGGCCCGAGGAACCCCTGCGAATGAGCCGGGATGATCATTCCTATGGGGATGTGAGAGGGTGAGGGCAAAAAAAGGACCACTGGTAGGAGTGCGAAATGCTGGATACCTGATGAAGTAGATAAGTCCCATGCGCCATGGCAATAAGCATCATCAACATGGAGAACCATGCCAGACACAGGACTCTGGTCCTACCTGATAAGATCGGGACGTGCCTTAGCCAGAGACCCAACTACTGAGTCTGAATCCTGAACCGAGGAAGGAGGTATGGATGCCAAGACGGCCCCAACCTGGGAACACAAACTAGAAAATGACAGACAACCAGACATGAGAAACAACAACGCCCGCCCCTCTGTGCCTACCTAAGAATGAGAACATGAGCAGAAATGTCAAGACCACTGCGCGTGATGACCCTAATGACAGAAACCCCACCCTCGTGTGAGTGGTAAGTGAGCCTGAGTAACCTGCAGCGCAGACACAGGTAATTGACTGAAAACTCAGGCTGGTGTACCCACGGACCGTGGTGGGTAATCGTATGAGTGTGGTGAATGAACATGCATCGTATGACGTATGGTATACGGGCGAGAAGATTGTGGACAACAATCAATTAAAAATGAAACCTCAGCCCGTATGGATCTGTAGACGTGACAGATCCTGACGTAAGCCCTAACTAACTGACCCAAGTACAACATGAACACCGACACGATGAGACATGACAACCAACGAACAAAACAGCTACCGGAGTATGCCATGGGTGAACAACGCCCCTCTGAGAAACGCTGAGGCTGAACACAATGACAGAAATGCAAGGACGGAAACGAAATGACGGAAACGAAATGACGGAAACGAAATGACGGAAACGAAATGACGGAAACAAAATGACGGCACTGGTGAGGCAGAAACGTGATGACAGAACTGCTGAGGCAGAACCGTGATGACAGAAGCAGAAAGGTGATGACCAAAATGCTGAGGCAGAAACGTGATGACAGAAATGCTGAAGCATCGTATGACGTGTGGTATACGGGCGAGAAGATTGTGGACAACAATCAATTAAAAACGAAACCTCAGCCCGTATGGATCTGTAGACGTGACAGATCCTGACGTAAGCCCTAACTAACTGACCCAAGTACAACATGAACACAGACACGATGAGACATGACAACCAACGAACAAAACAGCTACCGGAGTATGCCATGGGTGAACAACGCCCCTCTGAGAAACGCTGAGGCTGAAACACAATGACAGAAATGCCAGGGCGGCAACGAAATGACGGAAATGAAATAACGGAAACGGTGAGGCAGAAACGTGATGACAGAACTGCTGCTGAGGCAACCGTGGTGACAGAAATGCTTGAGGCAGAAACGTGGTGACAGAAATGCTTGCGGCAGAAACGCTATGACAGAACGCTGAAGCTGAATGTTGAGGCAGAAACGCAATAACATGAATCCAGGGGCAGAAACGCAATGACATGAATCCAGGGGCAGAAACGCAATGACATGAATCCAGGGACAGAAACGCAATGACATGAATCCAGGGCAGAAAAGCAATGACATGAATCCAGGGACAGAAACGCAATGACATGAATCCAGGGACAGAAACGCAATGACATGAATCCAGGGACAGAAACGCAATGACATGGATCCAGGGACAGAAACGCAGTGACATGGATCCAGGGACAGAAACGCAGTGACATGGATCCAGGGGCAGAAACGCAGTGACATGGATCCAGGGGCAGAAACGCAGTGACATGGATCCAGGGGCAGAAACGCAGTGACATGAATCCAGGGGCAGAAACGCAGTGACATGAATCCAGGGGCAGAAACGCAGTGACATGAATCCAGGGGCAGAAACGCAGTGACATGAATCCAGGCGCAGAAACGCAATGACGGAAATCCAGGTGCAGAAACGCAATGACAGAATCCTGGGCAAAGCTATGACAGAACGTTGAGGCAGAAATGTAATGACAGAAGCACTGAGTCAGAAATGCCATGACAGAAAACCTGAACGCGATGACAAATGCTGAGACTGAAATGCAATGACAGCAATCCTGGGGCAGACTGCTATGACAGAAAGCTGATGCAGAAATGCCATGACAAAACGCAAATGACAGAAAAATACGCTGAGACTGAACACTGAGGCAGAAACGAAATGACAGAAATCCAGGGGCAGAGACGCAATGACAGACATCCAGGGGCAGAAACGCAATGACAGGAATCCAGGGGCAGAAACGCAATGACAGGAATCCAGGGGCAGAAACGCAATGACAGGAATCCAGGGGGCAGAAACGCAATGACAGGAATCCAGGGGCAGAACCGCAATGACAGGAATCCAGGGGCAGAACCGCAATGACAGGAATCCAGGGGCAGAACCGCAATGACATGAATCCAGGGGCAGAACCGCAATGACAGGAATCCAGGGGCAGAACCGCAATGACAGAAATCCAGGGGCAGAACCGCAATGACAGAAATCCAGGGGCAGAACCGCAATGACAGAAATCCAGGGGCAGAACCGCAATGACAGAAATCCAGGGGCAGAACCGCAATGACAGAAATCCAGGGGCAGAACCGCAATGACAGAAATCCAGGGGCAGAAAACGCAATGACAGAAATCCAGGGGCAGAAAACGCAATGACAGAAATCCAGGGGCAGAAACGCAATGACAGAAATCCTGGGCCGAACGCTAAGACAGAAATGCAAGGACAGAAACCCTGGGCAGAAACGCTGGGACTGCAATGCTGAGGCAAAAATGCAATGACAGAAATCCTGGGCAGAACGCTATGACAGAACGCTGAAGCAGAAGCCATGACAGAAAAACCTGGGCAGAAACTTGCTGAGACTGAACGCTGAGGCAGAAATGCAATGACAGAAATCCTGGGCAGAAACACTGAGGCAGCAAGCCATGACAGAAAACCTGGGGCAGAAACGCTATGACAGAAATGCTGAGACTGAACGCTGAGCCAGGAATGCTGGGCAGAACACCGTGACAGAAATGCTGCGGCAGGAAGGCTATGACAAACGCAGAGACTGAACGCCGAGACAAAATGCTGGGGCATGACGCAATGACCTGAAAGCTGGGGCATGACGTGAATGACAGAAATGCTAGGGCAGAACGCTATGACAGAAACGCAGGGGAAGAATGCTGAGGCAGAACCGCTATGACAGAAATGCCGGGCAGAAACGCTATGACAGAAATTCCTGGCAGAAACGCTATGACAGAAATGGTGGGCAGAAACGCCATGACAGAAATGCCAGGCAGAAAACGCTATGACAGAAATGGCGGGCAGAAACGGTATGACAGAAATGGCGGGCAGAAAACACTAGGGCAGAAAACGCTATGACAGAAATGGCGGGCAGAAAACGCTATGACAGAAATGGCGGGCAGAAACGCTATGACAGAAATGCTGGGGCATGACGCAATGACCTGAAAGCTGGGGCATGACGTGAATGACAGAAATGCTAGGGCAGAACGCTATGACAGAAACGCAGGGGAAGAATGCTGAGGCAGAACCGCTATGACAGAAATGCCGGGCAGAAACGCTATGACAGAAATTCCTGGCAGAAACGCTATGACAGAAAATGGCGGGCAGAAACGGTATGACAGAAATGGCGGGCAGAAAACACTAGGGCAGAAAACGCTATGACAGAAATGGCGGGCAGAAAACGCTATGACAGAAATGGCGGGCAGAAAGCTATGACAGAAATGGCGGGCAGAAACGCTATGACAGAAATGGCGGGCAGAAGCGCTATGACAGAAATGGTGGGCAGAAAACACTATGACAGAAAACGCTATGACCGAAATGGCGGGCAGAAAACGCTATGACAGAATTGGCGGGCAGCAACGCTATGACAGAAATAGCGGGCAGCAACGCTATGACAGAAATGGCGGGCAGAAAAACACAACAGGTGATGGGTGGGCAGATAACACCCCCGGCCGGGGTTCACGGCGGGGAGCCCCATGGCCAGACTGCTGCAGATGTCAGTTGTGGAAGAGAGGAGCGACGGGCGGGTGGCCGCCCATCCCCCCCCCCATGGAAACTGACCTATGTGGGGAGAGAGGAATTGATGGCAGGACACCCCTCCCCCCATCTGCACCGGGAGAAACAGGAGCGATCCCCCAGTGCAGTCTGAACAGCAGGGTGAGAAGAGCCAGCGGTGGCCGAATACCCTCCGGCGGCTCCCTCCTGCCTGGACATGTGTGGGGAGAGGAGTCGGCGGGCGGCGGCCGCACACCCCCACCCCCCACCAAACAGACATGTCCCTCGTGGACCTAAGCGGGGAGAGAAGTCGGCGGCGGCCGAACCCCCCCCCCTTCCTCCAGGCAGCCTTGTCCCTCGTGGACCTGTATGGGGAGAGGAGTCGGCGGCGGCCGTGCATTCCCCCCCTCCCAGTCAAGCGAGCGGCAGCCTGGGCAGGCAGAGCCGTGGGGACTGTCGAAGGACGGGCGCCCCCCCCGCTCCCCCCGGCATAGGGAGAGCGGGCGGGCTGCAGGAAGGATAGACGGACGCCCCCCGCTCCCCCCGGCATGAGCGCCGGGAGGACGGGCGGTCTGGGGAGAGCTATGGAGGACTGCAAAGACGGACGGACGCCCCCCGCTCCCACCGGCATGAGCGTCGGTAGGGCGGGCGGGCTGCACGCTGGGGAGGTGGAAGAACGGGCGCCCCCCCGCTCCTCCAGGCATGAGAGCCGGGAGAGCATGCGGGCTGCACGCTGGAGCTGCGGGGAGAGGTGGAGGATAGAAGGGCGGCCCCCCCCCCCTACCCCCGACATGGGTGCCGGGAGAAGCGGGCGCCCCCCCCCCCGCACTGAAGTGACATGGCTGGCTGGGTGGCATCCACAACGGTGGAAACCCAGGGATGATGGGGGGGACGGTAAGTGGTCCCAATGGTGCCCAGGAGAGGGACCGCCGCTCCGACAGGCGAACGGGAAGTGATGTGCTTCCAACCCAGAAAGCCGACGACCCTTGCCCTGATGGAGGAGGAGGCTTAAATAGCCCTCTCAGGCTCCTCCTACAAATACAGGCTGGCCTCCGGCCAGCCTTCATACATATTTTCTCCACCATCATCTCTGAATTTAGTTTCCCGCTCCCATCTTGATGTCATCTCCTGTGCTGCAACACTTTGGAAAGCCTTGACTGCTGCCGTCTTGCAAATTGGTCACCATTGGTCAGAGGAGGTAAAGCGGAACCAATCACATAGGACTCTCCACTCAAGAAAACAGTAGCGCACTCAAAAGGCTTTGGGACTTGTTCCACTTCCTCAAGTAAGCTCCACTGATCATGTTTTAAATCTAGGAAGCGCTTCCCTCGTGGTGTGACATCAGGATCGGAAAGAGTTGCAGTCACAGGCCACCTCTGTTCAAATAGGCGGCTGATCATGTGTAACGTACTGTTCCATCTTACGGATACGTCATTTATTAGTGCATGCTCAGGGGTACCCATTTGTTGCTGCTTTGCTTTAAGCTTTGTAGTGGCCAGCTAACTTTTTTTTAAATGTTCCACAAGGCACTTTGCAGCCCTCAGTGTCTTGCTGATCTGGGGATCCTTCAGGGCATGGTTGACAACTAACTGCAATGTATGACCAGCACACCTAAGAGAAGAGATGCCAGCATGCTTTTTATCCAAAATACGCAGAGCAGCGACAACATTTGCAGAGTTATCATGGACAACTACATTTACATTGGCCATGGATATCGCAAACTTTTCAGCTGCTTTTTCCACCCAGTTAGCAATGTTTTCAGCTGTGTGCCGATCTTCAAGCGGCATAGTGGTCAGATTGTACGATGTAAGATTCCATTTAATTCATTAATGAATTGGCATGTGACACCCAAGTATGTCTCTGTGGCAATACTGGTCCATGCATCTATGGTGAGAGCGATTTTTGATTTCACATCTTTGAGTGATGCTTTCAATCTTTCAAAATTCTCCTCATATTTCTTCTCCATCAGCTTAGTGAAATGGGACCTGGAGGGAAGTGTGTATCCTGGGTAAAATGTGTTGATCATCTCACGAAATCCTTGACCGTCTACAATAGAAAGAGGTCTCATATCTTTTACAATCATGTTGAGTATGCTATTGGTATGTGTAATGGCCATTTGGGGTGTGCAAACAGTGACATCCTTTTTATGAAAGAACTCCTGTACACAGTTTTGCCTCTTCCTGAGAAAAAACAACAACATAAACACACAATAATTAATATTAATAGAAAATAGGAGGTGTAACATACATGAAATCTATGAATGCTAATATGTACTGTGTATTTCAAAGAGGGTACTGGTAGGGTAGTAAATCTGCATAATATGAACTGAATATGTGATATTGTGATTAATAACTTTGTTTAATTATGATTACAATAGTTGTATTTCATCTATTAGAAAAAGTTTGAGATATCCATGGCCAATGTTGTAGCTGCATATAATGCTGCAGTGCACATGTTGTCGCTGCTCTGTGTATTTTTGAAAAATGCATGGCATCTCTTCTCTCAGGTGTGCTGGTCAGATTGCAGTTAGTTGTAGTTGTAAACCATGCCCCGAGGGATCCCCAGATCAGCAAGACACTGAGGGCGGCAAAGTGCCTTGTGGAACATTTTTTAAAAAGTGAGCTGGCCACTACAAAGCTTAAAGCAAAGCAGCAACAAATGGGTACCCCTGAGCATCCACTAATAAATGTAAAGTGCCTTGTGAAACATTTAAAAAAGATGAGATGGCCACAACAAAAAAGCAATTAGCAAAACAATGATTACTCCCAAAAATAAAAAGTAGTAGTATTTACAAAGATGGCTCGTCTGTTTGAGGTCGGAGAGCGCCAGGATGTTTTCATCTGAGGTGCTCGTGCATCACAGCTGTGCTGCCGTGGTACGCCATTTCGGTTTTGCAAAGGGAACAGAGGACCATTTTATCTGGCCTCTGTTTGAAGAATTCCCATACCTTTTGAAAGTCGTGGTCTTCTAGCTTTTTGTGCTTGACTGGAACTGTCTCCATTCCCATTCCCATTTCCATTCCCAGGAGCGGGAGGGGGAGCGGGAGCAGCAGCCGCCATTACCGCGCAAGATGATGACACCGCGAGAGCGTGACGTGTCGACGCCTTTTACGCACGTCGACATATTTTTGTCGTTGACGCGTCGTGGCAGCTCTACTTAGCAAGTTCTGGCCATTGGTCTATTCTCATGACCCAGATACTCAGTGGATCGTCTACTAGAAAGCTCTTTATGTCTGTTTTCGCCACTAGATAACTTCCATCATTTGATGCAGACACTGCCGATGGGATCTTAAAGCTGACAGCCCTGGGCACCAAGGACTAAAAAGATTTTGAAATGCATCACTGACGCAGCCCCCTTCTCCACTGCTCCTCATTTGACCAACAAAAGTCTTTAAAACTAGCTTATCCAGGAGACTGTAACCTACCAGAGTCGGGAAAGGAGTTACATAAACTCCTCAAGATATTTCATCTTCTGCTCCCCCTGCAGGATGATTCCTGAGACTTTCCCTTTGTAACTGAGGTCAAGGAGGGTTGCCAACCAATAATGAACCTTATCCTTGATGCCATGAATTCTCTGGTCTTTTTGCAGGCTTTGAAGAATAAGGGAGCCCATGCAACACAAGTTTGCAGAGGCATGAAAAGCCGAGTCTTCAGGGTCACTGAGGATTGTAGTATCTGGACTGCCTCCTCCAAGCCACGGACTACTCACAAGGTATTTGGGGACTGAAAACCATGTCCTAAGGTTTGACGTATGTCTTCCTCTGCTTCAATGCTTCCAAAACTGCCAGAATCCTCCTCTACCTTTCTGTCCTCTTGTGTGTTCTGTGGCATTGTGCCATGTCCATAATTCCATGCAGAGTATGCTCCAGCAGGAACACAACAGGGATTTGGGGTTATTTACGAAAGGCAAATCCACTTTGCACTGCAAGTGCACTTAAAAGTGCACTGAAAGTGCAGTCGCTCTCAATCTAAGGGGTAGATCTGAAATGAGTGGAAGCTCTGCTTATTTTATCATCCAATCATGTGCAAGCTAAAATGTTATTTTTTATTTTCCTTGCATGTCCCCCTCGGATTTACAGGGACTTCACTTCCAAGTGCACTTTCAGTGCACTTTCAAGTGCACTTGCAGTGCAAAGTGGATTTGCCTTTAGTAAATAACCTCTATTGTGTCACTGATGCATGCATTGTCACGGCTCACCATCCTTGTCACCTCCTCAAATGGTGACAGTACAGTGCATGCATCCTTTATCAGCAGACATTGGCATGGGGGGAAAAAGCTGAGGTCAGTATACTGCAATAAAAGTGCACTGACACACTACAATATACTGCAGTAAAACTGCACGGACGCGCTTCATTATACTGCACTAAAACTGTACTGGCGCACTTCACTATACTGCAGTGATGCACTACAATATACTGCAGAAAAACTGCATGGACACGCTTCATTATACTGCAGTAAAACTGCACTGGCGTACTGCAATATACTGCAGTAAAACTGCACGGACACACTACACTGACACGCTTCAATATACTGCAGTGAAACTGCACTGACTCACTACAATATACTGCAGTAAAACTAGGGCGGCACAGTGGTATAGTGGGTAGCACTCTCGCCCAGCAGTAAAAAGGGTCACTGGTTCAAATCCCAACCATGACACTACCTGCCTGGAGATTGCATGTTCTCCCTGTGTGGGTTTCCTCCAGGTACTCTGGTTTCCTCCCACACGCCAAAGACATGCTGGTAGGTTAATTGGCTTCTGTCCAAAATTGGCCCTAGTATATGAATGTGGACCTTGGATTGAGGGTAAGGACTGATGTGAGTGTGTGATGTACAGGGTTAGGGACAATTGTAGACACACACCCACACTCACTCTGGATGGACTGGTGTCTGTGGACTTTATTCAACCTTGCTAACTACATAACTGCATATACTGCACTTCAATATACTGCAGAAAAACTGGACTAATATACTGCAATAAAACTACACTATACTGCACTATCACTATATTCACTCTACACTCACAATAGCACATTAACTCTCTAGTACAGGGATCTCAAACTGGCAGCCCTCCAGCTGTTGCAAAACTACAAGTACCATCATGCCTTTGCCTGTGGGAGTCATACTTGTAACTTGCAATGCCTCATGGGACTTGTAGTTTTGCAACAGCTGGAGGGCCACCAGTTTGAGACCCCTGCTCTAGTAGCAATGAACAGAGCCCTGTGCTATATATCTCCATTTCAATATCACACTGCAAATGGCTCCTCTGGGAAGGAACATTTTATGGTGCGGTGTGGTTCTATGAGGCATAATTGGGCTAAATCATCATGACTTTCCCCAATCATGGCTCTGACAGTGCTCTGTGCCCTGATTGGGCAAAGCGTTCATTGCTTCATCCAATCAAGGCTTAGAATGCACTGTGCAGCACGCAGAATTGTGTCCCTCGTGTGTGGCTTTCAGGTGTTCTTTTCACTTTACTGAGTGGTGGGAGGTAAAATGCCTTGTCAAGCATGTGGTACCCACATGGCTGGTGTTTTTGCCACGCTTGATCTGCTTGCGGCACAAATTTCAAATCGCAACAGTGTGATCGGCTGCACGTGTGCTAAAAAAGGCCCAGACAGCTGAGCTCGGGGAAATGGGCCGGGAGATAACAGCTCCACAATCTGATAAAATAGGGTGGCTGTTCTCTACTCTTCCATGATGTCTGCCTCTGGATTACATCCTACCTTGTTAGGGTTTGTTTCTCCCCCTCACTTTCCTCCTCTGCTCTTTTCTGTACCCAAGTCGCGTCAGTGACCTCATCATCAGAATTCCCTCTATCCTCATCATCACTGAGCCAACTTGGCGATATGGTGTGGCTGGGGGAACATGATTGCCTAATTTGTTGTTTATCAGTGTTCTCCCCTCTCTGTAGGCTCATGTCAGTCTTTTCCTCTACCTCAGAACCAACACCACAATTAAGTAATGTCTGTGAATCCTCAAGAAGAAAGTAGCTGACACTGTGTTTTTAAATAGTTCAGCTGACTCCTCCATGCATGATGCTGGGTCTATGGCAGGAGTGGCTGTGGACAAGGACCCTACTGGGTCAACTTTCAACTTCCAACTTAGGTTACCTGGCTGTATCAACCAGAAAGTAAAACTCCAGAAATATGATATTAAACCTTGTTGTCTTCCAACACTAACACTTTAAAAAATCTCTACACTCAGGGTCAAATGTTATGTAAATCTGTGTTAAACACTGCACTACACTAATACATTACACTGACACACTATTCTCACCCACTGTACTAACAGTAAACTAACATTACGCGCAGAGTCACAATTAGTGAACACACTAACTGCTAGTAGAAAACTAAGCCCTGCTCTATCTTTTTTCACTCCAACACACTACAAGAGCTGGAGTTACCTTTTATAGTGTGGGGCGGGGCTATGAGCACTAAGCTGTGATTGGAGAAAGTAATCATCACTTTGTCCAATCAGGGCTCTGACAGTGCTAATTGGCCTATGTGCCTATGTGCATTCTCTTGTGCTTGATGAAACTGCTATTGTGGACTGCAGTGTGTCTGTTAGCTGTGCATTATTCATACAAAAATGCTATATAAAGGAGGAGCTGCTTGAGTATATTTGGTTCTGTACTCTACGTTTCAACCCCAGAAACAGCCTCAACCCCTCTGGCACATCTAGCTAGCAATGTTACTGCAGTGGTGGCTGGTGCTAAAAATTTTTGGGGGGGCACAAACCAACTGAAAAATACTGAAACCCCCCCCATCAATTGCAGCCTCACTGTGCCCATCAAATGCAGCCACTTGTGCCTATCAAATGCAGCCATTGTGCCCATCAAACACAGCCATTGTGCCCATCATATGCAGCCATTGTACCCATCAAAAGCAGCCACTTGTGCCCATCAAACGCAGCCACTTGTGCCCAAACGCAGCCACTTGTGCCAATCTAACGCAGTCTCTTGTGCCAATCATATGCAGCCACCTGTGCCCATCAAATGCAGCCACCTGTGCCCATCATATGCGGCCACTTCCCCATCAAATGCAGCCACTTGTGCCCATCAACACAGCCACTGTGCCCCTCATATGCAGCCACTTGTCCATCAAACGCAGCCACTTGTGCCCATCAAATGCAGCCACTTGTGCCCATCAAACGCAGCCACTCTGCCTATCAAACGCAGCCACTGTGCCTATCAAATTCAGGTACTTGTGCCCATCATATGCAGCCACCTGTGCCCATCAAATTCTGCCACCTGTGCCCATCAAATTCTGCCACCTGTGCCCATCAAATGCAGCCACCTGTGCCCATCATATTAACCTCTAGACTGCTTTTATAATCAGTGGGAGGGAACCCCCCCCCCCCTACCGTCTCCCATCGTTTTCAAAGGCTCTCCTGTCCCAACAGGGAAGCCGAGAATGCAGCTTGGTTGGTATGGTTCAGCCAGCTGACCATAGAGCTGATCAGAGGCCAGAACGGCTCCAATCATCTCTACGGCCTAAGAAACCAGAAGCTACGAGCATTTCTTGACTTAGGTTTCCGGATATAAACAGCGCCATTGGGAAATTGGCAAAGCATTTTTTCACACCAATCTTGGTGTGGTCAGATGCTTTAAGGGCAGAGGAGATATCTAGGGTCTAATAGACCCCAATTTTTTCAAAAAAGAGTACCTGTCACTACCTATTGCTATCATAGGGGATATTTACATTCCCTGAGATAACAATAAAAATCACTGCGAAGGTCAGATCGAGGGCAGTAATTTTAGTAGTAGACCTAAAATGGTAACCTGTAAAGGCTTTTAAAAATGTATGTAGTTTGTCGCCGCTGCGCGTTTGTGCGCAATTTTAAAGCATGTCATGTTTGGTATCCATGTACTCGGCATAAGATCATCTTTTTTATTTCATCAAACATTTGGGCAATATAGTGAGTTTTTTTAATGCATTAAAATCTTAAAAAGTATGTTTTTTCCCAAAAAATTGCGTTTGAAAAATCGCTGCGCAAATACTGTGTGGAAAAAAAATTTGCAACACCCACCATTTTAATCTGTAGGGCCTTTACTTAAAAAAAATATATAAGTAATTTTCTTGCAAATAAAAGGATTTTTTCATGTAAACAAAAAGTGCCAGAAAGGGCTTTGTCTTCAAGTGGTTAGAAGAGTGGGTAATGCTTCTAAGCTTCTAAATGTTGTGCATAAAATACCAGGACATAAAACCCCCCCAAATGACCCCTTTTTGGAAAGTAGACACCCCAAGCTATTTGCTGATAGGCATGTTGAGTCCATGGAATATTTTATATTTTGTCACAAGTTTTGGGAAAATTCCACTTTTTTTTTATTGTTGTTGCACAAAGTTGTCACTAAATGATATATTGTTCAAATATGGCATGGTTATATTACACCCCAAAATGCATTCTGCTCCTTCTCCTGAGTATGGGGATACCTCATGTGTGAGACTTTTTGGGAGCCTAGCCAAGTACAGGACCCCGCAAACCAAGCACCGCCTTCAGGATTTTGATGGGTGTAAATTTTGGATTTTGCTCTTCACTACCTATCACAGTTTTGAAAGCCATAAAATGCCAAGATAGCACAACTGCCCCCCCCCCCCCCAAATGACCCCATTTTGGAGAATCAGCAGAATGTATTTTGGGGTGTAATTCCACATATAACCATGCCACGTGTGAGCAAAATATAATTTAGTGAAAACTTTGTGTAATTTTTATTTATTTGCTTGTCATTTTTTAATTCCATTGGCTCAGCATGTCTCTCAGCAATTTCCTTGGGGTGTCTACTTTCCAAAATGGGGTAATTTGGGGTGGGTTTGTACTGCCCTGCCATTTTAGCACCTCAAGAAATGAGATAGGCAGTCATAAACTAGAAGCTGAGTAAATTCCAGAAAATGTACCCTAGTTTGTAGACACTATAACTTTTGCGCAAACCAATAAATATACGCTTATTGACATTTTTTTTTTTACCAAAAACATGTGGCCGAATACATTTTGGCCTAAATGTATGACTAAAATTTAGTTTATTACATTTTTTTTATAACAAAAAGTAGAAAATATAATTTTTTTCATAATTTTCGGTCTTTTTCCGTTTATATCACAAAAAAATGAAAATTGCAGCAGCAATCAAATACTATCAAAAGAAAGCTCTATTTGTGGGGAAAAAAAGGGACTCAAATTTCGTATGGTTACAACATTGCATGACCGCGCAATTACCAGTTAAAGCGGTGCAGTGCCAAATTGTAAAAAGTCCTCCGGTCATTGAGCTGCCAAATCCTCCGGGGCTGAAGTGGTTAAGCAGTGCCGGTGATGTCTCCGGTCCATGCCCACTGCTCTCTCAGTAGATGGTATGCCATCCATAGAGAGAGACTTGCCGTGACTGCAAGTCCCGCATGCATGCGTGGGAGTGACTTCATTGTGGTTCAGCCAACAGTGGCCTGAACCCTGAAGGAAGACAGGGTAAAGATGGAAGCCCTGTCAGCAGTAACAACACGCCGCTGGAGGGCTTTGTTTTCAGGTTAATCTTTCATAATGTGCTAGTATGCAATGCATGTTAGCACATTATGGCATTCATTTGCAGGCAGAAAATCTTTTGGGTTTTTTTTTTGTGGTTTACTACCGCTTTAATAAGTTATCAGGTCTTAAACAGTGAAAGCATTTGATTTCTTCACTGATTAACATTTTTTGAGTTGTCAAAGCAACATTGCAACTAGGCAACAATAATCCTTTATGAATAGAGAATGCCTGTGTTTTAGCCAGATGGGATGAAAGGTCAGAATGGTCTGTAGTTTTTTTGCTGTGTAGAAACTAGAAAAGCAGCAGTGAGAAGTAGGTCATCTCTAAGCTAATGTGGAATTGGTAACTGAAGAAATGTGCTCATTAAAGGCATTAAGTATTCTCAGTTGAATATTAAAAAGTGTTTTAAATGGTCTTTGTAGTGATTGTGTAAATATATTTTCTTTATTATGTTCTAGACATAGGTATAAGAAAACCTGGCCAAATTTGGTTCAAGCCAGGTTTGGCAAATACAGCAGAAACTCTGGAAACCCAGAACTTTGAGCTGAATGTGCAACAAAAAAAAAGAAAAAGACACATTTGGAAGATGGTAGGTTGCTGCTCACCCCAGGGATATATGCGAAAAGGATTGTCCCCCATAAAAAAAAAAAAAAAAAACCCCACCATCTTAGGGGGGACAATCCTTTTCGTAAAAGATGTGCAACTTGCTACTTTTTCTGGCCTTTTTCGATGGTAATAGTCGTTTTTCCCACAAATAGAGCTTTCTTTTGGTGGTATTTGATTGATTAACCTCTGTGGTTTTTATTTTTTGCGCTATAAACACACCCAATAACATTTTAAAAAAAATCTAATTTCTTCATCAGTTTAGGCCAGGGATATCCAAACTATGGCCCTCCAGCTGTTGCAGAACTACATATCCCATGATGCATTGTAAAACTCTGACATTCACAGACATGACTAGGCATGATGAGAATTGTAGTTCCTGACCAACTGGATGGCCATAGTTTGGAGACCCCTGATTTAGGCCAATATGTGTTCTGCTACATGTTTTTGGTAAAAAATCCCAATAAACATACAAATACTTCTCGTTTAATGACTTACCTGTTTACCGACCACTCGGACTTACGACCAGCTCTCCCAACCAATGCAGGACGTCATGGCATCAGCCTCGTTCTCACTCCAGGCCTGATGTTTTACAGGTATGTACTGTACTATACTCGGTTCGCCTCAATACCTCTCCCAGCGTTCTTTATACTGTACTGTTTTATGTCTTTGTGTACAGTAATGTCATGTGTGCTTGTACTGTACAGGCAGGGCCTATTTTAAGGCAGGGCAAAAGGGGCAGCTGCCCTGGGCCCCATCATTGTTGTGAGGCCCAAAGCAGCTGCCTTATACTTGCCAACTATCTCAGTTTAAATTCCCTTGAAGATTTAGTCCCGTTCTGTGTCCCGAAAACTCAGTGTGAAGTTATTGTTACTAATGCTGCCCAGCTCTGCTCTATAGCCATGTACAGATGACTCACCTGCATACCCTGTGCAAATAACATGTAAATAACCTGCATTGATATGTAAATAGCGGCAGCATTTATATGTAAATACCTGTAGCAACGGAGCGGTAGCTTTGATAGGTTAATAGAAGCGGCATTCATATGTATATAATGCTCCCCTGAGGTCAAATCCACCATCACTTCTACTGCATGCTGCCCACTGGAGAGGCAAAGGGTCATGCATGAAAGTCCTGCCTACAACTATGGTCATTAAGCTTAACATCAGCCTGTTCTGCAAGGGTAAGCAAATTGGTGAGGTGGAACCCTTTTTTAAATTAACATGCACCGTGAATTTTGGTGCATGTGAATACGCACATCTCAGCAGATGCATGAGGGTATCATTAACAATTAATGGCAATGCTGTATATCTGCTAAAGGGCAGCACATTTCTGTGGTGTCAGGAAAGCGATTTTGCATGCATTCCCGACACACACAAATGTGAACGCAGGCTAAATGTCAGTTACGGTGGTGGTCAGTATAAATCTTCTCATTACATTGGGGCTTGGTGTACAATCCTTTCATTCACACTAGTGGCCAGTGTGAAGGTCCCCCTTAGATTGGTGGTCAGTGTAAATCCCTCTTAACATTGGTGGTTACTGTGAATGCTCCTATTACATTAGTGATCAGTGTAAATCCCCATTACATGGGTGGCCAGCGTAGAAACTCCTCCTTTATATTGGTAATCGGTATAAAAAAAAAACAACTTGCATTTGTGGTCAGTTCCATGGACAAGTGTGAGCAACATGAAGGAGATAAGGGCTTCGATAGTGTAACACCTTAAAAAATATTTTAATAAACTGAAGGTGTTACACTATCGAAGCCCTTATCTCTTTCATGTTGCTCACACTTGTCCATGAGCCCTGTGTTATATGAGATTATGAGGATGATCTGACATGCTGTTTACATGAAGGAGACTGTGTAACAAGGAGACCAACAGTACTATCTAAGGGGCCCAGGAATTATTTTCGTCACACGCTTTCTGTGATCCATCTGTAACGGGGGGGGGGGGGGGTCATAGAAGATTCTGACCCAGTGGTGATGTATGTTATATGTTGTTTGTATTGAAAAATCTTAATAAAAAGAAATAAAAAAAAAAGATTCTGTGTTTGGTATCCATGTACTCGGCCTAAGATCATCTTTTTTATTTCATCAAAAGTTTGGCCAATATATTGTGTTTTAGTGCATTAAAATTAAAAAGGGTGTATTTTTTCCCAAAAATATGTGTTTGAAAAATCGCTGCGCAATTACTGTGTGGAAAAAAAAATGCAACACACACCATTTTAATCTGTAGGGCTTTGTTAAAAAAAAATATATAGTGTTTGGGGGTTCAACGTAATTTTCTTGCAAAAAAAAAAAAATGTTTTCATGTAAACAAAAAGTGTCAGAAAGGGCTTTGTCTTCAAGTGGTTTGAAGAGTTACATAGTTACATAGTTAGTTAGGTTGAAAAAAGACACAAGTCCATCCAGTTCAACCACAAATAAAAAATAAAAAAAAATATCATACAATCCCGTATACCCCATTCTTTACCCACAGTTGATCCATGCTCCGATTTGCTAAAGCAGGGGAAAAAATTCCTTCCTGATCCCACGAGAGGCAATCGGATTTTCCCCGGATCAACTTTACCTATAAATGTTAGTACCCAGTTATATTATGTACATTTAGGAAAGTATCCAGGCCTTTCTTAAAGCAATCTACTGAGCTGGCCAGAACCATCTCTGCAGGGAGTCTATTCCACATTTTCACAGCTCTTACTGTGAAGAAACCTTTCCGTATTTGGAGATGAAATCTCTTTTCCTCTAGACGTAAAGAGTGCCCCCTCGTCCTCTTTGTTGACTGTAAAGTGAATAACTCAACACCAAGTTCACTATATGGACCCCTTATATATTTGTACATGTTGATCATATCCCCCCTTAAACTCCTCTTATCAATGGTGAATAAATTCAGTTCCTCTAATCTTTCCTCATAGCTGAGCTCCTCCATGCCTCTTATCAGTTTGGTTGCCCTTCTCTGCACTTTCTCCTGTTCCCCAATATCCTTTTTGAGAACTGGTGCCCAAAACTAAACTGCATATTCCAAATGAGGTCTTCCCAAGAATTGTGGGAAAAAATTACAACTTCAAAAAACTCACCATGCCTCTTACTAAATACCTTTGGCTGTCTACTTTTCAAAAAAGGGTCATTTGGGGGGTATGTGTACTTTCCTGACATTTCAGGGCCTCAAGAAATGAGATAGGCCGTCAGTGCATCAGGTGTGATAAATTTTCAATGATTTGCACATAGCTTGTAGACTCTATAACTTTCACAGAGACTAAATAATATCCACTGCCCCAGGCTTTACCAACAAAAGACTGAGGCAGCTGACGGCAGTGGGGAGACATCGCCTAGGGGAAATCTGGCCATCAGGGGAACTTCCGACCTCGCAGGATATCTCTGACCTCACAGACCCACCACTTGACATGTTCAGTACATACCAACTCCGGCACTTCCTGCAAGCAATAAAAAAGAGTCCTTACACACCACGTAATCTAACTCCCTTTGAATCCATTTGCCATAAAGGCGAACCGGTTCGGCACACCCTCTCCCTTCTGTATAACATGTTACTTAACCTAGACGAGATGCCAATACCGGCATTCATTCATCAATGGGAAAAGGATCTAGATATCCAATTTACTCCACAGCAAACAGAAAAAATCCTGATTTTAGCGCACAAGGCCTCCATAGCAAACCAATATCAGGAATCGGGGTACAAGATAGTCTCCCGTTGGTATAGGGTCCCATACTTACTTAACAAGATCAGCAGATCAATTTCAGATAAATGTTGGAGGTGCAATACAGGCATAGGAACCATGGGTCACATCTTCTGGGCTTGTCTGGCTCTGGGGGCGTTCTGGGAGGAGGTGACGGCGACAATAAAAAGTTTAACTTCCGTAGAACTAAGAGATAACCCTGCTGCGTGCCTTCTCCACCTATCAGAGAGACCCATACAAAAATACAAAAAGACATTGACGATGCAACTACTGAATGCGGCTAGGGCCTGTATTCCAGCACTATGGCGACAGCCCCAACCCCCGACCAGGGTCCTATGGTATTCGAAAGTCAATCACATCCTTAGGATGGAGGATCTGACAGCCACCCTATACAACATGGAAGAACAATTCTGCGATAAATGGAGACCCTGGAGATACTTTACCGGTACACAGGAATATATACATGAGATAACCCATGCTATTACTCCAGAAACCGAATGAATGCCTGACTCATTCAACCAACAGCTAGATGATTAGATACGTTCCCCTGTTTGGGCAATGTGGGCCTGACCTACCCCCCCCCCCCCTCTTCCCCTTTATGTTATCCTCCCCGTTCCTTTTTTCCTACTTCCTTCTTCTATTTCTTAGCCTTTATCTCTAAACATAGTCGATAACTTCACTGGTAATCACTAATTTACTATTCGATAAACGAGTCTGCACGTTCAGGGGAACAAGGGGTCCTACAGTGTTGACCTCACCCCTCAGGCAGAACAACATGGGTAGCCTTATAGATCATCTTGCAGACCACCTTTCTAATAATTACCCAAATCACAGACATGACGGAGACACCATTATCTGAAGTGATTCGGCAGAGTTTCATAATATATAATGTTACATGACTTTCGTGCTTTACTATGTAAAAAATATGCTTGGACTGTTAAAAGTTGTACTGTTATTTGTACCATACAGTTTGTTTTTTCCGCTGTACAACCAAATAAAAGAATTAAAAAAAAAAAAATAATATCCACTAATTTGGGTTATTTTTACCAAAGAGATGTAGCAGCAGTGGCGGCTGGTGAAGTTTTAGGATGGGGGGGCGCCAGACCCCACCCTTCCTTTTTGACCCCTCCCACTTGGTGAAATGGGCATGGTTTCAGCGAAATAGTGGGCGTGGCTCTAAGGTGGCATGGTTAGTGTCTGAGATGAACGAGGGATGGAGGGAGAGGGAGAGAGGGATGGAGGGACAGCAGGCCCAGATCCTACACAACAATAGAAATGAGTATTCTAGAAAGTTTAACAATCAGCAGATAGAGATATTCCAAACACCTGGTGTTAGTGCTTCAATCATCCTGGCACCATGGTTGTTATGGTGTCAGGATGATTGAAGCGCATTATTTCTATTATTACTATGTAATATAAAATGAAATCATTCAACTCACAATAATGCAGAATCAGTGGGAGCCCTGAGCGTGTCACTAGCCACGTCGCCTGCCACCAGATGCCATCAGGTGCCCCCAGCAGAGTCCCTCCTTACATGCAGCCTGTGTCACCACCAAATGCAGCAGCCTGTGTTACCACCAAATGCAGCAGCCTGTGTCACCACCAAATGCAGCAGCCTGTGTCACCACCAAATTGCAGCAGCATGTGTCACCATCAAATTGCAGCAGTATGTGTCACCACCAATTGCAGCAGCATGTGTCACCATCAAATTTCAGCAGCCTGCCTGTGTCACATCAAACCCCCCTCCCCCATTACTTAGCTTGCTGTGTGTTGTCCTCTCCAGCGGTGTTTCCTGTGGAGAGGACTGTTCCTCTCATACTTCCTGTTTCTACTCTTGGGCGCAACTTGAGAGAGAAACAGGAAGTGACATCAAACTCAGATGTCAATCAAACCACCCAGCCATAGTAATAGATACTATGAGTGCTGGGCGGAAGCCACTTGGCGCTTCAGAAAGTGTCCCGCAAGGCGGGCTAAACGCCCGCAAATGAAGCGCCATGTCTGCAATTTCGTGATTGCATAGACGTGGCGCCTCCCATAAGTGCACTGTGTCCGGGGTCGCACTGTGTCTGGCATCCGAACACAGTGCACTTAAGAACCTTTTCTCCGTGAGTCGGATCGTAGGTCCCACGGACTCGATCGCCGCGGGGATACCCACGATCGTCTCACGGGGAGGAAGAACGGGGAGATGCTAAAGTAAACCAGCATCTCCCCGTTCTGCCTAGCAACAGTGTCACTGATCTCTGCTCCCTGTGATCAGAGCAGAGATCAGTGACGTGTAACACACAGCCACGCCCCCCACAGTTAGCAACACGCCCCTAGGACACACTTAACCCCTTCACTGCCAGTGTAATTTACACAGGAATCAGTGAGTTTGTATAGCACTGATTGCTGTATAAATGACAATGGTCCCAAAAATGTGTCAAAAATGTCCGATGTGTCCGCCATAATGTTGCAGTCACAATAAAAATCACTGATCGCCGCCATTACTAGTAAAAAAAAGTATTAATAAAAATGCCATAAAACTATCCCCTATTTTGTAAACGCTATAACTTTTGCGCAAACTAATCAATAATCGATTATTGCGATATTTTTTACCAAAAATACGTAGAAGAATACGTATCGGCCTAAACTGAGGCAAAAATATGTTTTTTTTATACATTTTTGGGGAATATTTATTATAGCAAAAAGTAAAATAATAATGCGTTTTTTTCAAAATTGTCGCTCTTTTTTTGTTTATAGAGCAAAAAATAAAAACCGCAGGGGTGATCAAATACCACCAAAAGAAAGCTCTATTTGTGGGAAAAAAAAGGACGTCAATTTTGTTTGGGAGCCACGTCGCACAAATTGTCAGTTAAAGCGACTCAGTGCCGAATCGCAAAAAGTGGACACCCAAAGAGTAATTTTTCTGCACCTGTTTGACAGGTGCATATCACTGCAATTTTTTACAGCAAGGCCAATTCTTGCTTTCATCAAGAATACCTCTATAGGGTTACAGTGGGAAGGCACCACCAACACCCAAAGACCAATTTTTCTGCACCTATTTGACAGGTCCATATCACTGCAATTTTTTACAGCAAGTCCAATTCTTGTTTTTATTAAGATTACCTCTATAGGGTTAACATGGCAAGGCGCCGACACCCAAAGACCAATTTTTCTGCACCTGTTTGACAGGTGCATACCATTGCAATTTTTTACAGCAATGCCAATTCTTGCTTTCATCAAGATTACCTCTATAGGGTTACGGTGGGAAGGCGGCACTGACACCCAAAGACCAATTTTTACGCACCCGTTACTTCTATACAAAGTCAAAGTGACACCAGAATGTATCCAAAAAATCTCTAATCTTGTTCCCAGTGCACTACATTGTGGCCTCATCATACACACTGGCTCCCCAGCTGTTGCTGAGCAATATAAAAGCAGCTTGCAGGGAAAATTTTATTTTTTTGGCTTTATAAATGCAATTATTGCTGCAGCAGATTCTAGACATGGTACAGATCTGCCACTTTACAGGTAGACTTATGCCCCGTACACACGATCGGACTTTCCGACTGACTTTTTCTTCCCTGTGTGCTAGTCCGCGGGATTTTTGAAATGAACGGACTTTCCCCACACACGGAGTAAAGTCTGTTCATTTAGAACGTGACTCCAGGTAGACGGGAATAGCGAAGGAAGTCAATGCCGCCGCCTCGATCGGCGAGATTGACACCTCGCTAGCCCCGTCACCTGGTATGAATTTAAAAGGGGAATCCCTACGCCGGAAAAACGGCGTGGGGTCCCCCCCACATCCATATCAGACCCTTATCCGAGCACGCAGCCCGGCCGGTCAGGAAAGGGGGTGGGAACGAGCGCACCCCCCTCCTGAGCCGCACCATGCCGCGTGCCCTCAACATGGGGGGGTGCTTTGGGGAAAGGGGGGCCCTGCGGCCCATGTTGATGAGGACAAGGGCCTCTTTCCGACAACCCTGGCCATTGGTTGTCGGGGTCTGCGGGCGGGGGGATTATCGGAATCCGGGAGCCCCCTTTAATAAGGGGGCCCCCAGATAAAGGCCCCCCACCCTATGTGAATGAGTATGGGGTACCATGTATCCCTACCCATTCACCTGGTGGAAAAAAAGTGTAAATAAAAACACAGCACAAGTTTTTAAAATACTTTATTACACAGCTCCGGGGGTCTTCTTCCGTCTTGGGGGGTCTTCTTGCCGGACTCCTCTGCTATCTTCTGCTAGCTCTTTTACTAGCGGAGGAGCCCGGCTTTCTACTTTGTCGCCGCCGCCATCTGGGGGTCTTTTTCCGACTTCGGGAGTCTTGTCCCGCTCTTCTGTTCTTCTTGCCGGGCCTCCGCTACCTTCTTATAGCTCTTTTACTAGCGGTGGCCTGGTCTTGTGTCACCGCCTTCTTCTCCTTCTCTTCTTCTTCTTCCTTTCGATGTTGACACGACGTTGGATAGTCCGGCCGAAAAGTCCGATCGTGTGTGCGTGGCATAAGCGGACCCCCACGCACTATATTGGAAGGAATTTTTAATTTTTAGGCTTTCACTTTAAAAATCAAAAAATCACTGCTCATTAAAAAATTATGTTTTTTATTGATTAATGTCCCCCAGGGTAGGACCAGGACCCCTATAACCATTGTATGCCCAATTACTTGCATACAAGCCTTCAAAATGGGCACTTTTGATGTTTGACGTTCGAGTCCCACTTTAATGGGGTTAGTTATTCGGGTCCGAACTTTCGCGATGTTCGGAAGTTCTGGTGCGAAGTGGACAGGGGTCCGTTCGGCCCATTCCTACTTATCACAGGCTTTCAATAGCTGAATGTTACTAATAATAACAACGAAGATCAAGTAGTTGAACAGACTTTCCAGATGCACCATGTGACGGGAGTCACTTTGGGTTGGGGACTTGTGGAACCCAGCTTACCTTAGAGAGCTCTGGAAACTCTGTGTCCAGCTCCCCCGGCCCCTCCTATGTGCAAATCATCCTGTGTCCATTAGGGGCACAGGGTGACCGAGAACCCCAGTCTGATCTGTGCTAGTTGTACTCGCTGTACAGCCACAATGGAATATTGTATGCATTGTGTGTTGTCTCATGCTGGTGGACTCTTTGCTGGGATGGTTTGGGGTGTAGCTGTGTCCCATTGTTCTGCTGTGTCTGTCTGCCTTAGAAGAAGTGTATTATGGGATGGATGTTTGTATTGGTGTTCCTGTCATGTAAACCGGGGCAGGGCAGAGAGGGGGGGAATCCCTCCAACAGCCCTCCCTGCTGATAAAGTGGTCTATTGTTCAAATGTTTCAAAGCCTCTGTGTTCCTTATTGCTGATTGGACAGTTTACCCTGCCCTGAATCCAAGGGAGGGAAGGGCTGTCCCTAAATTGTATATCTGTTGTTACATGTTTTTTGAATAAAGAGTTTGATGTTTTTCATCCTACATTGTGTTACCGCTAATGACTGGGTGAGCTAAGGGGTCTTGGATAGTGCTGGTTCTGGACAAATTAAGCATTTACGGTGGACATAGTCCTGTTGGGGACGGGGGTCTGTCACAATTGGTGGCAGTGGTAGGATTGTGCTTCCTTGCTGTGAACACATCCAAAACACCACCTGGATCCAAGGGCTGGATAGCAGGAGGTACAGATACCAGCCGTCATGGAAGAGGAATTCCAAAAGGAGGTTGCGAGAGATGCGGATACAGCACAGGGGACCGTGCAGGTCCTGCTGGGATGGTATGATTCTTTCCGCCTACAACTCTGGAAGAAAGCACCAGCACCACCAGGGAAAAAGTCTCTCCTCTGTCCATGTAAAGTACTGGTTGCAGTATGAAGTGTGAATGCTGTTATTGGGGGGGGAACAACCGAACCAGGAGTGGACAGCTGAGTGGAGCAGGCTGATCTGGGCAGAGATGCGGTTGGACGAGAGCTACAGAGCCCTCCAGTGGTATGTAGCCCAAGTGTGCTCATGGACAGCGGATGACAGCCTCACGGAAGGCTTTGACTATGGTGGCCTGGGACTGTTGTACTGGAGGCTATCCTAGGACCCCGACTTTGGGAGTGATCTGGAGTGGTGTTTGGAGGAAATAATGGATTACAGAGCGCAAAGACTGAATGTCTCGGAAGTGACAGCTGCTAGACTCTGCTCAGCATCAGGGTGGGGATCCCTTTGCCTGGGACTATCCAGAAGTACCAGCCAACAGCTCTGAAATCCTGGCTGAAGAGAAGGCCATGTGGCATAGTAACAGTGTGCTTTGCCCACCTGCCCCTGCAGCTTTGGACGCTGAGGTCTTATGGCAAATGCAGCAAGTGCTGACTGACCTTGACGATCCCATTTCTGCACAAGACGAGGTTGGGTGGAGGAATGTGCCTGTCGAGCAGCATGCCAGAGAATCAGCAGTGGAAAATCCAGGGGTTTGCCATTGCCAAAGCAGAAGTGCTGACAACAGGGCAGAGCTCTGCTAACCTCTGCCCAGCACCGATAGCATCTTCTGGGTTCCACAGACAGGAGATGGTAAACCTTTATTTCCAGACACCAGTTTCAGAGACTAGGGATTGGATAGACTTTTCTGCTGAGGAAGAACAACCTGGTGAGCCCCCAGCAGAAGAGCTGGCATCAGGGCCAGACATCACTAAGCACTGCCCAGCACCAGTAACCTCTTCTTCGTTCTACTGACAGGAGATGGTAAACCTCTATCCCCAGACACTAGTTGCAGAGACTGGGGATTTGATAGACTTTTTTTTGCTGAGGAAGAACAACCTGGTGAGCCTCCAGCAGAAGAGCTGGGATCAGGGCCAAAATTCACTGAGCTCTGCCCAGCACCAATAGCAGCATCTGTGGAGTTACAAGAGACTCCTCTAGCTGAAGCGCTGGCCACTGGATCTCTGCCCCACACCTGCGGCAGTTCCAGGGGCCCATGGTGAGAAGGTGGCGGTCTTTCTTTCCCAGCAAGGTCGCGGCAGCCAGATGAGGGTAAGGGAGATGAAGCAGCCAGCTTCCCTTCCCAGCAGCAAACAGCACCCCAGAATGATGTCAGCAATCCAGCAGAAGGGCTGGCAACAGGGCAGAGTGCTGCTAGCCTCTGCCCTCAACTAACAGGAGAGGGAGTTCCTCTGAAAGTGGATGGGACTTCAGTCTCCACTGACACAACCCCAGAAAATGGTGTGGCACTGAGACAGGAGGATGTCAGCCATGCTTTGCAAGCACTGGGGGTTATCATCTACCAAAAGTGTATGGGACTACAGTCCCCACCTGTATACCCCAGGGACGCTGGGCAGTCGGCCCATATCCTCTACAGCATGCGGGAGTGGGTCCAGTCACCCTGTCTTCTCTCCAGCAGCTGAAATGACTCCAGGGAGAAGAGCCAGTCCACACTTCTCCCCAGCGGCGGGTATGTTCTCTGAGAGAGGCAGAGGTTGGCTTGGTGAGTAATGCTATGTTTCGGACAATTTATTTGGGGTACTGTGTGGATACCGCATTGGGGGACTGGAACTACTTGCTAACTTCGGAGTCAACCCATCTGGGATCTCCTCCTGTGTTAGTCCCCTGCCGAAAGGGGGGATGTGTGACAGAGTCACTTTGGGTGGGAGGCCTGTGGAACCCAGCTTACCTTGGAGAGCTCTGGAAACTCTATGCCCAGCCCCCCGGCCCCTCCTATGTGTAAATCACCCTGTGTCCATTAGGGGCACAGGGTGACCAAGAACCCCAGTCTGATCTGTGCTAGTCAGACTAGCTGTACAGCCACACTGGAATATTGTATATATGTATATATTGTGGGTTGTCTCATGCTGTTGGACTCATTGCTTGGATCGTTTGGGGTGTGGCTGTGTCCCATTGTTCTGTTGTGTTTGTCTGCCTTAGAAGAAGTTTATTTTGGGATGGATGTTTGTATTGGTGTTCCTGGCATGTAAACCGGGGCAGAGCAGAGAGGAAAGGGGGGGAATCCCTCCAACAGCCCTCCCTGGCTGGATAAGGTGGTCTATTGTTCAAATGTTTCAATGCCTGTGTGTTCCTTATTCATGATTGGACAGTTTACCCTGCTCTGAATCCGGGGGGGGGGGTTGTCCTAAGTTGTGTGATGGATACGATTTAGAGAATCGTGAAATGTCTATTCCAATGTATATATATGAGTACATGTTTTATATATTATGCCTGACATATCAGCTTCAGTTTATCAGCCTTAAAAAACATTCAGATATTTTGCAAAAGCTCACCCTTGCTTAGGAACTGGACTGCAACAGTTAACAGAAGTTTGCGCCTGCTTCCGAAGATACATTCAAAATATAACACCAATGGCCAATATTCTGTCACTATATGTATTTATATATTTGTGGTTGTTTTGTGGCTTGCATGCGCCAGCCTCATCTGACGTATCTTAATCTTTAACAAAATTGTATAAAAGTCTGGAAAAGAGGAAATAAAAGTACTTTACTCTGAACTGAGTGTTCAGTGTATTACTTCTTCAGTGCGTGCACGCTATATTCAATTTGACCAGGGGCAGAAATAATAATACTGAACCTTGGCTGGTTCTGATCCAATCCAATACATCTGGCGCTCGACATGGGGCTTGAGGCTAGGCCCAAAGGATAGCTGAATAAGAGGAGACTGAGGAGAACCAGCATGGGCAGGGAAGAAACTGATCAACTCTGAGAAAACGGTAAGACAGTTTTAATATCTAGTCTACTGTTTATCCTGTACCCGTGGCTGATTAATCTCTGTGTCCATATCAGCTTTCTGCAGTTCTCAAAGACGGGTATATATCTTGGCTCGAGTCTGTTGATACAATAAGGAACCTGCAATTATATCTGCCACCTGTTTTGTTCTGTTCCGTTTTGTTGATCGATCTTGTGTCGGCTGTTGGGAATGAGGGATTGATTATATAGTCACAGATGAGAATAGTTGACGTGGGTTTAAACTTCTCCTGAGAGAATTGTGCGGTAAATCACGGGTTCGGTGAAGCACGGAAAACCAGGAGGGGGCGTCAGGAATACGCCCAAGGGCGTGGGGATCCAGTGAGGATCTGAACAATCCTGTATTTCTCTACGGTCGTCACACATCTTGTTGTTGGTGGTAATGTCATGTCCTAAGTGCGTTTGTGGACTGTTGTTTGGGATACACGAAAGGGTTGGGGGTTGGTTAAAGTGTTCAGACCAGGATATAAAAGGGAATGTCTTGGTTATAAACCCTTGTTAGCAGAGATCACAGATGTGTTGGTATTCAGATAAAATGTGCATTACCCAGTTAAACTTGAGGTTGGCAAGTCACCACAGGCTATAGAAAGTGAAGTCAGAAGGAGGGGACACGCAGCCGAAAAGGTGTCCGTTACAACCTCAACAACCAGAACAGTTTGAAGAGGAAGAAAAAGAGAGTGAGGAATTCGGATATGGTTTTGGGAAATGGAGATGACATTTAAAGTAGTGCATTATTGAATTTTATTTTATCTGTTTTATCAGTTATGTCTTGAAAAAGAAAAAAAGAAAGTGCAGCGCTCAAACTATAAAACTCTAAATGATAATTCAATATAAAGTGCACAAAAATAATAAATATAATGGCAAGTGTAATATGCGTAACAACCTCAAAACAATATAAAAAAAATGGGTGAAATTGAGTGCTCAAAAGAAAATAAGTTCACTAATACAAATAATCAGTGAAGGATTATTAGCTAGTGCAGATACAAATAATCAATGAATGTATAAATAATGTCCATGTAAGTGTCCATAAACATATAAAAAATTATCGTGATCAAAACGTGATATATCAAGAAAATGTGCTAGCGTGTATAGAAATGAACAGTGATGCCACTTGGAGTATCACTAACAGTTTGACCACGCAGATCCCATCATTCCTATACCCCAAGAAGTGGAGGCTTACCGGATCCCCAGTGACCCCCTTTTTAGGGGGGGGTCTGATAATGCGAAAACGGGTCACACTCAGGTCACAGACTCATCCACAGATGTCCAGGTGCCGATCTCCCGCGGGTCCTCCAGGTGTATCAGGAATCTCGCACTGAAAAACTACGAAAGTACCAGGGGTTTATTTGTGTTTAAACAAGCACTAAAAACAAATTACATGTAGTAAAAAAGTTTATACAGTTTACTACATGTTTTTACTACATGTAATTAGTTTTTAGTGCTTGTTTAAGCACAAATAAACTCCTGGTACTTTCGTATTACACGATTTGGAGTTTTTTCTTTTTTTGGTGACACGCTGAGGACATTTGCAGCGAACCACTGAATAGCTCCTGTTTAGGGATGAGCCGAACACCCCCGCGTTCGGTTCGCACCAGGACCTGCGAACGGACCGAAAGTCTGCGTGAACATTCGAACCCTATTAATTACAATGGACGCGAACGTTCGAAATCAAAAATGCTAATTTTAAAGGCCAATATGCATGTTATTGTCATAAAAAGTATTTGGGGACCTGGGTCCTGCCCCAGGAGACATGTATCAATGCTAATTTTTTTTTAAAAAGGGCCGTTTTTTTCAGGAGCAATGATTTTAATAATGCTTAATGTGAAACAATAAAAGTGTAATATTCCTTTAAATTCCGTACCTGGGGGGTGTGTATAGTATGCCTGCGAAGGGGCGCATGTTTCCCGTGCTTAGAACTGTCCCTGCACAAAGTGTAATTTTTGCAGGAAAAAATGCTATTTAAAATCACTCGCGGCTAATGAATTGCCAGCTTCCGTAACACAGAGAACAGTCATTCATTGAAAGTCATTGATAAAAAAAAAAAGCTTTGGGGTCCCCCCCATTTTAATTACAAGGCCCTTCAGGTCTGCTATGGATATTAAGGGGAACCCCGCTTCAAATTAAAAAAAAAAAAGACGTAGGGGTCCCCATTAATATCCATACCAGACCCTTCAGGTCTGGGATGGATTTTAAGGGGAACCCCGGCCAAAACAAAATGGCGTGGGGTCCCCCTCAAAATCCATACCAGACCCTTATCCGAGCACGCAACCTGACAGGCAGCAGGAAAAGAGGGGGGGGACGAGAGCGGCCCCCCCTCCTGAACCGTACCAGGCCACATGCCCTCAACATTGGGAGGGTGCTTTGCTCCCCCCCAAAGCACCTTGTCCCCATGTTGATGAGGACAAAGGGCCTCGTCCCCACAACCCTGGCCATTGGTTGTGGGGGTCTGCGGGCGGGGGGCTTATTGAAATCTGGAAGCCCCCTTTAACAAGGGGACCCCCAGATCCCGGCCCCCCCCTGTGTGAAATGGTAAGGGGGTACAAAAGTAGTAGCCAAAAAAGTGACAAAAATGGTAAAAATGACAGGAGACGGTCTTTGACAATTCCTTTGTTAAAATCTTCTTTCTTCTGGTCTTCCTTCTTCCTTCGGATTCTTCATCTTCTCCTTCCGGCATCTTCTTCCATCTTCTTCTTCCTCCGATCCGGTTCTTCTTGCTCTGGTCTTCTCGTCCGGCATCTTCTTCCACGGCGTCGGTGTCTCTTCTTGGGCCACTCTGCGGAATGGGAGGCTCCCGCTGTGTGAGGCTTCGCTGCGTCTGACAGGTCTTTTATAACGGAGGGCGGGGCCACCTGGTGACCCCACCCCCTCTGACATGATGGGGAAAGCCATAGGGAAATCCCCATGACGTCCCCATCCTGTCATTTTTACAATTTTTGTCACTTTTTTGGTGAGATGGTAGGGGTACTTTTGTACCCCCTTACCATTTCACACAGGGGGGGGCGCAGGATCTGGGGGTCCCCTTGTTAAAGGGGGCTTCCAGATTCCGGTAAGCCCCCCGCCCGCCCGCAGACCCCCACAACCAATGGCCAGGGTTGTGGGGAAGAGGCCCTTGTCCTCATCAACATGGGGACAAGGTGCTTTGAGGGGTAACAGACCCCCAAAGCACCCTCCCAATGTTAAGGGAATGTGGCCTGGTATGGTTCAGGAGGGAGAGGGGGCCGCTCTCGTCCCCCCCTCTTTTCCTGTGGCCTGCCAGGTTACGTGCTTGGATAAGGGTCTGGTATGGATTTTGAGGGGGACCCCACGCCATTTATTTTTTATGTTTTTGGCCGGGGTTCCCCTTAAAATCCATCCCAGACCTGAAGGGTCTGGTATGGATATTTAGGGGGACCCCTACATAATTTTTTTTTTAATTTGACGCAGGGTTCCCCTTAATATCCATAGCAGACCCGAAGAGCCTGGTAATTGAATTTGGAGGGACCCCCACGCTTTTTTTTTTTTTTTATCAATGACTTATTTTTATCAATGACTTTCAATGAATGACTGTTCTCTGTGTTACGGGAGCCGGTGTTCTGACAAGAACAGTCCGGCTATCACTAAGTGTCCGCTGTGTACTACGCATGCGCAGCGCATTCATTAGCCGCAGATGGCTGCCTTAGATGACACAACAGGCCAGGTAAAGGTGGTTTAATGTGATACTGCAATGCTGTACTAACAGCACGCACGCACACACTACACTAATCCCCAGAATCACAGCAGATAATGTCAGACTCAGCAGAATGAATAATGTCACTGACACGTCATGTTCCTAACGCCGGAACACACTACACAAGGCTGCCGACACGGAGTCCTTATATAGTGTGGGGCGTGTACTAAACCCCCTGAGCTATAATTATAATTAATTAAGCCAATTATTGCTCTCCTCGCCGCTGGCTCTATCATCAGCAATCAATGTACTGCGACTGGCGCAGTGCATTGTGGGCTGTTCGCATCACACAAATTTGATGCAAACGGACCACATAGTTCTGGGCTTGACGAGCGGACGAACAGCCGATGTTCGGTTCGAACATGGGTTCGAATCGAACACTGGGCCCATCCCTACTCCTGTTAGTGGGTTGATATGCATTTGGATGGAAGGCTACAGGTAGGTGAATGGCGTACTATTTTGAAACGTAAAAAAGGTCTGTTGTCAGATCACGGCAGACGCTTAGTTCAAAGTTGCAAAAGCTATTCATGAAGAAGGGTGGACAGAGCAGGAAATTAATAAAGGTGGTCGTATTGTATATGAAAATATGAAATTGTATAGAAAACCAGAAAAGAGGAAGCTAAGTAGTCAATCACCGCCCTATGATGGCGTCTGGTCCCCAGGAAATAGACACTGCCCTTCGTCTACCGCCCCTCTGCTACAAGTAACAGAGGAGCCTCTAACACCTCCCCACCCATGCTTAATGGTAGACAGGGCACACTTGTCTTTGTACAGCTCAAGTGGTTGCCACCACACACGCCTGACCTAATCTGTACCACCTGCACCACCGCCCACATGTATCCGGTGATCCAGAGCCTACCCACATGTATCCGGTGATAGACCAGTCCTCCGGATCATATTACAAGGCTTGGAGGAGGATACCCAGGCATCTCCACCTTCCCTGATGGACCAATGGACTCAGACTCAACCTGGTCCCTCCCTTCAAAGCACCGACCAGAGTCACGCCAACCCTATCAGAGCACTCAGAGCTGACATGCATGCCAGAACACCTACGATCCCACCCCAACAGACTGTTACATTTCCAGGCTTTCCCCTGTATGAATGTGGAAAACACTGTGCTACCTTAAAAGCAAAACAACAAAATGTGAAGAAGCAGCTAACATATAAACAAACAAAGTCAAGGAAGTGTGAACAAAAAATGTAGCGCTAAAACTGATACACTCAATGACAAGTGATGACACGTTATGTAGTGGTCACTGATAACCCCAGATGGATCACACAAATTGACTCGGGGATGAGGGGAAAACAGCCACACGAAAAAGAACACAGCTTGTCTGATGGTAAGGAAGTGAATGGATACTCTTACCGGAGATGTTGGATACAGCTACCGTACGGTATTTGTATCAGACAAGCTGCTGGAACTCTTGCTTCAATGGGTACCAGATGGGGCTCTTGCTTCGATGGGTGCCAGATGGAGCAGATGGAGATCACAGTGGTATAGAGCCAGGTAACATCCACAGCGGCCACAGGACCAATCGATGTGCACAGCGGCCAAAGGGGTCTCCAATGAACTTCAAGGGGATGAACCAGGGGAGAAAGGGGAAAGAAAGGAGGCAACTCCAATGGTGTAGGTCAAAAATATTGGGATAAAATTTATTCACATTGATATGTGAAAAAAGGACAAAGCAATATAAAAATCTCTAGATAAATGCATAAAAATGTATGAAGATGGGTCGGCAATGTGGTAGGTATGAGACAGCAGGCCCGACGCGTTTCGACAACAAAGGTCTTCTACTGGGGCATATCTCTGACCTCACCACACTGCCGCAAACAATATATAAACATATGGCTAGTATAACCCCGCCCCCCTATTTTGGAACAGGAAGTGATGACCTCTGTCCGAACTAAGTGGGGTGGGGGGGGGGAAAACATATCACTTGATCCAAATACAGTGCACATGAAAGGTTGAACAATCATAGAACTATTCAAACAATACTGGTAAACAAAATCCCCGAGTGTGAGATCGATCTTATGATCATTGTAACAGTATGTCTAGAGTGCCTGTATGTCCGCCCTCCCTATTGGATGCCGCTTTTGTTTACCTTCCGGGTCCCCCGTCAACGAGCACACTAGTCGGCTTTTTGCGGCGATCGGGTCACCCGCCGTGTAGTTAATCCCTGCGGGGGTCCCCTTGGCATCACTCCATCCCCTATTTCACATTGGTGTATTGCTTTTCCCGTCCTGGTTACAGGCCCTATGGTCACCATTTCCGACCGGTCCAACAGTGGGGGGACATTACCTTTAAACATACAGGCACTCTAGACATACTGTTACAATGATCATAAGATCGATCTCACACTCGGGGATTTTGTTTACCAGTATTGTTTGAATAGTTCTATGATTGTTCAACCTTTCATGTGCACTGTATTTGGATCAAGTGATATGTTTCCCCCCCCCACCCCACTTAGTTCGGACAGAGGTCATCACTTCCTGTTCCGGAATAGGGGGGCGGGGTTATACTAGCCATATGTTTATATATTGTTTGCGGCAGTGTGGTGAGGTCAGAGATATGCCCCAGTAGAAGACCTTTGTTGTCGAAACGCGTCGGACCTGCTGTCTCATACCTACCACATTGCCGACCCATCTTCATACATTTTTATGCATTTATCTCGAGATTTTTATATTGCTTTGTCCTTTTTTCACATATCAATGTGAATAAATTTTATCCCAATATTTTTGACCTACACCATTGGAGTTGCCTCCTTTCTTTCCCCTTTCTCCCCTGGTTCATCCCCTTGAAGTTCATTGGAGACCCCTTTGGCCGCTGTGCACATCGATTGGTCCTGTGGCCGCTGTGGATGTTACCTGGCTCTATACCACTGATCTCCATCTGCTCCATCTGGCACCCATCGAAGCAAGAGCCCCATCTGGTACCCATTGAAGCAAGAGTTCCAGCACTTAAGCTTGTCTGATACAAATACCGTACGGTAGCTGTATCCAACATCTCCGGTAAGAGTATCCATTCACTTCCTTACCATCAGACAAGCTGTGTTCTTTTTCGTGTGGCTGTTTTCCCCTCATCCCCGAGTCAATTTGTGTGATCCATCTGGGGTTATCAGTGACCACTACATATGAACTTTATACACTAGTCTTTATCAATTTTTGATTGTTATTGTTTGTTGATGCTCACGTTCACCGGGGTATATCATTCATTTTTTATTCAATACGTGTCATCACTTGTCATTGAGTGTATCAGTTTTAGCGCTACATTTTTTGTTCACATTTCCCCTGTATGACTCAACAGCGGGAGGGGCAATAGGTTCCTCCGCACCACCGCCCAGCAACCCATTTGATAGTGACATACAACCCCGTCTCTCACGCCCGCAACCATCTCCCCTCATACGGGATATCACAGAGTCCAATGGCCTGCCTAAAAGACACGCCTGACAGGCTGTCGCGTTCCCCCCCTGGAGGCGAGAATCCAAGACAGGACACTTGAGAAGTTGTTATTAGTGGCAAAAGCCTTAAAATCCTCACAGGGCAATAAAAAGGTAGCTCCTCTCATGATGGCCTCTGACACACCGTATCCATGCTCACCAGTACCAACTCTGCGTATCTGATACAACTGCGGAAGACCCGGCCACTTCAGAAGGGAATGCCGAAGCCCTCGGAAATTCAATCACAGTTAACCAAGCCCCAGCCGTGGTCCACAGTATCAGATACATGACACCCCACCTTGCCCACCACCCCTTCCCTCTCCGGAGCTACACCTGGACTGTTATGCCACAAGGTGCCCAGAACTCCCCCTCCCAATTCGCCAAGGCAATGGCCCTCATCCTGGACACCTGGATGAAATTACACCCAGACATTGTACTCCTGCAGTATGTAGATGACCTCCTACTTTGTGCAGATACCCTTGGTTACGCCTCAATCTTCTCTGAAAGACTCCTCCACTACCTCGCTGAGCAGGGATAAAGGGCCTCGAAGCAAAAGCTTCGCAGACAAAAAAGGTGATTTTCCTAGGTCACTGCATTTCCCAACACCTCACCGAAGAAAGAGTTGCTGCAATCAAGGCCATCCCTTTGCCTCAAGGTCAAAAGCCCCTACACACCTTTCTAGGATTAATCTTCTATTGTTGCTCCTAGATCCCAGGAGCCTCCCTCCTGGGATGTTACTTCCCACAGCAATTACAGCTCCAATCTGATGTATTGACCGATTATGTGACTGCCTTAGCTCGAGAATTAACCCGTATCCATTCGCAAGTGTTTTCTTCCATTCCAGATCCTGAGCTAGATACAGGAACACACAAGCTAGTCCCCGGTAATTGGGTCCTGGTAAAGAAGTTTGTCAGAAAAACATACCCTTGAACCCAGATATGATGGTACTTTCCAGGTTCTCCTAACTGCCACATCAGTCAAGGTGGCCGGGAAGAACATGTGGCAACACGCCTCCCTCCCACTGCAAGAAAGTCCCTGTACCTAAGGAACAGGCCGAGGGGACCGAATGATTCTGTATTATCCTTTTCATTGTAATCAATGCTCAGGCACAAGAGGTAGCCAACAAAAAGATGGTATAACCCAATACTGGTATAACTCATCCAATACACATGTTGCCACTTGTATATCCTCTTATGAACAGATAATTCCAGGTACTATGTACAAGATCCGGTCCTGGGATGAAAAACAGTAAGACGCATGACCCAAAAATGGGAAGTCACTCAGATAGAATGACAATCAACAAACACACAGATCAGTAATTCACCAAGGAGTTCAGGCTGACCATTGAGAATACTAGCCCAGGAGGCAGCATTTACGACGGACATCCTGTTGAGGACGGGGGTCCGTCACACTCCAATAGTGGCGAGGCAAGGTTGCACATAAACTTGATTAGGCTTCCAAGCAATGACACAGTCTGGGTAACTCCACAACCATAATTCCAGGTTAGTGACAATAGGGCTACACATAGCTTTTCCTTTTCTGAAACTTGCACGACAGAGAACATAAGATGTAGATGCAGACAACCTCAGGCCTAATGCTGGAGGCTTGGATAGTAGAAAAAACTTCCTCCCTTGTAGGCTCACACTGTTGCTCAGCATCACTTTCAGACCACCTCTCAGGCCACAACATAGTATCCGAAAATAGTTCAGCGATCCGATCAGACAGAATATCGGAATCTGGTTCAGAGATATACTCTTTGGCCGGCGGCAAATTGCGTTTTGAACTAACCACAGCAGACTCTGCTCCATTAGTGGCCACAGGTTTTACAGTCCCCACAGGCACTGCCCTCACTTGCATCAGGCTTACCAGGTTCAGTTGTCTTCTCCCCTGGAGGTTCCATCAGAGAACAAAAGGTGGGTTCAACTGCAGCCCCGGGAGATAACTGGAAAAACTGAAAAAGCAGCCACTTCAGTAAGCCAAGCAACAGCAACAGGGTTCTCAGGAGCTTACTGAGCTGGAATGGCGACACCCTTGTCCCAATTCATCTGTAGTTCTCGTGGGGAGTAGACCAATGCCCAGAGAGTAGACTTTCCAGTCTGACATCGAGACTGCGCCATACTCTCCGCTTGATAAGAGTATAGCAACACGTATATTGGTAATGGCGGTGTACAAAGCAGAGTCCCCTTCTCCTCCCCTGCAGAGCAACGGCTCCTCCCCCTGCCAAGGAATTGGCCCACATGCTCCCCAGGAACCTCAGCGCCCGCCTCCTTCCTCAAGCGGCGAGCCAAAACTTTAATGAAGTTTGCCTTAATCCCTGCAGCGCTGGCGTAAAGTGACAGAAGACCAGGCTGACACTCTCCCATGAGCAATGAGACACGTTGGTTCTTCCCCACATAGTTGAAATGGATAATAACACAGCCTATGCAGAATAAAGATGTTACTTGCCACCCTCCCATGGTGCTAGATGAAATCCCGATGTAGCTGTAGCCGGTTGCTAGGGACGACCACTGCAGGAATAACGCCTCTGCCCCACATTGGGCACCAAATGTAGCAAGGGTCCCAACCCCTAGAGGCCTAATGGTGACCTTCAGAGTCAGGGAGAACTGACATCCTTCTTTGTAGATTGGGTTACTAGGCATAGTGGGTGTAATGCAAGATAGAATGATTGGGCACCAGTCACTTTTTAAATGCAAACAAAAGAGATTTTTTGTCTTATAACAAGAACTGCGGGAAAGAGGGTTAGGGCCTGAACACCCTTAGGCAGATGCTTTAAGCTGCTTGCAGCACTGTATTTGTAGAACTGCCAACTCCTATGGCAACTGAACTTATAGGGTGACTTGGTGAAGCAAAATTAGAAATATATATACATAAAAACTATTTTTCAGGAATAAAAAAAAAAAATGATAATTGGCATGTGCGTATGTATTCACCCCCTTTGCTATGAAGCCCATAAAAATCTCTGGTGCAACCAATTACCTTTAGAAGTCACATAATTAGTGAAATGATGTCCACCTGTGTGCAATCTAAGTGTCACATGATCTGTCATTACATATACACACACCTTTTTGAAAGGCCCCAGAGGCTGCAACACCTAAGCAAGAGGCACCACTAACCAAACACTGCCATGAAGACCAAGGAACTCTCCAAGCAAGTAAGGGACAATGTTGTTGAGAAGTACAAGTCAGGGTTAGGTTGTAAAAAAACATCCAAATCTTTGATGATCCCTAGGAGCACCATTAAATCTATCATAACCAAATGGAAAGAACATTGTACAACAGCAAACCTGGCAAGAAACGGCCGCACACCAAAACTCACGGACTGGGCAAGGAGGGCATTAACCAGAGAGGCAGCACACAGACCCAAGCTAACCCTGGAGGAGCTGCAGAGTTCCACAGCAGAGATTGGAGTATCTGTATATAGGACGACAATAAGCCGTACGTTCCATAGAGTTGGGCTTTATTGCAGAGTGGCCAGAAGAAAGCCATTGCTTTCAGCAAAAAACAAAATGGCACGTTTTGAGTTTGTGAAAAGGCATGTGGGAGACTCCCAAAATGCATGGAGGAAGGTGCTCTGGTTTGATGAATTTTATTTTTTGTCCTTTAAAGAAAACGCTATGTCTGGCGCAAACCCAACACATCACATCACCCAAAGAACACCATCCCAGTGAAACATGGTGGTGGCAGCATCATGCTGTGGGGATGTTTTTCAGCAGTCGTGACTGGGAAACTGGTCAGGGTTGAGGGAAAGATGAATGGTGTTAAATACAGGGATATTCTTGAGCAAACCACTCTGTGTGTGATTTGAGGCTAGGATGGAGGTTTCCAATGACCCCAAACACACTGCTAAAGCAACACTTGAGTGGTTTAAGGGGAAACATGTAAATGTGTTGGAATGACCTAGTCAAACCCCAGACCTCAATCCAATAGAAAATATGTGGTCAGACTTAAAGATTGCTGTTCACAAGTGCACACCATCCAACTTGAAGGAGCTGGAGCAGTTTTGCAAGGAGGAATGGGCAAAAATCCCAGTGTTAAGATGTGGCAAGCTCATAGAGACTTATCCAAAGTGACTTGGAGCTGTGATAGCTGCAAAAGGAAGTTCTACAAAGTATTGACTTTATGGGGGTGAATAGTTATGCACATTGACTTTTTCTGTTATTTTGTCCTAATTGTTGTTTGCTTCACAATAAAAAACAAAAAAACAAAAAAACAAACATCTTCAAAGTTGTGGGCATGTTCTGCAAATTAAAATGATGCAAATCCTCAAACAATCTGTGTTAATTCCAGGTTGTTACATACATAGTTGGTCAGGTTGAAAAAAAAAAAAAAGACACAAGTCCATCCAGTTCAACCGCAGGCAACAAAACACGAAAAATGCCAAGGGGTGAATACTTTTGCAAGGCACTGTACCAGACTTGGTATCCCCATTGTGTAGGACCTGGCCTCCATCTGACAGCCTCCCGCTGTAGCTTCCAGTCTTCTCACCAGACCTTCAGATCCTAGCTACCCGCTGGATCACCTGAGCTCTTCCACAGCTAGCCCACTGTACACTCCAAGCGTCACCCACACTAACCCACTGGATCCCTGGCTTGGCTCTCAGCTAACCCGCTGAATCCCTGACTTGAACGCTGAAGCTTTCCTAACTTGTTCACCGTCCCCAACTACTGAAAAAGGCTGCTCTGGTACTTCAGACATCACCAACCTGGCCTCTGATAGCAGGAGTAGTTGTCCCTCTGGTAACAGGAGGGGCAACAAGCTTGTTCAGTCTGCCAGACATACTAAACAGAATGGAGCTATTTGGTTTTGTTTGATGTATCCTCCCCCCCCCCCCCCACACCACTTTGGATTGTCATTCATGTGGGGCTTTTTTTCTTCACTCCTCTTCTCCCTTCTTGGCATTTCCTGCTTAGGACGGGCTTGCAGTCACCCGGCACACAAAGCCGCTTGGGTATTTCACCCATAGCAGCTATTTGGAGCGCAGTGACCTTCTGGTCGGACCTCCATCTTGCTACTCCGGCGGACAAGCGCAGTCCACCGGTGAAGACTTGTGTGTCGGTGGGCTGCGCACGCAGCTTTCCTCTCTGCTGCTCTGACAACGGGCATGCGTGGTTGGGGCGGGCGCACGTGGCCCAGGAGGCAGTTAGGAGGGCAGACCTACAAGGCAACACAGCTGACATTTGTCAGCTGTGTTGATTTAGCAATCAGTAAGTACTTATAAGCACACAGCAGTCTCAGTATGGCATCCTCTCCAAAATAGCTGGATGTCAGGACGCTGTGGGCCTTTCCCATCTCTTTGAAGGTAACGATTCAATTATATAACCTTTATTCGTTGCGCCATGTTGATATATCCCCTTTAGTACTTTATACACCTTGACTAATTGATTTATCAACGTTGATCTAATTTTAGTCAATTTGTATTCATCGTATAGTAATTGGTCATCCATATGACTTCTGTGATCATTAGAGTCCCTACCTTGGACTAATACTCCAATCAGGTACTAACCTTCATGGCATATACTTTTGTATATATTTTCTTATACTCTTAACTCCAATAGTGGGGCATATATACGCAATATTACATATATACTATCTACCTTTATCTTTTTCACATTCAGGCTGACCTTCCATTTGCTGGCCTCAGTGCGCCTGTCTGCCTTGTCCTAGGTGATTTTCTCTGTGGGGGGAGGAGAGGTCTGCCATCTTTAACTTCCCAACATATGTTCGATCAAGAGGTAATTACCTCAGTGGGGCGATCAGGATTGTTTTATAAAAGTATAATCCTTCTTTTCTGTTTTTTTCATTTTTATGGAATGTTTCATCTGTGACACCATTTCAGCACATGTAAGTATATATCACTATACATCAAATTTATATCTTCTACGGATTCATATGCATTTCATGTTTACTCATATTGTACATTTACAAACAATTCTATAGATGCACAGTTGTGAGTTCTTGAAGAACACCCCTGAGGAAATAATGTAATTGAAACACGTCGGGTGACAGACCACATTTAATCGTGTGCTGCTATCTTGGTGTTTTCTTCTGCAGATTTGTATACATTCCTATCCACCATTTAGGCTCTAGTGACCTTGTTTTTAATGATGTGTTTTGTATAATAAATATATTTTTGTAACATCTTTAGTATATCTCCCAATCTATTTTTGTTGTTTAGATATTAATGCCTTTAAAGTCCACTTAGGGGTACCCATTCTTTTGTTCAAATTTCTGGATGTGGCATTATTTTTAAGTGAGCACTTTGCCGACCTTCCCATTTTTTTTTCTGGCAACAAGAGTGGTCGTTCCAGGCAACTGCTTCTCCTTCACCTCTGGCAACACCTGGTTCACCATCCTGTTGAACCTCTGCAATGATCAGGCTCCCCTCAGCCTCTACACATGTGGCTTAGGCCTAACCTACAGCTGCTGCTTCACATACAGCCCCCAGGCCTCAGCCTGGGGCTAAAAACACTGATCACCTGACTCATTCCTCTTAAATAGACTTTCCCAGCATGCTCAGTCACAAATATGATTTGCTGAGAAGTTATGTCTATTCACAACCTGAACTCACTGTGGTCTTGTCATTCTAATGCCAAAGGCAGCAGTGCCACCTATTGCCAGAAGAGAGCAATGCACCAGATTCAGGCTTAGGGCAAAAAAGTCAGTGGATACAACTACCAATTAGCCAGGCTAATTCCTGACTAGCATAACTAAATGTATTAGCAACCCTGCCTAAAACCAGGGTGCTACATCAGTATACAGTATATACAAGTGGACTGAGGACAATCTCCACAGATGCATGATGAATTCTTGCAGGCCGGCAAAGAAAAGAATCACAAACTTATAGTATATCTCACCCTAAATACTTACAGTGAGGCTGCCCCCCTCAGAGGTGACATTCTCACTTACCAATCTCTATCACTAATCATCACAGAGATTGTAGATGTGTCCAGCCCCCTAAGGGCAACTCTTGACTCATCGTCCTGTAGTATTCCTGCAAGAGATAAACAGAACATCCTAGTCTGACTAACTGGACACATTTCACATTTGAATCATATGACTAGCAATAGACTCAGTCCCTCTCAATCACCGACTCTTGTCTATCCTAGTCAGACCCACAAGTTAGGATGAATAGGTGCAGAGTCCACCTGACTGATGCCCGCAGTGTGCCTTCCTCAGTGGCACTGAAGCACTTCTCCTGGCGGCCTGCTGTTATTGCTGGAGCCTGAGAAAAACGGGCCCACTTGTGAGTGTTTGTAGAAATTCTTCAAGGAAGCCATTTCTCTCTGGCACTCTCCTTCTCTGAAGAAACAATGAGCTACTACTACTCTTTTTTTTCACAGGGTAGCAACTCGCACACATGACTAAACTCGTGCACCCCCTAATTTAAATAAGACCCATCCCTTTCCATTAAGGCCATGCCCATTCCTGCTTAGGACATGCCCAATCATCTATAAACCACACTCCTTCCTCTTTAAGCTCCACCTTGATGGCATATACAAGTACCTGAAATAAGTAAATTTTTGTGGACCTACTGGAGACTGCTATTGAGCCCACCCCATTAAAAAGCTAAGGGGGTGTGGGGGAGGGCTATAGTGCATATATTTCAGCCGATGCCCCCATCTGGCCAGATCCCTGGCTTATGCATAGCACCCTATGACTGAAGGGTTACATAGTATAGTTAGGTTGGGAAAAAAAATTAAATAAAAGACAAGTCCATCCAGTTCAACCACAAAAAAATAAAAAAGCCATATGCACAATCCTTCACCCACAGTTGATCCAGAAGGCGAAAAAAAACCCAGCCAAAAAAAAAAAAAAAATCCTTCCTGATCCCCGAGAGGCAATCAGATTTTCCCTGGATCAACTTTACCTATAAAATGTTAGTATCCAGTTATATTATGTACATTTAGGAATTAATCCAGGCCTTTTTTTTTTTTTTTTTTAAAGCAATCTATTGAGCTGGCCAGAACCACCTCTGGAGGGAGTCTATTCCACATTTTAACAGCTCTTACTGTGAAGAAACCTTTCCGTATTTGCAGATGAAATCTTTTTTTCCTCTAGACATAAAGAGAGCCCCCTTGTTCCGTGATGACCTTAACAGCTTCCCAACCAGCCGCGGCAGTTATACTTGGCTCCCCTGCACGAGCCATCATAGCTATACGTGGGCTTGGGATAGCAGGCGCGCGCCTAATGCTCGTGATGACTGTCGGCCACGAGCGATCAAGAGCAGGAGAGACAGAACAGGGATGAGTGTGTACGTACGTGTACACACACACACACACACACACACACACACACACACACACCTGTTCGGACAGGAGTGACAGATCGTGTGTTCCTATTAGCTAGGAACCACGATCAGTGACTTCCTCTAGTCCAGTGATGGTAAACCTTGGCACCCCAGATGTTTTGGAACTACATTTCCCATGATGCTCCACTACACTGCAGAGGGCATGAGCATCATGGGAAATGTAGTTCCAAAACATCTGGGGTGCCAAGGTTCACCATCACTGCTCTAGTCAGTCCCCTCCCCCTTCAGTTAGAATCACCTGCCAAAGAACATAGTTAACCCCTAGATTGCCCCCTAGTGTTAACCCCTTAACTACCAGTGACATTTTTTACAGTAATCAATGCATTTTTATAGCATTGATTGCTGTATTAATGCCAATGGTCCCAAAAATGTGTCAAAATTGCCATAATGTCACACGATAAAAATCAATCACAGATCACCATCGAGGCGATTCAGTTCGCAGTTGCAGCGCTATACAAATCATTCATTCATTCACCATTACTAGTAAAAAAAAAAAAAAAAAAAAAATCCTATAAATCTAGCCCCCATTTTGTAGACACTAACATGTGCACAAACCAATCAATATATGCTTATTGTTTTTTTTTTTTTTTAACCAAACATATGTAGAATACATATTGGCCTAAACTGAGGGAAAAAAAAATTAGCTTTTTAACCACTTGACATCATACGACGGCCTCCCCTGTGCACGGTCCCTGCACGCGCCCTACAGGGCGCGCTGCTGTAATCACCAAGTCAATGAGACTCGGGTGATCCGAGTAAGGGGTCGGCCCTTTACCATGTGATCAGCTGTCAGCCAATGACAGCTGATCACATGATCAAAACAAAAGCTCGGTGACCGCTTTTTTCTCCTCCTCACACTGACAGTGGAGGAGAAAAAAATAAATAAATAAAGCCGATCACCGGCTCATCTTAAAAGGGACATCTGTCCCAAAAAGGAAGCGGCAATTATGCCTCATTTATGCCATGTCATCAGCGTACATCAATGACGGACAAAAATTACCCGTTTAAAATTTTATAACAAAAATAAAAATTCGGTCTTTTTAAAAAAATTTAACAAAAAAAAAAAAAAGAAGGGGGGGATATTTATTATAGCAAAAAGGTACAAAATTGTTTTTTTTTTTTTTCAAAATTGACGCTCTTTTTGTTTATAGCGCAAAAAATAACCACAGAGGTGATCAAATACCACCAAATTTTTAAAAAATTTGCGCAAAAAAAAAAAAAAAAAAAAAAAAAAAAAAAGGACCTCAATTGTCAGTTAAAGCGATGCAGGGCCGAAACGCAAAAAGTGCTCTGGTCAGGAAGGTAAATTCTTCTGGGGCTGAAGTGGTTAAAGTGAATAACTCAACACCAATGTTTACTATGGAACCCTTAAGTATTTGTACATGTTGATCATATCCCCCTTAATCTCCTCTTCTCAAGAGGGAATATATTCAGTTCCTCTAACGTTTCCTCATAGCTGAGCTCCTTAATGCCTCTTATCAGTTTGGTTGTCCTTCTCTGCACTGTCTCCAGTTCTCCGATATCCTTTTTGAAAACTGGTGCCCAAAACTGAACTGCATGTTCCAGATCAGGTTACATAGTAGGTAAGGTTGAGGTGTAAAAAAAAAAAAAAAAAAAAAAAAAAAAGACACAAGTCCAACCTGTGTGTGATTATGTCAGTATTGCATTGTATATCCCTGTATGGCGTGGTCGTTAAGGTGCTTATCTAATAGGTTTTTTTAAACTATTCCCCCCCCCCCGCTGAAACCACCTGTGGAAGGGAATTCCACATCCGTGCCGCTCTTACAGTAAAAAACCCTGTACTCAATTTAAGGTTAAACCTCTTTTTTTTCTAATTTTAGTGAGTAGCCACGTGTCTTATTAAACTCCCTTCCGTGAAAAAATGTTTTAGCCCAATTGTGGGATCACCAGTATTGTATTCGTAAATGAAAATCATATACCCCTTAAGTACCTCTTTTCCAGATAGAAAAAGTTCAGTGCTCGCAACCTTTCTTCATATCCAATATACTCCAGACACTTTATTAGCTTTGTTGCCCTTCTTTGTACTCGCTCCATTTCCAGTACATCCTTCAAGGACTGGTACCCAGAACTGGACAGCATACTCCAGGTGAGGCCAGACCAAAGTCTTGTAGAGTGGGAGAATTATCGTTTTATCCCTGGAGTTGATCCCCTTTTTAATGCATGCCAAAATTCTGTTTGCCTTGTTAGCAGCAGCTTGGCATTGCATGCCATTGCTGAGCCTGTGATCTACTAGGACCCCAAGATCTTGTTCAATCATGGATTCCCTCAGAGGTTTTCCCCCCAGCAAGTAACTTGCACTTATATTTTAAGCCCCCTCATTTGCAATGTATTTGGCCACCTCTTTATTTTTTATTGAGGTCTTCTTGTAAAGTTTCCACATCCTGCTAGGAAGTTATTGCCCTGCTTAGCTTTGTATAGTCGGCAAACACCGCAATTGAGCCATTTATGCAAACCTCTATATCATTTATGAATAAATTAACCAGAATTGGTCCCAGACACCAATTTATCACCACACTTTGGATGCACCCCTTTAACCAGTTTTCTATCCAGGTACACACCCCAAAAGGTCAATGCCAACAGATTTCAGCTTTCTAAATTAAAAACTGGGGACCGGTGATGAATGCTTTTGCAAAATCCAGATACACCACAGGCCTTCCTTTATCTAGATGGTAGATCACTTCCTTGTAGCATGTTAACAGATTGGTCTGGCAAGATAGATCCTTCATAAACCTATGCTGATTACTGATGTTTTCATCAGCAAATTCTTGCCCTTATTGGCTTTTTGCCAATCAGCTGGTACCATTCTGGTCACCAAGCTGTCTTTAAAAATGAGGAATAATGGTCTGGCTATTACCTAGCCTATTTCTTTGAGGACTCTCAGGTGTAAGCCATCTGGTCCTGGTGATTTATTTGCGTAAAAGTCTTTCTACGTCTTTTTCAGAAACTGGTTTCAGTTGGCTACAAGAGTACATTTCAGTGATGTGTCACCAACGATACAGTCTATTTTACCCCTTGTTCCTTTGTACAAAATGCATTCTTCTCAGTTTAACAGTTGCCTTCTCGTCTGTAGTAACCAACTTCCCTGATCATAGTTTATGGGACAAATATGCTCCAACTGCTTTTTTTTCCCCCCACTTTCCTCTGCTATGTGTCTCTTGTGGTCTATTTTAGCTGTCCTGATTGCATGCTTCCATTTTTATTGCATTCCTTGTAGTGTTGGAATGCCAATGACCCCTTGGCCTTCACCAGAACGGATTTTCCCATTGAAAGATTTACCCTCACCTTTGTTCAGATGAAAGATCAAAAATTTTTGATTTTCAGGACAAGTAGAGAGGCTAAATCTATTCAGTAGGGTGGCAAACAGCTTTAGAAAAAATATCTTAAAATGTTGTATGAATTGTAATAAATAAAATAATATACACCGTATATACTCGAGTATAGGCCATCCCGAGTATAAGCCGAGGCCCCTAAATCACCACAAAAAAATGGGGAAACGTATTGACCCATGTATAAGCCGAGGGTGAAAAATGCAGCAGCTACTGCAAGTGGAAAAGAGGGTCAGCAATGCCCATCTGCAGCTGCATGCCCCCTGTACAGACCCCATGTCCCCATTGCAGCCTACCTGTGCCGATCTGTAGGTCTGGTGTCGCTTCCATCTGTGCAGCCGATGAGGTCCCGCTCTGTCCCCCCAGAGCGTGTAAGGTGCCATTCCACTATTGCAAAAACTGTGCCTCCTCCTCCTCCTCCGTGATAGGAGGAACACTTTTTTCCCCAGCAGTCAGTGTGCAGTGTTCCGGCTACCACGGACGTCCTCTCATCCTCGTCCATGAGATGAGAATGACAGGACATCCGGGATAGGCGGAACACTGCACTGACTTACTGCTGGGAAAATTAGTGTTCCTCCTATCACGGACGAGAAGGAGGAGGAGGCGCGGCTTTTGAAAACTGCCGTCTGTCTGCATGACACGCTGTTCATGTAGGCAGACGGCGGTGACTCGAATATAAGCCGAGGGGTGGACTTTCAGCCCTAAAAAAGGGTATGAAAATCTCGGCTTATAGTCGAGTATATACGATATATATATATATATATATATATATATATATATATATATAATTATTCCTCCGGATCACAGAGCACGCTGCCCATGCCCCGCAGCCGGCGCGATTACGGGATGCTGTCATAGGATGGTCCCCCCACATCTAGCGGGCCACGATATAGCCATCATTTGGCTAAAGCGTGGTTGGCAAGTGGTTAATCTATGCTTACGCATAGAGAACTCAGTAAGGCACCATGGGCTCCACACAACAGCCCACTTTGAGTGAGAACAAAAATACAGGTCACAATGTGTGAAATACTGCAGAGTATAAAAAGGGGAGAAGATAGAGATATCCACTCTGCATTATAAATGAACATTTAAGTTTTATTGTTCCGTACAATGAACAAGTGTGGAAAAATATGGGATATTAATGTTTAACGTGAGGTGAGGTTAACTACAACATCCTGAGTTCTGCCCATAGTACTCCATGTCCAGTGCTGCAGACAACTGCAAACAATGTTAATTGTAGTCAAAAAAAAATTAAAATTAAAGAGAAAGGAGAACAGTGTTAGTAAGAAGCAATGTAATGACAAAAGCTAGGAGTAAAGAAATATACAAATTGTAGCAAGAGTCTCCTTAAGATAGACAAGCATGTTAGTTGCATTACATTATTTTTTGTTTGACCAAAATGCTATTCGGTTATTAACTGGGCTCTTCATGAAGCGTGGCGATTTCATATATGCAGCAATAGCTGGCAGAGCCTGCAAAAAAGTATAAGTCGCATTAGAACAGAGTATATCCATACAAAAACAAAAACCAGTAACAATACTCATGTAAACAAAATTTTTACAAGTCCCTTAGCCAATTATTTCCTGAGATTAGTGCATAGCAACTCAATGAACATCCATTTACATGTTTCTAGATTGGACCTTAATGTACTGATGTTGCGAGTGCCGTATACTGTTATTGTAGGCAAGTACTAGTTAAAAAAAAAAAAAAAAAAAAAAAAAAAAAAGGCAAAACCTTAAAAAAAAGGGGTTGTAAACCGCCGCATTTTTTTCACGTTAATGCATCCTATGCATTAAGGTTAAAAACACCTGGCAGTGACTAGCCCCCCAGACTCCCCACCCCAGCGTTTTACTTACCTGAGCCCTGGTGGGGATGCGCAGTCTCTCTGCCCAGGGTCCTTGGCTCTTGCTTGGATAGATTGATAGCAGCGCAGCCATTGGCTCCCGCTGCTGTCAATCAAATCCAATGACGCGGGCGCTGGGGTCGAGTCATACATTTGGTGTCTATGGAAGCCGAATGCTGGACGAGCTGCACAGTGGAGGAAAGTATGACATTTATACACACACACACACACACACACACACCCCCTTACAATCACTTTCAAGCTTAAAACCAGGCAGAAAAAATTATAATGCAATGCCACACAAAATGTTTTAAAGAGTTTTGATGGGTTAAAATCTGTCATTATTGCCACCCGTGTCCTGGGTGGGGGTCTTTCACTTCCTATGCCAGCATCACCTAAGGTACTGTTGTGAGCAGAATTTACCTTTTGTCCTCTCTGGAGTGCCATCTTCCATATATGCCTTACTGTGCAAAAGTCTTATGGCCCGTACACACGATCCGAATATTGTACGACTATTTTCGCTTAATAGTCGCAAGTAGAAATTGAATAGCTAAATAAAGGTAACAAATTCTAGTACAAACAGAAAAAAATAAAATAAATTGGAAGTGATGTCATGTGTTGTAATGTATTTGTATTGAATTTTCGGACGACAACTATACTGACTAACCGAAAATCGTACGATCTGGAATCGTACAAGGAAAATATTCGTGTCTGCCGATCGAATAAGATCGGATGAACAGTCGTGATCGGCTTTCGAAAGTAGTGTACACACGATCCAAAATTCGTACGATCCTTCCTTGGACGACCGTTTTCGTATGATATTCGGATCGTGTGTACGGGCCATTAGGCAGGTCTGAATAAATGCTGTAAATTAGGAATGCTTTCAGAAATGGAAGTGTTTTTTTTTTTTAATTGATAAAAATAAACTAAGTAAAACAGAAGAAAAGTCCAATCCAAATCAAATGTTTGGTGACCACCCTTCATCTCCAAAACATTATCAATTCTTCTAGGGAAACTTGTACACAGTTTTTGCAGGAACTTAGCAGGTGGGTTCTTACAAACATCTTGGAGAACTAACCACAGCTATCTTCTGTGGATGTAGGCTGCCGCAAATCCTTTTGTCTCTTCATGTAATCCCAGACAGACTTGATGTTGAGATTAAGTGTGGGAGCCAAACCATCACTTCCATGACTCCTTGTCCTTTACATGGACGATAATTCTTAATACATTTTGGGGTCGCTTTCCTGCTGCAAAACAAAATTTGGGGCAATTGCATGCCTCCCTGATAATATGGCATGATGAATAAGTATCCGCCTGTATTTCTCAGCATTGAGGACACCATTGATCCTGACCAAATTTCCAACTCTAGTTGCAGACATGCAGCTCCAAACTTGCAATTAACCTCCACAATGCTTTGTGGTTGCCTGCAGACACTAATCATTGTACTGCTCGAGCGCTTCACGAACAAACTGCCTTTTTGCTACAGCCAATATTTCAAAAATTTGACTCATTGGTCCAGAGCACCTGCTACCATTTTCAGAACCCCAGTTCCTATGTTTTCATGCATTCTTGAGTCACTTAGTCTTGTCTCCGTGTCCTATGCATGAAAACATAAGAACTGGGGAGCAAAAAATGGCAGCAGATGCATGGTGGAGGTTCCTTACAAGTTTAAGGCTGCATTTTTGCAACTGAGGATCAATGGAGACCACCCTGCAAATCAGGATGGTCAGGATCAATGGTGAGAAATACAGGAAGATACTTATCCATGGTGCCATACCATCAGGGAGGCATGTGATTGGCCCCAATTTTATTCTGCAGCAGGACAAGGAACCCAAACATGCAGCCAATGTCAGTAAGAACTATCTTGGAAGTGATGGTTTGGCTCCCACAGAGCCCTGAAATCGAGTATGAGATTACAAATATGGATTTGGTTTGGATTTTTCTTCTGTTCATTTACTTTTTTTTAAATTGATAAAAATATTGATAAACTAACGTATATACTCGAGTATAAGCCGAGTTTTTCAGCACATTTTTTTGTGCTGAAAGTGCCCCCCTCTGCTTATACTCGAGTCAAGCACTTTTCTGCAGCAAAAAAAAAAAAAAATTTCCGACCCGACTTTGGGGCCCCATATCTCAGGGACACTTGGTGCTAGGAACCCCAAATGTTGTATTCCAACCCAGTGGAATTAGCACTACAACATATCTAAAGATGGGATTCCTAGCACTAAGTGACCCTGAGATACAGGGCCCCAAATCGGTCAACTGTGTCCATCTGCATGGGCACAGTGAGGCTGCAAATGGGCATCGTTGACCCTCTTTTCCACTTACAGTAGCTGCGCATTTCTCACCCTAGGCTTATACTCGAGTCAATACGTTTTCCCAGTTGTTTGTGGTAAAATTAGGTGCCTCGGCTTATATTCGGGTCGGCCTATACTCGAGTATATACGGTAATAACACTTTCTGAAAGCATTCCTAATTTACAGCATTTTTTCACACCTGGCTTAGACTTGCACAGTACTGTATTTATACAGTACGTTTTGCTTTTGCCAAGGAACCAGTGACATTGCAACCAGTTGCATATGTATTCATCTCAAGGCTCCAGTAATTTAACAAAGAAATTCTATTCTGGCCTTCACTTATAAAATCATGTTGGATGTGCTATAAAAATTGTACAATATAGACAGCTGAGGGGGGTTCTACTGGGATAACCACCAAAAGTCCAAACAATGCAGGAAATATACAGTATCACCTACAACTGCGCTATCCAATAAATCAGTATTTTTTTTTTTTTTAAATAACCCCTTGTAATGTGAAAAGCAGCTGCGATTCAATATTTATAATATTATATCCACCTACACAACCAGCACTAAATTATAAATATGTTCCTCAAATCAAACACAATGTAGAAAAGTTCAATCTTTCGGTATCTGTGCTTTATTCAGTGATCTGCGAGTACATAGAGTATATTGAAACTGCGAGGAGCTTAGTTACATTTGTAACAGATCGAAATTACCTGCATGCTGCAGGAATCCTATGCTGATACGCATTATCACACTTGATACTGTGGCAACCTCCCAAACGCGGTGCACAGATAACTGACCTTACACAGCACTTACTCCTTGCTTCATTCATCTCCGTATTTCCGCTTTCTCTCCTTCTATATTCCCACATGGACAGCCTGCTTCAGGTAACAGCAGTTGGGACTGACTATTTGGTTGAACTTCACCGGTGTTACAAGCTGGATATCGGGTGAGCTGACATCTATTGAATATCTGTGTGTCCATTTCCTTCTTTGATCACCTCCATCTCACACATGACTGACTTATGACAGTGCAGATATCCTTGTGGGTTTAGTAGAGTGTGGGTACATATCAGCCAGTGTATCCACGTTCCATTATGGGGTAGTGCATTACACGCCCTTTGTATTTACAAAGTGGATCATTGCCCCTTTTTAGGGATCCTTCATTAGGTTGGCTTAGAGCCATTTCTAACCACTTAAGGACTAGCCTCGTTTTGGAATTTAGGCATTTACATGTTTAAAACTTTTTACTAGAAAATTACTTAGAACCCCCAAACATTGTTTTTTTTTTCTAACACCCTAGAGAATAAAATGGCGGTCGTTGCAATACTTTGTTTCACACCATATTTGCGCAGCGGTTTTACAAGCACACTTTTTTTGGAAAAAAATTCACTTAAAAAAAAAAAAAAAACAGTAAAACATATTAAGGGACTGGGTTCGGGAGACAGATCAAGACAATAGGCCCCACAAAAGAGTTGCGGAGATAGTTAAAAGCGAAGGTACAGTGAGGATTTACAGGCAAGTGTTATTAGATGTGGGAATACAGGCCATGTAATCAAGGACTGTAAATTGCCTAGGAGGAACATGGGTGAGAAGAAGCCTTGGCATAAGAAGGACAGCGAAAACCTGGACCAGATTAAGGTAGCAACGGAGCCCGAACGAGGCACCTGATGCTACATTATATGGTCCACTTTTGACGGAATTGCAAAGGTTAGGAAAAGGGTTTAAAGAAAACCACGAGGAATATTAAAATCCCTCCCCCAACCTAATCCTTATTTTAAACCATAGGGATGTCAGGCCCCAGTGTTGTCCCCTTAGTATGTCAACTGGATAGGGACAAAAGCGGCAGACCACGTATCCGAGGGGCGATAGGGTGGCCATCGCACAAATGTACTTTTGGATACGGGGGGCGGCTCTGTCAGCATAAACAAATATTGAACTTCAAAAGGATCCTGCTGGGAGACAAATTTTCCTTAGAGGATTCGGGGGACAAAACTAGTTACCTTCTGAGCAATCAATACCTGTGAACATAGAAATAGAGAGGTTATGTGTGGAACACAGTTTGTTTTCTTTCCCCCAACGCAAACGAGGGCACTATTTTGGGCTCCGATGTCATGGGGGGCATGGACTGATTCTTGATTTATGTAATTGGGTACTGTGGAAAGGTCTAGATACAAAGGCAAGGGCACACATGGTCATGGACAGCTGGGAGGTTGCATCAGTTAAAACCGATGAAATCCTTGACACCCGCAGGCATATTGAAAACAGACGACCAAATATTGGCTAAAATCTTGTGGCAACATAACAAAGTGTGGGCAACGTCTAAAGCGCAATGTGGTAGAGTTTCAAACATGATTGTTAAAATTGAGGGCCCCTGATCCGCACCTCAGCGTCCAGTATAAAATTCCGCCCGAATCTCTATCCCATACATAGAGAGCACAGTGAGGAATTTGTTGGCACAAAAATGTAATTAAAGAATGCCAATCTAAAACAATGCAGCCTCTGGCCAGTGAAGAAGGAAGGAGGGGGGTGGAGGCCCACTGTAGATTTCCGTGCGCTAAACAGATGCACCCCATCTTATTACAAATGTAGTTGCTAAAATGCCAGACATGATGACAGCACTGAAGCCTTCGGCAAAGGTGTATTCATCAATTGACATATCAAATGGCTATTTTTCAAATTCCCGTGCACGAGGATAGCCAATACAAGCTAGCCTTCACGTTTCAGGGAAAACAATATGCATTTCTGTCGTTTTGCTCAGGGGTTCAAAAATCCAGCTCTACATACTTCCACATCTGTATGGTGGACATTCTGAAGACATTTATGAGCCAGAATCATCATTCAGTACGTGGACGACATTTTGCTTTCAAAACCGAGACAAAAGAGCAGCATTATGCTTGCTGGAGGAACTCCTGACACTAATGGCAGGTCTGAAATTAAACCCCGAAAAACCCGCAAAAAAGGCACAATTAATGAAGGACTCAGTATGTTTCTTGGGTGTGATTAGTTTCACAGGGGGAAGAACTCCAGATCCAAACAAATGTGAAACTATCAGGAAATTACCAAGACCAATCACTAAAACTGCGTTGAGACAATTCCTGGGAATGGTAGGTTTCTGCAGGGACTTCATTGAAGGCTTTGCAGAAAAGGCAAGACCCCTGTATGACTTTCTAAAAGGAGACAAGAAGGAAACAGACCCCTTTAGACTGGTTGGGGAGAGCATGAACAAGCTTTCACCAAGCTAAGGTGAGTCTGATGCAGGCCCCGGCCTTGAGCAATCCGAATGCCGATTTGCCCTTTGCACTACAAGTGTATGCCTCTGCAGTGGCAATAACAGCGGTGTTGCTGCAGGAGAGGCAAGGCAAATGGGTACCGGTGGGATATGGTCTGGGGGTACTAAGCCCTGTAGAGAGGGGATTTGATGAATGTGTCAGGAACCTTTTGGCAGCGCACTGGGCGGTTCTCGCCACAGAGCATGTTGTGGGTTTTTGGTTTAAAATCATTCTGCAGAACACCCCATTCTCCAATTAAAATGCTTTTGGAACGTACCCTCAGTGGAGTATCCTTCCCAAAGGGTGGCCAGATGGCTAGTGGATTTAACACCCAGGAATCTGGCTGTGACCCACAATGCCACCTACACTCTCCCACAAATTGATGCCAATATGAGAGGGGGAGCAGCAATGACTGTGGGGAAGTACATCGGACCAGAACACAGGAGGTATTTTAGATTAGCATCAGGTAATGGAGACCTTAAAATCTGGGTGGATGGATCAAGGTACTGGGATGAAGGAAGTTTTCACACAGGGTCTGCCCTGTGGTGCCCCCCAGACCAATGAGAAATCATGACCAAGTGCCCTCGAAGCTTTTCTGCCCAAAGAGCTGAACTGGAGGCAGTGAGAGAGGCCATCACTCATTTCAGTTCAGGTCCCATAACCATATTCTCTGACAGCGCCTATGTAACAAGGTCTCTGACTGAATACATGCCTTTGGGCAGTCAAGGGGCTTCAGTGATGCCTCTGGGAAGGACTTGGTACATAGTGCGGTGCTAAGAGATATATGGGAAAGAGCAAATGGGGAACTCAGAGAGTTGCTATCATTAAGGTGGAGACACACCAAAGAGGTGGAGAGGAGGTTACTGTGGGCAACAACAAGGCAGATGAGCTGGCAAAAGAGGCAGCCCTGATAGGGGCCAAATGGACACCCTATGATTACTGAAGGGAGGCAGGCCTGGGAGGAAACATAATTCTGAGGGCCAGAAGAGGTGGGTGAAAGCAGGTTCACATGAAACTCCTGCGGTGCTAAGGATGCCTACCCCATGCTTAGCAGGTGAACAAAATAAGGATGAGGCCTTGAGCTGCCAATCACCAAAAGCAGTTAGAACAAAAGCGGCAGATGCTCCCCAAAATTTTGTTTATAGAAGACGATCTACTGTTAAAAGAAACTTCAGAAGGACGAAGGTTTGTAGTGCCTCTCCAGCATCAAAAAGATTTAGCCCTAGAAAATCACAGGTTTAACAGGCCACATGGGCTGTTCAGGGTACCTTGAAGTTTGTGCAAGCTAGATACTGGTGGGAGACATGGGAAACACAATCTCACAGGTAGTGCAGGAATGCTTAATATGTGCACAAATGAACCCTAGGCCAAAGGGACAGAAGCCAATATTAGCAAGGGTACCGGTAGCCAATGGACCCTGGGAAAACCTACAGATTGACTTTGTTGGTCCGTTACAGAGTGCCCCTGGGGGATACAGATATCTACTCGTGGTGGTCGACGTTTTTTCGAAATGGGTAGAGGGTCTGCCCCTAAGAAAGGACTCTGCCACTGCCACGGCTAGAGCTTTGTGGACCGAAGTCTTTTCAAGATGGGGGGGGGGTTCCCCAAAGTCCTGGAGTCCGATAGGGGGACTCACTTTACCGGCAGGGTCATGAAAAATATTTGTGAGCTGCTGGGAGTAGAACAGAGATTCCATGTTCCATACCATCCACAATCGGCGGGGATGGTTGAGAGGATGAATCGAACACTGAAAGAGAGGCTTAAAAAGATGGTACTGCAATCAGGAAAGAACTGGCTGATTCATCTGCCTTCAATCCTGATGGCCGTACGAGGATCTACAAGCGAAAGGTACATCATTAACCCCATATCAGTTAATGACGGGATGAGGAAGAATGATGAACCTCAGCCATCCAGCAGACCCAATACATAGTACCCCTTGAGAGAGAGTGCTGAAAGGGACCGATTTCTGGTCCAACTGCAAGAACAGGTACAGAGGTATTTGCAGTTTGACTGCAAGTAACATGGCACCTAACGAGAAGGAGCAGCCTTTAAAGCCTCCCGTTAGCTTGAAGATTGGAGACAGGGTTATGGTAAAAGAACTTTGTTTCCAAGTCTTCATGGGACGCAAACTGGACGGGACCGTTCACAGTCACTATGACCCTTAGTGATCCAGGTGGTCAAAGTAAAGCGGCTCATAGATAACAAGGGTGCACAAGGGCATGAAAAAGAGGGAGATAGAAAAAATGGGTTCATGCTGATCAAGGTATAAAGGTATTGCTGATAAGAATTTGATTCCGCTCTTGTTCTTGTTTTCCAGAGTCCTGGTGGAGCAAAGATTGGCAAAGTCTCTGGAGAATGGATGGAAGGATCATACTTGTCGTGTTGGCGATCCATCTGAGCAATGTAACATCTCAAATTGATTCTGACGAATATTCAGGGGATGATGTGGAAAGGGAGAATCTGAGGAAGACCATGCATCCACTTCAATTATATCATCAATGTTGAACTTGTTAGGTCAGAAGGGGATGCAGGGGGGAGAAGAAAGAAGGAGAAAGGTCAGGATTATATCAAAGAATCCTAAATTACCGGACACATACCAATGGGGTCACCATGCAATTTGCAATACAAAGTTTCCTTTGCTTTGGGACGATTTAATCCTAACTCAACATCGCTAAGGACGTGCGTACAAGCAAAACTTGCAAAATATCATACCGGAATCTCTCCAGCCGTTTGTAGATGTAACTATATATATGAATGAAACTGGTTATTGGTTAGGGAAAACACATCCAATCTATCCAAACCTTGGGGAAGCAAGGGACGTGGGATATGGGGTTTTTGGTGAGGAGAATTGAAGGAAGGGAAGTATGTTTTTATGTGTGGCAATATAATTGGCATGACCAAAGTAATAGGGCGCTGAGGACCCAGGAGGCTGACACTTAGGCACAGTAAGGTGTCTGTTGGCCAAACTAGGGAGCTCCAGATGACACATCAATGGGGTGAAAATTTCCTTGTGGGGGCAGTATCTCGGTCCTATCAGTCCTACAGAGAAGCTCTTGGTTACTGGACATGTGGGACACCAGAGATGGACCTGGGGGAGATACGCCTAGTTGATGTCTCACCGGAGAGGTTAAAACCCTGCATAGGTGATGCCAGTGGCTACACACAGGAACATACTCCGTTAGAGAAGGGGGAACCACTACAAATAGATCTAAGCTCGTCACAAACGCTGGCTACCAGGGTACAGTATGCTTTCACCACATGGCACTTCAATGTCTCGCAATGGTTGGTAAAATCCTATTACCCTATATGTGCTGAATATACACTAAATCAAGTACGGTCAGTATATCAATGGCTTTCTCCCAGAGATGGGCGGACACAGAATGAGGTCCATGAAGGACGCTTATTCTGAGGAGTAACCGAAAGAGGAGGGATGTATTCAGCACTATATTGGGGGGAATAGGAACTGGGATGGGTGTTATTAATGGAGTGGACTCAGTAAGATTTTACCAAAGCACATCTCTTACACTAATCCAAGTTGGTGGTCAAATGCCTGGATGGGATGTACGAATTTGGATTATGTGAGATGTTATGCTTCCTCGTTGATCCCATATACAGAAGTGCAGACTCAATCTGTGTATTCGGTGATATCAATGGGCTTACTGACTGGGGATTCTACTTTGTTGCATCTGAGGCTAAATTACCCACATGTGATCAGAGAGAATGGGAGCTGGAGGCAGGTTGATATTTCCCTCTGTCAGAGGCATGACCATGACATCCTTTGTATGCCAGGCCAATACACGGTAGTAAAGGAGAAATGTTGGGAAGATGCGTCACTCTGTGTACTGGATGGGGAGAACATGCCGGGAAGGGAACACGGGGTATTATTTGGACATGGGAGAGTTTGTTTCTTTGTCCTAAAGGATACTAAATATAACATTAGTCATGGAGATAGGATGTTCTGTGAACCTGACAATAGCAAGAGGAGCGTGGTGTACCTTTGGCGATGTTTCTGAAATCCAGACACAGGAATGGAAGTATGTGATACCGCATATTGCCAATCTGTCTGTGGATGTCAACCAGAACCTCCCTGTTAATCTGAGAGCCCTGAACCTTGGTATGGGAAGGAAGATACAGGATTCACTTAAAAAAAAAAAGGCTTTGCTGGCTCTGAGCCTGAAATACCACTGACGTCGGAAGAAGGGGTGAACAAACCTTATTCCCGCGTATTTTCAGCTGTTGAGGCGCAAAGCGGCATCTGTGTTGGAAAGCTGGGTGATGGGTTACCCTGAATGGTGTGATGGTAATGGTGAGTGAATGAGCACCCCTTGCCTGTACTGCATCTCGTCCTGAAGATACAAAGACACAGAAGGGTGACATGGAAGCTTCACTGAAGAAGGATGGTGGTGTATCACTAAGTGGCAAAGCAGAGTGTTGGAAAGCATGACACGATAAGACCATTATGGACTGTTCCATAGGAGCTGTTGCTGCACAGGTTGAAAACCACAGCGCGTTTTAAGAAAGTCAAGGACTGTTCTATTGGGTACTGATTTGGAAACGCATGTCAGGGAGGAAACAGTTAATGGACTGTTCAATAGGAGCTGGGTCGGAAGAAGGGTGTTATGCGCCTGTTGAGGCGCAAAGCGGCATATGTTGGATTCAATACAAGATACACCCCCCCCCCCCTTTACTGGAATGTAACCAGTTACACCTCATATTGTCATGAGTCTAAGGCTATTGTATGTGATGAATGGCGGCTCCGATCTGGCTGGGCTACACAAAGACTAATTATTGTCCTGATATGTCTCCTGATGATAGTAGTTTTCTGTGTTCTATGGCTAATAAGTGCATATGTATTGATTACCATACCAGGATTGCACTGAGGAACGCCACCTCGTACCAGACCTTTATAAACATATTAAGGGACTGGGTTCGGGAGACAGATCAAGACAATAGGCCCCACAAAAGAGTTGCGGAGATAGTTAAAAGCGAAGGTACAGTGAGATTTACAGGCAAGTGTTATAGATGTGGGAATACAGGCCATGTAATCAAGGACTGTAAATTGCCTAGGAGGACCAGATAAGGTAGCAACGGAGCCGAACGAGGCACCTGATGCTACATTATATGGTCCACTTTTGAGGGAATTGCAAAGGTTAGGAAAAGGGTTTAAAGAAAACCACGAGGAATATAAAATCCCTCCCCCAACTAATCCTTATTTTAAACCATAGGGATGTCAGGCCCCAGTGTTGTCCCTAGTATGTCAACTGGATAGGGACAAAAGCGGCAGACCACGTATCCGAGGGGCGATAGGGGGCCATCGCACAAATGTACTTTTGGATACGGGGGCGGCTGTCAGCATAACAAATATTGAACTTCAAAAGGATCCTGCTGGGAGACAAATTTTCCTTAGAGGATTCGGGGGACAACTAGTACCTTCTGAGCAATCAATACCTGTGAACATAGAAATAGAGAGGTTATGTGTGGAACACAGTTTGTTTCTTTCCCCAACGCACGAGGGCACTATTTTGGGCTCCGATGTCATGGGGGCACATGGACTGATTCTTGATTTATGTAATTGGGTACTGTGGAAAGGGTCTAGATACAAAGGCAAGGCACACATGGTCATGGACAGCTGGGAGGTTGCATCAGTTAAAACCGATGAAATCCTTGACCCGCAGGCAATATTGAAAACAGACGACCAAATATTGGCTAAAATCTTGTGGCAACATAACAAAGTGTGGGCAACGTCTAAAGCGCAATGTGGTAGAGTTTCAAACATGATTGTTAAAATTGAGGGCCCTGATCCGCCACCTCAGCGTCAGTATAAAATTCCGCCCGAATCTATCCCATACATAGAGAGCACAGTGAGGAATTTGTTGGCACAAAATGTAATTAAAGAATGCCAATCTAAAACAAATGCAGCCCTCTGGCCAGTGAAGAAGGAAGGGGGGTGGAGGCCCACTGTAGATTTCCGTGCGCTAAACAGATGCATCTATTACAAATGTAGTTGCTAAAATGCCAGACATGATGACAGCACTGAAGCCTTCGGCAAAGGTGTATTCATCAATTGACATATCAAATGGCTATTTTTCAATTCCCGTGCACGAGGATAGCCAATGCTCTGCTGGAGGAACTCCTGACACTAATTGAGAATGCAGGTCTGAAATTAAACCCCAAAAAGGCACAATTAATGAAGGACTCAGTATGTTTCTTGGGTGTGATAGTTTCACAGGGGGGAAGAACTCCAGATCCAAACAAATGTGAAACTATCAGGAAATTACCAAGACCAATCACTAAAACTGCGTTGAGACAATTCCTGGGAATGGTAGGTTTCTGCAGGGACTTCATTGAAGGCTTTGCAGAAAAGGCAAGACCCCTGTATGACTTTCTAAAAGGAGACAAGAAGGAAACAGACCCTTAGACTGGTTGGGAGAGCACTGGGCGGTTCTCGCCACAGAGCATGTTGTGGGGTTTGGTAAAATCATTCTGCAGACACCCCATTCTCCAATTAAAATGCTTTTGGAACGTACCCTCAGTGGAGTATCCTCCCAAAGGGTGGCCAGATGGCTAGTGGATTTAACACCCAGGAATCTGGCTGTGACCCACAATGCCACCTACACTCTCCCACAATTGATGCAATATGAGGGGGAGCAGCATGACTGTGGGGAAGTACATCGGACCAGAACACAGGAGGTATTTAGATTAGCATCAGGTACTGGAGACCTTAAAATCTGGGTGGATGGATCAAGGTACTGGGATGAAGGAAGTTTTCACACAGGGTATGCCCTGTGGTGCCCCCAGACCAATGAGAAAATCATGACCAAGTGCCCTCGAAGCTTTTCTGCCCAAAGAGCTGAACTGGAGGCAGTGAGAGAGGCCATCACTCATTTCAGTTCAGGTCCCATAACCATATTCTCTGACAGCGCCTATGTAACAAGGTCTCTGACTGAATACATGCCTTTGTGGCAGTCAAGGGGCTTCAGTGATGCCTCTGGGAAGGACTTGGTACATAGTGCGGTGCTAAGAGATATATGGGAAAGAGCAAATGGGGAACCTCAGAGAGTTGCTATCATTAAGGTGAGAGCACACCAAAGAGGTGGAGAGGAGGTTACTGTGGGCAACAACAAGGCAGATGAGCTGGCAAAAGAGGCAGCCCTGATAGGGGCCAAATGGACACCCTATGATACTGAAGGGAGGCAGGCCTGGGAGGAACATAATTCTGAGGAGCAGGAGGTGAAAGCAGGTTCACATGAACTCCTGCCGGTGCTAAGGATGCCTACCCCATGCTTAGCAGGTGAACAAAATAAGGATGAGGCCTTGAGCTCAATCAAAAAGCAGCTTAGAACAAAAGCGGCAGATGCTCCCCAAAATTATGTATTAGAAGACGATCTACTGTTAAAAGAAACTTCAGAAGGACGAAGGTTTGTAGTGCCCTCCCAGCATCAAAAAGATTTAGTGCAGGAATGCTTAATATGTGCACAAATGAACCCTAGGCCAAAGGGACAGAAGCCAATATTAGCAAGGGTACCGGTAGCCAATGGACCCTGGGAAAACCTACAGATTGACTTTGTTGGTCCGTTACAGAGTGCCCCTGGGGGATACAGATATCTACTCGTGGTGGTCGACGTTTTTTCGAAATGGGTAGAGGGTCTGCCCCTAAGAAAGGACTCTGCCACTGCCACGGCTAGAGCTTTGTGGACCGAAGTCTTTTCAAGATGGGGGTTCCCCAAAGTCCTGGAGTCCGATAGGGGGACTCACTTTACCGGCAGGGTCATGAAAAATATTTGTGAGCTGCTGGGAGTAGAACAGAGATTCCATGTTCCATACCATCCACAATCGGCGGGGATGGTTGAGAGGATGAATCGAACACTGAAAGAGAGGCTTAAAAAGATGGTACTGCAATCAGGAAAGAACTGGCTGATTCATCTGCCTTCAATCCTGATGGCCGTACGAGGATCTACAGCGAAAGGTACATCATTAACCCCATATCAGTTATGACGGGGAGAATGATGAACCTCAGCCATCCAGCAGACCCAATACTTAGTACCCCCTTGAGAGAGAGTGCTGAAAGGGACCGATTTCTGGTCCAACTGCAAGAACAGGTACAGAGGTATTTGCAGTTTGCTGCAAGTAACATGGCACCTAAAGAGAAGGAGCAGCCTTTAAAGCCTCCCGTTAGCTTGAAGATTGGAGACAGGGTTATGGTAAAGAACTTTGTTCCAAGTCTTCATGGGACGCAAACTGGACGGGACCGTTCACAGTCACTATGACCCTTAGTGATCAGGTGGTCAAAGTAAAGCGGCTCATAGATAACAAGGGTGCAAAGGGCATGAAAAAGAGGGAGATAGAAAAATGGGTTCATGCTGATCAATGTAAAAGGTATTGCTGATAAGAATTGATTCCGCTCTTGTTCTTGTTTTCCAGAGTCCTGGTGGAGCAAAGATTGGCAAAGTCTCTGGAGAATGGATGGAAGGATCATACTTGTCGTGTTGGCGATCCATCTGAGCCATGTAACATCTCAAATTGATTCTGACGAATATTCAGGGGATGATGTGGAAAGGGAGAATCCTGAGGAAGACCAAGCATCCACTTCAATTATATCATCAATGTTGAACTTGTTAGGTCAGAAGGGGATGCAGGGGGGAGATGAAAGAAGGAGAAAGGTCAGGATTATATCAAAGAATCCTAAATTACCGGACACATACCAATGGGGTCACCATGGCAATTTGCAATACAAAGTTTCCTTTGCTTTTGGACGATTTAATCCTAACTCAACATCGCAAGGACGTGCGTACAAGCAAAACTTGCAAAATATCATACCGGAATCTCTCCAGCCGTTTGTAGATGTAACTATATATATGAATGAAACTGGTTATTGGTTAGGAAAACAATCCAATCTATCCAAACCTTGGGAAGCAAGGGACGTGGGATATGGGGTTTTTGGTGAAGAATTGAAGGAAGGGAAGTATGTTTTTATGTGTGGCATATATTGGCATGACCAAAGTAATAGGGCGCTGAGACCCAGGAGGCTGACACTTAGGCACAGTAAGGTGTCTGTTGGCCAAACTAGGGAGCTCCAGATGACACATCAATGGGGTGAAAATTTCCTTGTGGGGGCAGTATCTCGGTCCTATCAGTCCTAAAGAGAAGCTCTTGGTTACTGGACATGTGGGACACCAGAGATGGACCTGGGGGAGATACGCCTAGTTGATGTCTCACCGGAGAGGTTAAAACCCTGCATAGGTGATGCCAGTGGCTACACACAGGAACATACTCCGTTAGAGAGGGGGAACCACTACAAATAGATCTAAGCTCGTCACAAACGCTGGCTACCAGGGTACAGTATGCTTTCACCACATGGCACTTCAATGTCTCGCAATGGTTGGTAAAATCCTATTACCCTATATGTGCTGAATATACACTAAATCAAGTACGGTCAGTATATCAATGGCTTTCTCCCAGAGATGGGCGGACACAGAATGAGGTCCATGAAGGACGCTTATTTCTGAGGAGTAACCGAAAGAGGAGGGATGTATTCAGCACTATATTGGGGGGAATAGGAACTGGGATGGGTGTTATTAATGGAGTGGACATCGATCTCCTGAGGAACAAACTCTCAGCCATAGCTTCAGACAGTAAACGGGGCTTTGTTGCTCAGAGAGAGATCAATGACATTCTTGATAATATTCAACAACGTCACATAAATACCCAGGTAAAAGTAGCTCAAGATTTTATACGCCATTTTAAGAGGTTGGTGGATAATGTGGTGATACAGGGCAAAAATATGTCATGGGCTCTGGCATGCACTCAGGGACAGGCGGAACTATCAACCAACATCAAACTGATTGTACAGTCCCTGTATGGGGGGAAGTGGCCTTATGAATTAGCATCACAGCTCAGTAAGATTTTACCAAAGCACATCTCTTACACTAATCCAAGTTGGTGGTCAAATGCCTGGATGGGATGTACGAATTTGGATTATGAGAGATGTTATGCTTCCTCGTTGATCCCATATACAGAAGTGCAGACTCAATCTGTGTATTCGGTGATATCAATGGGCTTACTGACTGGGGATTCTACTTTGTTGCATCTGAGGCTAAATTACCCACATGTGATCAGAGAGAATGGGAGCTGGAGGCAGGTTGATATTTCCCTCTGTCAGAGGCATGACCATGACATCCTTTGTATGCCAGGCCAATACACGGTAGTAAAGGAGAAATGTTGGGAAAAATGCGCCTGTTGAGGCGCAAAGCGGCATATGTTGGATTCAATACAAGATACACACCCCCCCCCCCCTTTACTGGAAATGTAACCAGTTACACCTCATATATTGTCATGAGTCTAAGGCTATTGTATGTGATGAATGGCGGCTCCGATCTGGCTGGGCTACACAAAGACTAATTATGGGCTGTCGGAGATCGCAGTTCCAAGATTAGACAGCAGTCGGATTAAGTGCAATTCTGACAGACGCTGCCCCCCAGAGACCACTTCTGGCAGTACAATCAGAATACATGGAGGCGACTACCAATTGGGCAGGTGGGCGGGCAGTGGGAGGTGCTGTGATTGAGGTGTGATTGACAAAAAGGGTTTGCACACACACACCTGATTCTCTTATTCCACCTGGGAGGTCAGCTGCGAGGGTCACCACGATAAGTAGATCATTATATTGTATTTTAACTGTATATTATATCATTGTGCTGTAGCCTTGCTGTATAGTATGTAATTGTGTAACCCCCTTTTAATACACGTTAGCGTTCTTATTTCCTTGGGAAATAAATGAGATTTGATTATTCCTAGCCGTGTGTGATTGCATAATTAACTGGTATTATTCTGATATTAATAGTAGCATGCGCTCATAGTTTTACAGACTGACTAATCTACAGAGACTAAACAAAGTTAATGCATAGAGATGAGATAATATCTAGATTGTAGTAGTATATCATTTTCTACAATTATTATCAAATCCCACACTAGAGAATAAAATGGCGGTCGTTGCAATACTTTGTTTCACACCATATTTGCGCAGCGGTTTTACAAGCACACTTTTTTTGGAAAAAAATTCACAGTAAAAGTTAGTCCAAATTTTTTTTTATATTGTGAAAGATAATGTTACACCGAGTAAATTGATACCAAATATGTCACGCTTCAAAATTGCACCCGCTTGTGAAATGGCGTCAAACTTTTACCCTCAAAAATCTCCATATGTGTGGTTTGACCACCGTTTTCATATGCTTATTTATTTTACTTGGATTTAATTTCACTGTTTTAAAAAAAAAAAAAATGTTTTCCTTATTTATTTTACTTGGATTTAATTTCACCGTTTTAAAAAATAAAAAATTGTCACTTTTATTCCCATTACAAATAATGTAAACAAAAATAAAAAAAAAAAAAAAATTACATTAAAAAAAGTGGCTTTAACCACATGCCGACCGCGCTAGTCGAAAGACGTCTACAGCGCGGTCGGGTTTCCCTGAGTGGACGTCCTACGGACATCCTCCCAGAAACTTGCTCCCGCGCGCCCCCTGGGGCGCGCACTCGGGAACATCCGTGACCGCCGGGTCCGCATCACGGATCGCGGTAAACAGCCGCTGATAGCGGCCGTTTACCACGTGATCGCTCCGTCAAATGACGGAGCGATCACATGTACACAAACCGGCGTCATGGCGTCCCTCCCGTCCCATGACATGGCGTCATGGCGTCCCTCCCCTCTCTGTACCGATCGGTACAGAGAGGAGAGAATCGAAGAGGGGGAGAGACGGGACCAACGCTGTGGGCTGGATGTGTAGTGCCCACAGCGCCTGCCAATACTCTGCCAATAATTTTTAATAGAAACAAAGAATTTTTTTTTTTTTTACCGAACTTTCAGTATTTGATTTATAGCGCAAAAAATAAAAAACCCAGCGGTGATTAAATAACACCAAAAGAAAGCTCTGTTTGTGTGAAAAAAAGGACACAAAATTAATTTGGGTACAGTGTTGCATGACGTAGTAATTGTCATTCAAAGTGTGAGAGCACCGAAAGCTGAAAATTTGTCTGGTTAGGAAGGGGGTTTAACTGCCCAGTGGTCAAGTGGTTAAGAGGTATGGGTGGAAGTTAAGTTTTGACGTTGCTTCCGCCCTCCTATGGTATAGAGACGGGTGGAGGCCATCTTAGCCTCACTCGTCTCCATACCAAGGAAGTGACAGGACTCGATCGCCTCCGCGGCTACCGACAGCGGCTCCGGTAAGCAGTGGAGGGCAGTGGAGGGCATGGCACCTCTCCCGCCGCCGATAACGCCACCATTATCGTAAAGAGGAGCAGCTCCTGAAAAGATGGATATCTTGGTTGTGGCAGCAGCTGCTACCGTTACTGAGCTATCCATCTTCAAACTGCCGACGTAGATCTACAGGAGCCGGACAGCAAGCTGTTAAATGAGGGTGTTTGTATTGGAGAGGGTGGGCTCAGCTCCCTGTGGGATTTGTGTCCCCCACCCCTTTTTTTTTTTTTTTTTTTTTTTTTTTTTTTAGGGGGAGGGGACACCATTGGGGGGTTTTGGAAATGCAGGGTCCTGGTGTTTGTGCTAGAAAGGTTTTGATGTAATAAATTATGTAGTTAACTCAATAGGGTGTGTAGAATCCTTTGTTTTATTCACATCACACTTGTTCATGGCACCTGCCCTGAATATAGAGGATAAGCCCAGTGTGATCAAACCAATTTTCTGTGGATTTCAGTGTGTGTGTGTGTGTGTGTGTGTGTGTGTGTGTGTGAAAAAATGTGTGTGTGTGTGTGTGTGTGTGTGTGTGTGTGTGTGTGTGTGTGTGTGTGTGTGTTCGTTCTAAATGTTTCAGGAGGTTTGTGAATTTAAACTGGAACACCAACCAAAAAAAAAAAAAAACTTTCTAGTTTTAGACAGTATGGCCGACTTCACACTGGGGCGGCGACGGTAAAGCAGCTCTATATCTAGCGCTGCTTTACCGTTGTTTTAGCCGCGGCCGAAAAAGGGTTTAAATCAAGCTTCTTTTACTCTGTGTCCCTGATGGGGTCATTTCTCCAGTGGAGTAGAAATCCATTCCTTGGCAGCTGACACCAAAACTAAATGTACAGTAAAATTTTTGACTTCCCCTTACTTTCTGACAAAAGTGAGGAAAACCTCTTCCCCCAAAAGGGGCACAATACAGGGTATTAAAAACCTGGTTTAACCATTTTCCCCACACTACAAAAAAAAAAAATTGTCGAGTTTCACCAAAATCCACTTCATATCTGGGCCAATTCTGACATATTGCTCCTACATGTATAAATCTCAATTTTTTTTGCTAGAAAATGACTTATAACCCCCAAATTAGATAGATAGATAGATAGATAGATAGATATAGATAGATAGAAATAGATATAGATAGATAGATAGATAGATAGAAATAGATAGATAGATAGTAAATGATCAGTGTAAAATTATTTTTTCTTCATGTCCCAAGGTATTTGCACAGCGGTTTTTCAAATGCAAATTTTTTTGTAAGAAAAATACACTTTAATGAAATAAAAAAACTAAATATTTATCCTTTTTTTGTATAAAGTGAAAGATGAGGTCACGCCGAGTAAATAGATACCCAACATATAATGGTTTAAGTTTGCATCTGCCCGTGGAATAGCGGAAAAACTACAGTGCTTAAAATTCTACATAGGCGACGCTTTAAACGACTTTCAAGGTTACCAGTTTAGAGTTACACAGAAGGTTTGGGGACAGAATTATTGCTCTCGCTGTTTAGCCACTCAAATCACTTCTGCTAAAAACAGAAATCGCTGGCTGAAAAAATCCAATACCGGGATGATGCCTATAGGTGCAGGCATCATCCCAGTATAACTACTTTAACCCGAGGACGTCCATGGATGTCCTACGGGCGGGAAGTAGTACTTTTAATAATTAAAGTGGAAGTCAATGTCCAACTATGGTTAACCCTACTCCCAGTCCCATTCTACCTAACCCTGTAAAAGAAAAAAACATTTTGTATACTTGCCTATTCTGAGGGCGCTCAAGTCCAGGCCCATGATCAGAAGACAGCGGGAACTCAGTGTAGAGGAGTGTAACTCAGTGTAACTGACAAGGATACTCCATAGTAAGTATGGGTCACGTAATCTCACAGGCATTTGAAGCCGCTTTCGGCAATCTCTCCTCTACAGAGAAGCTGTCACTGGAGAGATCATGTGGACCAGAGCGGTTTCAGAATAGGCAAGTATACAGATCTTCTCTTTACAGGGCTAGGTATAATAGGCTTAGAATACTGGTGGGGGTAGGTTTAGCCTTAGTTATACTTTGGCTAAACTTCCACTTTAAAAAAGGATTGGGGATATCTTGCAGATTTTAACAGCAAACACAAAGGGGACATGTACATTCAGATCTTTTGATTTCAGCTCTTGTGGTTTTACTCACATTTTGATCAATTATTCTAGTTCCAGAGCCCATGATGTACTATAAACTGGAAGCCAATGAGTGGTCCAGTTAACACAACACTAGAAAATCCAGTGACTACAGATCAGTCTCACCTCAAACCGAGATAGGAAGTCCTGCAAGTTAGAATATTTTTGCAGGCAGTTGGGTTCTAACATCCTGTGTTGATCCAAGACATCATACATCAGAAAGTCTGCAAATGTAAGCTTGGGAGAAAAAAAAAAAATAAAATAAATTAAAAGCATGACTGCAAACAAACAGTTGTATTAACTACTTTAAAATACTGCAAAACATTTACCTTGTCTCCAGCAAACCAATGTCTGCCCCCTAGAAAGTGAGAGAATCTTCCCAGTGCAACTGGTAGTTTTTCAAGATATGGGCCTTTCAGAACTTCCTGGAACAAACAAAAAAATATATATTTGTTTACAAAATATTTTTATTTTGTAGTAAAGAGAAAGCCATACAATCGGATACGACACAGCCATGCACATAATATCTGATAGCATCTCATGTTCAAGCCGATATGGGCCACAAAATGAGTCATAGATGGTTACATACAGCATTTATAAGGTTATCCATGTCCTGTGGCTGTCATCTCTGGTATCTGGCATATAGGCATAAGAGGAAAAAAGAGGGATAACAAATACAAAATCATAGGAATGGGGAGGGGGAGGGGGAACACCGACACTCCAGCTGTAAAGTAAATTGTGTATGTATGCCAAAACAAACCAGAACCTTAAAAACCATATATGATGACCAGGAGGCCCATTTCCTTTTAAATATCGGCATAGTGTCCATCATCGTGTGGTGGATTTGTTACATAAGACAAATTGTTTCCATGCATCTTAAAACTTGGTCCCAGGGGACTACTGGCAAGTGCCAATGTAGCGCTGTAGCGTGTGGGCAAGTTTGAGCTGGGGGGGGGGGGGGGGGGGGGGTAGCCTCTGGGAGTTCTGCGAAAAAGAGGCACATCGGATAAGTCAGGGTATGGTGAATCACAGTGATTTGAGCAACCTTGGTAGCCATCTTCTGCCGTAGGTGCAGAAGAACTCTACAGCTCCAAAATATGTGGAGATGTGTGCCTCTCTATCAGGGCAACCTCTAAAAGCAGTTCCCCAGGACCAAATGGGCAAAATCTATTCAGTCTGGAAGGTGTATAGTACCATCTGGTGTGGAGTTTTACCACTGTCTCTTTACTGCCATAGATTTTGTACATTTGTGCATATTTGACACTATATCTAACCAATCCTCAGGAGCCATCTATAGACCCATTTCAGCTTCCAAATTGAGCATTGCTGGTGATTTTATGGGGAGGTTTTGTTCATTTAGATCAGGGGTCTCAAACTGGCGGCCCTCCAGCTGTTGCAAAACTACAAGTCCCATAAGGCATTGCAAGGCTGACAGTTACAAGCATGATTTCCACAGGCAGAAGCATGATGAGACTTGTAGTTTCACAACAGCTGGAGGGACGCCAGTTTGAGACCCCTGATTTAGATACATGGTTCAGATAGTGCCTGCATCTCTGGAGGAGAAACTACACGTGTTCAAAAGTATTGGTGGTATTTGTCGCCCCCTGTGGTAGTGAGTGGAATAGAAGTGTCTAAGCTGTAAATATTTATAGAACTCTGTTCTTGGTAGGGCATATTTTTTTCTTGCAGAAAGGTGAAAGAGCTAAAAGGGGGTTCTTGGGTCAGGGCATCTAGAGTGGTTAAGCCACTCTGTGTCCAATGGGAGAAATCTTGGATAGAGTGGAATGCCGAAGGGAATCTGAGGACGCCTAGAAGCGAGGATTGTGGGGGTGCCAGCGAGTATAGAGACCACAACTGTAACGATTGGCCCACTACTCCAATCAATATTGTCAGATCATTGGGCCCAATTTGGTCTAACCAAAAGGAGACCTGCAAGGTCATATGGGTCCACGAGGACCGTTCAAATTGGAGCTATGGCATGTCCCCAGGGGGGGGCATACCACAGCCAATTGCACCAATCTGGCAGAAGCATAGTAAAGCCAGGAATAAATTAAAGTTTAACCAGATGTGGCTGTAACAATTAGCAGGCAGACCAGCCAAGTCAATAAGCTGCATGAGTTATTTTACCTCATGATAAAATTGTCATAAATTTTGTTCCTAAATATTGCATAGTGTGACGGAACGTCCCTACACTCCTCTTGAGTGCGTTCGTCATATATCACTTCCTCTCAGTCTGGATATAGGTATAAGATATTCCAACCGCTCCCAAGCACCAAACGAGACAACACTTGCTTGGTGCCAACATGGACTGAAGATTTATTACAAAGATGACATTTATATACAGTAGAAGAGGAGATCCCCCCTCCTGCTCATATTATTCTAACAATACACTTGTAACAACTTAACATAAACTAATTAGCTAATTCCTTTAAGCAGCTGATGTGACTCAGGATTTCACTACAAGTCAGACTTGTGGTCACCGAGCTAAACACAGTTGATTATAAATTATCATAATTACCACCACAAGACATCTCATCACAATAGCAGGAGACCACCAGTAACAGACGGAGCGTCTCCTGCATTGTGCAGAGGACAATGGGATCAACTAACTCAATTAACATCTTGAGTTCATGACACTAGCATCAGAGTGTATGTCCCAACAGCATAAGACCACACACATATATATATATATATATATATACATATATATATACACAGCATTGAATGTTCTCCTTCACCCTGTGCCCCTTAAAATCCAGGGCCCATGATCGGTGGGCAGGAGGCTCGTAGTTAGTCCTCTCAAAAAGCCCGTGTCCTGGCTAGGTCTGTCACACATAGGTTTGCAGCACTTTTTTCATACGATTTAGTTATTTGACCACTAACAGGAGAAATATATATATATATATATATATATATATATATATATCACCATAAAAAGTTAAAGTACATGTAAGCCATAAAATTACATTGAGTTTGTTAACGTTTGCACTGGACATCAAACAATTGCTATGGTTTTTAAATAAAAGCTAGATATTTGACTTGCCTGTAAAAGAAATTTCTTGGAGTACATCATGGGATGCAGAGTAGCATCAGTAACCCTTACAATCAGGGTTATGTACCACCTACAGGTGATTGGACAAAAAAAAAAAAAAAGTCCCCTCCTAGGTATAACCCCTTGCAGTAAGAGCTTTCGTTAGACTATACCACAGAGGATGGGATCTTGGTACCCTATGATGTACTCCTAGAAACAGATTGTACAGGCAAGTCAAAAATCCAACTCCCTATAATAGATCGTGGGATACAGAGCAGATTTAGTAAACCTTACAATCAGGGATGTCACAAAGCACTTAAAATGAGAGGAGCTCCAGTAGAAGTGCTATAGTCTGTACGTGACCCCAAGTGGCAAAAAATAAAAAAATATGTAATAATGAAATTAATTCCTGTCTAGGAATGTCTGATGGGATATAAACTAGACCAAATAAGGGATAATACCTTCTCCAGTCAAACCCCTAAACTTTGAGTTGCCCCAAATTAAAAATAAGCAGTCTATGGGGTCAGAAATGGAGTCTGTACTCTGCCCAAAGAAGGGTTAACACACTAGTGCACAAGACTATGCAGCTCCATCAGCCAGCGGGTACACTGGAAGCTGTGGAGACATAAAAGAAAAGGCAGAGAGCACTGGCTCTGTGTACAATACAGTTTTATTGAACGGCTAAACAAAAGTTTAAAAACAGGTTGCACTCACAAGGGTTGTGTAAAACAGAGCATTCATGTGGATAGTCGCAGCCAGCAGACAGAATGTAATCCTCCGAGCGGTGGGAGAGCAAGAAAAGAGAAGAGAAGAGATCCAGCCTGCAGCAGCAGACAGGCTGCACACAAGCCGCTCCTTCCGGCCAGGGAGTCCTAATCCACGGTGAGGCTGGTCCTGCCTCCACGATCACGTGACTGAGCTGTGCCAGCTGACAAGGGATGCTCTGGGGTTGCTATGACTGCGTTTCAGAGGGCGTGGCCCCCTTTCTTCAGGTCGCATTGTCATAGCAACCCCAGAGCATCCCTTGTTAGCTGGCACAGCTCAGAGTCACGTGATTGTGGACTGAGGATTTGCACTCAAAGGTTTAGGCCTGGGAGCAGTGAAAGAAATGCAGTGGGTCTCAGACCTGTGCATAATAATAATAATATAATAATTATAATAATAATAATAGAGGTTTTGGAAGGACTGAGGATCTTGTGGCTGCCGTCATGATCCATAAAGTGGAATCTTCTGAGAAGACGACTCAGGAAGCAAGATTATTCACAAAAGAACTTCAAAGTCTGGGTAAACCCCGCCCCCGGGGTTCCTCAGGTTCAGAGTCCTCAGAACAAGAATACTCTGCCTCCCCGCCCTCAGGTATAAAATCTTTTGCTTCACCCTTCACAAGGTTCCCCCTCCGTTAACAACCGTTCTGGACCAAATCGAGCGAGTATCTCAGAGGCATTAAAACCCAGCCATAGCAGAAGCCAAATCCTTCAAGGAAAAGGAGGAAGGTGCCCTGGAGGCAGCGAAAGTACCCGATAGGGTAAGGATGTCTGAGCCGCAAGGGTACCTGGGACCCATCCCCCCTGCGTCAACTCATCTCTGCCATTTGTAAGTCATATGGCCTGCTGACTCTAGCACAGGACCCTCACTAGTATATCTATCCCATTCAGCCAATAGGGCACTGTGTGAACAAGAGCGCTGGTTAACCCGAGAGCCTTCTCTAATTTTGTCAGTGTCCCCACCCCAAAAGGAGTGCTTACTTAGCCCCAGGAGGAAGCCACTTGTTGCACCCAGTCGATGCAGAGAAGACATTGCCTTGCAAGCGGTTAATCCCTGCCTGCTCACTGCCACCGTTCCAGGCACACCATTCTACACTGAGACCACTACGGAGGTGCACAAGCTAGCTGCCACCAAGATAGTTAGATAGTAGGTGAGGTTGAAAAAAGACAAGTCCAACCCATGTGTGAGATTAGATGTCAGTATTACATTGTATATCCCTGCATGTTAAGCAACTTTGTTTCTACATTTTAATGCCCTCAGACTTCCAGGCTGGCACTCATCACCACCATTATGGAGTGGCACTCAGATGGCCCAGGAGACAATGGGAAACAAACGAAGGTAGCAAAAGCAAAACCATGGGCACGGGGTTCAATAAATATCAGCTGTCCCCCACACCACAAGTGACAAGCAGAACATGACCACATCACCTGATCCCGGGACCAACATCCTAAAAACTGCCTTCAAGGAAAGGGGTATAGGCAACTAGCTATCCGGATAACAGAAGGGCTACCAGGGGCACTTGCTAATCCAGTCGCAGGACCCCCCCCCCCCCCCACCTGAAGGGGGTGGGGGGGGGGGGTTTCAATCTCCACCCATCATGACGGATTGTGCCTAGATGGCCCTCAGGCACTCGGTCCCACATGCTGGAATCCACTGGCCTGGACATGTACAGCACCCCAAGGAATAAGCCAAGCAATATAGCATTGCCCAGGGTTCTGTAAATGCAGGGTCAAATACCTAGGGCAACATTACAGGCTGCCCCAGTGTCATATCCATTCTTCATCTGTTGACCATTCAAGTGATTATAGCTGTAGGAATGAATCCTGATTGAACTATTCTTGGGATCCCTATTGAAACTGTTGAGAATCAAGTAAAAATCGTACACAGAGATGAGCAGCAGTGACCATCAGCTTCAGACACTGGCAAAAAACTTAAACCCTTTCTGCAAGTGACAGGTTATGCCTAGGAGGGGGGACATCCTGTTTTTTTTGCCAGTTTTCAATCACCTGTATTCATCTGTAACAAAACCCTGATTGTAGGGATTACTAAAGCTGCTCTGTGTCCCCTAATGTACAGTAAAGAAATACAGTTTTCACGGTCATTGCATATTAATGCTGCTAATCTCCTGTAGACCAATTCCTATTCCTGTCTATGTGCATGCACTCCAGAGATGGCCACTGATAATGACAACAGTAGATCATGCTTGCCTAAAGTGTATTTTCATTTTTGAGGCCAAACTGGTATAACAATCCCTTTATATTTGTTCCATGTTCCCATTCATGTAGCATAAAAATTATAAAATTAAAGCTTACTTTTCTCACTCTTTTAGTTTTACCCTGCTATGTACAGCGAACGTATCAAACCCAGACTATGAAAAACCCATTACATTTTTTTTTTGTGGAGTGAAATATACCTGGTTCATACTGCCTCCAGCTGTCTCCCATCTTCTCTGTGTCCCCATTACAGCCTGAGACTGTGCAGACTAGCTGTTATCGACTGAGCATGTTTTAGTTCCCTTTTAAGCTTTTTATGTCCTCCTTTTCCTCATCTGTGCAGCCCACATGTCACATGTGGGTGTGTACACAGAGGTGAATGACTCTCCTCCCCCCTCCTCCTACTCCACGTCTTCCTATTGCGAAACAGGGGCAAGATATGGTATGCTGATTGGTTACATTCACACACACACAAAAAAAAAAAAAAAAGCGTAGGTTTTAATGTAAATCAATATTTAATACATCAAATTTAATTGCGAATACCTCAAGAATTCACCCTGTCTGCAGTGTGCTGGTAGATCTCATCAGTTATAAGCTACATTTGGCACGGTCTATAATAATACAGGGCTAAAGGTCTCAGAGTGTGAGTTCCACATTGTATGCCAGAGGATGTACTTTTGCAAAGATAAAACAGCTTTCCATTAATTCTACACAGGCTTACCTCACTCTCTTCATGGCCATTTAAACAGACTGGACAGACTTTAGGTCATGACAGAGCTCAACTCATTAGCACACAGCCTGCATCATCTACCCTCAGCTGGTGAACTCCTTCCTGTGTCATGACCTAAAGTCTGTCAAGGAAGTAAGGCAGAAGTAATAGAGCGGTGTATTTAAACAGCTATGAAGAGTGAGATAACTCTGTAGAATTAATGGAAAGTGGTTTTAGCTTTGCAAAAGTCCATTAATGCTATATTTTTACATAGAAAAAAAAAATAAAAATAAAATAAAAGACTTTTAGGAAACTGAAAATATACTCTTTGGAAAACAAGTGAAAAATACCACATGCATTATGCATTCTTGAATTGACCATAAAGGCTTTAGCAATGTTCTCAGATAAACCTCATTTCAGTTATTTAATAAATATAGAATAGCTTTACTGCTGATAAGCTTTAGCAGCATCCTCGGATAAACTTTACAGCTTTAGGTAAATGATGGTCTGGGGTAAAACACTTGAATTGAACTGGATGGACCGGTGTCTTAATTCAACCTTACCAACTAGCCTAACTGTAGCAAGCAAGCAGTTATCAGATTGCTAAAGTCAGTTCAGGGTGGTTTCAGATTGGTTGCTATGAATTGCACTTTACCATTGTTCTCAGTCTTTTAAAATTATGCCGATGGAAATAGCCTAAAGGCGGCCATATGTGGAAAGAAATTCAGCAGGGACCTGACAAATTTTGATCCATGTATGGGCAGACTTGTTGTACAGAAGTCGATCTACTGTTCGACTTATGTACAATCAGCCTGTCGGGTTTTTCTTAAACGATCAGTGCTGTAGGCTATAGCTGGGAGCACTGATCATTGTATTCTGACGGCAGGGAAGTCTCCCCACTGTCAGAATACAATAACTCAGTGGAAGAGATTCCCCCATCCACAACAAGTGTGTGAATGGGGGATATAGCCTTTTTTGTTCAACCCACTGGTTGAATAAAAATAAAAAATAGATTACTGAATGCCCTGCCTTAGACTAATAATTTTGTCCAATTAGGTAATTAGCATAATTCAAAAATGATTAGAACACATCTGTTCCTAGGAAACTGCATGTGGGTTTAATATGAGAAGGATACTGTAAAAATGTATAAGGCCAAAATTGTGTGTGTCCCTTGTACACAAGTTAGCTGAACATTAATAATTGTTCTGTATATTTCACCTACAAATTGTGAGTTGTAGGTAATAGCCACAAGTCCCATTCGGAAATCCATTGCTTGGTTTTCAATGAGTGATACATTGTTCTTTTCACTTTCTGATTCTCCAGCTGCAAGACAGTGGTAAGACCAAAAAAAAAAGAAGAAGAAGAGGTTCTATATTAAAAGTAAGTCCATGCATTAATTCACATATTAATTTATAGCATTCTAGAAGCAACTGCATTTTGCACATTATGTTTTTCACACTGCTATATTTAATCAAGGTGGTTTCTTAAGTCGGCCACACAAGTTGCAGTAAAAGGAAGAGAACAGAAGAAAAAAAAAAAAAAAAAACGCTAAATTTCCCCATTAACACAGATCTATTATGTTCCATTGGCAGGGGAGGGGGATCCCTGCTGGGAGAAAACACAATATAATTACTGCTAGCGGCTATAGCCCCATAAACATTCTGACAAGCTGGTTGTACCGAAGTTGATTGATCAACTTGGGTACAATCAGCATACCCATACATGGTTTCTGATCTCAGCCGTTCCCTACTGGCTTTAGGTTCTGCAGTATAGTGGCTAGAGAGAAACTGTAGGGTGATCCCCAGGGTAGCTCCATTGTCTTGTCCCTACAATCCATGAGAAAATAGGGCTCTTGGCTTACCAATAAAATCCGTTTGAGATCAATAAGGGAAACAGAAACTTTAGCCTTTACCATGCAGTTACCTACAGGTGATCAAACACTATCCAAAAAAAAAAAAAAAGGGATGCAGGCACATTCTCTAGATATCCCCTCCTACTCTCAGCTAGCCTTGGTTTTGTGACAATAGCTATATCTTAGGGATATAGGAAATCGTCCCGAGTTCTGCATTATACTTAGAGAAACAGATTTTACTGGCAAGTTAAAACAAACACACACACACACTTTCCTTTGTCATACAGTACAGGACAGAGGGTCTTTTATCTTAACCATGGGATGTCCTAAGCAGTACAAACTGAGGAACTGAGGTGTGGGCAACAACAACCATCAACGAGCCCAAGTAACAAGAAAGCCTCAAAAAGAACCTAGAGAGCTGTCGTAGCCCCTCATGCCCAAATCCGGAATCAAAAAGAGGCTTGTACATCCACCTGGTAGAATTAAGTGGTTGTAAAGCCTAAACATTTTACCTTAATGCAAATGTTTCAAGGCTGGCTTCTGAAGAGCCAAAAGAATCAGGTCAAAGTACTATGGAGACACAGGGGAGTATACAGGTGTAGAGATGCATGTAACAACTTGTACAAAGGTCTTAACCACTTGACATCCGGAAGATTTACCCCCCTTCATGCCCAGGCCATTTTTTGCAATACGGCACAGTGCCAATTTACCTGACAATTGCGCGGCTGTGTGACACTGTACCCCAAATAAAATGTCTCCTTTTTTATCCCCCACAAATAGAGCTTTCTTTTGGTGGTATTTGATCACCTCTGCGTTTTTTTTATATTTTTTGCGCTATAAACAAAAAAAAAAAAAAAAACTATTAAAAATAAATCAAATTTTTTCATAAGTTTAGGCCAATATGTATTCGGCTACATATCCCTGGTAAAATAAAATACCAATAGGCATATAGATTGATTTGCGCAAACGTTCTAGCGTCTACAAACTATGGGATATAATTTATGAAGAAATTTCTTTATTTTTTTTTTACTAGTAATGGCAGCGATCACGACTTAGTGGGACTGTTATATTGTAGCGAACAAATCGGACGCTGACACTTTTTGGGGACCAGTGACACTAATACAAGTGATCAGTGCTAAAAATATGCACTGTAATAATGACACTGCCTGAAAAGGGGTTAACATCAGGGGTTATCAAAGGGTTAACTGTGTGCCTGTGTATTCTCACTGTGGGGGAGGTGCTTTTACTATGGGAAGGCATTGATCCATGTTCCTGTTTTGCAGGAACATGCATCGATGCCTTACCTACTGGCAAAATGGCAACCTGCCTTGTTTACATAGGCATATTGCGGTTCTGGCTCTTTGCCTAACGATCAGCGGGTACCGGTGGACAGAGTCCGTGGTACCCACAGATCAGCTCCTGCTGTGTCAAATCACAGTGGGAGCAGGTCGACGGCAGCACACACGGGCGCTCCAAACCTGGAAGTGCAGGATCACGTACTAGCTTCGTGATCCTGCCCATGAGAGCCGCCTTGCCACTATACATGTACAGTATACGGTCAGCAAGCAGTTAATAAAAGGGATAAGAGGCCAATGGCTAAAAGAATGGCCAAGGCTGAAATCTATCCTGAAAATACTCGAAGCCAGATGCAGACCAAACTGGGAGGAAGGAAAAGATGGAGCATGGAATTAAAATTTGCTTGCCTTCCCCCAAGCTAAACCATGGAAATTGACTTTTTGGGAAGTCAATTTCCTAGAATTCAAGAGCATTGGGGTGACTGAATCTGACAGGCCCCTGTCTTAGGACCTGCCGTCAAAGCCAGAGACTGAGAAGCAAGATGGTGCAATAGCCCATAGAACAGATGATCCAGACAATCCAATGGGCCCACAGAGAGTCTGCCAGGAGTCTAACAACCACCACCAGTATTAGCGCTAATCAAAAGGCCTCAACTGGATAGAAAAGTCCTGTATTCAATCTTCACTAAGATGCTGCCACTCTCCTGATAATCCACTGGGTGGTGGACATGTACCTATTGCAAAACACAGAACAAGAGCGCGCACGCCCGCCTTAATGTAATAGCGTTTATTCAGACAGGAATGAAAACACTTGCAGCTGATGCACTCACATTTAAAAAAAAAAAAAAAAAAGACGAGGGAACATGTGCATGTGTAAATCCTCCTCTCCTGGGCTGGCCCTGTAAGATGTAGACCAGGGGTGCCCAACCAGTGGCCCGGGGGCCACATGTGGCCCTCGGAGCCTTCTGATGTGGCCCGCGACCACCTGCTCTGGGATTGAATAGAAAGAATACTGTTATTAAAGGTCAGTTTATTACTAAAATCACAGTGTATATATGGGCATATCTTTTCTGCAGTGGTTACTGGGCTGCTTTCAAACTGACCACACTCAAACTGGGTGGCACTCCTTTGGGTGGCACAGTGGTGTTGTGGTTAGCACTCTCACCTAGCAGTAAGAAGGGTCGCTGGTTCAAATCCCAACCACGACACTACCTGCCTGGAGTTTGCATGTTCTCCCTGTGCCTGCGTGGGTTTCCTCCGGGTACTCCGGTTTCCTCCCACAATCCAAAGACATGCAGGTAGGTTAATTGGCTTCTGTCCAAAAATTGGCCCTAGTATATGAATGGGGACCTTGGATTGTGGGCTCCTTGAGGGTAGGGACCGATGTGAGTGTGCAATGTACAGGGATAGGGACAATTGTAGACACTCAGGTTGAACTGGATGGACTGATGTCTTTATTCAACCTTACTAACTATGAAACTGCTTTCAAACTGATACGCAGGTGCAGAGCAGTTTACCTGCGGGTTACCTGCACTGAGCCATAGACTTCTATTACCTGCGAGTTTGGTGAGCTTTCTGGAAGTGCACCAAACCTGCAGAATATAAAAGCAGTCTATTGCAAACTGCAGGAAAGCCAAAGGTACACTGCGTTGCACACGTGGTGCAGGTAAACCACAGCGCATCAGTGTGAAGGCAGCTTTGGACCCCTTTCACATGGTCAGTCTGACCAATTGGACCCTCCATTCACCTCGAAGTAGTGGCAGACCTAAATCAACTTGTGTTCTACCTCCAATACGATCCACTTAAAAGTCGTGGGCTGAGTCCGTGTCCGCTCTCCAAATGCAAAGTGGACACGGACATGCCATCCACCCGCTCTGCTCATTGTGGCCCGCAACCGGTTACCAAGTTGCTTAAGTGGCCCTCGCTCTTCAAAAGGTTGGGCACCCCTGATGTAGACTCTTGTCCACGTATAGCATTAATCTTACAGTGGTTTAGAACATCTAGTTAATAAGCATGTGCAGACACTATAAAATTTATCAGATATTTTTATTAAAATGCCTATTGTTAAGCTTGCCATGTTCTCCTTGGACAATTCAGTCCAATGAGAATCACGAAAAGGCCCTCAGTCTTGATCCTGTGGGAGCAGATCAGAGAGAATCTAGAGAGATGGAAAGGCAAATATTTGACTGAACTGATCCCACAGCATCATCAGAGCACTCAATGTTCTGCCTAAGAGGATCAAATATGCTTCCATTTGCCTGGAACATCTTCTGGTGCCTCATTGGTTGATGTAGACCATGGTCGTGGCATTGTCTGACTGGAGCCTCATTAGGCACCTCCACTATTAAGGGGCCCAGCATTGAAATCACCCTCATCTATAGGATGGTAGAAGAACTTCTAGTGACCAAGTCCCCTGTACCGAGAAGCCATTAAGGACTACTCCCCAGTGACATCCTGTCGTGAGAACTATCCAGGTTTCTGGAGGAAAGGGCTTCCCCTGCTTCCAGCGCTAGGCTGATTGATTACTTCCACAGGCTGAGGACCCAACCGAGCTCTGCAGAGTCTGCACTGCCCACTAGTTAACAGGGAGAGGAGAGACTGATCATTCAGCAGGAGATCGCCCAACCACGTAAATCCTTTGAGCATGGAGCAGAGCTATAACTGGGACAAGCACCTTGGTAAAAACCAAGGGAACTATGGACAAACCAAAAGGGAAGGGTGATGAATTAGTAATATAAATAGGGGTGGGAATCATCGCCAAGAACAATGTAGCCTAAAAAAAAAGGTTAATAAAAGGAATAAAATAGCAGCCAGCACAGTTTGTTGATCAGACTCAGTAAAATATAGTCCAAAATGCAGCGCTTAGTTAAATAGAAGTTCATTCACTGAAGGAAAAAAAAAAACACAACTATAAACACTATATGAGTGAGAGGAATCTTCCACCGCTTCCAGTATGTGAAGAAAAGAGCACACGGCACCCAGGTGTATCAAATCCGCTTACCAGATACTGGATAAAGGTGAGCATCAAATATAAATTCCAGGAAATATCGCTCTCCAACCGATTAATATGGTAATAACCAGGAATCAACCAATCAAAACAGGTGTCACACTCCCACAGAAAATGACAGCAAGCATGCTACTGATATTCATGGAATTTCTATTTATCTTCTTTGATGCCCGTTTGTGACTTCATCACTGTAAGTTTACTACAATAAAATTTGTTCTTTTCTTGTACAAGTTTCACTATGTTTTTTTGCCTTAAACTTTGCATGACATGTGTAAAGGCAAAAAAACATAGTGAAACTTGTACAAGAAAAGAACAAATTTTATTGTAGTAAACTTACAGTGGGCAGTGTCATTTTCTGTGGGAGTGTGACACCTGTTTTGATTGGTTGATTCCTGGTTATTACCATATTAAATCGGTTGGAGAGCGACATTTCCTGGAATTTATATTTGATGCTCACCTTTATCCAGTATCTGGTAAGCAGATTTGATACACCTGGGTGCCGTGTGCTCTTTTCTTCACATACTGGAAGCGGTGGAAGATTCCTCTCACTATCATATAGTGTTTATAGTTTTTTCCTTCAATGAATGAACTTCTATTTAACTAAGCGATGAATTAGTAATGTTGATCGCCCACCACAAAACAGTGTTGATGGGGAAAAATTCTGGGAATTTGCAAGTAAGCATCTCAAATATCTACTGAATCCATAAGGTTTCCAGGAAGGGAGGCAATGGCTGACCTGACAGCTTGCATGTCAAACTTCTGAATCAGTAGGAGATTTAAGACGCCTCCCATTTTGTTTGGGAATAGTAAAAAGGCATTCCTTTCCTTTTGGTACAGGTATGAAAATAATCTTTCCTAACCTCAGGAGTAGTAGTTCTACTTATAGACGCATGAGCCATCTGGTGAAGATTTTGTCAAGCCATTTACACAGTAGCATAAAGATCACTTTTAAAAAGGGGTCTAGTTGACTATGGACTGAAGCATTTGTTAGGATGGGGCTAGGATTCCGGGAATGCGCTTAGTCCAAACCGCTGGATCCTTTATCCCCACCCTTCTCTTGTTCTACTGCTACCCTTCTACCCATTTTTCTCTCATCATCCCTCTCCTCTGATCCCCTCCCCACCTTCTCTGACCAACATCCCCCTACCCAACCCCCTTTGCTCCCATCCTTTCCCTTTTCTGCGACTACCATCCGAGCTATAGACTACTAAGCCATAGCTGCCCTCCGGGTCCTTCACTTAATTGCCACAGCCTTGGCACCCCAGAAAAATGTTGAATGATACTTACCAACCTATGCACACAAAAGGGTTCCGGTGGTCAGTTCCTCCACCCCAAACTCGCTCATCCATGTCTTTATGGACCTTGCTTTATGCACTGGTCCAAATCATTTGGTGGAGGGGGGGGGGGGGATTGTTTTTTTTGGGGTTGGGCTTGGCCCCTTAGTTCCAGTGAAGGGAACTCTTAAGGCATCAGCATATTAAAACATTTTGGACAATTTCATGCTTCCAACTTTGTGGGAAGTTTGGGGATTGACCCTTCCTGTTCCAACATGACTGAGCACCAGTGTACGGTCAATAAAGACATGGATGAGCGAGTTTGGGGTGGAGGAACTTGCCTGGCCTGCACAGAGTCCCGACTTCAACTCGATGGAACACCTTTGGGCTGAATTAAAGCCGAGACTGCGAGCCAGGCCTTCTCAGTGCCTGACCTCACAAATGCGCTTCTGGAAGAATGATCAAACATTCCCATAGACACTCCTAAACCCTGTGGACAGCCTTCCCAGAAGAGTTGAAGCTGTTATAGCTGCAAAGGGTGGGCCACTGAATATTGAACCCTATGGACTGGGATACCATTAAAGTTCATGTGCGTGTAAAGGCAGACATTCCAGTACTTATGGCAATATATACCGTATATACTCGAATATAAGCCGAGATTTTCAGACCCTTTTTTAGGTCTGAAAGTCTACCCCTCGGCTTATATTCGAGTCACCGCCGTCTGCCTATATGAACAGCTTGTCATGCAGACAGACGGCGGTGTTTAAAAGCCGCGCCGCCTCCTCCCGCCCATCCGTGATAGGCGGACACTAATTTTCCCTGCAGTACAGTGTTCCGCCTATCACGGATGGCCTGTCATTCTCATCTCATGGACGAGGATGAGAGACGGTCCGTGATAGGCGGAACACTGCGCACTGATTGCTGGGAAAAAAAGTGTTCCTCCTATCACGGACGAGAAGGAGGAAGAGGCGCGGCTTTTAAATTGTAATGGCGCCGCACGCCGTACACGCTGTGGAGGGGGACAGAGCGGGGACACAGCGGGACCACATCGGGACCACATCGGCTGCACGGACCCCGGACACAGGACCCCGGACCCACGGATCGGCACAGGTAGGCTGCAATAGGGACACGGGCTGAAATGGGGACACGGGGGTCTGTACAGGGGACATGCAGGTGGGCATTGCTGACCCTTTTTCCACAGTAGCTGCTGCATTTTTGCCCCTCGGCCTATACACGTGTCAATACTGTTTCCCCATTTTTTTGTGGTGATTTAGGGGCCTCGGCTTATACTCGGGACGGCCTATACTCGAGTATATACGGTAGTGTAGCTAGTCAGGAAAAAAATAAATAAAAAAAACACAAACAAACACACACACACACACACACACACACACCTAGTTCAACAGATAGAACACATAAATAAATAGAAAACTTCTACATACAGCTGATCCAGAGGAAGAGAAAACCATATAAAAAGCATGGTCCAATTAGGTCCTTTGGGGAAAAAGAAATTCCTTCCAGATCCCCTGACAGCAATGAGTTATTCTCTGCATTAACAATTGCTGGTGTTATTACCTATACATATTGATATCCAGTAATATTTTGGTCATCTAGGAATGCATCCAGTTTTTTTTTTTTTTTTTTTTTTAAACCATCTACTAAGTGTACATGGTTAGGCTCTTTGTATTTCAAATTGCTCCTAAAGGAGATATCCCAATTCCTGTTCCACTTCCTAGACCAGTAGGAGAGAAAAACTACAAAGTACTCAACAGCTGATACTCACCCAATCCATGCTTGCGAGAAATGTAGCGAAGAATTGTGTTACTCTGTGTAAGCTTAATATCACCATCTATAAGGTACGGCAGCTGTAAAACAGAACGATTTTACAAGTTACAATCAGTCTGCATTGTAAAATTATTTCCCTGTATGTTAAGTTTTTTGGTGCTGGACATTTGGGTATAGAGCTTTGGTTGCAAAGATTAAATGAGAATTTAGCCATCTCTCCAAACTATTGCCTACATTCAACACATATTCTTAGTGAAAATTCACTTTACAAATAAACATGCTAAATTTCTCTGGTAAATCAGGGTCACCGCGTACGAGATAATTGCCATTAGTTTTTCATAAAATACTTTTGTACTTCTCATCCTTTTTAGTCACTTCCAGTCTATGTGCACTAAGCTACTGCATATTATTGCACTGCCCCAGCTTCCTGCAACAGTGAACCACACCCACCCAATGTGTATTAGCATGGCTGCTCGAAGTCTATCAGAAGATAAAGTGACAGGATGATAACACAAGCAAAACTGGGTGAGAGTTGTCACCCCCATAACAGGAAGTGCCTGTATAAGGACATTCATGGTAGGATCACCAGGTATTTTAATGCAAGATGGGTTTTTAGTCCAAATTATCTAAAGAAGTCCAAATAGGATGGTCTGTACAGGTATGGGAATAGGTGGAACACTTTTCATGTGAAGTGGCCCAGGGAATGGTGCTGCGAAGCGGTAGGTATAGTACGAATAAGCAGGTGCCTGTGGTACATCAACGTTCACTGGTAAAATAGAAGTTGGGTACTCTTACCGGATAGGTTGGACACACATGTCGTACGACAGTGGGTCAAAAGGCTTGGTAACCTGTTGGGGCCAGGTCAGGCCTGCCCCAACAGCAAAAATGGGGGCATGCCCCTGTTGAAGACCCTGAGGTCGAAACGCTTTGGGCCAGCATACTCTGTACCCCACATTGCTTTTATACTACCATCCATTTTAATTTATGATCACTTTTTTAATTCTGGTGTCATTAATTATTATATTTGACCACCCCAATAAACCAACTGGTTTGTTTTGATCTGCACCATCCGGAGCCTCTTTTTATTACATATTCACATCACTAGCACCCCATTTTTGCTGTTTTCTTGGATACACCCCTATTTTGAGTCTGCAAGCGGTGACACCAGGATCCACCATTTGGAGTTCGCCCCTTGGGATTCGGAGTCGGATAGAAAAGGACTGAATAGGACCCATCTGACTACTCTCCACAGGCCTGACCTGGCCCCAACAGGTTACCAAGCCCTATTGACCCACTGTCGTACGACATGTGTGTCCAACCTATCCGGTAAGAGTACCCAACTTCTATTTTACCAGTGAACGTTGATGTACCACAGGCACCTGCTTATTCGTACTATACCTACCGCTTCGCAGCACCATTCCCTGGGCCACTTCACATGAAAAGTGTTCCACCTATTCCCATACCTGTACGGACCATCCTATTTGGACGTCTTTAGATAATTTGGACGAAAAACCCATCTTATTTGAGCCCGTTTAATGGACTCAACATTTACAACATTTTAAAGCTCACGTTTTCTATTGATTTACTTTATCTCATACTTATTTATTGTGCATTGTCACTCATTTTATATGTGTAGTTGTATTTACACACTTATATCCCACTATTTAGTGCTACACTATTTTCCGTCACATTTTGCTCACTTTGTTTGTATGAGTGTTGGCTGCTTTATCTCCACTTTACAATTGTGATACTCCTTTTTAGCGCAGTGTTTTTCCCCCCTTTTTACATTTTAATGTAAGGCGTCATGTACACTACAGCTCTTAAATTTGAGTTGGGTTTTTTTTTTTTTTTGGCAAAGCTCCTAAATTCAACTCCATAAAAGCCTTCGTGTCCATGTACACATAAGCTTTTAGGATAGCTTAGGAGCTGCTGCGGCTAGGGGAAGTTCAACCTCCCTTAACCTTCCTCTCCTGAACATGGAAGAATCGATTGGAATGTTTTGACCGCTGGCCACAAAACGCTTTCCCACAGCTGGTGGTCAAAGTAGGCTATACAGTATGTACATGAAGCCTAAAGCTACAGATTTAAAATAAAAAAAATAAAAAAAAAAGGTCTTGAAATGACAACATTAAAGATTATGATAGTGATTGTGTTTTAACCCGCTCGCTCTCCATAAACAAATATAACACCAGTGATTTTAACCCCAGAAATAAATCTACCCCAACAACCATCAACTGATGCTTAAGTAAGCCTGTCATATCCAGACAGGACAAACCTATACTGTACTAACAAAGGGGAAGAGGAGTGAAAACTGCATGTCAGAATGATCCATACATACAATCCCTCTCTTACAAATAGCTAAAAAATCATCATTGGTGTCAGTGGGAAACCCAAGACCCAGATACAACTTTTGTTGTCTGATTTCCTTTAGATTTACCAGCCATGTAGTGCAAGGGCCTGCCTGGTTGCATACATATTGAAGGTTTGACCTCATATGGTTTTGGTAAATCTGAAGGGAAAAAAAAAAAGAAATCTACAAAAATCCAGCTTTAAGGGCAGAAACTGCACATTGCTCAAGGAATCCCTGACAACCTCTGGAGGAACTTTAGGGTTCCACTGAACCCTGGTTGGGAAAGGCTGCTCTAAACTATTGGACCAACACTTGCTTCTTTGCACACCAATACATACCATGTCCTGCATCAAATATTCAGCACAAAAACATCAGTACTGTGAACTTCAACTCTGCACTTCCACTCTTTTTTAATAAATGCTCTGCAGTTTGCACTTTTTTTGAATAAATACTCAATCATGTATTTTTCTACGATAATGCCCACAATCCCCTTTACTCTACTTGCAATGTCACTTACATTTGGAAAATCCAAACCAAGCTTTTCCTTCTCATCCAGCCACTGACTCTTATCATAGTTTGGTGCTGTGAAAACAAATATTTTTTTTGTTGTTACACGAATTTTATCATTTGTGCATGTCTAGAGCGGTTTCCTATAAATGCCAATGCATTAAAGCTGCTTTGTAAAAAAAAAAAAAAACCATTAGGGCACACTATGATTTAAGTCCTGAGTTGCATGACACCTCCTGGGCTTATGGGAACAGAGAGATGCCGCACACTGCCAGGTCATCAGATCGGAAGAAATGTGAATGGCCTCAGCCTCCCCCTAAGGCCATGGCATTAATGCGTTTCATCCCACCCACCCATCTCTATTATTTATATCTGAAGACTTTATAGTACTCTCGGAACACAGTAAATCGCTGTATTTTGGGAGCCCCGACACTTATTCTTCTGAGCTATGCATCTTGAACAGGAGTGTAGCAGCAGCTGCTATGCCACCCCTCCCCTCCTCCAGCCCAATCACAGAAGCCTCAGTATTATGTGAATACATTTACAAAATGCTAAGGCAGCAGCGGGTATTGGCAGCCATAGCTGCTGTGTGCGTTTTTCTTCTCTCAGATCACTGAGTTTCTCTCCAGCAGAGCAATAAAACGGTCATATGTAAATACTAGAAATAAGCCCAGGAAATGTCAAGCAGCTCCTTAGACTTTAAGCGGTGTTCCGGCCCAAATTATACTTTTTAGATAAAAAATACCCCTATAAATAGACAAGCTTAATGTATTCTAGTAAAGTTAGGCTGTAAACTAAGGTCCGTTTAGTGTGTTTGCAGCATTTTTTTGTTACTTTATAAACTTCAAGCAGGCTGTGGCCATCTCATGCGTGGGCATCTGAAGCCAGACTGTATTTCTTCCTGGGTCTCTTCCTTGCAGATCTCGCACAAGCTCAGTGCAGCAAAGCAGTGTAATAGCTTGCATGTCAGGTTTCCATAGCAATGGCAACGTCAGAGGACGTTACCACCCTTTAGCTATGCAAATCTCTTCTCCCCTCCTCGAACCAGTGATGCCCATTGCCTCCTGGGATTTATGACATCTCCTAGGAGGCATTGCAAATTAGCAACTGACACGCAGTACCACAGCCAGGGAAGAGAAAGTGAAAAATACATTAAAAAAAATAAATAAAATTAAGTGAAAAATAAAAATATATATAAAAATAAATAAATGCCAATTCGTTTAGAGTGTACAGATTAGTGAGGGATGCTGAGGAGTGGAAAATGTGGGTGGAACTCCGCTTTAACTCGGTGTGCCTTCACTTTTTACAAAGTGACTGAATTACTAGAATTCAGCATTAAAGCTTAACTCCACTTTTGTTGAGAAAATAAAACAAACAAAAAACAAAAAAAAAAAAAAAAACACATTCGCATCTGGGTGATCTATATGTAAATTGCAGGGATTTTAACAAACTATTGCAGATTCCGAAGAAATCAGTTTGTTCCTCTGTGTGAGTCTAATGGGAGTGGTTTCATAATCAACCAGCTGCTGCAGCTGTAGGGCTCTAATGAGGAAAACTGCTGGGTCTGCATTCCTTTAGACATGATTTCCTATTGTGAGTATCTTACCAAAAACCTGTGTTAGACTTACCAGTAATGGCATTTCTACGAACCTTCCAGGACGGCAAACCTGAGAAATGAGGGCGACTCCCTACAGGAAACACAATCACATGACAGCTTTGTTATAAGTCCCCCACCCTCCCCCTTGATCCTCAGTATGTAATAAAGTAATCCTGAACTGGTTCACAAGGAGCATTGCTCTACATTAGGTACTTACCACCTAGCGTTTAGCTCATCTTTCCCTCCACATAGGGCTGGAAGTAGGCCTGCAGTCCTGGAAGGTTCGTAGAAATACCGTTACCGGTAAGTCTAAGATAGGTTATAGGAGAAAACCTTCCAGGACAGCACACCTGAGGAGGATAATCAAGTAACCCCAGGCCTACCTTCAGGGTGGGACCACGGCTTGTAGGACCTTCCGACCGAAAGCAAAATCTTGCTGTGACAACACTTCCACACAGTAGTGCTTTAGGAACATATCCTGACTGGACCAGGTGGCCGCACTTCAGATTTGTTCCCAGGAGGCCCTGCTTTCTCAGCCCAGGACGTTGCTAGTGACCTGGTTGAAATGAGCTTTAACTTTTGCTGGTACTGGAACTCCAGAACTCTCATATGCTACAGAGATAGTTTCTAGATGGATCAGAGAAGCTGAGGCTTCAGAAGCATGAAGCCTCTTCCTAGACCCAGCATATAGAACTAGCAGGTGACTGGACCTCCTTTAAAAAAAAAAAAAAAAAAAAAAACTGTTCTTTCTAGATAGGCAAGGAGACATTCTTCTTACATCTAGACAATGGAATTTATTTTCTTTCTCATTTTTTGGTTTATCACAGGACGGCAATATTATGTCTTGCGTCCTATAAAATAAAGATGCTACCTTTGGTAGATATAAGGGATCTGCCCTAAGGGTGACCCTATCTGGCTGGACCAATAGGAAGGGTTCCTTCATGGACAGACCTTAAAAGGTCCCCAACCCTCCTGGCCATAGTAACTGCTAACCTAAATCATCATTTTAATGTTAGAAACTTAAAAGGGAACTTTTTCTATAGGTTCAAAAGGGTGTTTAGATAACATGTCCCATGGAGGGAAACTACTTTTAAACAGGGGAAATCCCTTCCCTGGCCAACAGAAAACGTTGGATGAGGTTTTCTTTTGCCAACTTTATAATCGAGGTAGAACGAGAGGGGCGCTATCTGAACCCGAAGGGTGCTGACCACTAGGCCTAAGTCTACTCCATCCTGGAGAAACTCCAGGATAACTGGAACAGTGGTGGAGGTTATCTGCATTTCTTTACCCCAGGAGCAGAAGGTCTTCCACACTTAAGAATAAATCTTTTAAGTCACTGGTTTTCTACGCAGAAAGAGGGTATTTAGTACCCTCTCTGAGCAGTCTTTGCTCTTTAGGATCTGGCGCCCACTAACCAGGTAGTCAGAACATCTGTTCCTTCCATGTGCATGGAAAATAAGGTCTGGAATAAAAGTGACAATTATATAATTAATATCACAGATATATAGGCCATAAACCTTGTATTTCTAAAGGGTAGTCAGCTCAAGCTTTATATGGAATACAAAAACAGGGAGACACACCCAGCCTTCACTGTTGCATTTTCTGATGTAGTCCCCTTAAAATGTGTGCTTCTTATGTTCAACAAGGTAAGGTCATATATCTAACAGAAAGGACACTAAAAAAATGCAAATGTGGTGTTTTTCTGAGCAACCAATATGAAAAACAGAGAAGACACACACACAGACACCTTTCACTGTTGTGTTTTTCTGATGTACTGCAAACTAAAGGTAATATATGCCAGACAGAAGGCCAAGAACCAGTACGGTGTTGTGTATTCCTGATACTGAACTCTGTATGGCCATATAACCAACAGAAATGATACCAACACCTGGAGTACATTTCTGATGATCAAGAAAATGCAGTCGCATAACCAGCCCAGTATGATAACAGACACCTGCGACCTACAGTTGTGTATTGCTGGTGCTGGACCACGTGCAGTCATAACCAGCAGAGTGATACTAACACACTTTTGATTAACAGGGTATAGTCAAAAAAAAAAACCAGAAATGTCACCAGCAATAATTCATGCATTCATGTTGTGCATTTCTGAATAGTAACTTGTATAACCAACAGAACTGTCACTAGCAAAAACTCAATGTTGTGCGTTTCTGAATAGCAACCAGTGTTGCCAACCCCCCAAAGTGAAATTTACTGGCAGGATGCCAAAATTTACAAACGGCTCCAATTTTTTACTGGCGAAAATCATGCAATTTACTGGCAGAGAAGCATTTTTTACTGGCGCTGCTAATAAGTACCTAAAATTGCTGTTTTCAGTGCTAAATCAGTGTAAATATCAGTATTTTAAACTATAAACATGTAGCTAGTGCTATTAGTAATGTGTTTAATTTAAACCTAAAAGTCAAAAAACATATTTCTCCCTTTACTATCCAGCACAGAGTTCCCCCTTACAGAGTCCGCAGGATTCCCCCTTACAGCGCAAGGGAATTCTGACATAGGGAAATGCTGCAGACCATGATTTAAGAGGGAACTCTGATGTAAGGTGGGGGCTCTGGTGACCAGAGACCACCATCCGCAGAGTGCATACACCAAGGTAAGGGGGTCACTGACCTCCTCTCAGGTACACTGTGCAGGGCTCAGTCAGACGGCTCCAGGTTGGTGGCTTTGGTGTTATCCTATAATCTCCTCTCCACAGTCCACACACATCTGACTCCTCCTGGAATTCCCACCCCGGGGGCGCTCCTACTCTTGCTTACTCTCCAGACTACCCCTTACAGACTGCAGACATGATAAAAAAAGACAAGAGATGGTCCGAGATTGCAGACATGATATAAGAGATGGTCCGAGATTGCAGACATGATATAAGAGATGGTCAGAAATTGCAGGCATGATATAAGAGAAGGTCAGAAATTGCAGGCATGATATAAGATGGTCAAAGGATGCAGACAGGGTACAGGAGGTGGACAGTAAATAAGTAAATAGTGAGTAAACATATATGAGGAAATACATGATTCATGGAAAATTATTGTAATATATAAGATGGTCCAAAATCCTAAGAAAACCACTGGTCACTTTGGCTGTTATCTATGTGATGGCCACAGACAGGCACAGGCAACAGTTACCAAATAAAAATGACAGTGATGAGATTGTACAAAATAAATAATTAATAAAGTGTCCTAATTCAGTGAATAAAATATGACTCATATTTTATTCACTAAATTAAGACCAGGCCTCGACAAACCCTAGTCGCCCGGGCGCAATTGCGCCTAGAATTGGGGTCCTGGCGCCTGGGGCGACACAGCTGCGGTACTGTGTCAACCTGTGGACACCGACCCCCGCCGCGCGATTGCATCGGGCCGCGCCGGCCAGAAATTTAGGCCGCGGCTTTGCGGCCTTCTGAAATCCTTCTATGGCGCCATCTTGTGGTGGCCGCTGGTATTGCAACACCTCTTAATGCTAATGCAATGTTAACCAATGGGCACTTTTCAGCTTTCTGTGCTCTGACACTTTGAATGACAATTTCTCAGTCATGCAACACTGTACCCAAACGAATTTTTTGTCCTTTTTTTCACACAAATAGAGCTTTCTTTTGGTGGTATTTAATCGCCGCTGGGTTTTTTTATTTTTTGCACTATAAAATCAAAAAATACTGAAAATTCTGTAAAAAAAAAAAAAATAATAATTCTTTGTTTCTATTAAAATGTATTGGCAGAGTATTGCACAGTGCTGGCAGTGTAGCTGTCACTGACCAGCGCTGTGGGCACTACACATCCAGCCCACAGCGCTGGTCCCATCTCTCCCCCTCTCAGCTTCTCCCCTCTCACTGTACTGATCGATACAGAAAGGGGAGGGAGGAACCAGCATCATGACGTGACGCCGGTTTGTGTACATGTAATCGCACCGTCATTTGACAGAGCGATCACGTGGTAAACGGCCGCTAACAGCGTTCGTTTACCGCAATGCGCCGGGTCCTCGGGACCTGGCGGTCACGGATGTTCCCGAGTGCGCGCCCCAGGGGGCGCGCAGGAGGAAGGTTCTGGGAGGACGTCCTACGGTGCCCAGTGCCACCTGTCAGTCATTGTCGTTAAAAAAAAAACCTGGCTCCTAACTTTTTTAGCTGGCTCCTAGATTCCAAGCAAATTTGTCAAGCCCTGATTAAGACACTTTATTAATTATTTGGTAGAACGGCAAGCACTGTTAGGGAAGGACAGGTTGTGTGCACGGTTTTCAAATTTTTCATATTTTACTCACATGGCTGCAGCCAGGGCAGGGTGTTCTCAGTGCTGGGCCTGGCCAGTGGCACTGGTCAGGCCGGGTCTTGTGTGTCTGTCCAGGGCAGGGGGTGACTGTGAGTCTGACAGGCCAGGTCCACTCTGTCTATCTCACTCGTGGTCGCGGTCCGGCGCCGCTGTCAGCCCTCGTCGGCTCCACTGAATTTGCAACTCCGAGGCTCCTCCTTCAGCCCGCTCGGCTCGCGGTATCAAATCAACAGCGAGCTTGAGCGGGTCAGGCGGTGCAGAGTCAGCATCGGATTGTCTCTGGAATTTCCGGAACTGCATGCACATGCGCAGTTCTCACCCGATCCAGTCACAGCCATTTTTACTGGCAGTGTTCGGCTTCTACGGGCATTTACGGGCACGAAAAAAAGGGCCCGTTTTTCCTGGCTATCCGTAAATCTACGGGCGGTTGGCAACACTGATAGCAACTTGTACAGTGGTATAACCAACAAATGTCGCTGACAATTTTTTGTTGTACCTTTCTGATTGGAAATAGTGTACGGTTATATAACAGAAGTGTCACTAATTTAATGTTATGCAACAGTGTACAGTCACATAATCAATATTATGCATTTCTATTGAGCTATAAGATAGTTATAGAACAGAAAAGACACAAAACAACTTCCCATGGTGTGCATTTCTGATGTGCGGTCAGACAAACAATCTATCCTATTTAGGGCGGCACAGTGGTGTAGTGGTAGTAAGAAGGGTCGCTGGTCCGAATACCAACCACGACACTACCTGCTTGGAGTTTGCATGTTCTCCCTGTGCCTGCGTGGGTTTCCTCCCACAATCCAAATACATGCAGGTAGGTTAATTGGCTTCTGTCCAAAAAAAACTGGCCCTAGTATATGAATGGGGACCTTGGATTGTGGGCTCCTTGAGGGTAGGGACCGATGTGAGTGTGCAATGTACAGGGATAGGGACAATTGTAGACACTCAGGTTGAACTGGATGGACTGATGTCTTTATTCAACCTTACTAACTATGAAACTATCCTAGGCACAGCCTGAACTTCCGATACTAATCCTTCACCAGTGAAGGAGCATGGTAGTTCCAAATAGTGGAGGTCTGAGACTATACCACAGTAGTGGTAGTTGTTACCCTACTACTGCATAAGTCTGAGTAGGTCTTAAGCACAGACCCAGAGATCAATTAAATCATTCTCAGAAAGAGACGATCACAATCTTAGCCTAGAGGTAATCAGACACCTGTAGGACTTCACACTAGAACTAGATACAGGCTAGTTTATGTAGATTTAGCAGAGGTTTGCACCAGGAACCCATCAATTGAGGATTAGCATTTTGTGCATCTCATACAGCTCACAGATGAGCTGTAGCCCAAACCACAAGAGGGCTTGATTAACTGTTGCACACTGATAGATGCAGCAGTGTAAAGAGGAAATAGGTTGGAACTTCAGATGTTCACAAGAGTGCCCCCCCCCCCCCCCCCCCCCCATGGGTAAAAATTAGGGGGCAGGCTTTTAAGAGCCAAAAACCCTCTAAAATGCACCATCGTGAAGCCACCTGCTAGATTCATAGCAGCTGGCCTAGATTTAGATTACCTGATGTGCATTTGCATGTGCAGGGAAACCCATTATTCCTGGAATTTCCAGGTTCCTGTAAACCACCTCACAAGCTTCCTATTAACTGTTTAGTGGCAGGAACAGCCTGTAAGGGACTGTGCCTAACAGAGCACATCTCTTCACTAGATTCACCCATATTGATGTGCTATATTAGGGTTTATAGTGGTATATACTATACACGGTGGGATATTCCGATGGAAAAAGTCTGATCGGATTATGTTGTCGGAAAATCCGATCGTGTGTCGGCTCTAGCGGGCTTTTTCCGTCGGAAAAAAATTTAAGAGCAGGATCTCAAGTTTTCCGACAACAAAATCCGATCAGACTTTTTCCGATCGTGTGTAGGGAATTCCGACGGACAAAGTGCCACCCATGCTCAGATCAAATTACGAGACCAAAGCTATTGGCTACTAGCCTCTACGTAGTACGCAACGAACGTCACCACGTTCGGAACAATTGGATTTTCCGACAACTTTGTCTGACCGTGTGTCCGAAACTTGTGTTTGCAGACAAAATCTGTCGAAAAAAAAAAAAAAAAAACGGACGACCGTGTGTACGGGGGCGTGGGCTGGTATGCTAGTTTTGCAATAACCATAGCATATGATTTACAAGGAAGCTGTGTACATTGGTCTAGCTGAAGCTTCTGGGCTATTTGTTCTCAGACACAAGGGAAAGGGTAGTAGCACCCTGAATTGAGGGAGTCCTATCTCAACACCCTAAAATGGCTTTTATTAGGGATTCTGCTGCTAAGCTTCCAAGGCAAAGGGAAGTACGTATTGCTTGGTCTTTACCCTTTTTTTCCACAGCTACAGGACTCGCTTTTGCAACCTCAGGATACACTGAAGGAGGAGAATAGCAGCCAAAATCACCACCTTCCAAGTTGTTGTCCCATCTGGAGAGCTGCAAAGATAGGCTGTGCTACTCACACTGCACCAGCATACACACACCTCTCTTGGGAAGAGGGAAAAGCCAGGGCCAAACATTTTTTTAGCCATGTTCAGATCTAGCCTGGCTATCCATATCCCCCCCCCCCCCCCATCCTCCTCTTCCTCGTCTATCTGGGCAAGAGGGAGTGACTGCGAGGGTAGGATAAGGGCACTAGGTCCCCCTCCAGAGAGGCTTTCCTGGGAGGATGTGCCCTCTCTAGGGGTGAGCTCCTCTGTCTCAGGGCCCTGGGCTGTTGACTGCCCAGCGGCATCACGGAAGGCTTTAACTGTTGTCAGCATTTTCGTTTGCATAGATGAGAGAAATTCTTTTATCAATGCCGAAGTCTCTTTTACTGCCAATTTATTTATGTATTTATAGCAGAAGGGCTTTGAGTGAGACTTGGGGAGTTTGTCCTTACAGTACCCACAATTTTTTGAGGAGCTATGCCCTGGAGGAGGATGTTCATCTGGGGCCTCCTGGGCTCCGCCGGGGGACTCCAAGATAAGAGACATAATATATACAACATATGTCTTCCCCCAGACTGCAGGCTTGTACTGGGGAGGAAGGGTAAACTAAAGTTCAGCCTGTCCCGACTTATCCCTGATTCCCAACGCCAAGAATCTGGGTCTTCTTATCCCCTTCCTCATCTCCCTTTCCAAGGGGGGTTGTACTCACCGGGTCCCGACCTGGATCTGCCTGCAGTAGTTGCCTTCCCTTCCTCTTGCTCCATGAGGAGGTTAGCAGGGTCCTGAGCTGCTGATACCGCTGGTGTGGCAGGTACAGCCGGCCGACCGCTTCTCACCGCCTTGCTCTGCACTCCACGCTTCTCCCGGTGTTATCACCACTTCCGGGTTGCACTGTGACCTCGGCTCTGCCCACTTCCTGTGATGCGGTCGTAACTCAGAGTGAGGCTTGGAAGACAGGACTTCCAAATGTGGAGAGTGCGCACTCCCCGTGGCCTGAGCGCTGGTGCTGACATGACCTGTGAGAAAGGACAAGCCTTACAGGTTAGTTCAGCCCTCCCCGGCCTCCTTAAAACCTGTCTCAACAGGGGACCGTCAGACCCTCCCCGGTCGGTCGGTTAAGAAAAAACTAACATGCTGCTGTATTCAGGAGAAACACAATCAATACTGTGGATCAAGGGGGGAGGGTGGGGACTTAACAAAGCTGTCATGTGATTGTGTTTCCTGTAGGGAGCCCTCATCTCTCAGGTGCGCCGTCCTGGAAGGTTATAGGAGAAAATGCAATTTTTGTTGCAGGGGATGCCAAAAATCTGATTTGTATCTTAGTGTAGAGTTCTGGGAAAATCAGTGAGCAAATCACACAAGCAGGAAAAGTTTCTGGGGGGCGTTTTGCACACATTCTGCATACAGAACACCTCCAGGTGTCCAGGAAAATATTGCATTTTCAAAAAATGACAGCAGCTGCAGATTGAAAAGGAAATTGTTAATAACATTCAATTACAATAGAACTTGTGTCGCAATTTTATATGCTATATTTTAAAAAACAATTTCCGCCCATGAAAGTGGAGTTACCCTTTAAATGTCACAATACATACATTGGATCATGCAGTTAACATTGTAGATATACATTCCAAGTCACTTCTACTGAATTAATAAATGTGAAAGCTTTTTGTAAGATGCTTGTTAAGCCTCCTAGATTCCAGCAACCAAGGAGGCGATGCAAAGTCAGTTTCTGCCTCATAACAGTTTGCAGTGAAGTTTTTCAGGTGTTTTGACAAGGCTCTCTAAGAAAGGCAGTGTTGCCTAGCACCAGCACCATTCAAAATGTACACTTAAATTCTTTGTTTTAGTCCTCATTAGATCAGAGCTAGATTTGGACCACTTCTGCAGTAGGGTTTTACAATGGATAAAGGGAACCTGTCAGAAAGTATATGAATTGTGCATGAATGTACAAGCTATAGAGCCCTTAGTGCCGGTTCACACTACAGCAACTTGGGATCCGACTTGTCAGACCTCAAGTTGCCCCAAGTCGCTGGACATAAGAAATTCCATTGAAGTGAATGAGAGCCGTCAATGTACACTACTGAAGTTGCTCCGACTTCAGAAAAGGTTCCTGTACTACTTCAAGGCGACTTCTGGCCAACTTAACTTGTACCCATAGATTTCAATGGAAGTTGCCTCCAAGTCAGATCTCCATCTATATTGAAGAGACTTTACAGGAAAAAGAAAATCATTTACACAGGTACTTCCCATGTTTACCCAGGCAACCCAATCCCTCCCACAGAGCCGATTATTTTGTGATTGGCCATAGCCAAAGTCCCCTGTCCTGGAGGCAACTTTAAGTCGCGTTGTAAGTTGCGCAAAGTCGCGCTGAAGACGCCTCCAAATCGCCTTGCAAAGTCGCACTGCAAGTCAAGCTTATATCTCTTCCTTAATTTGGGTTTGATTTAATAAAAGGAGTTTAGACTGCTAGTTACAAAGTAAATTTTCACTTCGGTTAGGAAAGGTTACATAGTTACATAGGTGAGGTTGAAAAAAAAAAAAAAAAAAAATAGACACAAGTCCAACCTGTGTGTGATTATATGTCAGTATTACATTGTATATCCCTGTATGTTATTCTTTGAAACTATTGATGCCCCCCGCTGAAACCACCGCCTGTGGTGAAGCTCTACTGACTTCAATTATCCAATCATGCGCAAGAAAATCATTTTTTTTTTACATTTTCCTTTCATGCGATTGGGTATTTATTTGCAAAATAAATTTTTACCATATTAACTAAGGTAAGTAAAACTGCCTTTCCAATGTGAAATTTACTTTGCATTGTGAACATGCCCCATTCCTTTAGTAAATAAACCCTAACCCCCCCCCCCCCCCCTCCTGCCCAGACCAATTTTCAGCCCGGTCACTCTTTGAACGACAATTGCGCGGTCATACAACACTGTACCCAAATTACATTACATTGTTCAAAAAATGTGAATTAAAAAAAATAAATACAAAACAGTTTTATATTTTGTTAATACATTTTGCAAACAGGTAATTTTTCTCCTTTGATGTACACCTATGAAGCTGCACTGGTGGGCGGGCGCTAGTAGGTGACACTGATAGGCGGGCTCTGGTAGGTAACACTGATGAGGCACCACTGGTGGGCATTGATGATAGGTGGCACTGATTGCTGGCACGGTTATGCACTGATTCATGGCACTGGCAGGCGGTACTGGTTGGCAGAGATGAGGCGGCTTCCCCTCTTCCTCTTCGGGACCGATGTCCCTTGCACAGAAGCCGGTGATCGGCTTTTTTTTCTCCTCACGCTGTCATCATGAGAAAAAACGTTTACCGATCTTCTGTTTACATTACGTGATCAGCTGTCATTGTGCCAATCAATGTGCAAATGTGTGCTGTTTTTTTTTTATACTAAAGATCTTTGTTTAACCACTTGCCGACAGAATGGCACGGACAGGCAGGAGGGCGTATATATCCCTCCTTTAGCCTGTCCGGTCCCCGCGGACTCGATCGCCGCGGGGACTCCCGCGATCGTCTCACGGAGCGGCTGTCCGGCATCTCCCCGTTCTGCTAGCAACTAGTGACGCCGATCTCTGCTGTGATTGGAGCAGAGATCAGCATTCACTAGTTGACTGCCACGCCCCCCCACAGTAAAAAACACACCCCTAGGCCTACTTAACCCCTACACTGCCACCTTGTGGTTAACTCCTAAACTGCCAGTGTCATTTATACAGAAATCAATGCATTTAAATGCATTAATTGCTGTAAAAATGACAATGGTCCCAAAAAATGTGTCAAAAATGTCCGATGTGTCCGCCATAATGTCGCAGTCACAAAAAAAAAAAAAAAAAAAAAAAAAAAAAAAAAAAAAAAAAAAAAAAAAAAAAAAAAAAAAAAAAATCGCAGATCTCCGCCATTAATAATAAAAAAAAAATTATTAATAAAAATGCTATAAAACTATCCCCTATCTTGTAAACGCTATAACTTCTGCGCAAACCGATCAATAATCGCTTATTGCGATTTTTTTTACCAAAAATATGTAGAAGAATACGCATCGGCCTAAACTGAGGAAAAAAAATGTTTTTTTATATATTTTTGGGGGATATTTATTATAGCAAAAAATAAAAAATAATGCATTTTTTTCAAAATTGTCGCTCTATTTTTGTTTATAGCGCAAAAAAAATAAAAACCGCAGGGGCGATCAAATACCACCAAAAGAAAGCTCTATTTGTGGAAAAAAAAGACGTCAATTTTGTTGGGAGCCACGTCGCACGACCGCGCAATTGTCAGTTAAAGCGATGCAGTGCTGAATCGCAAAAAGGGGCCTGGTCCTTTGGCTGCAAATTGGTCCGGTCTGAAAGTGGTTAAGACCCGGGTTCACAATATGAAAATAGGAAGTAAAATTTTGTCTGAAAGATCTGCTGATTTTAGGATCATTGGTATGGTGCTTTCAACAGCCGATTTCAGTTTTTAGTCACACGCAAGCTGGATGTGCAGATTATAAAATTTGTTGTATATGAACTCAAAACTGTAAACAAGAAAATTCCTCTGGATGGGACTTTAGAAGTATCTCTGTTGCTTACACCCTATTTTCAACAGATCAATGGTGGTTGTCAACTGTTTGTCATTTGATTGCATACACCTGTACCTGAACCCGAAACCAATTTTTATGTATTGTATCTTTAACCACTTTCAGACCGGACCAATTTGCAGCCAAAGGACCAGGCCCCTTTTTGCGATTCGGCACTGCGTCGCTTTAACTGACAATTGCGCGGTCGTGCGACGTGGCTCCCAAACAAAATTGACGTCCTTTTTTTCCCCCACAAATAGAGCTTTCTTTTGGTGGTATTTGATCGCCCCTGCGTTTTTTTTTTTTTTTGCGCTATAAACAAAAATATAGCGACAATTTTTTTAAAAAAATGCATTATTTTTTACTTTTTGCTATAACAAATATCCCCAAAAAATATATAAAAAAAAATTCTCTCCTCAGTTTAGGCCGATACGTATTCTTCTACATATTTTTGGTAAAAAAAAAAAAAAAAAAAAAAAATCGCAATAAGCGATTATTGATTGGTTTGCGCAGAAGTTATAGCGTTTACAAGATAGGGGATAGTTTTATAGCATTTTTATTAATAATTTTTTTTTTTTTTTTTTTTTTTTTTTATTAGTAATGGCGGAGATCTGCGTTTTTTTTTTTGTGTGACTGCGACATTATGGCGAACACATCGGACATTTTTGACACATTTTTGGGACCATTGTCATTTTTACAGCAATTAATGCTATTTAAATGCATTGATTCCTGTATAAATGACACTGGCAGTGAAGGGGTTAACCACAAGGGGGCAGTGTAAGGGTTAAGTATGCCTAGGGGTGTGTTTCTTACTGTGGGGGGGCGTGGCTGTCAGCTAGTGAATGCTGATCTCTGCTCCAATCACAGGGAGCAGAGATCGGCGTCACTAGTTGCTAGGCAGAACGGGGAGATGCTGTTTATCTCAGCATCTCCCCGTTCAGCCTTCCCGTGAGACGCCGCGGGGGGGAATCGGACTCACGGGGTCCCGATCGGCGCGGGAGCGCGCCGCTCCCCGCGCTCTCCCGATGGCACGGACAGGCAGAAAGGAGGGGCTTATATATATACGCCCTCCTGCCTGTACATGCCATTCTGCCGACGTATATCGTCGTGCGCCGGTCGGCAAGTGGTTAACCTTGATCTATTAAAATAGGATTTTTATAACAGCTTACCTGTAAAAATCCTTTTCTTGGAGTAAATCACAGAGCCCAAGTAATAACTTAATGGGTTATGGGACACCTTCAGGTGATTGACACGTACCCAATACAGGAAGTTCACTCCCCTATATTACCCCTCCTTTAAGGAGTACCTCAGTTTTTGTAGCAAAGCAATATACTTAAACCCCATAAAAGAGGGGAGGGACCTCTGTGTCACATGATATACTCCAAGAAAAGGATTTTACAGGTAAGCAGTTATAAATAAAATAGGAAGTTTTAATCATACATCATGGGACACAGAACCTAAGTAATAAAAAAGTAAAAAATCCCTGTCCCTATAGAATACCTTGAACTCCAAATACCCGGCCTTCAAATCTACTTGGGCAAGTTGTGACATCCAAAACAAATAAATAGTGGTGGAAGGAAAACTTCTTTCCTTTGCAGATCTTCAAATAAAATACCATCTGACAAACTCGGAGTACTATTGCCATATCCAAATAATCACAAATTTTTAAAAAGAAGGGTAAGATCCCATCAATGGTAACTGTAGAGGAAGAGATATATAAATTCTATGATCTAGATACTTATAAGACAAGAATTAGGTCAACAATACGCTGCAGAGCTATGGAAATCATCATTACTCTGGACATATAAATCTACACTATGCACGGACCACTGGGAACTTTTTCAGAAAATACATAGGTGGTACTACACCCCATGCAAGTTATCAAAAATATCACCCAGCAACTCCAGTAAATGCTGGAGAAATTGCAATTCCACAGGCTCCCTCATACATATACTATGGTACTGTAAATCTATCAGATCATACTGGAATCAGATCTTCAAAATAATCTCAGAATTCACTCCACACCCTACTTCTCCCTTGGTTGAACAAAAGCTCTTTTGCATCTCCATATTACTAATATCCCACACAAATCCAGAGTTATTGTAGTTCACATCCGTCTATCTGCTAAACTCAATATAATGAGAAACTGGGGATCCCTAAACAACCCTAGCATATCAGCTGTCATCAGAGAAGGTAATAGATGTTCTTTAGAACGGACATTATGAAAAATGACTCCTTGGCAAAGTTTAACTTAATGTGGGGCTCATGGCTAGCGCATATACACGCCTCTACAGCGTAAATATGATATATGGGTTGTCTTCTTACCAAAGCTATAGCACTTATATAGCTCCATATACATGTATGCCCCAAAAATAGTATAAAGTTTGAGTCCACACAATGCATGTACCTACCTGTTTTCCTTTTGGTTTGTAAGTGTTGGATTATCCTTCCCCTTCCACCCCACCCCCCCCCCCCCCCCCCAATAAGGAGGATTAACACCCGGCTTTCCCCTCTCCGATATCACTACCACCCTATAATTACAAAGTTTTAGTGGGAAAAGATGTAACATAAGGGAGGGATGTGTTGTCTCCACCTCAGTGCATAGTGTGTTCCCAGGTGGGTGCCTGGGCGTGAAGAGAAGGCCCCTTACCCTTCATTAAGCAGTTTCATGTCTTTTTGGACGTTCAAATAAGCTTGTTACTCTGTCATCTGTAACCATACGAATAAGTACCTTTATTATGTATTGATATAACAGATACCACTTTTCATTGTCTTATTTTCTGTTTGATAAAACCCAAATAAAAACATTATGTGCTAGTATGCATCGCAGCCGCTTCCATTTTCACCCATCTTGCTTTGCTCTGACTGGCCAGAGCTGCGATGAAGTCACTCCCACACCTGCGAAAGGGAGGTTCACGTCACAGGGTTTGGAAGGAACGGCACCGGTGGCTATTCTTTCGCATGTGTCAGTCATGTCACTGGCTGCATTTAATGTAAATATCTCCTAAAAAGGTACACAGGAGATATTTACACTACCTATAGGTAAGCCTTAGGGTCCTTTCACACGGGTGGACTCCGCTTTGCTCAGCGGATCGAGCTGAGCAGGCGGATGACAGGTTCATCTCTGCTCACTGTGCAGAGACGGAACTGTTGAGTCCTGCTCTCCTCTATGGGGATATCAGATGAAAACGGACAGGTGGTGCATTTTCATCCGATTCGCCAGATGGAAAATAGGGTCTCGCCAGCCATCTGGATTTCACGGATCGGATAGCAGCAGGCAAGTCAGCCGACATCCGCCTCTCCGTAGGAGTGAATGGAGGCTCCGATCAGGTTCACCTGAAAAACTGACAGGTGGACCAGATCGGAAAGCCCGTGTGAAAGGGGGCATTATTATAGGTACATGTCAGCAAAGGAAGTTTACTTAATCTTTAAGTCATTTTCTAGGAAAACAATGCAGATTCTTTAACATTTGAAAAATAGATCTGGTAGGGAAGTGGTGAAATCACGGGTTGTAACCAAAAGCGAGAACTGGAATGAACATATCCATGGAGATCTCGTACATCGCTGGGCTTATTTTGGAGGTTTCATTTATTAAAATCAGTTCCAAAAAAAAAAAAAAACAGTTCCCTCAGCACTAGCTGTGTTAAAATAGCTTTCAATAAAGGATATGGCACTCACCCTCGCCTGTGGCATACATCTTGTCTTCATATGGCGTCTCTGTGTATTCAAGCACCATTCGAATGGCGTGAGCCAACTATACAGAGTAATAAAGAAAGGAGGTCAGCCAAATGCTCTGCTCAGTAATCCTCATACACCTTCTATCACCTCAGTACTCAGCCTCTCTCACCCCTCGAATATCCCAATAGCCCAAAATCATCATCTTCAACTTCTCTCTGCACTGCACAACTACACACTGAGCCTTCCAACTACTCCCCCTGGCAGGAACACGATGCCCGAGTCATGTGACCTGTAACATTTCACCCAATAGGGAGCCGACATGCTGCAACACGCCTCCCCTCCTTTCTGAACTGGGGAGGAATGAAGAAGAGGTCAGGGTGTAGAAGTATTACTCCAGCTACATCCGTCTACTTGCTGCTCAGTCTGTAGATTTATACTGAGAGTAGGGGAGGTAGGAGCTATGTGTGATAGGAATAATTGTTACAAAATCTACTTTACCACCTAAACTGTTATGCTTTATTAAACTTTTTAGCCAAATTCTAGATTACTGCGTTTTTTTCTTCTTTGAAAAGCCAGCAGCTGTAGTTTCTACTGCCCTCTGTAAAGTATTTGGGGAGGATCGCTTTTCAGAGGCCAGCAGAGCAGATGTTCACAAGGTGATCATGCCATCACCTAAACACGTGTTTTTTTCTGCTTTCTGCTCCAACTTTCTTTGTATTGTCAATAATTTTTTTTTAATTACAAATTATAAAAAAGAAAAACAACACACACGTCATATCAAAACAGTTCCATACATAGCTATTTTTAGGCTTAAAGCGGAGTTCCATCCAAAAGTGGAACTTCCACTTTAAGTACTCCTCGCTCCCTGACATGCCACAATTGACATGTCATTTTTTGGGGGGATGGAGTGGATACCTGGCTTCCTGTTCCACTTCCTCCTTTCGTCTTCTTGGCCGCCTAGATGACTCCTCCTCTCCCCCTAGGTGACCCCTCCCTCCCTGCAATCTTCTGGGACACATCACAGGTCCCAGAAGATTGCCTGGTTACTGACAGAGTGCATAGTTGCCAACATTCTAAAAAAAAATTCAGGGACACTTTGGGCTGTAGGTGGAGTCGCATTATAATTAGGGGGCAGGGGGATGCGTTTGTAGGCGTGACAAAGAAAAAAAGGGGCAGCGAAAAATGTGCGTGCTTACGCAAAATAGTGGGCGTGGCTTAAATTGGCGTAGCTCAAAGGAGTGTGGTTAGAGTCTGAGATTATAGAGGGGGAAGGGGGGGAGAGGGATGGAGGGACAGCATCCCCAGATCCTACACCATTTTAGAAATATGTGTACAGTATTCCAGAGTTTAACAATCAGCAGATAAAGATACTCCAAACACCTGGTGTTAGCACTTTAATCATCCCGGCACCATGGTTGTTATGGTGTCAGGATGATTGAAGCGCATTATTTCTATTATTACATTGTAAGATAAAATTAAATCATTCAATTCACCATAATGCAGAATCAGTGGGACCCCTGAGCGTGTCACCTGCCACCAGGTGCCCCCAGCAGAGTCCCTCGTTGCATCAGGTGCCCCCAGCAGAGTCCCTCGTTGCATCAGGTGCCCCCAGCAGAGTCCCTTGTTGCATCAGGTGCCACAAGCAGCAGTGGCGTAGCGTGGGTTGTCAGCGCCCAGTGCAAGGCAAGTAATTTGCGCCCCCTAACCTACAGACTTTTAGCACTCCCTGAGTACTTTCCCTTCCTACAATAGGACTGACCTACCTGATTCCTATACTGACCTCTACACTGACCTACATGATTCCTAGACTGACCATTACACCCACCTACCTGTCCACTACACTGACCTACCCGATTTCTTATACTGACCAGTATATTGACCTACCTGTCCACTACACTACAATACCCACTATACTACACCATGAACACCCACTACACTATGCTGATTACTACAACACCCACTACACTACAACACCCACTACACCGATTACTACAACATGAACACCCACTACACTACAACACCCACTACACTATAACATGAACACCCACTACACTGATTACTACAACATGAACACCCACTACACTACAACACCCACTACACTATAACATGAACACCCACTACACTGATTACTACAACATGAACACCCACTACACTATAACATGAACACCCACTACAATACGCTGATTACTACAACACCCACTACACTGATTACTACAACATGAACACCCACTACACTACAACACCCACTACACTATAACATGAACACCCACTACACTGATTACTACAACATGAACACCCACTACACTATAACATGAACACCCACTACAATACGCTGATTACTACAACACCCACTACACTGATTACTACAACATGAACACCCACTACACTACACTAATTACTACAATACCCACTGCCTGGTGGAACAGCGAAGGGCACCAGTGACATGTTGGGGAGGATGGAAACCCAGTCTGGAGGTCAGGTGTAGCAGCCGTGTCCAGAAGATCTTCCCAGGACAAAAGCAAAATCCCGGGAAAATAATCGGGACGAGGGTCCAAAAATCTGGATTGTCCCAGGAAAACCAGTACTGTTGGCAAGTATGAAAATGGTTGCGGCCAGACTCAGTGGAGGGAGATTTTTGCAGCATATTTGGAAAGTACAGAATCACAGTATATATAAAATAATATGCAAAGTGGATGGAGGGAAGCTTCAGAATGGCAAAAATATTTTTATTACAAATTATGTGAGCAGACTGCAGTTCCTCTTTAACCATTTGCTTACTGGGCACTTAAACCCCCCCCCCCCCCCTGCCCAGACCAATTTTAAGCTTTCAGCGCTGACGCACTTTGAATGACAATTGCGCGGTCATACAACACTGTACCCAAATGAATTTATTTTTTGTTAAAAATTTTTTTTTAATTACCAAATTTAAAAAAAAAATAAATGTTTTATTTTTTTTATATTTTGTTATACATTTTTAAAACCGGTAATTTTTCTCCTTCATTGATGTCCGCTGATGAGGCGGCAGTGATGGACACTGATAGGTGGCAGTGATGGGCAGCACTGCTAGGTGGCACTGATTGGCAACACTTGTGGGCATTGATAGGTGGTACAGATGAAGCATAATTGCCTCTTCCTCTTTGGGACCGATGTCCCTGGCAAATGAGCAGCTTTTTTTTCTCCTCACACTGTCACCGTGAGGAGAAAAAAAAAACGATCACCGAGCTTTTGTTTTGATCATGTGATCAGCTGTCATTGGCTGACAGCTGACCACATGGTAAGGGGTCGGGACCGGCCCCTTACCCTTACTCGGATCGGTGATCACCCGAGTCTCAATGACTCAGTGATCACGGCGCATGCACAGGGGAGGACATCATATGATGCCCTCCTGGGAATTCAGATCCACGCTGTGGCCATCATTCGGCTATAGCGCGGACGCCAAGAGGTTAAGCTACATAGCATACCTGCCAACATTTTGAGATGGGAATGAGGGACACCTACTAGCAAACGTATGTAGGCATAGGACTGATCTGTAGAACTACAAAAGCCAGCATGCCTTGTTTGCTACATAATGACATTGCATCATTCAGCATGGTCTGGGTTCCCTGATACTAGTAAAACCAGGAGACATGTTGTCTGTAGAACTACAAGAGCCAGCATTCACTGGGGTACTTGGTAAACGTTGCCACATTTACAGATATCTAGTCTACAGAACTACAAGAGCCAGTATTCACTGGGGTACTTAGAAAAAGTTGCTACATTTACAGATATCTAGTCTATAGAACTACAAGAACCAGCATGATCTAGGGTTCTTGGTATAAGGCTGCTTTCACACTGGAGCGGTGGGGGCGCTGGCGGTAACCGGCGTTTTAGCGGCGCATTTCGGCCGCTAGCGGGGTGGTTTTACCCTCCGCGAGCGGCCTAAAAAGGGTCAAGACCGCCCGCAAACCGCCGCTGCAGCGGCGTTTTGCGGGCGGGTTCGGCGCGCTCCCCCATTGTTTTCAATGGGACCGGGCGCTATAGGAGCGGTAAATATACCGCTCCTATAGCGAGCCAAAGATGCGGCTTGCAGGACATTTTTGAGCGTCCTGCAAGCGCACCGCTTCAGTGTGAAAGCCCTCAGGCTTTCACACTGAAGGAACAGCAACAGCTGTTTCGGGTCGGTTTGCAGGCGCTATTCTTAGCGCAATAACGCCTGCAAACCGCCCCAGTGTGAAAGCAGCCTTAGAGACAGCATCTAAAGAAAACTAGTCTATAGAACTACAAGAGCCAGAAAGCATTAGGGTACTTGGTATAATTAGAGCATTTACAGATAACTAGGCTGAAGAACTACAAGAGCCAGCATGCCTTGTTTGCTTTATAATGACTTTGCATCACTCAGGATGGTCTGGGGTCCCTGATACTAGTGACGCCAGGAGATTAGTGGTATGTAGAACTACAAGATCCAGCATGCACTGGAGTACTTGGTACAAACTAGGGTGAAGAACTACAAGAGCCAGCATGCCTTGTTTGCTATATAATGAAATTGCATTACCCAGCATGGTCTATGGTCCCTGGTACAGTTGATAGCAGGGTATAAAGAACTGCAAGAGCCAGCATGCACTGGGGTACCTGGGAGAAGTGGTGGCATGTGATAAACAATCAACAGAATAAGAAGAACCAGCAAGTTACAGATACGTTGGCTATAGAACTACAAGAGCCAGCCCCATTGTTGCCAACCCCCCGACGTGAAATTTACTGGCAGAATGCCGAAATTTACAAACGGCACCAATTTTTTACTGGCACAGCAAAAAAGTACCTAAATTACAGTTTTCAGTGCCAAACAGTGCAAATTTCAATATTTAACCACTTGACCACTGGGCAGTTAAACCCCCTTCTTAACCAGACCAATTTTCAGCTTTCGGTGCTCTCACACTTTGAATGACAATTACTCCGTCATGCAACACTGTACCCAAATGAATTTTGTGTCCTTTTTTTTCACACAAACAGAGCTTTCTTTTGGTGGTATTTAATCACCGCTGGGTTTTTTATTTTTTGCGCTATAAATCAAAAAATACTGAAAATTCGGTAAAAAAAAAAAAAAAAAAAAAAAAATTCTTTGTTTCTATTAAAAATTATTGCAGAGTATTGGCGAGTATTGGCAGAGTATTGGCAGAGTATTGGCGAGTATTACAGTGTTGCACAGTATTGGTAGAGTATTGCACAGTGGTTGCAGAGCATTGCACAGTGGTGGCAGAGCATTGCACAGTATTGGCAGAGCATTGCACAGTGGTGGCAGAGCATTGCACAGTGGTGGCAGAGTATTGCACAGTGGTGGCAGAGCATTGCACAGTGGTGGCAGAGCATTGCACAGTGGTGGCAGAGCACTGCACAGTGGTGGCAGAGCATTGCACAGTGGTGGCAGTGTATTGACCAGTGCTGTGGGCACTACACATCCAGCCCACAGCGCTGGTCCCGTCTCTCCCCCTCTCCGCTTCTCCCTTCTCTGTACCGATCGGTACAGAGAGGGGAGGGAGGAACCGGCGTCATGACGGTTTGTGTACATGTGATCGCTCCGTTATTTGACGGAGCGATCACGTGGTAAACGGCCGCTATCAGCGGCTGTTTACTGTGATGCGCCGGGTCCTCGGGACCCGGCGGTCACGGATGTTCCCGAGTGCGCGCCCCAGGGGGGCGCGCGGGAGCAAGTTTCTGGGAGGACGTCCGTAGGACGTCCACTCAGGGAAACCCGACTGCGCTGTATATGTCTTTCGACTATAGCGCGGTCGGCAGGTGGTTAAACTATAAACACATAGCTAGTGCTATTAGCAATGTGTTTAAGTTGAACAAAAGTAAAAAAACATATTTCTCCATTGACATGAAGGTCAGATTACTATAACCCAGCAAGCACAGAGTTCCCCCTTACATCAGAGTCTGCAGGATCCCCCTTACAGTGAAAGGGAACTTTTATGTAAAGGGGGGAACGCTACAGATCATGATCTAAGGGGGAACTCTGATGTAGAGGGGGGCTCTGGTGACCAGAGAAGACTTTATATCAGAGTTCACTGCTTTATCTTTACACCAGAGTTCCCACTTACATCAGGGTCTGCAGACTGAGTACCCCCTTGCACTGTAAGGGAAACCTGCAGACTCTGATGTAAAGGGGAACGCCATAAACTCTGATGTGGGGGGAACTCTGGTGACCAAAGACCACCTTCCATAGAGTAAATACACTAAAGTAAGGGGAGATCACTAATATAGGGGGGGGGGGGGGGGGGGGGGGGGGGCTTTATATTAGTGCATCTTACATTATCGTATTCACTCCCCCCTTACATCAGCAATCCCCCTCCCTCAGACTGGCCTGGCAATGCTGTCACTGACCTCCTCTCAGGTGCACAATGCAGGGCTCAGTCAGATGGCTCCAGCTTGGTGGCTCTGGCTTTGTCCTATAGTGTCCTCTCCATAGTCCACAGGTATGACTTCTCCCATGATCCTCATCCTTACGGCGCTCCCACTCCTCTCCAGACTCCCCCTCAGAGACTGTAGACATGACTCAAGAGATGGTCAGAGGCTGCGGGCATGGCTCAGGAGATGGTCAGAGGCTGCGGGCATGGCTCAGGAGATGGTCAGAGGCTGCGGGCATGGCTCAGGAGATGGTCAGAGGCTGCGGGCATGGCTCAGGAGATGGTCAGAGGCTGCGGGCATGGCTCAGGAGATGGTCAGAGGCTGCGGGCATGACTCAGGAGATGGTCAGAGGCTGCGGACATGGTAGTTTCCTCCTCTGTCCCCTTCATATTGAGCAGCAGAGGAGAGCACTGTGACTGTCCAAGGCCAGGAAATACCACAATTCTGGAGCTGCCTTTTGTGAAGCTGTCCTTCCTTCTGTCTCCCCCCCCCCCTTACTCTCTGTCTTTTTTACCCCCCTATCCACTATTCGATCGATCAAGAGAGAGAGAGATGCAGTGCTGCAGTGCACACAGCCACTCACCGTTCCATCCGACACCGACCAGGGCACTCTGTGTCTCTGTAGTGTTGTGGCTGCCTGGCTGGGCAGGTAAAAGGCTCACATCAGCAGTCTGAGTCGACTCCACCGGCGCCGCACTGTCCTTAACTCAACTGACGAGGCTCCTCTGTCCATCTGCCCGGCCCTCAGCTGAGCTCCTGCTTTTTTTTAAGTCTGGTTGGCCGCGGGCGGCGCGGCTGACATCATCGCGTAACGTTGCGCGGTGACGGCGGGCAGAGGCAGCGCTCGTGGATCGGAACTTCTCGGCGATTTCCGCAATCTGCGCATGCGCAGTTCTGACCCGCCGCCACCACTATCTTTTTACTGGCACATATTTGCAGCTACGGACATTTACGGGCGCCCGAAAAACGCTTGGTTTTTACGGGCTGCCCGTAAATCTACGGGCGGTTGGCAACACTGGCCAGCCCGCCCTGCTTGCTATATACTAACATTGCATCATACAATGGGGCTGATTTACCAAGCATTTGCGCCTTGAGTTGCGGCGCACGCCGCCGCGCAACGGTCTTTTTCATATTTACAAAGCATTTGCGCCTGTAACTCAGCGCAATTCCCCATTTACATTAATGTTGCCGGCGCACGGGTGGCCGCAAACTGTGCGCCACTATAGACCTGGCGTATGGCATCTTCAACTCAGAAAATAAAAGAATCTGGAAGTGGCAATATTATGGAGGTGATGTGGGTGATGTGCGGAAGTATAGATATGACTGTCCAACTAACAAATATGCCCACAATAGAATGGAAAATTTACTTTTTCTGAGCAGGCTTGCTGCGCCTGCAAATACACTTTGACAACGTAAGGTCAATTTATGTACTGCGCATGCGCGAGCGGCATTTGCGCCCGTTCATGTGCTCTGGTTCACTGCGCCGTCAAAATCTTAGTAAATGTCAAGCCACGTAGGTTCATTTGCATAAGTTGAACAGGCGCACATCTCAACTTGATTTTTTATTTTTTTTGCGCTGATTCACTTCTATGTTTTTTTTAAAGGCTATTTGAACACAGGTCATGTTAGCATTAAGAAAAGAAAAAAAAAATGGTCTTATATAACGGAGGCCGGGCCACCCGACGACCCCGCCCCCCTCTGATGCATGGAACCGTGCATCAGAGGGGGGCGGGGTCACTGGGTGGCCCCGCCCGCCGTTATATAAGACCGGTCAGAAGAAGAGACGCAACACACAGCGGGAGCCTCCAATTGCGCAGAGCGGCCCACTAAAGAAGAAGAGACACCATGGAGGAAGATGCCAGACGATAACACCGGATCAAGAAGCGGATCGGAGGAAGAAGAAGATAAAGAAGAAGAAAAGCATCACACAGCGGGAGCCTCCCATTGCACGGAGCGGCCCGACAAAGAAGAAGAGATGCTGTGGAGGAAGATGCCGGATGAGAACACCGGAGCAAGAAGAAGCGGATCGGAGGAAGAAGAAGATGGAGGAAGAAGAAGATGGAGGAAGAAGATGAAGAAATGGAAGGATGAAGAAAGGAAGAAGACCAGAAGAAGGAAGACTTTAATAAAGGAATTTTCAAAGACCGTCTCCTGTCATTTTTAACTCTTTTGTCACCTTTTTTGGTGAACTGGTAGGGGCAGAACTACAAGAGGCAGCAAGCTGTGGGGTACGACCATGCTGAATGATGCAATGCCAATATGTAGCAAACAAGGCATGCTGGCTCTTGTAGTTCTACAGATCACATATGCTGAATGGTGCAATGTCTTTATATAGCAAACAACCCATCCTGGCTCTTGTAGTTCTTCAGCCTTGTTACCTGAAAATGCTGCAATCATACCAACATACCAAGTACCCCGGTGAATGCTGGCTCTTGTAGTTCTATAGACTAGATATCTGTAAATGTGGCAACGTTTACCAAGTACCCCAGTGAATGCTGGCTCTTGTAGTTCTACAGACAATGTGTTTCCTGGTGTTACTAGTATCAGGGACCCCAGACCATGCTGGATGATGCAATGTCATTATGCACAAACAAGGCATGCTGGCTCTTGTAGTTCCTCAGCCTAGTTATCTGTAAATGCTGTAATCATACCAAGTACCCTAGTGCATGCTGGATCTTGTAGTTCTAGAGACCAGACCATGCTGGGTGATGCAATGTCATTATATAGCAAACAAGTCAGGCTGGTTCTTGTAGTTCTACAAACCACTTACTGTGCCTAATAGTGTCTATGCTGGATGAGATGCCATTTTACTACAAGCCTATGCTGGCTCTTATAGTGCCTCGGTAAATTGGTTTACACCCAAGGCAGGCACAAATAATAAAGCCATGGACATAAATATAACAATCTCAGGCAAACAGCTCAGAGTAACCCCTTCATAAATCAAAATTTTGTTGGATAAACCAAAGGTTGGGACTTTAAGGGCGCAATAAACAAATGATTAAATATAAAATATATTTATTGAAAAAGTATCATAATATAACATTATTGACATCATATGTCTGTGACAACATTTAAAAGCAATACATCACTGAATAGAGATGAGAATTGGCAAAGTTTTGTGTTTCTCAACATGTTTCACCCAAATTCGGGCTTCCTCAGGAGAACTGAACAATGTCATACAATATTCACTGAAATAGAAGAAATAGAATCAAATACTGGACACAAATAATTAACACATGCAAATGAACTAATATGAAATGAACATCATGTAAGGGATAAGTGGGTGGAGCTAATAAGCTCCCAGGCTAACCTGTGTGTTCAAGCAGAACGTCTCGCAGTCCACAAAAATGCTGAATATGTGAGGTTCATTGAGTGCGTCATATAGAGGGAAATAGCAGCCAAGACTAAGTCAGTCTCGGAATCCATCTATTGGGTATATTATTAGAGTTGATTTAAATTGCTTTAGTTTATAGCAAGAGAGATAAGAGTAGATAGATAATACCAAGGACCTACCTAAAAATCCTTTACTTGAAAGTTTGTCAAAGACTTATTGTTGAAGGCATTCAAAAAATGCTCTTGACTACCAAAAAAAGGGAAGCCTAAATTTGGGTCTGAGAAGATATATATAAAAAGGAATTTTAGTTTATCAAGGAAATGCCAGATATAACCACCATCAAATCAAATCAAGCCCCACCCATATAATTGCCTATATAGAAGGTTTAGAGCCACTCATATGCCAGCCAGGATAAAATCTATCCAAATGTGAGGAGGTCAGAGTGAGGTAAATCAACCCCTAAAAGTGAAATAAATGAGGCAATTTAGTGATCAATTCCCAGCATAGGGTCTGGTAAACTATCTCTAAGGCCCCTTTCACACCTAAGCGTTTTTCATGCGGTGCAGCGCTAAAAATAGCGCCTGTTCACCGCATGAAAAAATCCTGCCCCTTTAACTCCAGTGTGAAAGCCGGCGGGCTTTCACACTGGAGCGGTGCGCTAGCAGGATGACTAAAAAAGTCCTGCTAGCAGCATCTTTGGAGCGGGATAGGAGCGGTGTGTTCACCGCTCCTATACCGCTCCTTCCCATTGACTAGAATGGGACACCGCGGTGAAACCGCGGCAATACCGCCGCAAAGCGCTGCTACGGCGGCGCTCTGCGGGGGGTGTTTAACCCTTTTTCGCGGGGGGTAAAACCGCACCGCGAGCGGCCGAAAACCGCAGTGAAAACGACGGTAAAGCAGCGCTAAATATAGCGCTGCTTTACCGTCACCGCGGCTCACCGCCCCAGTGTGAAAGGGGCCTAAAAGTCTTTCTTACCTTATCAAAATTTATTTAAGGAGAAAACCTCCGCTGAGCTGCACAAACAAACAGCCCAAACAAATCCCCTTTTATAACCCTCTCCACCGCTGTTTTGGTGCCGAATTTCGGCGCCAAACAGTCAGGTGAGGACAAACAGCGTCATAACAGGTGCGCCCGCGCACAGGAAATGACACCAGCGGAACCAGAAGTGATTCTTACAACAGGAAGCCAAATACTGACCTCTATGCTGAAGACACTCAGAACCGCCCAGGATGTTGAAAGCCAAAACCAGAAAACTGTCACTTCTGGTTCCGCTGGTGTAATTTCCTGTGCGCGGGCGCACCTGTTGTGACGCTGTTTGTCCTCACCTGACTGTTTGGCGCTGAAATTTGGTGGTGGAGAGGGTTATAAAAGGGGATTTGTTTGGGCTGTTTGTTTGTGCAGCTCAGCAGAGGTTTTCTCCTTAAATAACGTTTGATAAGGTAAGAAAGACTTTTAGAGATAGTTTACCAGACCCTCTGCTGGGAATTGATCACTAAATTGCTTCATTTATTTCACTTTTAAGGGGTTGATTTACCTCACTCTGACCTCCTCACATTTGGATAGATTTTATCCTGGCTGGCATATGAGTGGCTCTAAACCTTCTATATAGGTAATTATATGGGTGGGGCTTGATTTGATTTGATGGTGGTTATATCTGGCATTTCCTTGATAAACTAAAATTCCTTTTTATATATATCTTCTCAGACCCAAATTTAGGCTTCCCTTTTTTTGGTAGTCAAGAGCATTTTTCGAATGCCTTCAACAATAAGTCTTTGACAAACTTTCAAGTAAAGGATTTTTAGGTAGGTCCTTGGTATTATCTATCTACTCTTATCTCTCTTGCTATAAACTAAAGCAATTTAAATCGGGGGGCGTGGCTTGCAGCCGATGAGCTAAGACGCACAGAGTGAGAGCTCCGCCGATACCCTGCACAATTATCCTGCTAAAAGGTTCCGGCGGCACCGGCTTCTCCCGCAGACAGCACCGGAGGGTCCCCCTCACTCTCCCCTAGCCAGTGGTATATATCAAGGCCATATTCGGCGGCGGGCATGTCCCACAAACACCCGAAAGACAGCATGCATTCAGCAGAGCATGGAAACCAAGATGGCGCCCGGAGCCAGCGCTCAGCAAAAGAGGCAGCCATGCGGATGTTCGGCGGTGCTCTGGGGAAGGGAGGCACACCTAGAACACCTTCCCAGCTTGTGGATGCACATGACACAGGTCCTCCAGAGAAGGTTATGGAGCAGTTATGGCCAGAGGATGAAGAACAGCCCTCCACATGGGACACAGTGAGTACCTCTGCCCCTGTTATGACCCCCAGAGCACATGCAGACCAGGACAGTCAAACCCCTGAACCAACATTGAGAGATATCTATGCGGCAGTAACCTCCTGCAACACCTCCATTACCTCCCTAACCACTGAGATCAAAGGGGTGAAACTAGAGCTGAATATGGTTAGGCAGGATATGCAGAAACTACGTGACCGCACAGCTGCACTGGAGGACAGGGTGAGCAATGTGGAGGATGTCGCACCCTTGCAGAGAGAGGTCCGCCATATGCAATCCATCATAAACGGCCATACTGCACGCCTAGAAGATATGGAGAACAGGCAGAGACGCAATAACATTCGCCCGGTAGGCATACCGGAGTGAGCTGAGGGAAAAAACCCGGTGTCATTTATTGAGAATTGGCTGGTCAACACTTTTGGTAAAGAGTCCTTCTCACAGATGTTTGCGGTGGAACGTGCCCATAGAGTCCCACCAAGGCCACCTAAACCTGGGGAACCTCCCAGACCATTTCTGTTCTAAATGCTGAACTTTAAAGATCGCGACTCCATACTGAATCAAGCCAGAACCAAAGCTAATCTTATGAGAATGGACAATGCCCGCATATCCTTCTACCCGGATTTCTCAGCTGAACTTCAGCGTCGCAGAGCCAAGTTTACTGAGGTAAAGAAGCGTCTCCGCAAAGACGATGTCGCATATGCCATGCTTTACCCGGCCAAGCTGAGAATCGCAGCCAATGGCGAAACGCAGTTCTTCGATAACCCCGCTAATGCATCACTGTGGCTGGACCGGATGGAACATACTCTCAGGAAAGCCCCAGCACCTGCGGTCTGAAGAGGGCCTGTCTTTATCCAACTTTCAGCAAGGAGAAGCGGATGTCATAGGAGAAGCTGGGAGCCCTTTCTTCCCCCCCCCCCTTTTTTTTTTTTCCTCTTTCCACCCACCTTTAATTTTCCTGCCAGGCGGAGGAAACGAAGATTGTAATTTGCCCTACTCTTGGATTCGCAAGTCCCTCTGAATCGGAGTAGTACTGAGACGTTGGGCCCCCCCCCCCCTTACATTTCTCCTGCGTGGACACGTTTAATTTTGTTTGCCTTCCCCCCCCCCTTTTTTTTTTTCTCTCTCCGTCAAGTCTTCTTGCAGTCTACTGGAAGCAGGGACAAAACCTTTTTAACTTTTCCCCTTGCCTTTTGTTTTTTCTCGTTTGTTGCTCCATGTTAAGGGGCATGTTTTTTCTTTAGTTCATACAACTGGCTGTTGTGAGCCGTACAAACAGTTCATTCATTTTTATCTTACCAACCAGAGACGTAACTAAGTGGAAGAAGTCACTGTACCTATACCTGTGTCTTTTTTTTTCAAAGCTGTCAGGTGGAGACGCAAAGCACCCATTGGTGGGCCTCTGCAGCTGACAAAGCTTCTATGGCATGATTACCTATTTACCTTAACATGTCAAATGCTTACATCATAATTTCATGGAATGTGAGGGGGCTGGGTGACGGAGCGAAGAGAATGGCACTTTTCTCCACGGTGAAGGCTTACGGGCCTTTGATGCTATGTCTGCAGGAAACTCACCTGCAGGATAGCACCATATCTACACTTAAAAACCGTGGATACCCCACTCAGTTTCATTCCGTCCACTCAGCTTACTCGAGGGGAGTCAGTGTGCTTATCTCACAGACGACCACTTTCCAATTGCTACAATCTATGATAGACGGGCAGGGACGATACGTGTTCCTATTATGCAAACTCGCAGGATTGACATGTATACTTGCAAATATCCCTCCACCCTTCTCCTTTGAACCCCTGAAACAGTTAGCGCAATTTATGGCTGCATACCCCGGGTTCCGGTCTGGGTGCTGGGTGATTTTAACAACATAATGGATAAGAAGCTAGACAAATTCTCATCCAGGGTCAGCAGTGCTTCCAAAGGGGGCGGTCCCACCCCCTTCTCTAAATTCCTAGCGGAAATAGGCCTAAGAGATGTGTGGAGGGATCAAAATCCTGCTGTGCAGTGCTACTCGTGCTATTCAGCAACTTATAAATGTTTATCCCGGATAGATCTGTGTTAGTCTAATGACCTAGCATATGCACTGACTGATTATGTGAAATATGCTCCGCGTAATGTTGTGCTTTTTTAAGGAAAGTTTCCCGCACATTTTTATTAAGTAATTTTTAACGAAGGTATTTTTAAGATACAGAATCAATCTATACGACACAGTCTATATATGTGAAACTTGTTCACGGAGACGAGTGATCATACTTAATAGTCACATTTATTGGTTGAAAGAAAACAAATATTTACATGAAATTAAAATACAGATTGCATTATTTGAACATTTGACGATTAATGGAAATACCCTCAAAATGGATGTAGTAATACCTGGGACACAATATCACCATGATAACTTCTTCAGTAGAATCAATAACCTTATACTTGACAATTTAACAGAATGTCTGTATTTTTCATACACCCAGCCGTTACTATGCTGAAGGTAAGTAACGTTGAACAATGCGAAAATAATTTAGACATTTGTTTGTCAATAAAATTTGGTAACTATGCAAAAATAATATATAATGAAAAAATTGAATATTAGAGAAAAATCTAAAAGGCGATTATCGATTCTGGAGAATGATTACCAATATTAGAATATTCAATACATCAATGGTTAAGAGAACATACCAGATAAAATCAACATGTTATATTTACCCATTCCAAAATGGCTATTAGTCTGGATTTAAGATGGCTACCGGGTTCAGGAATCTCCTTGGAGGTTAAAGTATATTTCCAGGCATGGCTGTCAGTCTATCTGGGAAGATGTTTCTCCCATTGTCCCTTCCCCCAGGGTGAGGGTGAGCCTCCTCTCAGGTTCCCCTGAGCTCCCCCCTTTCCTCGACTATCTCTCTTGCTTCTTAAATACCCTCTCACACAATAAGATTATAAAACTTGTAATATGTTCAGCCCAAAAGGTATGTGTCTCTTTCCTATTGGCAGGCAGACTTAATCACCTTTCCTAGTAGTCTAAAGGTTTTTAAGGTAATTTCACCTTCAACCACCAGGGGTTTCACATGTGTTTTGGGGCTGCTCTGTAAAGTAATATATTTTATTTTATACTGTATATCGTACCTTAGTGAAAATATCTATATCTTTAGTATTTGGGAATTCTACTAACCACATACTATCAAATACGCTTAGCATAATTATTGATTAATCACTTGCATAAAATGGTGATACATATGCATATCATTGTATATCTGTAAAAATTTAGTCCATTTGAAAAGAACACAAGTTATATATATATATATTAATCAACATCACATACAATTTTTATCTACAGTGGTGTGAAAAAGTGTTTGCCCCCTTCCTCATTTCCTGTTCCTTTGCATTTCCTGTTCCTTTGCATGTTTGTCACACTTAAGTGTTTCGGAACATCAAACCAATTTAAACAATAGTCAAGGACAACACAAGTAAACACAAAATGCAATTTATAAATGAAGGTGTTTATTATTAAAGGTGAAAAAAAATCCAAACCATCATGGCCCTGTGTGAAAAAGTGATTGCCCCCCTTGTTAAAACATACTATAACTGTGGTTGTCCACACCTGAGTTCAATTTCTCTAGCCACACCCAGGCCTGATTATTGCCACACCTGTTCACAATCAAGGCATCACTTAAATAGGAGCTGCTTGACACAGTAAGGTCCACCAGAAGATCCTTAAAAGCTACACATCATGCCGAGACCCAAAGAAATTCAGGAACAATTGAGAAAGAAAGTAATTGAGATCTATCAGTCTGGAAAGGTTATAAAGCCATTTCCAAAGCTTTGGGAATCCAGCGAACCACAGTGAGAGCCATTATCCACAAATAGCGAAGACATGGAACAGTGGTGAACCTTCCCAGGAGTGGCCGGCCGCCCAAAATTACCCCAAGAGCGCAGCAACGACTCATCCAAGAGGTCACAAAAGACCCCACAACAACGTCCAAGGAACTGCAGGCCTCACTTGCCTCAGTTAAGGTCAGCGTTCATGCCTCCACCATCAGGAAAAGACTGGGCAAAAATGGCCTGCATGGCAGAGTTCCAAGGAGAAAACCACTGCTGAGCAAAAAGAACATCAAAGCTCGTCTCAATTTCTCCACAACACATCTTGATGATCCCCAAGACTTTTGGGACAACATTCTGTGGACCGATGAGACAAAAGTGGAACTCTTTGGAAGGTGTGTGTCCAAGTATATCTGGCGTAGAAGGAACACTGCATTTCAGAAAAAGAACATTATACCAACAGTAAAATATGGTGGTGGTAGTGTGATGGTCTGGGGCTGTTTTGCTGCTTCAGGACCTGGAAGACTTGCCGTGATAAAAGGAACTATGAATTCTGCTGTCTACCAAGAGATCCTGAAGGAGAATGTCCGACCATCTGTTTGTGTACTCAAGCTGAAACGAACTTGGGTTCTGCAGCAGGACAATGATCCTAAACACACCAGCAAGTCCACCACCGAATGGCTGAAGAAAAAACAAAATGAAGACTTTGGAGTGGCCTAGCCAAAGTCCTGACCTGAATCCTATTGAGATGTTGTGGTATGACCTTAAAAAGGCCGTTCATGCTCCTAAACCCTCTAATGTAACTGAATTAGGACAATTCTGCAAAGATGAGTGGGCCAAAATTCCTCCAGGACGCTGTAAAAGCCTCATTGCACGTTATCACAAACGCTTGGTTGCAGTTGTTGCTGCTAAGGGTGGCCCAACCAGTTATTAGGTTTAGGGGGCAATCACTTTTTCCCACAGGGCCATGATGGTTTGGATTTTTTTTCACCTTTAATAATAAACACCTTCATTTACAAATTGCATTTTATGTTTACTTGTGTTGTCCTTGACTATTGTTTAAATTGGTTTGATGTTCCGAAACACTTAAGTGTGACAAACATGCAAAGGAACAGGAAATGAGGAAGGGGGCAAACACTTTTTCACACCACTGTATCTGGATACCTGTATAATTTGGGTATCCAATCAATATCTGTTTATCTAACATAATTAAATTCTTATACATTCATAGCATAATCAAATATTTGTCTTAATACTAATTTGTTCCTAAAACAATTCTATTAATAATCACCCTTTATTTATTATGTTTTCTTTATAACCGATTTCATCAATTCATCGGATACTAAAATGATAGTTTTCTTTTGTGACTTACAGATATCACATATACTTTGAATTGACTTGTAACATCATGTTTTGAGATGGGCTTTGGGCAGTCCAATACATGTTTTGATAGCTTAGCTATGTACACAATTTCCTAGGACTTCACACAATAGGCTTTGTCGAGCAAGGTGTTGGCTATTGAATTTTTGTCTTGATGGTTGTAAATTGTCCAAACAGTCTTTACTTCAGCACACAGGATTCTTCCCAGTCACGGACCACCTCCAAGTGATGACACCTAATAAATTTGGCCTTCTCAAACTAATCAACAAAAATAAGTACACACCTTTTCTTTGCTGACAAAGGCTACCATTGTTCCTGTTTTCTTTCTGGCTCAATACAGGCTTGTAAACTTTATATATTTGAGACTTGTAAAATAGGCAACCAGTTCATCTGCTGTTCAAGAGCAAAAGTTCATTTCAATTTTTTTTTTTTTAGGCCTACTCAATCTCTCATCTCTGTCAGTGAATATTATATATATTTCTTCATAAATTCACAACAGTAACATATCTGATCACTCACCTGTCAGTGCTGCAATTATGACATCCTCGAGCCCGAAGCGCAGACTCTGGAAGGTAAATCCCTTTTGGTTTACAATATTCCCATATACGGATACTATTTCTGGTTGCCTGACAGAGTTTATGCTTTATAATCAAGAAACTGCCCGGCCAGGAGTGATATGGGATGCTCTAAAAGCCCACCTTAGGGGTCTAATTATTAAAGAGATTAATGCAATTAAAACTAAGACTAAGGAGTGGGAGAATGTGGTGATGGACGAGGCGGCTAGGGCAGAGGAGAGATATATATCAGTACCCTCAGTGGAGACAGAACGCAGTTGGCAGGAGGCACAGGCCATGTACAGGCAGGTCTCAATATCAGCTGCGGAGAACAAGAGGTTCTTCCTGCAACAAAAGTACTTCAATGAAGAAGAAAATACAGGACATTTACTAGCTATGATAGCTAAAAACCAGCAGTGCTCGACCCATATAGAGGCCATTCAAAACACAGATGGCATGACAGTTACGGACCCGACTGACATACCTGAAGTGTTCTCGCAGTTTTTTAAAGACCTATACACATCTAAGGTACACAAGAGGAATTGGCCCACTTTCTGGACCAATGCTCTCTTCCCAGGGTAGCGCCACAGGGACTTACAGCACTTAATGCACCAATAACACTGGAAGAATTGACAACGGCGGTAGCACAGATGGCTAATAATAAGTCCCCAGGGGCTGACGGTTTACCCACAGAGACGTATGGGAAATACGGACACACTTTGTTGCCCACCCTTCTAAAAACACTGAATAGCGCCTTAGAAGACGGCAATCTACCCACCTCTATGAATGAGGCTATAATTATAGTGTTACCAAAACCAGCCAAGGATTTACTGCAGCCAGACTTCTATAGACCTATATCTCTGCTCAATGCAGATCTCAAACTATTGGCTAGAGTGCTGGCCACAAGACTATCCGGAGTGGTGGCGGATCTGGTCCATTCTGACTAGTCTGGCTTCATCCCGGCTAGGTCTACAGCACTGAACATTAGAAGACTGTTCCTCAATATTCAATTACCGGTGGATAACCCGGGCAATAGGGCCATCTTTTCCCTCGATGCTGCCAAAGCCTTTGACAGCGTCGAGTGGAGATACCTGTGGGAGGTTCTGCAGCGATTTGGTCTGGGAGATAGATTTATCTCCTGGGTGCAGTTGCTGTATGCCGCTCCGGTGGCCAAAGTGCGGATAAATGACTCCCCATCGGAACCATTTCCTTTATATCGAGGTACACGGCAGGGGTGTCCATTGTCACCCCTGCTGTTCGCCCTTGCATTGGAGCCGCTAGCGGCTATGGTGAGGACCTCGCCAGACATCACAGGCTTTTGTAGAGGATTAGGAGAGAAAAAAATTTCCTTGTATGCGGATAACACGCTGTTATATTTGGGAGACACTGACCGCTCTCTGAGGGCAGTAATGCGACTAATAGACCAGTTTGGTCAGCTGTCGGGATTTGCCATCAATTGGCACAAATCTGCTCTGCTGCCATTGGATCCATTACCTGCATCTTTGCCGGAGGACGTGTCCCACATACAGGTGGTTTCATCATTCAAATACTTGGGAATAATGGTGACGGGGAAAACACGGGACTACATAGCCCTAAATCTTAAACCTATATTGCAAAAATTTCAGCAGAAACAAGCAAGTTGGAGCAAGCTACCTCTGTCGGTAACTGGCCCTATCAATCTCATAAAAATTATCTGGGCACCGCAGTTGTTATATATCTTACACAATGCTCCTATCTGGATACCACAATACTGGTTCCAACGTATAGACTCGCAGTTCAGGGCTCTTATATGGAGAGGTGGAGTGGCAAGAGTCAAACTGGCCACTCTACAGCTTCCTAAGGATCAGGGGGATATGGCGGTTCCACACCCTCAAATGTACTATTTGTCAGCACAGTTACAGCACTTCACAGGATGGGATCTTGGGACGGTGTTAGATCCTTCTAGGAGTCTCCTCCTGGGCAGTGACATGAACTACACTGCTCTAACCAATACTAGAGTACATTTTCTGGAATTTACACCGCTTTTAATTTATGACTGCCTATCTCATTTCTTGAGGTGCTAAAATGGCAGGGAAGTACAAAACCCCCCCCAAATGACCCCATTTTGGAAAGTAGACACCCCAAGCTATTTGCTGAGAGGCATGTTGAGCCCATTGAATGTTTATTTTTTTAGTCCCAAGTGATTGAAAAAAGACAAAAAAAAAATAAAAAATTTCAAAAAGTTGTCACTAAATGATATATTTCTCACACATGCCATGTGGAGATGCACCCCAAAATACATTTTGCTGCTTCTCCTAAGTATGGGGATACCACATATGTGGGACTTTTTGGGAGCCTAGCCGCGCACGGGGCCCCGAAAACCAATCACCACCTTCAGGATTTCTAAGGGTGCAAATTTTTGATTTCACTCCTCACTACCTATCACAGTTTCGAAGGCCATAAAATGCCAAAATAGCACAAAACCCCCCCAAATGACCCCATTTTGGAAAGTAGACCCCTCAAGCTATTTGCTGACAGGCATGTTGAGTACATGGAATATTTTATATTTTGCCACAAGTTGCGGGAATATTACAAACATTTTTTTTTTTTGCCCAAAGTTGTCACTAAATGATATATTGCCCACACATGCCATGGGCATATGTGGAATTACACCCCAAAATACATTCTGCTGTTTCTCCTGAGTACGGGGATAGGACTTTTTGGGAGCCTATCCGCATACGGGCCCCCGAAAACCAAGCACCGCCTTCAGGATTTCTAAGGGCATAAATTTTTGATTTCACTCCTCACTACCTATCACTACCTATCACAGTTTTGAAGGCCATAAAATGCCAAGATGGCACAAACCCCCCCCAAATGACCCAATTTTGGAAAGTAGACACCCCAAGCTATTTGCTGAGAGGCATGTTGAGCCCATTGAATATTTTTTTTTTTAGTCCCAAGTGATTGAATAAAGACGACAAAAAAAAAAAAAATTATTTTTTTCAAAAAGTTGTCACTAAATGATATATTGCTCACACATGCCATGGTTATATGTGGAATTGCACCCCAAAATAAATTTTGCTGCTTCTCCTGAGTATGGGAATACCACATGTGTGGGACTTTTTGGGAGCCTAGCTGCGTACGGGGCCCCGAAACCCAAGCACCACCTTCAGGATTTCTAAGGGTTTTCGGGGTCCCGTATGCGGATAGGCTCCCAAAAAGTCCCACACATGTGGTATCCCCATACTCAGGAGAAGCAACAGAATGTATTTTGGGGTGTATTTCCACATATGCCCATGACATGTTTGAGCAATATATCATTTAGTGACAACTTTTTGTAAAAACATTTTTTTTTTTTTTTCATTATTCAATCTCTTGGGACAAAAAAAAAAAATATTTAATGGGCTCAACATTGCTCTCAGCAAATAGCTTGGGGTGTCTACTTTCCAAAATGGGGTCATTTGGGGGGGGTTGAACTGTCCTGGCATTTTATGCACAACATTTAGAAGCTTATGTCACACATCACCCACTCTTCTAACCACTTGAAGACAAAGCCCTTTCTGACACTTTTTGTTTACATGAAAACATTTTTTTTTTTTTGCAAGAAAATTACGTTGAACCCCCAAACACTATATATATTGTTAAAGCAAAGGCCCTACAGATTAAAATGGTGGGTGTTGCATTTTTTTTTTCCACACAGTATTTGCGCAGCGATTTTTCAAACGCATTTTTTGTGGAAAAAATACACTTTTTTTTATTTTAATGCACTAAAACACACTATATTGCTAAAATTTTGGATGAAATAAAAATTATGATCTTAGGCCGAGTACATAGATACCAAACACGACATGCTTTAAAATTGCGCACAAACACGCAGTGGCGACAAACTACATACATTTTTAAAAGCCTTTAAAAGCCTTTACAGGTTACCACATTAGATTCACGGAGGAGGTCTACTGCTAAAATGACTGCCCTCGATCTGACCTTCGCGGTGATACCTCACATGCATGGTGCAATTGCTGTTTACATATGACGCCAGACCAACGCTTGTGTTCGCTTTTGAGCAAGAGAACGGGGGGGAGGGGTGCTTTTTTTTTTTTTTTTATTTTTTTTTTTATTCATTTAGCTTTTTTATTTTATTTTTAAACTGTTCCTTCCATTTTTTTTCTTAGTTATCATTTTTATTGTTATCGCTGGGAATGTAAATATCCCCTATAATGGCAATAGGCAGTGACAGGTACTCTTTTTTTGAAAAAATTGGGGTCTATTTGACCCTAGATCTTTCCTCTGCCCTCAAAGCATCTGACCACACCAAGATTGGTGTGATAAAACGCTTTCCCAATTTTCCAATGGCGCGGTTTATATCTGGGAGGGGGGACATTCCCTCCCACTGCTTGTAAAAGCAGTCTAGAGGCTAATTACCCGCTAGAATTGCTTTTACATGAAAGCCGATCACTGGCTGAAAAGAATGATACCAAGATGATACCTAAACCTGCAGGCATCATTCTGGTATAACCATTCAAAGTCCAGCAACATACTGGACATATATTGTAATCTTTTTTTTTTCATGCAGCCTCTTGGCTGAACGAAAAAAAAGAGATTGATTGGTGGGTATGCCCACCATTAGAATACCTCCCTTCATCCACCCACTTCTAATGATGGGCATACATGCACCATTTATATATGCCGAAGCATGGGGGCATCCTCCCCCAAAAAAGTTATGCCACGTACACATGGTCGGACTTTTCCACGGGCAAGCCTCCGTCGGAATTTCGACCGTATGTACGTGGCATTAGGAGCAAAATCGCTCCTCCGCCCTCTGCTGCCCCCATGCTTCGGCATATATGCTCTTTTTTTTAACTGTGGTGGTGAAATCACCTCCTACATCGTTGGAGTCGCGGCTTTATGTATCGTGGGAGAAAACGCTGTTGCTGTCAAGATAAATAAATCCACGCTGCAACTGAATGGCGTACCTGCTAAGCAAATAATGGCTAACATTAAAACAAAGTAACATTACAGTATAACAGTAAGACCTTACCATACCATACCTGCAAAGCAAATACCAAAAAAAAACATAGTAAAAAATAAAACATTTTGTTAACGCAACCGGTGCCTAAAATATATATATGCTGAAGCATGGGGGCATCCTCCCGCAAAAAAGTTATGCCACGTACACATGGTCGGACTTTTCCACGGGCAAGCCTCCGTCGGAATTTCGACCGTATGTACGTGGCATTAGGAGCAAAATCGCTCCTCCGCCCCTGCTGCCCCCATGCTTTGGCATATATGCTCTTTTTTTAACTGTGGTGGTGAAATCACCTCCTACAGCGTTGGAGTCGCGGCTTTATGTATCGTGGGAGCAAACGCTGTTGCTGTCAAGATAAATAAATCCGCGCTGCAACTGAATGGCGCACCTGAAAACAAAAAAATGGTTAACAATAAAACACAGTAAACAAAATTACATACCTGAAAAGCAAGCATGATAAAACATAATAAAACATTGCAGAATAGAATGGAGTAAAAAAGAGCAACAATAGAGAGAGAATAGAGAGAGAGAGAGAGAACAATAAAACGACAACTATTTTTGTTTTTTTTATTTTATATTTTTTTGGGGGGGGGGGGGGGGTTTTGTACTTTTTTTTAATTTTTATTTTTTACACTTTTTTTTTTAAACTATAACTATAATTTTAACTGTAACGGTCGGGTCTCAAAATGCGATGGCATTCTTGAGACCCTGTAACTATATATAGAAAAGACAGAGAGGATCCACTAGGTTATACAGCACCTCATCCCTTGGTATTAGAGTATAAACAAAAAGGGGGGATGAAATAGGGATTATAGCGGTGCGAAAAAATGGTATGGAATGGTCGGGGTTGACTCACAATTCAAGGCTCAATCAACTTTTTTATGATACAAAATAATTTTATTACATATAAATACAATCATATAATAGACAGTACAAAAAAAAAAAAGGGACAAAATTGTTGATAAGCTTAGACAATACTGGATCTGGTAAAGTTTTGACAATAATTACTGATTAATTTGTTCTGAATGGCACAAGGCCATCTGGAAAAAATCAAACCAAAGCAGGATAATAGTCAATTCGAGGGTATACATTAAATTGGAGAATAATTCATGGTTACTGTGAGTAGAATAACCTGGAGTAGGTTAGGCAGGCCTTAGTAGATGGTTCCGACATGTTTCGCCATAACAATGGCTTCCTCAGGGTAGGCCTACTGAATAGGGTAAGTATATCTGATATAGAAAAATTGTCATAATTAATTAAAATGTCTAACAAAGTATATAGTTGTAGCCCTAGCCCGGTTATAGAGGAGTTTAATGAGGACAGGCAGGGAAGGCCCAATGAATAAGCCCCGGGGGAAAACCGCCTTCACCTCCAGTCCCCCGATGATGGAAAAAGGGGGAGCCCCTTAGCTCAGTTATGACTTACCCGAGTTGGTATAGCGTGGTAAAAAGTCAGACACGGAGTCGAGTTATGGAATGGAGTAGTCCAGTAGGAGGCCTTCAATGCATAGCAGAAGGTAAGTCTGGCCTGGCCAAAAAAGGGATTTATAGTCAGAAGGATACAAAATTAAGAAAATTTGTTGTCTTTATATAGGTAATATTACAGTGTTGTTAGTCCATGCTAAATTAGTTCATGGACATATAACCTGACACTGTATAAATTCGGACATGTGTCTCATATAATTACTTACTTAGACAAATTGTTTCTTAAAAAAAGGGGGGATAATGAAATTGAAAGGACCTAAGGAATTGGAGATGGTCAGAGCGGGAGGCACCTGAAATAAAGCAATGAAAGTGAACATTTAGGATTGGGACTTAAGAGGGTAAATGGATTTCATTGAATGTGTAAGATTGCATACCTGCTTAGGTCTAACATCAGTATAAATAAGGCATAAGTGGGCACCCTTAAAATGAGAGTGGTGTCCACAAGAAGCAAAAAGATCCCTGTTAAGTAGAAGGAGATAGGGATAAGTTTTAAATGGGTTTGGTAAGGAGCCAGTTTAAGAATCAAAAGAGAGGAGAGTTACTTACTTGAATCACAGAGCATTAGATGCGTCAGGTGCCTCCAAGGTCCAGTAATGGACTGAGTATCGAGCCGGCTTATAACTAGCCTTCCAGATTGAGGAGGCGTGGGGAACGCCCCTCAATCAGCGGACAGGTGAGCCACTGCGCAGGCGCATTCCCAGCGCATCGGTCAGGTGCCTACAAAGGGCATAATGCCTGGCGGTGCGCGTGAGGGTGACGTGATGACGTAATCGTCAGAGAGCGCCGATTCGCTACAGGGGCTGGGTTGGGCGGGCTTCATATTAGAAGAACCGCCCTTGGGTGTCCATACTAATGCATAGAGACACATTCCAAATAGACAAACTGTCAGACCAAACGTCGGCCGTGTCTGGAATACCAATAAGGGGATTGATGGAGAAGTCACGAAAGGAGGGAGGGGGAATTAAATCGGAGGCGGGGGCGGAAACATCCCGCGGGGCTAAAAGTTCAGAAGGTCCCCTGTCGGATCCCAAAAAAAAGCACCATCCGGGGGGACACAGAGCATAAAAGAAAAGAAAAAATACAATAAAGGCAGTAATGACAATTTAGGCATTTGTAGGGATTTAAACAAACATTTGGCAAATAAAAACATTGTGTAGAATGACTCATACACTTACAGGATTGAAATATCGATCAAAAACTTGTGTTTTGAGTCAGTTTAAACTATCAGGTTACTGAATGCAACAAGGGGCAGTTAAACATAGATAATACATATTTATCTTAGAGAGGGTATCATTTATTTCCCATACAGTATAGTTAAAGGATTATTGGATATGTTACAGTTTGTAATAAATATTGAAAATATTTTTTCCTTAGATTTACCCGTGAATTAATTGGGTTGAGGGGGGAGCTAGGCTTCGGCGCATGTGGGAAAAGGTTCAGCGGGCAAGGATGGAGGAGGGGAAGATTGGGAGGAAAAGGGGGTAGGAGAAGGGGGGAATGGAGTGGAAGGGGGGAGAGAACGGGGAAGAAGGAAGGAAAGAAAAAAGGCAAAGAGGGAACAAAAGGAGGATGTGCGTAAGGGGAGAAAGAGGAGGAAGAGGGGAGGGGAAGGGAAAGGGGGGAGGGAGAAAAAGGAAGGGAAAAGGAGGGGGGGGGAAGAAAAAGGAGAAAAAAGAGGAAAAGAAGGGGAAAGGGGGAAAGATTGGGAGGGGAAGGATTGGGAATGGAAAGGGAACGGAGAAGGGGGAAAAAAGAAAGGAAGGGAGGGAGAGAAAAGGGGGGGAGGACCTATGTAAATACCATAAGTAGTGAAATATATTTAAAGTCATACGTATAAGAGCATGTAGAGATTTGTTCAGTTATAGAAATGATTTAAAACTAATGTATTCGTTCATACCAGGATGGTAGCATCTAAGGTGTATATCCACCTGGTCTCAAGTTGAAGCAAACGAGTATCAATGTCCCCTCCACGTACATTGGAGGGTATGTGTTCTAAAGCAGAAAACAAAATTGCAGTAGCATCAAAGTTATGTTTTTGGGCAATATGACGATTAACTGCTGTCGATATTTTCTTTTTAAATAGAGGCTTAATATGATCCTGTATGCGGATAGAGAAGGCTCTCTTTGTTTTGCCGACGTAGAAGCCTTCGCAGCGGCAGGTAGCTAGATAAATGACTCCTATAGTGTTACATGTAACCCGGTGTTTGGGTTTGTGTACATTACCGTTGGGGAGTAGCGTGATGTTAGAATTAGATAGAAATGCACAGGATTCACAGTGTCCACAGGCAAAAGTGCCTGGGTGGGCCATTTCTGTATCAGTGGGAGCATAAAAGTGACTTGAGGTTAGTTTATCACTGAGAGAAGGTGGTCGCCGGTAGGTGATTTCCGTGTATGTTTTCACATATTGACCAACTATTGGATCAGTAGAGAGAAGGGGCCAGAATTTATTCAAAGTATCCCTAATTTGGCCCAGTTAATCGTCATATTGCCCAAAAACATAACTTTGATGCTACTGCAATTTTGTTTTCTGCTTTAGAACACATACCCTCCAATGTACCTGGAGGGGACATTGATACTCGTTTGCTTCAACTTGAGACCAGGTGGATATACACCTTAGATGCTACCAGGCATCCTGGTATGAACGAATACATTAGTTTTAAATCATTTCTATAACTGAACAAATCTCTACATGCTCTTATACGTATGACTTTAAATATATTTCACTACTTATGGTATTTACATAGGTCCTCCCCCCCCCTTTTCTCTCCCTCCCTTCCTTTCTTTTTTCCCCCTTCTCCGTTCCCTTTCCATTCCCAATCCTTCCCCTCCCAATCTTTCCCCCTTTCCCCTTCTTTTCCTCTTTTTTCTCCTTTTTCTTCCCCCCCCCCTCCTTTTCCCTTCCTTTTTTCCCCCCCCTTTTCCCTTCCCCTCCCCTCTTCCTCCTCTTCCTCCCCTTACGCACATCCTCCTTTTGTTCCCTCTTTGCCTTTTTTCTTTCCTTCCTTCTTCCCCGTTCTCTCCCCCCTTCCACTCCATTCCCCCCTTCTCCTACCCCCTTTTCCTCCCAATCTTCCCCTCCTCCATCCTTGCCCGCTGAACCTTTTCCCACATGCGCCGAAGCCTAGCTCCCCCCTCAACCCAATTAATTCACGGGTAAATCTAAGGAAAAAATATTTTCAATATTTATTACAAACTGTAACATATCCAATAATCCTTTAACTATACTGTATGGGAAATAAATGATACCCTCTCTAAGATAAATATGTATTATCTATGTTTAACTGCCCCTTGTTGCATTCAGTAACCTGATAGTTTAAACTGACTCAAAACACAAGTTTTTGATCGATATTTCAATCCTGTAAGTGTATGAGTCATTCTACACAATGTTTTTATTTGCCAAATGTTTGTTTAAATCCCTACAAATGCCTAAATTGTCATTACTGCCTTTATTGTATTTTTTCTTTTCTTTTATGCTCTGTGTCCCCCCCGGATGGTGCTTTTTTTTGGGATCCGACAGGGGACCTTCTGAACTTTTAGCCCCGCGGGATGTTTCCGCCCCCGCCTCCGATTTAATTCCCCCTCCCTCCTTTCGTGACTTCTCCATCAATCCCCTTATTGGTATTCCAGACACGGCCGACGTTTGGTCTGACAGTTTGTCTATTTGGAATGTGTCTCTATGCATTAGTATGGACACCCAAGGGCGGTTCTTCTAATATGAAGCCCGCCCAACCCAGCCCCTGTAGCGAATCGGCACTCTCTGACGATTACATCATCACGTCACCCTCACGCGCACCGCCAGGCATTATGGCCTTTGTAGGCACCTGACCGATGCGCTGGGAATGCGCCTGCGCAGTGGCTCACCTGTCCGCTGATTGAGGGGCGTTCCCCACGCCAGTTCACCAGAAGGAATAGCGGCGCTAGTACTTCTCTGCTCCATACGAGAGACCTGCGGTTCCTGCACCTCAACAACAGCAGAAGATCGGGATCGGGTACGCCTGACCTTAGCAGGGACCACGACTCTGTCGCCAGAGCTATCTGTCATGGAGCCGCTGTCGTCTACTGGATCGTATTCTGAGCCTGATTCTGACAGATGAGTGACCTCCTCTTCACTATCTGACATACTCGGAAACAAGTAGACCTGTTCACTAGTGTACTTGCGATTTGCCATTTTGGGCTCTAAATTTAGTAGTACACTAGTGAGATTCACAGGTAAAAAAGCTCCTAGGCTGCTGGCGACTGAATCAAAACGCTACCAAAAAAACTGTTAGCGATCGCAGGGATCAGGCCTGACTCTGCGAACGCTGCAGTTATGTGTGCTTAGTGTTTTGTAAGTGACAGTGATCGATCGATACTGCACTTGGGTGGGCTGGGCTGGGCGGAGGGGGAAAACGCAGGTGCTAGCAGGTATCTGGGCTGATCCCGCTAACAATGCGTTTTTTGGAACCCTAAACTGCTGGGACGCTAGTGTAGATCTGATCAGATCAGATATTGATCTGTTCAGATACTATACCACTAAGGGAGGTGTATGCTTTGCGAGTGGGTGTTTGCGGTACTGGCACTAACCTGGGGCGACGCAGACCTTATTTGACCCTAAAACCTAATTGATATCACCTGCCGGGCGATCAGGGGGTTAAACCGATAGTTGGGTAATAAATGGCGGGTGCCCTGACAGTATAAAAAACAAGCTAACTAACCAGCGTCACCCGTAACAGTTATACGTGATCACTGGTGAAAGGGTTAACTAGGGACAATCAGGGGTTTAAAACCTTTATTAGGTAATATATGGGGGTACCTGACGCTATATAAAAACCTGACGGGGAACCTAAATAACGAAATAACTAACTGGCTAACCAGCGTCACCAGTGACACTTATACGGTGATCACTGGTGAAAGCGTTAACTCTAGGGGCAATCAAGGGGTTAAAACCTTTATTTAGGTTGTAATATGGGGGTACCTGACCTATAAACCTATTTATAAACCTGGCGGTTAACCTAAAAAAAAACTGGCTACCTAGCGACACCAGTGACACTAATGCAGCGATCAGAAAAACGATCGCTTAGTGACACTGGCAAAAGGGGGTGAAAGGGTTACCTAGGGGGCAATCAAGGGGTTAAACCTTTATTAGGGGGGGGGGGGGTAGGGGGCTACCTTAGACCTAAAGGGGCCTAAAACTAACTGCCCTGACAGTTATTGCAGTCACACTGACACTAAATGCAGTGATCAGTAAAAAATGATCACTGCAATCAGTGACACTGTGACTGGGGGGGCAGGGGGTGATCTGGGGGGTGATCAGGGGGTGACAGGGGGTGAAATATGTGCCTATGTGTGCCTGGTGTCAGTGTAGTGTTGGTGCACTAACCTGATGTCTTCTCCGCTCGGCGTCCCGGTCAGAAAGACCGGCACGAGGAGCGTGACATCACTTCCCCTTGCCTGTGTTTACTATTACACAGGAAGGGGGAGCATCTGATTCGCGAGGGGGTGGCCAGAAACCACTGGCTGTCCCCTCGTGCCGGATCGCTCCTGAAGCGATCCCGACCGTCCCCGACGGCGGAGGGGGTTCCGATCGGACACCCCAACTGCCGGAAGAATGTCACGTACAGGCACGTGATTTTGCCTGTACGTGCCATTCTGCTGACGTATATATACATGGGGCGGTCGGGAAGTGGTTAATATACCCAATAGATGGATTCCGAGACTGACTTAGTCTTGGCTGCTATTTCCCTCTCTATGACGCACTCAATGAACCTCACGTATTCAGCATTTTTGTGGACTGCGAGACGTTCTGCTTGAACACACAGGTTAGCCTGGGAGCTTATTAGCTCCACCCACTTATCCCTTACATGATGTTCATTTCATATTAGTTCATTTGCATGTGTTAATTATTTGTGTCCAGTATTTGATTATATTTCTTCTATTTCAGTGAATATTGTATGACATTGTTCAGTTCTCCTGAGGAAGCCCCAAATTTGGGTGAAACATGTTGAGAAACACAAAACTTTGCCAATTCTCATCTCTATTCAGTGATGTATTGCTTTTAAATGTTGTCACAGACATATGATGTCAATAATGTTATATTATGATACTTTTTCAATAAATATATTTTATATTTAATCATTTGTTTATTGCGCCCTTAAAGTCCCAACCTTTGGTTTATCCAACAAAATTTTGACTTTATTTAAAGGGATGAGGCGCTATATCAGCTTCAGTAATTCAGCTCATCATCTAAAAATTCTCCTTTGTGATATATCACATGGTGGCAAACACCAATCATTCTAATGAGTTGATTTCTGAAACCCATTTTTTCTAAATTATTCTTGAGTTGAATATTATATATATATATTTTGTGTATGTATTTAATTTATGCTTGTGTTTCTTTGTAATTGACAATGGCGACCTATAGAGGCTTGGGATTTGATGGCCTGATGGACAAAATACATCTGGCACAAGGAGCTTCATTTGGTGGAATAACCTTGGATCGTTTCTTCTGGAGTTTAAAAAACCTACTGGAGAAAAAGGCACGTATTTTTTGGAATAGAAAGTATTTTTCAAAGTATATTGAAGATAAGATTGTTCCATGGGGCCTTCGAGTCCAAATTTTTCCAAATCTTTTCAAAGTAGAAACTGATTTCAAAACTGAATGGGAATGTATCCTACAAAACTGCTCGTTTGGTATGATGGAGTCTTTATGTCGACATTTTTCCAGAGAGATTGCCAATATTGATATTGATATTGAAAAATTATATTTAGATAATGAAAGTCTTCTATTGGATTCTTCCTTTAGGGACTCTGAACCATTTGATTCTGATGAGTCTAATTTTTTTAATTTGCACGGTTTAGGAGATATTTGCAAAAAAGTTTTACAACGTTGTGCGCGCCGTAGACAATGGTGCATTCACAAGGTTAATCCCCATTCATAACTTCGGCTCGCCGAAGTTGAAGTCTCCCGCGCACAGGAGAAAGTCAGCAGCTATAATTTTTGTAGCTGCTAACTTTTAATACACTTAAAGTGGTTGTAAACCCCCCCAGTATCATTTACCTCTGATCGAAGGCCCCGCAGCGCTCTTCGTTCACCGCTCCGGTCGGCAACATCGCTCCCGGAGTTACTTCCGGGTATTGCAGGCTCCGGCGCTGTGATTGCATTGTGATCACAGCGACACAGCCACGATGACGTCACTTCTGCGCATGCATGCAGGTAACGGCACAGTCTAACTGAAGCAACGGCACGTACGTACTTCAGTGCGCATGTGCCAATGATGTCGGCACATGCAAATACAGGGATAGCTGACCTAAACCTTTCAGGTTTAGGAGATATCCGGGGTAGCTACAGGTAAGCCTTATTATAAGCTTACCTGTAGCAAAAAGTGTGTTGTAAGGGTTTACAACCACTTTAACAACCAGTGGAACTCCGCTTTAATGTACACCGGACGTTTTACAACCTCTCCTGAATGATTTAACTTGACAGATAGTAAAAATGCATGTAAACGAAACGCGGCTAACCGCGAGTTACCGCGTTTACAAGCTGTCACAGGCGTTTGGCGTTTCAAATACCTCTGAACATCCGTCCTGAACTAATTTTTTTGCTTTCCAGAAAAAGCTTCTACACTCAACTGTAGAAACGACTATAAACGACCCTGTGTACATGTACTGATAAGATAACAGAGGAGAATTCAGGAGCAGTTAAAAAAAAAATCCAAACTGCTCCTAAACGTCCGTTTACCAGCAGCAGTGTACATGAGGGCCTAAACGTCCGTTTACCAGCAGCAGTGTACATGAGGGCCTAAACGTCCGTTTACCAGCAGCAGTGTACATGAGGGCCTAAACGTCCGTTTACCAGCAGCATGAAGCTACACCCTACCACCACATATACATCTTCATTTTAGGTTTACAAATGCATGAAATATATGAAAAAATGGGTTTTAGATAATATTGCGCTGCATTTCTGCCCATCTCTCCTTAAAACCTTTCCTCCTGGCAAGGCAGTAGCGTTTAGTGGCAGAAAAAATAAACCAGACGCTCCTAAGGCCCAGTTAACACCAGCTTTAAAAGCAGGAGTTTGGGGCACGTTTTTAAAGTGTAAATTCACCTTTACAGAAAATCTGTAAGGTGAACTTACACTGAACCCCCTCCCCATCACACCTGGTCCCGCAGTACCCAAGGCCAGCAATCTTCCGCACTGACACATCATATAGCCGCTTTACCAGTCCGGGGATTTGAAATCACCTAAGCTTTCTCTCCTCCTCGCCAGCGCTGACAGGACGGGCTACGTGGGTTCTGATTAGTCGATGCTGACCAATCAGAATGCTCCCCATACGTACCTTTATGAGGTACATTTAGGAGATTAAGCCACAGGGGATTTCTGATCCACAGACCGTAAAACGGATTTACGATGTGTCGATGTGTCAATTCGGGAGATTGCCGGCTTCAGGTACAGCGGGACCGGGTGTGATGGGGAGGGGGTCCAGTTTAAGTTCCCCTTACAGATTTTTCAGTAAAGGTGAACCACTAACTCTCCTCAAACTCCTAGTAAAGCAGTCTGCAATTGATAAGGCTGCTTTCACACGAGGAGTTTTTCAAGCGCTTTTGCATTAAAAAAAGGATGTGAAAAGCTTAGGAAAAATGCTTCCCTTTAAAATCAATGAATGTGTTCACACTGTGGTGGTGGGCTTCCGTTGCGGTGAAAAAAACCTGCTTGCAGCATGTTTAGGGAGTTAAAAAAAGCCGCACCAAAAACACACCTTCTCACTATAGGCAATGAAAAACGCGCTAAAAATGCGGCAAAAACGCACTTGCGATGTGTTTTTGGTGTGGTTTTTGAGTCACCTTTAAAAACCGCACTGCAAATGCAGTAAAATCGCAGTGAAAAAGTATATGCGTTTTTGCAGCAGATCAGTGTGAAAGTAGTCTTATATGGACAGCACACAGCGCTGTTTACATGATCAAAATATGAAGCGTTTGTGTCGTGTCACGTTGCTGAGCTTCAAAAATTAAACTTCATGTTTAACATTAATGTCTATGGTAACGCACCATAAACGTGCCAACATGCATTTGCAGCGTGTTTCTGATGTGCTTTTGCCTTGTTCAAAACAAAAAAGGCATCTGGCTGCGTTTTAAACCCAGTGGTGGTGCATCCATAAAGGGCGCAGGAGCACTGCCCCCCCCTCTCCTGCACCGCTCTAATCACCATAGATAGATTCATGCATTGCAATGGCGTTAGTGCGAGTGAGGGGGCCAGGTTTGTTTACCGCCCTCCCAAATATTGCGCACCAGCCGCCACTGGTGTCACCTGTCAAACTTGGCTTGCCAACTTAAACTTGCTACGCATGCAAAGCAAGCCATAGCATGTGTACAGTGTTAAGGTGGAGTTTCAGCGGAAAAAAAAATACTGCAGCTGCTAACTTTTAAAATAAGGATACTTACCTGTCCAGGGCACCCGCGATGTCCTCACCCGAGGCCGACCCGTCCCTTGGCTCCCGGGTTCAGGCGATGGCATCTTCAATAAGGTAATCAGGAAGTGAAGCCTTGCAGCTTCACAGCCTGGTTCCCTACTGCGCATGCGCGAGTCGCGCTGCGCGTCCTGACTGGTCCTTGCTGTCTTCTGGAACCTGTGTGTCTCCCAGAAGACAGCGGGGGAGGAGGGGCCAAAAATGGCGTAGAATCTGCGGCGATCTATTGCCGGAAGTGGGAGCAAATACCTGTATCTACAGGTATCTGCTCCCCCCTCCCCCCTGAAAGGTGCCAAATGTGACACCGGAGGGGGGGAAGAACCAGATAAGCGGAAGTTCCATTTTTGGGTGGAACTCTGCTTTAAGCTGGGCATATATGGGTCAGTAACAATATGTACTTATCTTGTTTATTTCCTTAGGGCTCATTTATATTTGCGTTGCCCTCTGAAGAGTGATCCACAGTGGATCACTTTTCAGGAGGGCGTATGACAGATGGCTGGGAATTGTTATGTTGCCTTCATACCACGTTTTAACTACCTAAAAGCCTGTAATAGTGCATCACACCAGCATGCTTTCACTTGATTGGGTCATGCCTGGGGTGGGGACTACCTGCCGAACTTGAATGGAAGTTTAAAGTGATATTAAAGGTATTTTTTTCTTTTTAAATAACATACATTTTAGCTCAATCGGCTTCCTCACTTCACCTAGCAGACACTTGGCGCGTCTCCCTCCCCACTGATCATGAATTCGCATTTTTCTCCCCTCCCCATAATGTGTTCTCCCGTATAGACTACCTTCTCTGCTCGCCGGGTAAACTCATCGATCGGGGGACATGGTCATCTCTGACCACTCCCCAATTAGTGTCCAGTTATCTGGGTTCTCAACCCCTCCCCCCCCCCCGCAATGCAGGCACCTGGCGCTTCCCATCTTTTTTGGCTAACAACAATGATCTCTTACACACCCTCCGCACTGCCTGGACTGAATTTGTAGAAACCAACGGGGCCCATCTCTCCACCCCAAATTTGTTCTGGGAGACGGGGAAAGCTTTTCTTAGAGGACGCATTATTTCCTATACAGCTCATTTTAAGAAACAAACTCGTCTCCAATAGTTGAAGGCCAGTAAATCCCTACGCATGGCACACTGTGCCTTAACGCTAAACTACACTATAGTCAACTCGCTTGCGAGGCAAGCAGCCAAACGTACCTTTGACCACTGGTCTGCGCAACAGGAGACTATTAGGAAATGTTACTCCGCTCTCCAATTTCATAGATACGGCAATAAGGCAGGCAAGCTCTTAGCGAAGCTGTGCTCGGGATGCCACCGGCTGACTCATATTGGAGCTCTACGCTCCTCTAACAGAGATATTACTAATGCCCCCTCTGAGATTAGTGCCATCCTCACTCAGTACAATACCAATCTTTACTCGGAAGACCCTATCGAAGTAGAGGCGGCGAGCAAATTGCTCACGGCAATTAAACTACCTACCCTGTCTCCTGACCAGTTGGACACTCTAAACGCCCCCATTTCCCATGAGAACATCTGTTCTACTATTAAATCCCTCTCTAATGGAAAAGCCCCTGGCCCAGATGGCTTTTTGGCAGAATTATTTAAATTGACATCCAAATTCATTCCTGAGACACTATCCCATGTCTATAAAGCAATGTGGGCTGAGGGCCCATACCTTCCTTCGGGCTCTCAAGCACACATCAAACTCATCGCCAAAAAGGGAAAAGATCCCCTCCTACCAGGTTCATATAGGCCTATATCCCTAATCAACATAGACATGAAAATTCGATCTAAAATCGTTGCATCCCATCTAGCGCACATCCTTCCATCAATCCTCCATCCGGCCCAATCAGGTTTTGTCCCGTGGCGGTCTGCCACCCTCAACATCCATAAGGTCCTCCTGGCCCTTCAATTTGCGCATACTGACCTTGACACAGCCATTGTTTCGCTAGATGCCGAGAAGGCTTTCGATAACATCAGCTTTTCTTGGCTCTTAATGGTCATGAGAGCAATCGGACTTACTGGCCCCTTACTACAATTTGTCCAAAAAATTTACTCCTCACCAACAGCCCGCCTTGTTGCTCCTAATTTCATCTCCTCTAACATACCACTCGCTAAAGGCACATGACAAGGCTGCCCCCTAACCCCTTTTCTTTATAACATAGCCATCGAACCACTCTCCAGACTTTTAAACTCACCGTCAGGGGTCAGTGGTGTCACGGTAAGCAACCAAGTCCTACGCTTGGCTCTATACGCCGATGACGTCCTCTTATCCTCAACCAATCCCTCCGGATTAATTTTGACAAGAGCAAAATTTTACCTCTCAACCCACAGCTGGCTAGAGTATGGATGGGCTTATCCCCATTCAAAGTAGCGAAACATCATATCACCTACCTGGGCATTCGCATTTGCAGGGAAGTCTCCTCTCTATATAGCTTGAATTACCCCCCCCCGGTGATAGGCAAGATTGTACAGGTGTCCAAAAGATACACACTACACTGCTTGCGTTCATTTGGCGTGGCAGAAAACCTTGCACTGCGCTTCAAAAACTGTGTCTCCCGAAGTGTGAAGGTGGAGCTGGCCTGCCCAGTATTAGATTCTGTATTCTTTCCTGCCTATTGAGACAAGGTATCGACTGGTTGTCCAAAAACTCTCGTTACTCTAACTAAATGCTGGAGGACGCCCTTGTATCTCCGTTTAATCTCCAGGCCATCCTTCATTCTAGACTACGCACCCTTCCCCAGCCCCTGAGTTCCAACCTTTTGATTAGAGACACTGTGATTGCCTGGAGAGAAATACGGAGACTCGTGGGCCTACCCTTCAACATCTCAAATCACCTTCCCATACTTGGCAACCCCCTTCTATGTATCACAAGGCCTTTACTCAATGGTTATTCTTAGGCATAACAACCATCTCTAAAATCATTGATCCTGCCCAAGGTACTTTTAGACCCTTTTCGGAACTAACTAAACAGTACTCCTTCATCCTCACCAATACTCCATATCAGATATATACTCCAACCTCATCACCCATCAGGCTACAAAATACCACATTGTTCCCTTTAAACCCTGGATCACTATTCTGCATGATCAAGATGCACCAGAGAAGATCCTTGCAGGATATCAAAAGATCCGCTCTCTAGTAACATGTGAAACATGGCGAGAAACCCAGTTTAAAATCACCCATTGGGCATATCTTCCGTTTTGCGACAGCAAAAATTACTTCTCCCTCTCCGCATGCCCTTGGTGCTCTACTCCAAGACCATCCCTGTTCCACAGATTATGAACCTGTCAAGCAGTCTCCACCTTTTGGGACCAGATGTTGAACTATATTAATAAATCTCAGCATTTACATCTGCCTAAGGACCCACTGATATGCATTTTCAGCTGCGACACCCTGCAAGCTTCCTTATCAACGCCTACCTGTGCCTCTCTTCCTCAATGGGTCCATATTTGCCTTCTGGCAGCCCGTAAGGCAATAATGCAAGCTTTGATCAACCCTTCCCCGCCTCAAATTGCCTCGGTAAAACAAGCTCTCTTAACACTATTTCACATGGAGAAATTAGACACTATCACCCAACATTCTACATCACTGAAACGCTTCATTGCAAGATGGCGTCGCTTCATGGAACACTCTTTCTCTCCAGAAGAAATCTGTTCTCATATGACTCCCTTCCGCTACACGGACTGGTACCTGCTGGCAGATCTTGCCAATATACTGGGCAAACTTAGGATCCATGTCACCTCCAATACCTCATTGGAGGTGACCTGGCCTCACCACCCTAGGCACCTGGCCTCACCTCCAAACCCCACATATCCCCCCCTAGGCATTCCACCTAATCTATCCATTTAGGTTGTACATTATTTGATGTGAAATATCTGATATTTCTTCATAATGGTAGTGATAGCTCTACCCATTTGCAGGGTGAATGTTCACATGCTTCCACTCCTTTGACCTCCACTTTGGCAGAACCTTCAGTTAGTTTCTCTTGTTAGACCAGATACTATATTATTAGCTATCTCATTAATGTTTGTAGGCTCCAAACCACACAGTTTAATCCTGCTTATTATGTCATATTATGTTTATTACTTTATTATCTTTCCTGGCAGGCTACTCCTGCATCAACAAATCTTGTACTTTTATATGAAAACCGAATAAATATCTAAAAAAAAAGTAACATATGTTATACTTACCTGCTCTGTGTAATGGTTTTGCACAGAGCAGCCCTGATCCTCCTCTTCTCGGGTCCCCGCGGTCCTTGCCCCTCCTCTTTTCTTAGTGGCCCCATAGCACGCTACTTGCAATGATGGCACTCGTGTGTGCTCGCTCCCAAGCTCCACTCTGTGTGTGTCCATAATACATAACAGAGCTCGGTCCACCCCCTCTCCACTGGCTGTGAGCTGTCATTGTCTCTCAGACAACCAGGAGGCAGAGACTCGGAAAAGCAGTCACTTTCATGCACATAGCTGGATCTGGATCGGGTATTAGGGGGTGCTATGGGGGAGCTGCGTACTGAAGATATTTTTCAGGCCTTTATAACTACTTTAACTCTTGCTGCACCACATAGCAAATCATTATGGTTGCAGCAAATATATAGAGAAATATATACAGAAAAAACATAGCTCAACTGCCTATTTTTACTGCACCCCAACTGCAAGTGTAAACTTACCCTAATTCACATAGGACAGTGTTTACAAAAGCTTACAGTTTACTGGGGTATTGAGGAATGTACAAAAGGTTATACATTTTTAACATTATTCTTTATGCACACTAGAAAGCTAAAAACTACTTTACTTTAGAAACGCTGGACACAAAAACGCTTATGTTTTAGCTTTTGGCAGTGTTTAGCCTAGTGTGTAAGCTTCATTTAGTAACTTCAGCATCCTTAACAACCAGTGAATAGCTGGTTAAGGAGTGAGCCAGGAAGCTGGCCGCCGCATCCTTAACATCGGATCAGGCATCAGCTCTCAACGGGGGTTCCCTGCTGACAGCTGAATGTAAAAAATTGGGGTGAGGGTCCCCCATTCCATACCAGGTGCTTTTGATCTGGTATGGATTTTAAGGGGAATAAAAGTAAACATTGTGGGGTCCCCCACAAAATTCATGCCAGACCCTTAGGTCTGGTATGGATTCTGAGAGGAACCCCTAAGATGGTGTGGGGTCCCCCAAAAGTCCATACCAGACCCTTACTCGAGCATGCAGCCTGGCAGCACAGGATGCACTCAGTCGTTGATGTCAAAAGGGGTGGGGTGATGTCAGTGGGTGGCCAGTTATTTAAGAGCTGTCAGACAGCAGAAGCCTTCGTCAGGAGAAGAGTTTTTTTTAATCTTTATTCAGGTCAGTGTGGCGGTGGATCTACGAGGGACATTTTTTTTCTTTTAGATTTAAAAAAAAAAGGGCTTGTGAAGAACTTATGTTGTGTTTTTATTTACTTTTTACAATTTTGCTGCATGCTCGGATAAGGGTCTGGTATGGAATTGGGAAGGGGACCCTACGCCATTTAAAAAAAAAATTGGCATGGGTTTCTCTTAAAATCCATACCAGACCTAAGGGCCTGGTATGGATTGCAGGGACCCCCATGACGTTATTTTCATTTTTTTATTGCCAGCAATGTTTTTTTTTACAATCAGCTGTCAGCAGGGAACCCCGCTGACAGCCGATGATTCATCCTTAACAGTGACCTCGGCTTCGAAAATGTTTAGTAGAGTTTAGGAGCTATCAGCATTTTTTCTACCAAAAGGTTGCTGGGTTAATTTTCTGCCACTAAACTCTCCTGCCAAAAACGCTGATAAAAGCCTATGTGTGCATGAACACATAGGGTAATATGCAGGGGAGTTTAGAGGCAGTTAAAAAACATCTGACACCCAAACAGCAGCTGTAAAAATGCCATGAGGCCTTATGCCGTGTACACACGGCCGGACTTTGACAGCAAAGGTCCGATGGAACGAATCCGTCGGACAATTCGACCATGTGTGGGCTTCATCAGACCTTTGCTGTCGAAAAATCAGATGGACTTTAGATTTAGAACATGTTTCAAATCTTTCCGATGGACTCGAGTCCAGTCGAAAAATCAGTTTGTCTGTATGCTAGTCCGACGGATGAAAACCGACGCTAGGGCAGCAGACTAAGGACATGAATTACTGGAACTACGTCCTGTGGTCTGATGAGACCAAGATAAACTTATATGGTTCAGATGGTGTCAAGTGTGTGTGGTGGCAACCAGGTGAGGAGTACAAAGACAAGTGTGTCTTGCCTACAGTCAAGCATGGTGGTGGTAGTGTCATGGTCTGGGGCTGCATGAGTGCTGCCGGCACTGGGGAGCTACAGTTCATTGTGGGAACCATGAATGCCAACATGTACTGTGACATACTGAAGCAGAGCATGATCCCCTCCCTTCGGAGACTGGGCCACAGGGCAGTATTCCAACGATAACGACCCCAAACACACTTTCAAGACGACCACTGCCTTGCTAAAGAAGCTGAGGGTAAAGGTGATGGACTGGCCAAGCATGTCTCCAGACCTAAACCCTATTGAGCATCTGAGTTCTTAAAATGCAGAGACACTATGATATTTAAACCCAATCTCAATATTATAAATGTGTTCTGAGATGCGTTTTTTGAGAGTCCTCTTAGTGCGCCCTATATACATCAAATTACATGGACATTGAAAAACTTATACCACATGTGTTGTGCTACACATTATGAATTCAGAAGTCCTATTGTTGCCGGTGGATGTAAATTGTGTCAACCCCCTCATCGGACTATTTACTTGTGAACAGGCTTTACACCTTCTGCATGCAAAAAAACTTGCACGGTCCCAAAACATGAAATCTAGTTGGGGGATCTATAACTTTTTTTACCACCCTGTCATCAAAAATTGGGGGCTTTTCAGTAAATGAAAGAGGGCTTTTCTGAAAGTGCTTGGTTAAGAACTCTATCCAGGCAAAGAATATGCCAGTGTCATTTGAAGATTTGAAGATACCTTTGATTTCTCTGTATTGTGCATGGAAGTTGGAAAAAAAAAACCACTTGTTCTTTATTTCTCATACAGTCTTCACATGATATTTCTTCAACTTCCGGTATGCCTTTATCCAATTGTTGTTCACTATATCCTTTCAGGGTAAATCTATCTTTAATAATCTGAGATTGTGCCACGAAATCAGTATCCCTAGTGCAATTCCGTCTAACTCACATAATTTGTCCCTTGGGGATGTTTTTTAACCAATGGGGGTGGTGTTCACTATGTAGCGGCAGGTAACTATTCCTGTCCGTGGATTTAAAACAAACGTTGGTGTTTAGCTTGTCTGAAAACGCTCACCAGAGTTGAAAACAAGAGGTTATAACAGGGGTAAAAGTACTTGTGAGTGTTAGTGTGTACCTGTGTATTGTAAGTACATGAGTGCTGGGAGTGCACGTGGGCTGTATTGAGTATTAGTGTCAGGTAGTACCTGTATATTGCAAAAATTGGATGTTTGGTATATGGGCCCTCCTATGTCAAACACCTCTCTGCGCTCAGAAGGATGATACCTTCTTGCTGTTTACACATGCATATGTGAGGTATATAAATAAATAAATAAATATATACGTGACTCAGTGTGCACAATTTTAAAAAACGGTACACTGCTAGCAGCTGCTTAAGATCAAGGTAACGTGTATAAATACAATAAGGTAACGAGAAATAAAATTAAACTCATTAAAATATTGTAGCAGCGCTTAGTAATCAGAGACTAAAATCCGATAGACAGGTGGGTAAAAATATAAATTAATATACGTATCAATGAATATGAATTAAATATATGTATCAATAAATAGGAGTTATTTAAATATATAAAATTAATTCATTTGATAAAAACAGTCCAGCAATATCCAAGAAAGGATGGGGAAGATAGCAGTTCTATATCCGATATGGTGTAATCTGATCAGTCCATCCACCAGCACACTCCACCACGTGTATTAGGTTCCCCTATGGGGATGCACTCACCAGAAATAAAACAAATATAGGCATATAATCTCCCAGCAGAACTCCACTCCTTCCTTTCCAACTCTCCTCCAACTCTCCTCCACAGCCTCTAGTCATCAGATCACCATTGTCAGCCAGGTCATGTATGAAAAGAATTGTATCCACATAGCGTAATACTGCTTAAACGTTTTATTAACCCTCCCCAAAGAATAAATGGAAAATAAAAAACCCCATCACATTAAATGCGTACCAGAATAAAAATTCTAATTGGCAAATGTAAATAGATTGCACTATGCCTGGATTCCCTTTCCGGATCCGCTGTGCAGATTTCCGCTTTGTCTAGCGGTGGTCTCAGCGTGCTACAGGCTTCCCGGTCAGTGGAACGCAGGGATCTGTATATTGTGAGTACCTGAGTGTTGTCTGAGTAGTGTGTGTGGATCGTTAGTACTTGTGTATTGTGTGTGCACGTGGTCTGCGAGTGCACGTGGGTCTGTGAGTGCACGTGGGTCTGCGATTGCACGTGGGTCTGCGATTGCACATGGGTCTGTGAGTGCACGTGGTCTGTGAGTGCACGTGGGTCTGTGAGTTCACATTGGTCTGCGAGTGTACGTGGGTCTGCGAGTGCCTGTGTATTGTCTTGTCGA